>OY288285.1:50674639-51274639 GCA_958450335.1 Hibiscus tridactylites
ACATACATACATACATACATACATACATACATACATACATACATACATACATACATACATACATACATACATACATACATACATACATACATACATACATACATACATACATACATACATACATACATACATACATACATACATACATACATACATACATACATACATACATACATACATACATACATACATACATACATACATACATACATACATACATACATACATACATACATACATACATACATACATACATACATACATACATACATACATACATACATACATACATACATACATACATACATACATACATACATACATACATACATACATACATACATACATACATACATACATACATACATACATACATACATACATACATACATACATACATACATACATACATACATACATACATACATACATACATACATACATACATACATACATACATACATACATACATACATACATACATACATACATACATACATACATACATACATACATACATACATACATACATACATACATACATACATACATACATACATACATACATACATACATACATACATACATACATACATACATACATACATACATACATACATACATACATACATACATACATACATACATACATACATACATACATACATACATACATACATACATACATACATACATACATACATACATACATACATACATACATACATACATACATACATACATACATACATACATACATACATACATACATACATACATACATACATACATACATACATACATACATACATACATACATACATACATACATACATACATACATACATACATACATACATACATACATACATACATACATACATACATACATACATACATACATACATACATACATACATACATACATACATACATACATACATACATACATACATACATACATACATACATACATACATACATACATACATACATACATACATACATACATACATACATACATACATACATACATACATACATACATACATACATACATACATACATACATACATACATACATACATACATACATACATACATACATACATACATACATACATACATACATACATACATACATACATACATACATACATACATACATACATACATACATACATACATACATACATACATACATACATACATACATACATACATACATACATACATACATACATACATACATACATACATACATACATACATACATACATACATACATACATACATACATACATACATACATACATACATACATACATACATACATACATACATACATACATACATACATACATACATACATACATACATACATACATACATACATACATACATACATACATACATACATACATACATACATACATACATACATACATACATACATACATACATACATACATACATACATACATACATACATACATACATACATACATACATACATACATACATACATACATACATACATACATACATACATACATACATACATACATACATACATACATACATACATACATATGGGGCAAACTCCATATTGTGGCAAACTCCACTAAAAGTTACACTTTTGTGGTGTTTTTCACAAATGTCATTAGATTAAACCGTGTTCCAACTAAGGTTGTCCCAAAGACACTTTTCGATTTATTCAACGGTTGGAAACCGAGTTTGCGATATATACACATATGGGGATGCCTGTTTGAAGTGAGAATTTATAACCCACAAGAGAAGAAACTGAACCCAATGACCATTAGTGGGTATTTCATTGGATATGTTGAAATGTCCAAAGATTACATATTCTATTGTCCATCTAACAACACTAGAATTATGGAATCAAGAAATGCAAAATTTCTTAAGAATGACTCAATCAGTGGGAATGATCTATCTCGAGATTCAATACATGTACATCAACCATCCACTTCAAGTGAGAGATTGGTTATCATATATAACACCCCTCAAGCTCAACCGGGTGTTGAACAACTAATCAATGAAGTTCCAAAACCTACTGAAAACACTCCAGTAGATCAAGTTGTTCAAGAAAATCCAAAAATTATTGAACATCCAGTTTAACAACAAGATCCACAAGAAAATGTTGGTTCAACATTAAGGAGATCTACTAGAGAAAGAAAATCATCAATTTCTAGTGATTATTTTGTGTATTTACAAGAATCTAACTATAATGTTAGAGCTGAAAATGATCCTAGGTCATTTTCACAAGCCATGACCTGCAATGAATCAACATTATGGTATGATGCTATGAAAGATGAGATGAATTCTATGAAAAGCAATGAGGTTTGGGATCTTGTACCGTTGCCTGATGGTGTAAAAGCCATTGAATGTAAATGGGTCTTCAAAACAAAAAGAGACTCAAAAGGCAACATAGAAAGATATAAAGCAAGACTCGTTGTTAAAGGATTCACTCAGCGAGAAGGAATCGATTACACTGAGACTTTTAGTCCAATATCTAAGAAAGACTCCTTACGCATTGTGGTAGCATTAGTAGCTCAATTTGACCTTGAGTTACAACAAATGGATGTGAAAACTGCATTTCTTAATGGCGACCTAGAGGAAGAGTTATACATGAAACAACTTGAAGGATTTTCCTCTAGTGATGGGGAAAATTTGGTTTGTAAGTTGAAGAATCTATATATGGATTGAATCAAGCCTTCCGTCAGTGGCATTTGAAATTCTATGAGGTTATCTCTTCATTTGGTTTTGTTGAGAATATCATAGATCAATGTATATACCAAAAGGTCAATGAGAGTAAATTTTTTTCCTTATTCTATATGTAGATGACATTTTACTTGCAACAAATGACAGGGTATGCTACATGAGGTGAAACAATTCCTTTCTAAGAATTTTGATATGAAAGATATGGGTGATGCATCTTATGTCATTGACATTAAGATTCATTGTGATAGACATAAAGGTGTCTTAAGTTTATCTCAAGAAACCTATATCAACAAAGTTTTAGAAAGATTTCGGATGAAGGATTGTTCACCTAATGTTCCTCCTATCGTAAAGGGTGATAAGTTCAATCTGAACCAATGCCTGAAGAATGAATTTGAGAGGGAGCAAATGAAAAACATTCCATATACTTCTCTTATTGGAAGCCTGATGTATGCTTAAGTTTGTACAAGACATGGCATTGCATTTGCCGTTGGGATGTTGGGAAGATATCAGAGTAATCCGGGTATAAACCACTGGAAAGCTACAAATAAGGTTTTGAGATATCTCAAATGGACAAAGGAATACATGCTTGCATACAAATGATCTGACCATTTGGAGGTGGTTGGCTACTCCGATTCATACTTTGTTGGCTGTGTTGATTAACGTAAATCAACATCATGTTACATATTTATGTTTGTCGGTAGAGCTATATCTTGGAGGAGCGTCAAGCAGAAATTGACTGCTACTTCCACTATGGAGGCTGAGTTCGTTTCGTGTTTTGAGGCTACCTCACATGGAGTATGGTTGAAAAGTTTCGTTCCTGGGCTTAGACTTATGGATTCAATTTCTAGGCCATTAAGGATACATTGTGACAATTTAGTTGATGTCTTTATGTCTAAGAACAACAAAAGTGGAAGTTGAAGTAAACACATCGACATTAAGTATCTAGCTATAAGAGAACATGTTAAAGAAAAGAAAGTGGTCATTAAGCATATTAACACTGAACATGTGTTAGTTGATCATTTGAATAAGGGCATGCCACCACATAAGTTTAAGGATCATGTTATCACTATGAGACTTGTTCCCACTTTGTAAATATTCGTTGTAAGAACAATTTCATTGAAACTCTAATAAAGTTTGATATTTCTCATATCCGTTGTGTACACATTAAGTTAGTTGTTTCGAAAAATGTCACTAAACTTTGGACCTAGAATAAACATTGGGTTTATTCATTAAGTATTTGGGCTAAAAGCGTTGAGACTTAATGTATTGTGATACATGAAAGATACTACTCAAATTCTAAGAAAAAATATCACCATGATTCATACATTATGTTTTAATGGATAATACGAACCAAGTAGGAGAATGTTATAATTGTTGGTTCGTGGTGAACCGTTTCCCACGTTTCCACTATTGGAAATGCAGATCATGGAAAGCAAAATGCTTTCAGCCATGGATAGTGGATAGGCTTGAGTTGGGTTGTTTCCCACGTTTACAAATAAGGACATTCGCACGATTATGGTTGCAGGATTTTAGTTCGTGTGATTATGGTTGCACGATTTTAGTTCGTGTGACTATGGTTGCATGATTTTAGTTCGTGTGATTATGATACGATTGATTGGTCATTTTTGATGGGAAAATCACCTATAAATACCCATAGG
The DNA here is from genome assembly GCA_958450335.1 of Hibiscus tridactylites. Classification (NCBI taxonomy): domain Eukaryota; kingdom Viridiplantae; phylum Streptophyta; class Magnoliopsida; order Malvales; family Malvaceae; genus Hibiscus; species Hibiscus tridactylites. The sequence goes on from OY288285.1 coordinate 50,679,040, forward strand.
CACAAGGTCCCTAAGCACCAAGAATCACAAAGTATTTTATTCCATCTAGTGAGGTTTCTCGAGTGCTTAGAAGGGTTTAATTTTTTAGTTTTTGTGTAGTCGAATTCACTATATTCGACGGTGGTTCTACGGTGTTTCGAGACATTCGACGGTAGTTCGACTTGCTTGACGATGGTGCAACACATCTCATTTTGACATACGGTTTAGCAATGGCCGGAGGTATTTATGAATTTCAATCTTTCCACTGTGTTTTGCTCGTTTTATGCTTGTAGGAATTGATTAAACCTAATTGCTATTATCTTCTTAAAGTATCAATTTAAAAATATCGTCTCAAAATATATCTATAAGTTCTAAACACGTTAAGTTTTGACACACTAAAAAAATGAGAAAATATAAAGATTCAACTTATATTAGTTGCTTTCCGTATTCATAAAAAATTGATAAAGATTTGTATTTTAACTTCGCATTGCAACCATATATAAATATTCATAATAAGACAAAAAAAATCATCGTCAATCTTTCTATCAAAAGTTCATCCCCTTGTATTATATATTGAGTATATTAATGGCTACAAATTACGAGTAATATATCAAGCAATTGCAAATCGATAGGTACGTAGTTATTTTATCGACATATTTTGGTTATTTTGACCCCTACTTTGACAATTTAAATTTGTTTATTTATTAAAATTTATGATATTTTGAGATCCATTAATTAGTCTAATGACTAAAGATGTTTATTATACCTTATTTTAAATAGGTTCAAATCCTGACACAAAAAATTAGTATTTTTTTATTTAATTAAAAAAATCATGATATTCTCTCCCATACTTCTGTTTAGTAATTGCCAACAGATCTATACGGTGATCACCAAAATCAAAATTAGATAACTTTTTGGATTGAAAAATATTAGATAAATCATTATATATATATATACATTTATATGGGCGCGCATCGACGAATCTATTAAGATATCTGGTGAGTCATGTGGTCCACCATTACTTTTTTGGGTAAACTACAACGAAGGTCACTCAATTTTAGGTAATGTTTAGAAGTTACATTTGAGTCATTTAAATATGTGTAAGGTTACATTTAGGTCACTCAAATACGGGTACGGTTACATTTGGGTCGCTCAATGATAGGTAAGGTTACATTTAGGTCACCCAATGATGGGTAAGGTTACATTTGGGTCACCCTTTATACTTGAAGAATTACTGCTACAAAAATTATATTTGATTCAATCCTCAAATGTTCGAACCTTTGGTGGCTCAGATTAACTTACATAATGTAAAACTCTTTAAGTTTTACACGTTTTCTGGATCGCTAGATGGGGGAATGGATGGATCAGATTAACTCCTTACTCTCTTTTTTCTAAGTGATAATCTTCACATATTTATTGTTAATTTCATCCATTCGTTTCACTCATCCAACGGTCCAAAAAACGTGTAAAACTTAAAGAGTTTTGCACTGTGTAAACGGATCCTATCTCATATATATATATAATGAGATTCATTGATTGGCCGAGTGGTCAAAGATGCCTATGATGTTCTATTTTGTTTTAGTTTGAATTCCGACATTTACCTTAAAAATGTAATTATTTCTCAACTTAATAAAAATATATAATTTTTTATAGAAGCTGCTAATTTTATTAAAAAAAGAAAATATCTAAAATTACAATGAGTTTATAGTCATAAACGTAAACTAGACACATTATCCTATAACCATTGACACAAGAAACTAGCAACTTGAAATCATATAAGGACCATGCAGAAAAAAGGTTAAAAAAAACAACCAAAAGACTCAAACAAAAAATAGATACGAACATATCTGACTGCATCAACAAATGAACTACAAAACAGAATTAAACTATTGAAAGATCACCAACAATCGCATATCCAAATCCACAAATGAACCCCAAAGTCGAGCGTTATGAGAAAACTATCTACGAACACAAACTGCATATCTAAATTCAATCCCAGTTTCTAAAGTAAGGAAAATCACCAGATAACGAATCAACATCATCTTTTGATCAATCAATGTGACGCTAAATTGAACCCTAAAAAAACAAACAAAAAAATGATCAAAGGGCTGACAAAGAAGACTAAAAACGTGCTAAAAACATAGGACAATATGTCATGAGTTGTTTTTTTATTACAAATAAAAAAAATAAAAAATAAAGAAAGAAGATGCAAAAACAACAAATAAATGAGTACAAATGGTCAACAATCAACACTAAAACTAACGATGTGCGCGACCCAAAATAAATATGAAAAAATAAAAAATTTGCTACAAAAGAAAGCTAACGGCACTTAAAGCGGAGAGTTTCTTTTTAAAGAAAAATAATAATATATAATTTTTTTTTTTTTACTTCTGAATCTTAGATCCTACATGTTTCACAATTATTAATTAAAGGGAAAACTACACTGGTGGTCCCCAAACTATTACTATTTTTTTATTTTGATCCCCAAACTATGTTTTTCGGCAAAATCGTCCCTTCTGTTACATAGTTCTCCTGTTTTAGTCCCGGCGTTAAATAGCTAACGGTTTTGCTGACGTGACATTTTTTAAGAGGAGAGAGAAATGATTAAAAAATATTTAAAAAATGTCACGTCAGCAAAAGCGTTAGCTATTTAACGTCGGGGGACCAAAACAGGAGAACTATGTAACAGAAAGGACGGTTTTGCCGAAAAACATAGTTTAGGGACCAAAATAGGAAAACAGTAATAGTTTGGGCACCACCGGTGTAATTTTCCCTTAATTAAACTTGCAACATTAAGAATATCGTAATTTAAAGTAAAGTGAGTTGTCTATCCCATTTTTTAAAATTTCAATTGAAGGAAAGTGAGAACAAAAAAATATAAAAATATTTTCAAAAGGCTATTATTTTATGCTCAATAATGAAAAAGTATTTCACAAATAAGGTTATTTTTAACTTTTAAATTTTATGTTCTAATTTTAAAACTTAAAATCTTAAACTTTAAATTCTAAATAGTATAAACGAGAAAAATAAAATATATTTCACTGCTAATACATAAAATATTTTTTAAATGTCTTTTTTCCTTTTGTATTTTTACTTTGATTTCTTTTATTTTTATATTATATTTTCTAAAATTTTTAAATAACGTTCGTCTAAATGAGGTGATAGACCTTAGGTTTTTCCTCGTATAAACCTTTTTATTGATTAAATTTAATCGGTTATATCGACAATAACTTGAGAGTTGATATGCGTATATTTACAACTAATTGAATAGCCGTCAAACCTTAGGTTATTTCTTTTCATGCTTGTCATTTTTCTCACCTTCTTTGTTTTAGTAAACGGCAACAATAATTTTAATACTAATCGTCGATGGTTGATATTCTTTATTTTAATTATTATTTTTATCTCTTATTTTTGCTTTTCTTTTATTTTTTTTAAATTTTTAATAGGAATAACTCTTTCTTTATAATATCATTTTCTCTATTTTTTGACACATTTTTCTCTATTTTATGACAAATTTTGATCTTTTTGTTGGTCCTTTGACCTTTTTTTCTTCTCATAGTTGAATTTACCATCATCTTGATTGATGAAGATGACACTTATTTGTTATCTGACTGATCTTCTTTGCTTTGGACCATTAGATTGGATTTGAATGTGACGTTTGCGTTACTGGATAGTTTTCTCGCGATGCTCGATACTGATTTTAGGTCGTCGATGGTCTTTTAGTAGTTTGATTCTCTTTTGTATTTCTTTTGCCGATGCAGCCAGATCTATTCACATCTTTCTTTCTTTGAGTACTTTGGTAGGTTTTTTTAACATTTTCCTTGTATGTTCCTTGTATGATCTCAAGTAGCTAGTTTCTTGTGTCAAGGGTTAATGTTCAAATTATGGGTTTAGTTTATGATAATAGTTCTATACTCTCATTATAATTTTGGATATTTCCTCTTTTTAAGCTTTTATAAAAAAACTTGAGAGATTGTAGAAGATTAATAAATGTTATCGTAAAAATAAAATAGCTTAAAATTAATATTTAATCATATGATTTAATTCAATAAATTCATATACTTACCTTTAAAAGTGACATTCAATTCTCCTCTTAAATGACGAATGAGGAAGCTTTGGTACCCCCAGCCATAGATCTCTGTGGTGGTGTAGGACCATTCTGCTTACGAGGACTGCACTTGCGGTTATCCATGACCATCCGAGGGTCATACAAGTTTGAGGTATCAACGGGACACCTATGATCCTCCTTACCACTTACGGCTATGGTATGAGTTCCATCCGAGGCATTCACTTTTTTCACGCACAGATCCTGCGAATGCCCGTACAAATCACAATGAAAGCAGATTTGATGGAGACCCTCATACTTCAATTTCTACACGAAATTGTCAACCCCACACAAGGAAGTACAGGCTTATTCAAATCCACCATCACAGCAAGCCAAGCGAACTTACCCCTTTCCCCAACATCCGTATTGTAATAAACATTAATCACTCGCCCAACCACATTACCAATTCGATGTCAAAAATTCTCGACTCCATGGTTGAACAGTAAGATAGCTTTCGAAGATTGTCTAAGGGCCTTCTGTCAGCACCTTTGTGTAGTCGTCTTCATTCTCAAATTTCACCAGGAAATAATCATTTACAAGATCAACTAGATGGTAATGGCCGTGTATCTGCCACATCGATTGGATAAGATTCCATAATACCTTATATCCAATGGACCGTCCAAACATGCGAACAATCAGTGCCCTGCTCATACTCCGATCAATCAAGTCATGAACCCGATCTGAGAAACGAATAACTGAAAACGGACCTGCATTATCAATCAAAACATCCTCATCCTGAACCACGATATCCTCATCTAAAACCCATGAAACTCCTCCTCAGACTTTTTGCCCGATCCAAACACTATAACAATATAAGACCGATGTTGCTCCATAGACAAAGTTGGGAAAGAACCTATCGTGTTATTACAAGGATCCACATTCATAGTTGTCTCGTTCCTATCCTCTATACAAGTGTTGTCGACACTCAGTACCGAGAAGATCGACTGGTCATCGAGCACCTGTTGTGCACTCTCTTTCAGAGCACCACTCTTGACTTTCTTAATGTTAGGCTAATTTGACCCAGCCATCAGGGAACTAGGCCGTTCTAGTGTGGGCACGATATTAATCACATGGATAACATGGAGAGAACTCCCTTCATAAAGAGTCAACCCCAGATCCTACGAGGTTCAAGTGGGGTTAGAGGCCCCTACAGTTTGGAAAGTACATGACCTTCCTCCCCTGATGGTCGACCACCAGAATCATTAAAGCCAATGAAACTAGGTTTAGTCCCAGCCCCCATATTAGGATTAGTGTTTTCCGAGTTTTGCAGAGGAAACATGAAAAACATAATGGAAAGGGAATTGTGGTTGAACAAGTTTCTTTAGGTCCCATGGGGAATTTGACTAAGCGTTCTTAGAGGGTAATGGTAGGACTTTCGGTTTGTTTCCCTCAGGTACTAATGTCGGTCCAAGTGGCTCGAAGAATGACCCTATTACAGGAAATGATACTAGCAAGTCTGCCTCGCGTTCCAGGAATAATATTATGGTTGTCAAATCAGTTGTTCCGAGCAGTCAACCACATGTTATGGAACATATAGCCCGCGATGCTAATCTTAGTTATGTGGCGGTGGCTATCGTGGATGATGGATGGAATGTTCACACGACTTAAAGGGGTAATGGCAAGGTGAAAATTCAGGGTGTACACAAAGTTAGTAAGGGGCTAGGGAAGCGCTCACAACCGATGAAGAAGTGCTCAAAATTAAAATCACCAAACATGCCTTTGTTGTCCGCCTAGGTCTAATTCGCAGCTCATAAAATTGATAAGTTATGTCCTCAGCCGAATTAATCTAACAGTCCTTCTGGAGATCCTATGGACCCGCTAACCTCTCTGGATAGTAGTGTCAATAACGATGATGGTCTAGTTCATAGCCTATTGCCACATAGTAGGTTTCTGATCAGGTTTCTCCTTTGAGTATGTAGGAGGATCAGATATCGTTCTCACCTTTCTCTTTTCATAATGATTAATAGTATGATCTGGAATTGCCAAGGAGCGGCTAGCTCCCTTTTCATGAATCATTTTAAAAGGATTGTTGTAACGCCCGAGTTTAGGGCCTGAGAGATAATCGGGTTGGTTAAATCGGTTCGGTTAAATTAATTTGTGGAAAACCCATTTTTTAATAATCAACTAAAGGATTTTAAAATAAAGAAAAAAGGGTTTTTGAACATACCCTTATCTTCTTCAAACTCTTTTCACGTTATTTCCTCCAAAATCACCATTTCTACTATTCCATTGATTTCACCACTTCATCCAAGCAAGTTTTCAAGGTAATCTTTCTCTTATTTTGATTTCCTCTTTCTTAAACCTTGTTGTTGATGAAATCCTTCCTTAAACTCATTGATCAAATTGTTTCCAAAATGCTTTGTGTTGGAAAAAGAGAAAAATGAAGGAATTTTCGTTTGGGTTGTTTGATGCTATGTTTAAAAGTGTTTTTAACCTTGCTTTGATGTTCTAAAAATGTTAGGATAATGGCTCAATGATGGGAAACCCGAAACTAGTAAAAATGAGGGGGTTTTGGAGTTAAAAATTTGGGTTTTTGGTTTGTTCTTGTGAAGAACTTCGGGCTAATGGTTTCTAGACCCTGGTTAAGTGTTTTAGATGTTGAAAGGTGTGGTTTTGATGAGAATTTCGTTGGATTTTGACTGCTAGCTGGTTTGGGTCGTTTTGACGATGTTTCCAAATGTTTACGGGTGTGAATTGATTGGTTTTGATGATATATGCCAAGTTTTTGTGTTGCTGCAAGTTTGTAGGCTTGATTTAGGTCCAATGCACCATTTTTGATTTGGTTACAAACATGGGAAACAAATTTGGGCTCTTCGGACGCGAGACCAGGTAGTTTGAAGGCTTGAATCGGTGTTTCGGTTTTTGCTCGTGTGTTGGCTGGTGAGTGTAATTGTTTTCTAAGGCTTAGCTTGGCTAAGAATGTGTTTTAGGGGTTTAGATTGAGCTTGGTAAGCCAATCTAAGTTCAAGAGTAAGTTTTAATGTGCTTTAGTCTTATTTTCGATAAATTCTAATATGTGTTTGAATGATTTTCCATAGTGTTGTTGCCATGATTATCCTTGTGTTATGCATATGATTGCTTAAATTGATCCCATGTTGGTTATGGTTATGACCGTGAGAACACAAGGTAAGTGTTGGTTTGGTTGGTATTGACATGTGAAATCTTATTACCATATATAGTTGGTCGAGCAATAAGATGTGAGTGCACTCGAGGTAAAAGTCGTGCGTGGCCTTAGTGATGCTAGATTCCACTAAGGAGGAGTACGGTGATGTGAGATTCCACCATAAGCTATGTTTTACTAGACAAGTGAGTACGGTGATCTGAGATTCCATCGGAAATGTCTAGTGGGTTTGAGAACTATCCGCATATCCGAGTAAAAGTGATGAATGTCAATATGCCCATGGTGTTCTAAATTCTCATGTTAAGCCTGTTATATGCTCTTTTCCATTTATGCTTATGCATGTAGTTGGCTACTTGCTTGTGTGTTGAGAATGAGCATGAGGTAAGCTTGTGGCTTGTGGATGCACTCGGTAAATGCACGAGATGTTAAATGCATGTTTGTTATGTGTTCATGCATGAGGGAAATGATTTGGAAATGATTTTTGGTTTCAAGCAAATTATGATTTTAAAACTGTATTGTTGTAGTTACCGTTTTGAGCACCGCTCACTAAGCTTAAATACTTACGCTCCTTTTTCTAACAATGCAGCTCTTAGACATACATAGTAGCTCTGGGAACAAGGGAGAATCCAAGGGGGTTTGTTTTGCTCAAGTATGATTTTAGACTTCAATAATTAGTATTAAGCAATGGGATAGGACCTTTTTGTTTAAGGGATTATTGATGTGCCTCTTTACTTTAGACAAGTTTATTTGGTTGTGTTAGGCTTGTAATGCCTCTTAACATGTTGAAGTATGTCATGATTTGGCTTTTGACCTTTTGGTGAATGTTAAGAATGAATGTTTTCCTTTAATAAATCTTGCCATGTTGAATCTTGTTTCGTTGATTGTTTATCATGTTTAAAACGTATGCTTATGGCTGCATTAAGTTGTATGTGTGTTTAGGAGTTGATTAAATGCTTGTTAGTGAGTTTGTTTCGGTTTTCCTTGTGCTTAAAACTGCAGAAATCTGTCTTTTTGGGCTGGGCGTATCGATACGCTCAAGGGCAGTATCAATACGGTCCCCTTGCTTTAAGCCTATCGTACCGATACGTAGGGGCGTACTGATACCAGTTTTGATCACTGGAAATCTGAGATTTTGACGAGAAATTGGGATATTGGTACGAGCCTTAGGTGTATCGATATTGTCCTTGAAGTTGACTTTGGGAGCTTGACCATTAAGGGTGTATCGATACCAGCCTTGGAGAGTATCAATACGACCTCTTGAAGTTGACCTTGGGGAGTTTGACCGTTGAAGGCGTATGAATACGGGCCCTGGGTGTATCGATGCAACATGTAGAAAAATCATTAGAAACTAACATCCAATGTCCGTCTTGCTTGGTTCATGTTCGTGTTTGCTTTTCCGCTGCATGTCACCTCACATAGGTTAAAAATGGCATTTAGACAAGATTAATTTAAAAGAAAAAAAATTAGGGTTGCTAATCGGAGTGAAGCCTTAACGGGTTTCTCTTCGGTTTTCCCCGTGTAACCCGTTCGATTCGGTCTGGTGTCCAGGCCGAGTCCAGGGGGTTACATTTGTTACGGCTACGAATCCATCTTTTGTTGCTTTATTAGAGAGATGTGTGAGTGTTTTGTAGGCTGGTCATGTTATCCGAAAGCTTGGTTTTCCTTCGTCCTTTTGTGTAGAGGCTCAGGGCTTTTGCAGAGGAATTTGGCTTATGTGGAACTTACCTATAGTGTTTAATGTTCTCTCTATTTCTAACCAATTTATGCATGTCCAGTTCCAGTCTAATAATCTACCACAACCTATTTTTCTCTCGGTGGTATATGCTAGTCCTTTCATTTCTTACAAGAAGTATCTTTGGCCACAATCATCCAGACTTAACACGGGTAGTGATTTCCCTTAGTTAATTGGTGACGAATTTAATTCCACTCTACATCGTGAGGATATGAGGGGTGGAGTTGTGCATCGCTACTGTGTGAGTAGAAGTTTTACAGATTTTGTGTTTGATGAAGGTCTTATGGAGGTAGAGTTTAAGGGTCCCCGGTTCACGTGGTCTAGAGGGGATCTTTTCCAACGTTTTGATCGTTACCTTATGATTGTATCTTGGGCTGACCTTTTCCCTGATTCAGTGGTTTATTATCTTAACAGGATTGGGTCAGATCACATACCAATTTTGCTCAGTATTATGCCTCATGTATCAGTCTATGGGGAAGAAGCTCGCTTTGTCTTTACATGGCAGGAGAATGCTAATTTTGAAATGCTGCTACGAAATTCCTGGGATCCTATGTTGTCGCATGAAGCTAACCTTGATTTGTTGTGGCTAAACTTGGTACATTGGAATGCTAGTAGTTTTGGGCATATTGGTAACAAGAAAAGAAGGCTGCTAGCTCGGTTAAGGGCATTGAAAAATCTTTAAGCCCCCGCCATTCTGAGTTTTTATGTGAGCTTAAGAGAAAGCTAAGATTTGAGCTCGATGAGGTCCTTGCGGAAAAGGAGAGCCTTTGGTGCCAAAAGGCGAGATGTAACTAGATCCTCCATGGTGACCGCAACGCTAGGTATTATCATGTTGTTGCCAAAGGGTGAATGAGAGCCAACTCAATCACGTTTCTCAAGGGTGGCGATGGTTTTGTGGTACTCGGATCAAGAGGTGCTTAAACATATGGCCATCTCCTATTTCACGCAACTTTTTTCTAGTGTAGGAGATGTTGGTTATACATACAATGTTCATGGGTGCTTCAAACAGCTTGATAACAATTCTAAGGATATGCTTGGGATGCCTATTTTTGACGATGAGGTTAAAGAAGGGATCTTCCAAATGCAGCCTTCAAAAACCCCAAGAGCGCATGGTTTTCATGCTTTTTTCTATAAACGTAACTGGAGTGTTGTTGGTGCGACCGTATGCCACGTTATTCATGATATGTTCAATAATGGGGAGGTTGACCCGAATTTAATAAAACCCTCATTGTTCTGATTCCCAAGGTGGAATCACCAGAATCTATGTTGCAATTCTGGCCCATCATCCTCTACATTGTTGTCTCAAAATTCTAAGTAAAGTAATTGTGAATCGACTTAAGCCCCTTATGGAAAACTGGGTCTCTAAAAATCAGACAAGTTTTGTTCTAGTAAGATCGATTAATGATAATAAGGTTATTTTCCAGGAGATTATTCATTCGTTGCGGGTGAAAAAGGGTACGAAAGGTTGGATTGCCATAAAGGTGGATCTCGAAAAGGCCTATGACTGTTTGGAATGGTCTTTTATCGACGACACATTGACTGAATTGAGGTTTCCTACACAGTTTCAGAAAATAATTATGAGTGGCATCTTGTCTGTTTTTTACGCATATCCTATGGAATGGTTCTAAGACTTCTTAATTTAGACCCACACGGGGTATCCGCCAAAGGGACCATATTTCTCATTATATTTTTATTCTCTTTATGGAACGACTGGCACATGCGATTGAGCGGGAAGTGGAATATGGTGGTTGGAAACCTTTCCAGTTCGCGAGAGGTAGACCAAAAATTTCACACCTTTTTTTTGCAGATGACCTTTTCCTTTTTGCTTAAGCATCTTTAGATCAGCTTGACATTATTCAATGTGTCCTGGGTGAGTTTTGTAATAGTTTTGGACATAAGGTGAGTGTTGCAAAAACTAGTATTTTCTTTTCCCATAATGTCCCGACGCATCTTTATGAGGATATCAACTCTTTTTTTGGGTTTCATTATGTTAGTAATTTGGGTAAATATTTTGGTGTTCCGCTTCTCCATGGACGAGTAACCATAACAACTTACAAGTACCTGTTGCAAAAGACTTCATATAGGTTGTCTAGATGGACGAAGAAATCTTTATCCTTTGCTGGTCGAATTGTTCTCGCTAAGTCTATTTTGGCGGCTATTCCTATGTACACGATGCAATCTACGGTGCTTCCAAGAAATGTATGTGATGAATTAGAGCGCATGATTCAGAATTTCATATGGGGTCATACAACCGACTCACGAGGGCTACGTTTTGTTAATTGGGCGAACATTTGCACGCCTATTGGTAATGGGGGTTTGGGGTTTCGAAATCTTGCTCACCATAACAAAGCTTTTCTTATGAAGCTTTCCTTTATGTTGATCTCATGCCTAAACAAACTCTAGGTTAAGGTGCTACGCTCAAAATACAAAATCAAAGGATCTTGTCCCCACATCCTTACCGCATTGTAGAGGCTCTTGGCTTTGGAGGGGCATTCAACTAGTTTGGGATGATGTTCGCCGTAGCATTGTATGGAGTCTTGGCGATGGGTCTTCGATTGATTTCTGGGATGATGCTTGGGTCGGTGACCTTTGTCCTCTACGATGGCATAGGCTCGATGGGGGTAGTGGTGTAGTGTCGCGTGTTCCGGTTAATTCTATGGCTCAACCCGGTGGGGACTGGTTTTGGAATGAATTTGTTGATATGGTTCCCCGCCATGTTGCGCTTAATATTGCTATGATCAAACAACCAATCCCTATGATGGGGAAAGATCTACTGGGCTGGGCTGTTAAATCTTCTCGGAGGTTTACAATGGGTTTTGCGTATCAGTTGCGTGCAGGCACAGTTGGTGTGGAGCATGATCGGCTTTGGGTGTTTCTTTCTACGTATAGAGGGTTGTTGAAAGTTAGAATGTTCTTGTGGACTGTTTGCAAATATCAGATTATAAAAAATGCGTAACGCGTGTGACGACATCTTGTCGATGACCCTCGGTGCATGATGTGTGATGTTGATATCGAGGATGCATCTCAAGTTCTTAGGGGATGTGTGGAAATCAGGGCCAAATGGCTCCAACTTATCAGACCGGATAAAGCTAAGGAGTTCTTTGCTTTAGATATGCGATTTTGGATCCAAAAGAATCTTCAGGAACCTACACACTTTCCCCTTCATTCAGAGGATTGGTTTTTGCCTTTTGGGTTTCTTTTATGGAACACTTGGTTGTGTCGAAATCAACGCATATTTGATCCCGATGAGTGTATGTCTTAAAGTTTGATCCACCAAATCTTCTGTATGCGGGATGAAGCTCGGCGAGCCCTTAACATGCAACATGTGGTTCGTCGTGCTCACTTATTCGGGACTACAAGACATTGTTTCAAGTGGGTGAGTCAAAACCGTAATTTGGTGGCTGATAAACTAGCCAAGATGGCTAAGGATCACCCGATGGTCTAACACAAGTTTTTGGATCCTCCGTACTCCATTCTTGAATTGCTTAACGGTGATGTTGGTGCCGGCTCATCTAGTGCCCCTAGCTAGGCCGCCTTTATGTTTTTATTTATCTCGTTTGTTTTCGTTTTTTGTTGCGTTAGTTTGAATTTTTGTCGAGCTAGTCTTGTTTGCTTTGTAAATATTACCATGGGCACTCTTTTCCTTAACTTTTAGAATATAATTTTCCTTTTGAATAAAAGGAATACAAATAATTTAATTTTTCAAAAATAATACTATAATTTCCCTCCCCTCGCAATGGCAACATGATTATGTTTATGATATTATTTTTCAGATAAAAAGCCTTTCAAAATAATATTCACATGGAAAAGAAAGAACGGAATTTGCTTGATTGGAAGATTTTGGCCAATCTTGACCTATTTGAATGCACCCCTATGTCAGTTTTTTGGGTTGGGAATTCAATCAAATTAAGACCAGTTTTAAGGTAAAATATTGGAAGGTTGTTTTGCAGTTGCGGATGTACATATACTTAGTGCGGGCCCGTGTCCACCTTAAACTTTTTAAAGTTCATACATTTGCCTTTAATTTTTTTAATTTTTTTTAATTAGTTCTTAAATTTTTGTAATATTTATGATCTGTGCTCACCCTAAAATTCTGAGATTTTGTGTGTGTCCACCCTCAAATATATTTTTAGATTCGCCATTTTTAGTTAAAAAATATTAAAGCAAATTAAGACTAATTTGAAGGTAAAATATTGGAAGCTTGCTTTGTCATCTTATAAGTTATTTTCCAGGAGAAAAGACAACAAGGTTTCCCATGAATTGAAATCCGTGTGTATGAGAACAATTTGATCTTCAAAAAGAAATTGTTGATTTTATGGTCAGATTCAAACCATTAAATTGGATTAAAAAGTTTAAAACAAGTTTCATGTAGTGTTGGAAGTGAAAGAGAAATTCAAGAAGTCTCTCAACGCCTTTGACTTGAGTTTCCATTAAAACCCAGTCACCAGTCATCTCCCTTAGAATCACCAAAGTTTCCAAGAACTTGTTTGAACCTCAACTGTTGCATTCAATAGTTTAGCTTGGAGTTGAACATGGACGCTGAGTCGAAGAATGATGTTGACAAGGTTGAAGATGTTATGTTGCCTGGTTTTCGGTTTCATCCGACAGATGAAGAGCTTGTGGGTTTTTACCTCAAGAAAAAGATTCAGCAGAAATCTTTACCCATCGAGCTCATCAAACAACTTGACATTTACAAATATGAACCCTGGGATCTTCCAAGTGAGTTTTCATCGTTTCTGTACACTATTACTACACTTTGTTGCCCCCTTTTCCTTTTCTTTCTTGAAAAATTTGTGTCTTATTCCTGTTTTTGATACATATTTAGACGAAAATATGATCTTCCAAAGTCAAATACATGAAAATCTGAAATATATCAATATCAGACACTCACTTTTGTTCAAGTGATAGCTATTACAATATGTTAAAAGCTTTTCTAATGTAAGACTCATTCCGAATGCTTTACAATATTCCCATTTTGTTAGAGTTAGCAGCATCAGGGGAGAAAGAGTGGTATTTCTACTGTCCAAGAGATCGTAAGTACCGAAAGAGTGCAAGACCTAACAGAGTCACAAGAGCTGGATTTTGGAAGGCGACGGGAACCGATAGGCCTATTCACACTTCTGACGGCACCCAATGTATTGGCTTGAAGAAATCCCTAGTGTTCTATCGTGGAAGAGCCGCCAAAGGGACTAAAACAGATTGGATGATGCATGAGTTTCGTCTACCTTCACTCTCAGACAAAACCCTCTCTGCAAATGTACTGAGTGACATCAACTGGTTCGATTGTCTAATGTTGCTTTCGTTGTAGGAACCGTCTAAAATTTGCCTTGTTTTCATTTACAGGATTCGTGGGCTATTTGCAGGATATTTAGAAAGAACAATTCCATGGCTCAAAGAGCTCTTTCTCACACTTTTATACCATCATTATCATCTGATATAATCCACAACGGTGGCCCCTGCAATCAATTGAATTCGGATAACATTTGTTGCAGCAACAATGAACTGCAACATGCACAACAATGGAGACCATTCCCATTTCCTGTTTCCAATGGAGACATTCACAACAACTTCATGTTTTCACAGTACACAGTCGATGATTCTTCCACGGCATTGATGGTCGCCGGTGAAATTACAAACAACTCCGGGAGTATAGATTTTGAAGGGAAACAACAGCATTTCAATGGCTTCTCAATAAGCTTGCCACAAGACACGGGGAAGACCTCGAATGAAGCCCTTGAGGAGAGTCGTTGGAGGAGTATCCGACCAATCGGATTTCCCTTTAGCTTGTCGCCGAATGAGCTGGATTCATGGAAGCCTAATCTACCATGGGATTCACCTCAATGTCCTAGTGAGATATCCACTACTTATTCAACTCACAAATGCTATACATAAGCAGTAATTGTTTAATATTTTAAACCTACATTTTTAAAAAATATATATACTTGTACTCAACATATATTCAGATGTAAATATGTTGTATAATCTTTTAGATATACAGAAAAACTATATGTTGTATGATCTTTTAGATATATAGAAAAAACTATATGCAAAAAATAAAAATTCCTAAAAACGAGAAGTGATATTATCGTATTGCGACACGTGTCAATAATTTTTTTTTTTTAAAAATAACTGTCAAAGTTGGTCAAAGAGTTCAAGGGCTTAATTTAATGCAAAAAGATTTTAGGTGCTTAATTATTTCTTTTGCAAAAATTTAGGGGCTTATTATACTCTTAAGCCAATTTTGTTCATCCAATTTTTTGTGTCTTTTATTTTATTTTATTCTCCTTACGAAAGCGTGTTGAACCTTTCCCATTAACCCACACGGTGTTAAAAACTTCACGAACTTCGACTTAGGGGTGAGCGTTCGATCGAGTCGAGTCGAGTAAAAAAATTTCGAGTTATTCGAGTTGACGAGTCATATTTTACAACTCAAACTTTATTTAAAATTTTTTCGATTCGAGTCGAGTCGAGTTTTCGAGTTCTTATAAAAATTTAACTGTAATTATTTATCATGTTATAGTAGGGTTTGATTCCAATTTAAACTCCTTTCTCTAATCATATAAGATATGCACATATATATTTTTTCACATGTGACAATATTTCTTCATCTTTTTATATATAAGTATGTATATATCATAAAAAATAGAGGAACTTGTCTCGAACTTAAAAATAAATCTACTAATTACTAAAAATTTCGAGTTGTTCGAGTTATTCGAATTTCCATTTTACAACTCAAACTTTATTTGAAATTGTAACGCCCCGGTTTTGGGCTTAGAAGTTTTGGGCGTTGACCGGTTCGGTCAAAGTGCTGTTCGAATCTAAAAAGGTGAAATTAGGAAAGCCTAGTTCGGGTTGCATTAAAAATATGGAAAAATATTCTAAAATCATCTTTTAATATATATATATAAGTGAACTGTGAAATCAATTTTACAAAATGAGGTTTGGAAGGGTGACATTTTGGCTAGTGACCAAAATGTAATTTTTGAAAGTTGCGTGACTGTTTTAGAAAGGATTGAAACTTTGAATCTTTAAGGAGCTATTTACCCAAAGGGAGTTTCTCCAGATTTTTCTAAGATATTTTAATGTTTAATTCTGATTTTAAAGCTAAAGAAAAGTGGAGGGAAATCATTTTTGGCTATTTTGTAACTAACTTCCAATTTTCCTTTTCTCTCATTTTCTCTCAACCCAAACACTTTCTCTCCAGAGATTTCCTTCTGATTTTGTCACCTAAATCTCTCTTTCCAACTCTCTTTTGATTCTTAATCATCACATCATCAAAACCTCACCATTTGCTAGTTGATTCATCAAGGTTTTTGGTTCTAAAAGAGGAGAAACTCAAGTTTGGAGGTAAGAACGTCCTTCTCCTCTAAACTATCAGTTCTTTACTGAAATTCCTAAGTTCTCAATCCTTAATTGTTGTTTTATAAATGGTTTTTAAAGTTGTGAAATGGATCTTGGCTTAAAATGCAAGATTTGGTGATTTTTGGTCAATTTTCGTTGGATCTGTTAAAGCTGTGATTTGAGATGTATTTTTGATGATTAATGAATGTTAATTGGATAAGGAATGGAGTTTTGATTAATGCAATCCCGGATAGGTTGAATTTCCTAAGTTTAGCTTGTGATTCTAGGTTGTTTTTGAGGTGATCTTGTGGATCTGATGTTGCTGGAGGTATAAGGATGTTATTAGGTTCTTTTTAGATGTTAAATGATGCTTAAGGATGTTTAGTTTTGATGGTTTATGGCTGGGCTTTGTTGAGGAGAGGTTTGGATGCATTTTCGGTTGTGTTTGGTGGCCGAAAATGGAGTGTGGATGAGAGCAGCGAGTTTAGGTGCTTTCATTGAAGCTATTAATGCATGATGATGCATTAATCCTCTGCTTTGATGTGTTTAAAACATAGGAGGCATCTTTGGATCCAAGTGGTGGTGATCCGGAAGCTTGATTTGTGCTTCGGCAAGAGGCGAAGTGGAATCGGTGAGTGAAATTGGGTTTTCAGCTTTGAAACCAATGTCTTGGGAGCTTAGTTTAAGTCTAAACAACTTTACTAAGCTCAAGTGTAAGTTTTCGGAAAAACTCTCTAAGTGGTGGCCATGGTTTGGTTGTGATGCAATGTGGTTTATTGCATGTTTTAAATTCTGTTTTGAAAGCATGATTTAGCATGGTTATTGCTGATTTTGTAAGCCATATGTTGAAGGAAGCTCAAGGTAAGAGTTTCTTGTTTTTGAGCATTGTTAAAATGTGGTTTGATGCTTTAAAATGCATGATGAATATGGCTTGGTTAAATGCTTTAAAACAGTGGATTATTTGATGATAATGATGTATATTGGCAAGTGATGTTTTGAAAAATGTTAAGGTCACTAAGGTGGTTAAAAGTCCTTGAGTGAGCCTTGTGGATTCTAAGAACTTCATGGTGGTTAAAAGTCCATGATGATTCTTGTTAAGGTCACTAAGGTGGTTAAAAGTCCTTGAGTGAGCCTTGTTACTAAAGAACATCAAGGTGGTTAAAAGTCCTTGGATGGTTCTTGTTAAGGACACAAAGGTGGTTAAAATTCCTTGTGTGGTCCTTGCCATGGTGTTTAAAAGTCCATGGGCCAAGGTGTTTAAAAGTCCTTGGGGCCAAGGTGTTTAAAAGTCCTTGGGAAGAACACAAAGGTGGTTAAAAGTCCTTGTGTGGTTGTTGTGAATTATAAGATCACAATGGTGTTTAAAAGTCCATGTGTGAGTCTTATGTTGATCTTGACTTTAAAAAGATGGAACTTATCACTTGTGGCCATTATGACATGTAATGATATGGAAGCATGAAATGCTTGTTTAAATTGCTTTGAGCATGTGCAAATGATGATTTGAAGTATGATTTATAAAGTGTTTTATAAATGCATTATTGGATGGTTTTAATGAGCATTCCTCACTAAGCTTATGCTTACGCTCTCTTTCGTTTTCTTAAACCAATAATGCAGATCATTAAGGTACCTTGAGGGCAGCAAGGAAGGCAAGCATTCAAGTGGAATTAAGCTCAAGTATGGGAAGGTTTTCTTTAACACATTTTAGCTTTTGGCAATTTGGCAATGGGGGACCTATGTGTATGTTTTGGGAGATGTTTTGAACTCCCTAAGTATGTTTAATGTTGTTGGAAATGCTGGATTTGTAATTGGTCTTTATGTGCTTGGTTTTGAAGGCTTATGCTTGAATGGTTAGCTTGTGTAGGAAGCATGCTTTAAAATTGGGGCTTTTCATATGTGATGATAATATGTTGATTGGTTGATGCAAACATGTCTCTTATATGTTGTGTGAGTTGCTGGTAAAGTTTGGTAGCATTTGGAGCATGATTGGATGATTAATTGCATGTTTAAGGAAGCCTTTTGCTGCATTCTGTGCAGGGTGTTTCGGAACAGAGGCTACCGTTTCGGAACGGGTGCCTTGAATCAGCCCAGGCGTCTGAAACGGGAGACACCGTTCCGAAACGGAAAGGCCTCTGCCAGCCCTTGTTTCGGTACGCGTTGCGGAACGGCCCCGCGTTTCGGAACAGGCTCTTCCTGTTTCGGAATGCCTGACCGTTGGGGGCTGACATAGGCAGTTAAATGTTTTGGAATGTTTGCATTTTGGTCCTGAATCTTGTTTGTGTAATTGTATGAGTTTGGGAAGTCCTTTTGAGCTGAAAATTTATAGAGAAGCATGAAACCTGATTAATTACAAGTTGGTAACTTTAATTTGGATGAAGGCCTTATAATTTGTAGAATTTACAAATTGGTCCCTAAAGTTGTAAACTGTTCAATTGGGTCCCTGTTTGATCTCTGATGTTTATGATCTTTGAGTATGTTGTTTGTAAGATCATAGCTGGGGTTAATGAGCATCTAGACAAGAGTAAAAAGAAAAAAAAGGGTCGTTAATCAAGGTTGACTTTCGGGTTGACTTTGGTTTTCCCCGTGTGACTTTCTTAATTCGGGTCAACTGTCTAGGCCGGGTTAAGGGGGTTACAGAAATTTTTTCGAGTTATTCGAGTTTATAAAATTTCGAGTCGAGTCAAGACGAGTCGAATATTTTTTCCTCGAATCGAATCGAGTTATTCGATATTTTCGAATCGAGTCGAGTTTTGCTCGCCCCTACTTCGACTTCTATGTTTCTTCCTATTCAAACATTTCAATTCACACATGCTTACCTAATAGGTCTTGAGTTTGATTAACCTTTATGCGCCGAATATTTTATTCAACTAATTTTTAACATTTGGTCGGGAGAATAGACTATTTCATTTATTTGAATAACTTATTCTATCTTGATAAAAAAAATCTATACAATTCATTCACCCTCTATTCCTACTTCTCTTTGAAGAAAAAAAATTATCTTTCCTCTTTCTGTGCATTTTTTTACTTAAAAAATTAAATTTAAGTCTTAACTTTAAATTTTAAATTTTAAACTGTTAATCCAAAAATATACTCAATACCCTAAACCATAATTTTAAACCTTAACTCTAAAACTTAAACATAATATTCTAATATTAAAATATAAATAGAAACATCAAAAAGAATATAAGATGTAAATTTCTTTTCTCGCATCTCGTGGAATAGCTATTCTTTGTAGATGGGCAATAATAGTTATTCCATGAAGTAAAGAATGTCGCAATCCTTTTTCAAGTGGCTTGGCTTTAGAAATCTTTGTGTGTGGTTGTATATTTCATATCAGAAAAATTGTTGTCGTTACATGAATTTTATAATCCTATTTATAGTACAAGAAATACTTAAATTCTAAGCACGAATCCCTAATTTCTTTCCCTCTAAATGCTATATCTTTGCTATGGTACCAATTTATGGATTGTTCATTCCCGTTTTGTCTATATTTTGACCTTATTCTCTAGTTAGGGCTCAGTTTTAGGGTTTGATTCTCTCTGATTCTAATCTTTTCTTGTGTTCTTTTCTCCGGTAATCTTCAAATGGCAACATCGCGATTGGCGGGAGTGATCGGAGCAATGGAAGCCAGCCAGAACTCTACCAGGGAAGACGAAACGTTCGCTGGAAATTGAAAAGACGTGCACGTGGCCGCCACACGCGCGTGACGATCCAAGTGATTGGCTCTAGAACAATCAGGACCATCTGATCTCTCCCTGATCTAACGGTCTCAAAGGAATGACGCCTGCTTTCCTCCAACTGGATCCCATGTTTAACCCGTGTCATCTCTATACTGTTGGATCTGATCTCCGTTGATCCAATAGTTCTGCTTCATCTGCGCAAGTAACAAAAAGAGTTAGAGCCCTTAGGGCTTCATTTTTGAATAGGCCAAACGAGCATTTGTAATTTAGCCATATCCGGGCCAAGCAGGCCCTTATGCAAAGGAATTTATACGTATTTTTATAAATGGGCTCTATGTGTTTTAGAATTGAAGGGATCAAACTCTTTATCTGTCTAAAAATAAACAATGGGTTTGAAAGAATTCTATTTGTTACTTAAATGACAAGCTCCTATTCATTTAATCAACAATGCAATGAACTCTAACTTAGAACCAATTAACCATATCTAAAAGAAACCAAAAAGGCAAACTAATTATAATGCTATACGATGCTACTAAACTGTACATAATGCACGTATGAGTCATGTTACTAAACTATGTACAATACTAAACCAAATTAATAACTAGACAATAATAAAGTGCTAGGTGAAAATTCAGTGACAACGACTGCCCCTATTTGGTCATTTCGGTGAAACAAAAATAGACCAAAGAACAAAAGGACACTAATTTTCACCAATTACCAAATCGTTAATGCTTAAAAGGACAAGCGAGTTCTATTCTCCTTATGCTTGAATAGATAAGCAGGCTGCTATTCTCCTCATGCTCAAGCAGGCTGCTATTCTCCTCATGCTCGAGCAGGTTGCTATTCTCCTCATGCTCGAGCAGGCTGTTATTCTCCTCATGCTCGAGCAGGCTGCTATTCTCTTCATGCTCGAATAGATAAGCAGGGTCCATTCTCTAAACGCCCGAACGGATAGGCGAGTTTAATTCTCCTTATGCTTGAATAGTTAAGCAGGCTGCTATTCTTCTCATGCTCGAATAGATAAGCGGGATCCATTCTCGAAACGCATGAACAAATATGTGGGTTTCTATTCTCTTTATGCTTGAATAGATAAGCAAGCTCTATTCTCTAAATGCCCGATTAGATAGGCGAGTTCTATTCTCCCCTTGTCCGAATAGATAAGCATATTCCATTCTTCAAATGCCTGAACGGATAGGCAAGTTCTGTTCTCCTCATGCCCGAATAGATAAGCAGACTGTTATTCTCCTCATGCCCGAATAGATAAGCAGACTGTTATTCTCCTCATGCTCGAATAGGTAAGCAGGCCGTTATTCTTCTCATGCTCGAATAGATAAGCAGGCACCATTATTCAAACGCCCGAATAGATAGGCGGGTTCTATTATTCTTATGCTTGAATAGATAAGCAAGTTGCTATTCTCCTCATGCTCAAATAGATAAGCATGCTCCATTCTCCAAACGCCCGAACGAATAGGCGGGTTCTATTCTCCTTATGCTTGAATAGACAAGCATGCTCTATTCTCCAAATGCCTGAATGGATATGCAGGTTCTATTCTCCTTATGCTCGAATAGATAAGCGGATTTCATTATCCAAATCCCTGAACGGATATACGAGTTCTATTCTCCTTATGCTCGAATAGATAAACGAATTTCATTGCTGAAAAAGCCTTCATATACCAAAAAAATACAATACAGAATGCAGTTGAACATGCCCCTAGGGATGACTAATGCATAAATGCATGTCAAACCTTTATGATTCTTTTTTTAATTTTTCTGTCAGGCAACAAGCACAGTAAGATTTAACTCTCTGGAAAACCTAAATTGTATCATCTCAAACATTTTCTCAACTCTGACCAATGGTGGCAAGCATCTATTCCGGCCTGCCTTATCAAATAGAGGTGTAATGGGAATTTCTTTCATTCCTCCGCACCGAACAAGACTTTGCACAATATTATTAGGATCATGACGAGCAAAAAAGTTAGCAACATCCCATCCTCAATTGTTTTGCCAATGGATTTTTCCCAATCTTTTGTACCCTTTGCCTCATTTTTTGCTTCTCTTAATCCAGTAGTCTTGTACTTCTGGTCGAAAGGATAGACTCATTCGTCTTCCTCATTCTCATTCTTTATACCAATTTACTTCATTGAAAACATTTGATCCTTGCATGCGAACATCCCTAAATCTATTATCATTGTAGTTGATACATCCATATTCAGAGACAAGCCTCCTCAAGTGCTTCTAGAGTGTGAATGAGAATCCATATAACTTAGAATCTCCAATGTCTTTAAAATTGTTCTCATAATCACGAAAGAAAGACTGGTGATCAGGAAGGCACCCCTATTTCGCAACATGCTGCTTTAAAGGCATCTAGACACTTTTAAGGCTCTATGAGATTATCTATATGAGAATCTTTGCAGCAAAACTTATTTCCACTTTAAATGTCTTTGATGTTGGTGCCACATGCCCCAAGCTCCAATCTTAACCATGAAATGCCTCATAGTCCTTGTACTTTTGAAACTTTTTCTAGTTAATGCCCAAAAATCTTTTATATGTTTTAATGATGTCAAACCTATAAATTCTTTTTCAATGCAAGATGTTCTTGAATAGGTAAGGGAATCAAGAAAGAAAATCAATAGAATTTATTCATATTGTGGAAAACTTGAAAAGAAGTCACAAGAACAAGTAATTAAATATCAATGACAAAGACTTCTCCTGGTCAAAATGTCGTAAGATGCCTTGAATTCTTTTCATGCCAAACATACTTTGAATAGAGTGACAATGCGTGTAGATCCATCTGTGTCATGTCCCCGAGAAAAAAAATCCTGCCATATCAGCTTCTTGACCTATTCTTTATGGGTTTTCGACTCAAGCTCTCCTTTGGTTTCAAAACGCCCTTTACGAGTTTTCATTTTGAACCCCCTTCTCTTTTTCTTTTCTTTTTTCTTCATGTTTTTCTTTTTTTTTCAAACATAATATTTCTTGACTGAATCCAAATTTATTGGGTTCTAAAGTTCATCTCCATCCATCTCAACTGAAATCAAAGCCCCTCCTAAGAACACCTTTGTTACAATATAAGGCCCTTCCCAATTTGGTGTCTATTTTCCTCGAGGATCACTATGGATCGGTAACTTTTTCTTTAGCACCAAGTCACCTTCTTATAATTCTCTTGGTCGAACTTTCCTCTCATGAGGCCTTATCATTCTTCTTTGATACATCTGACCATGGCACAAGGCTTTCGGTCTTTTCTCATCGATTAGGTTCAATTTATCGTATCTCGCCTGAACCCATTTTGCCTCGTCTAGCTTTGCCTCCATCAAGACACGAAGCGATGGTATTTCAACTTCAGTTGGTAATATTGCCTCCACCCCATATACCAATGAAAATGGTGTTGCCCTATTTGATGTTCGTACTTATGGATGTGCATGAAACCCGAATCCGACGGGTTCCGATCCGATAGGGTCGGATTTTTTTTAAAAATTCGGGTTCGGGTCGGGTCGGGTGGAGTTTGTGAAGTGTTCGGTTTTGGGTCGGGGTCGGGTTTGGGGGGAAAACACCCTACTCGACCCGACCCGGGTACATAAATAATTATTTATTTATTTTTTATTTATATTATATTTTGTCTTTTACAATTTTACCCATTTCTTTAATTTTCCCCCAATTCCCTCTGCATCAACACTTTCCCAGTTTTCAATTTTCATGTGTTTGAACTCTCACAGCCCTAAATCCCTAATCCCCTAATTCTTTCCATCGCAATTCGTAGAGCAGATCAGGCATCAGGAGATCGCAAATCTCCCATCGCCGCTCGCTCTTGGATTCTCCAGATTGTTCAGGTTATATTATTTCGATTTAAAATTGTAGGTCTTAAAATTGCACGTGTTTTTTTGTTATTGAAATTCTTAAAATTGCAGGGGTAAGTCTATTTCGATTATGCTGTTGTGTGGAGTGCTGGGTTGATCATTTACATTCTCAGTTCTCCAATCCGGGGTATGTCTTCATCTTATTCCATTTCTTTTGTTGAAAACTTGAGATAGTATTTAGCCTTTCTTGTTTGAGAAGCAAATGGGTCTTGTTAAACAGGAAATAAGATTTACATCAAAACATCATGCTAATTAGATAATCTCAAAAATAAAACCAACTTTGATGCCCATGGGTTTTAGTGTGAAGAAAAATAACTACAAGATGAAGCTTTTGGGAGAAAAAGCTAGATGCAAGGGTCATTTAGTTTTTACAACATTCTTGCTGGATATTCTTCCTCTTATGAATTAGTTCAGTAGAGTAAGTTTTACGGTTAAGGAAGTTGATATGTTCATAGGTAATGAAAAATGGGAATTAATTTTGGATGGTAATTTGGAGCAGATCTTATGAACTGATTACAATGTTGTCTGATACTGCTGCTGTTCCTCTGCAAATGTTTTCACTGCTTGTTCTATATACATTATGGTATTCGATTTAGATATTGTATTTGGTTGGAACAACTTAAGAGTTTAAATTTCAATGTTGGGGCAGATTTTGCTGAAAGATAAGCCTGATATCAAAATGCTCATAATGTGCTTGTGTGGATTGATGAGCTAGATGATAACATGTGCTTTTCGGACTCGACGTATCATCGTATGAATGATGTTGATTTCTGATATTTACTTTATTTGCAGCTTCTGTTGTCTTTCTGATGGGAAAAAATTGACACTATTTAAGGAATGTTCCAAGAGTTTTCTAAGGTGCCTTTCGAGTCTTACACGAACTTGTAGTTTAGATTCTTAGGATAAACTGCAACTCTTACTGCTATTCCTTGATCCATGTTATAGTCCTATGTTAGTTTTTCTACTTTTGTACATGTGCACAGAATTGAAATTTCCCTGACATGTTGGATGGTTGTATAATGTACAAATTGAATTGATGGGAAAGATTAAAGCAGATCAGAAGTGGGATGTACAAGTTGCTTGATTGTATATTCTTCCTTTTATGAACTGCTTAGATAATTGCCAAACCTGGAAGTTTAAAGACGTACCAAAGTTGGGGTAAAATGGTTAGATAGCATTATAATGTAATAAGGTGCATGTTATTGTTTAGTGGATACCAATCAACATTTTACAATACTTTTGACATTGTTTACATAGGAAATGTCTAATGTGGGGGCAAAACTCCAGTATGTCATCTCTAACTTTCAATTCGCCTGAATTATCAACCGAAGGAAGTCCATCACCATCCTTAGCGGGAGACACAAATCCTACATCAAGTCAACCTAATGTGGTGGTTGAAGATAATGTGTCAAAGGAAAGTAGCTCATCGAAGTTAAAATCTATAGTATGGGAGCACTTTAAAAAGGAAAAGATCAATAATGAGTGAAAGGCAATTTGCAATTATTGCAAGAAAAAGTTCAATGGTGATTCAAAGAATGGTACAAGCCATTTGCGTGATCACATGAGAAGGTGCAATAAGCGAGGCCAAATAGACATTCAACAACAAGTTCTAGTTGCTAATCAAAGAAAATCGGATGGAAAAGTGACAGTGAAGGCGACCTCATTTAATCAAGATGTTGCAAGGAGGGAGATTTCTAAAGCAATAATCATGCATGAATATCCTCTATCTATAGTGGATCATGTACAAATCAGAAAGTATTGCTTTAATCTGCAGCCTTTGTTTGAAATGCCTTCCCGCAAAACACTAAGACGTGATATTTTTGATATATTTGAAGAGGGAAAGATGAAAACAATATCTATGTTAGAGGCTAGTGAAGGACGAATTGCAATCACAACTGATATGTGGACTGCAGATCACCAAAACAAAGGATACATGGCTATTACTGCTCATTACATTGATTCCTCCTGGACTTTACAAAAGCGAATCACAAGGTACTTTTTAAATATGTTTTTATCAATTAGTTAGATTTTAATACGAGTCAGTATTTATATATTTTAATTATTGTTTAAATAGGTTTGAATATGTGCCAACACCACATACTGCAAATGTTATTGCTTCTACTTTGATGAAATGTTTTCTTGATTGGAACATTGATAGGAAACTTACATGTATCACAGTTGATAATTGTACTACGAATGATCTTGCAATTAGGTTGTTAGTTGATAATTTGGGAGGTGGAACACTGTTGCTTAATGGGTCATTCTTTCACATGCGTTGTTGTGCACATATCTTGCATTTAATTGTTAAAGATGGAATGAATGTGCTTGGAAGTGGTATAGAAAGAATCCGTCAGAGTGTCATCTTTTGGAGTGCTACTCCAAAAAGATGGGAAAGGTTTGAAGAGGCATCACGTCAATTGCGAATTCCGACCATAAACAAATTATGTGGTGATGTTCGTACACGATGGAATTCAACATTTTTGATGCTTCAGACAACTCTACCTTATAAGGGTGTTTTTTCACGTTGTGTGCAATTACATCAAGATCCTTTGTACAAGAGCTTACCAACTGAAGATGATTGGGTCTTTGCAACGGAAATTTGTGAAAAGTTTAAGCTGTTTTATGATATTACTGAAGGCTTTTCAGGAACGAAATATGCAACAGCTAATCTTTACTTTTTTGAGTATTTGCAAGATTAGAGTGTCATTGAATGAATGGAAAATGCATACTAATGACACTATTTCGAGCATGGCAAACTGCATGTTGGAGAAATTTGAGAAGTATTAGAGTAATGTGAATAGTATTATGGGTGTTGCTACACTTTTAGACCCAAGGTACAAAACACCTCTATTGGAGTACTACTTTGAGAAGATTTTTGGGGTTGCTGTTGCTGAATATGAAGGTGAAAAGATTGTGCAACTTTGTCGGGATTTGGTCTCAGAGTATGAAGAAAAAGCGAATTCTTCAATGAATTATTCTCAATCTTCATGCACTACATCTTCATCTAGTGTTCCAGTTACTTTGGGAGATCAAAGTGAGTTTGAAGCTTGTCTATCAAGGAAGAAACAAAAGAAATTACAAGTAAAATCTGAGTTGGATCGTTACATGGAATTAGAGCTTCTTCCTAGCACGCCGGAGTTCGATATATTGAATTGGTGGAAGATAAATGGGCCACAATTTCCTATACTCAAAGATATTGCCAGCGATATTTTTGCTATACCAGTTTCTACCGTTGCTTCAGAGTCTACGTTTAGTACCAGAGGGAGATTAGTGACTGCACATCGTAATAGACTCCTTCCATCAACGGTAGAAGCTTTAGCATGTTCTCAAAATTGGTTATGGGCCGAAGAAGGTATAAATATACGTATGTGTAGTTTTGTTATTTTTTACCTAATGTGTACATATGATTTCTTATTATATTTTTTTATGTATGTCATTTTAGAATCAAATTCAAGTGAAGCATACTTTAATGAAGATGGTGAAATCGAGAAAGAAGAGATAATGGTAATATCAAATTTATATTTATTTATTTTATTACAATCTTGTATATATATATATATTGATTTATGAATTTAAGATATAGGATTTGGATAGTTAGACGAGATTGAAGAATATGAGGTCGATGACAAGTGACAATGGAAGCTTTTTTCATCGAATGTTTATGTTTGCATGATTATGTCTCGTTTTGTTTGCCTTCAAGTTTGAACATTGAATTTATATTTGTGTTTGAACTTTGAATTTATATTTGTGTTTGAACTTTGAATTTGTGTTTGTGTTAGAACTTTGAATTATGGACTTCTAATTATAATTATGTTGTGTTTGAACTATTTTTATTTTTGTTATAATTGTTTTTTGTTTTTTTATTGTTTTTTAATAATAAAATTAATTCGGGTCGAGTTTGAAGTCTTAAAATCGGGCCGGGTTCGGGTCGGGTGATATATTCTTTCACCCCGGGTCGGGTGGCGGGTGGAAAGTGTAAAATGTCGGGTCGGGTTCGGGTGGGCCGAAAATCTGACCCTACCCGACCCGTGCCCATCTCTATTCGTACTGCAGTTCGGTATGCATATATGGCAAACGATAACTTCTCATGCCAATCTTTACAAGTGTCGGTCATCTTTGCGACGATCTTCTTAATGTTCTTATTTGCAGCCTCCACTGCCCCATTCATCTTTGGGCGATATATCATTGAGTTATGATGTTTGATGTTAAACTGCTCACAAACTCCAGCGATCATCCTATTATTCAAATTGGAAGCATTATTAGTAATGATACTTTCAGGCACACCGTACCTACAAATGATTTCTTTTTTCAAGAACTTGCAGACCGTAGACCTAGTAACGCTTGCGTACGAGGCTACTTCTACTCACTTTGTGAAATAATCAATGGCTACCAAAATAAAACGATGCCCGTTTGACGCCCTTGGGTGGATCTGACCGATGACATCTATGCCCCACATGGAAAAAGGCCAAGGAGCTGTCATGACATAGAGAGATTGGGGAGGTGTATGAACCTTATCAGCATAAATTTGACACTTGTGGCATTTGCGAGACTAATCGATGCAGTCACCTTCCATAGTTGACCAATAATATCCAAAGCGCATGATCCTTCTAGCCATGGTGAAACCGCTAGGGTGAGTTCCACAAACCCCTTCATGAACCTCCTCTAGAATCAATTGGGCTTCTTTTGTGTCCACAAATCTCAAAAGCACCTGATCTCGACTTCTCTTGTATATGATTTCTCCGTCCAGGATGTTACATGATGCCATTTTCCTGATCATTTTCTTTTCATTCTCTGTAGCTTGTGGTGGGTATTGTTGAAGCTTTACATACTGAAAAATGTTATGGTACAAAGGCAAACCATCTGCTTCCTCTTCCACGTCATAACAGTGAGCTAGAGAGTCTAGCATTTGCAATTTGATAGGCATCATTTATGAACCATCGCTTGCCTTGAACATGGCTGCTAAGGTGGCCAAGGCATCAACCACCTGGTTGTCTTCCCTGGGAAGATATTTGAAGGTGATCACATCGAATTCTTTGGCCAATTTGAGAACTAACTTGTGGTATTCTACCAATTTTGCATCCTTCGTTTCCCATTCCCCTCGTACTTGGTAGATAACCAACGCTGAATCCCAAAATACTTTTAAATTATATATTTTCCTTTTGATGGCCTCCCTTAGACCCATTATACAAGCCTCGTACTCCACTATGTTGTTAGTGCAGAAGAACTTCAATCGACTAGTGAAAGGGTAGTAATTTCCTTCTAGAGAAACCAAAACTGCCCCAATACCTCGACCTAAAGCATTTGCAGCACCGTCAAAGTTCATGACCCAAGATTCTACTGGAGCCTCATCATCTTCTGAGATGCACATCAAGTCCTCATTAGGGAAATTGAAATTTAATGCCTCATAATTTTTACAAGCGCGACTTGCCAAAAAGTTAGCTATAGCACTTTCTTTTACTGCTTTTTGACTCAAATATTGGATATCAAACTCTAAAAACAACATCTTCCATCGCGTTAATCTTTCAGATAAGGTTGGGGCTTCCATCATGAAATTTAGTAGGTCCAACTTCGAAATCAGCCAAGTAGTGTGATATAGTATATAATGCCTAAGCCTTTTAATCGCCCAAACCAGTGCACGACACATGTTTTCAAGTGAGGAGTACCTGGTTTCACAATCAGTGATTTTTTTTGCTTAAGTAATATATTGCCTTTTCATTTCTTCGAGTTTCATGATGTTGCCCAAGCACACAACCCATAGAATTTTCGTATATCGTTAGGTATAGAATTAATGGATTTCCAAAAACTGGAGGGACCAACACATGAGGATTAGTTAACTGCTCCTTGATCTTCTCTTAGGCTATCCGACTTTCCTCATTCTATGTGCCTGGGTTATTCTTCCAAAGCACCCTGAACATCGAATCACACTTATCTATTAGCTGGGAGATAAAACGAGTGATATAGTTCAATCTTTCCAAAAAACCTTAAACCTCCTTCTGGGTTTGCAGTGGTGGGAGTTCTTGTATAGCCTTTATCTTGTTTGGGTCAATCTCTATTCCTTTTCTGCTTACGACAAAGCCCAACAATTTTCCAAACGTGACCCCAAATGTGCACTTATTTGGGTTAAGTTTTAACTGGAATTTCCTTAACCTTTGGAAAAGTTTTCCTAAATTCGCTAGATGCTCCTCCTCAGATCGAGACTTAGCAATCATATAATCAATGTACACCTCTATTTCCTTATGCATCATACCATGGAATAGAGTAACCGTGGTTCTTTGGTAAGTTGCCCCATCATTCTTCAAGCCAAAAGGCATTACTTTATAGCAGAACGTGCCCCATAATGTTATGGAACATGGTCTTTTCCATATCTTCTAGACACGTCTTAATCTGATTATATCTGGAAAACTCATCCATGAAGAAAAAGAGGGAATGTTCAGCTGTGTTGTACACTAATGTATCATTGTGTGGAAATGGAAAGTTGTCTTTTGGGCTTTCCCTGTTGAGGTCTCTATAATCCACACACATTCGTACCTTTCTACCCCTTTTAGGAACTAGGACTATGTTTGCCACCCATTCTGGATATTTGGCCACTTCTAGGAACCCTGCATCATACTGCCTCTTCACTTCATCCCTAATTTTAGGAGTGTCTCAACTTTCATTCTTCTAAGCTTCTGCTTTACATGCTCGCACCCTAACTTTATTAGCAGCCGATGTACAACAATGTCAGTGTCAAGACCATGCATATCTTGGTCAGACCAAGCAAAAATATCCTTATACTCTTTTAAGAGCTTATTCAGGCTTTGTCGAGTTATAGCTAAAATGGTGGTGCCAATCTTAACCTCACGTTTCTCTTCTTCTGTGCCAAGGTTCAAAGTTTCCAACTCTTCCTTGTGTGGCAGAATCTGTTTTTCTTCTCCTTCTACCATCCTCAGCAAATCCTCGGGCAAATCATATTCTTCTTCATCACCGACGCTTTCAACTTCTACTTGGCATGAAAGTAGTTCAAAGTTTACTTCAGATTCTGATCCGGGATCATTTGAGTCACTGATATTTGAAGACCTGCAAAGGAACAACAAGGAATATATACAAAGGTAAAAAATGAACCAATGAATGGAATGATTTGCTTTAGTTTTTATTTTGAGGGTTATCCATGGTTTATGAAAGAAATTGCCACAAAAGTTTTGGAAGGGAACAAAATGCATCTTTTATTGGATTACAAATTAATAGGTTTTGACATGGGCCCTTTACATAAGATCCCCTGTTGTCTCCGGGCCTGGAGCAAAAGGGTTGGTTTTGGAAATTACTCTGAAATTGTCTTAAAGACTACAAGAATTTCTTCAGCAGTCCAGTTATCAAGTTTAGAGCAGGGGCTAATCATGGACATGCACTTGTTCTCTCCTTCCTCGTCCGTCAGGGCGTTGATGCTCAGGTTCTCAAATGCTTCACACATTCATTGACTTGGGCATTGGGGTCTAGAAAGCCTCTGGATCTAAAAGTATGGCTCAGAGGTGGGAATGTTATAGGCTCCCACTCAATTTCTTCCCCTTTCAGTCTTGCCCTTCTTCTCTCCTAATGCTTTCTTATTTCGGCCTTTCTTAGCCAGTGATTGAGCTTGAAGCCTAACCTAAATCGGTCGGTATTCGTAGGGATAACCGATGGGTACAACCTTCCTTAGTTCTTCTTCCCAAATCCTCTTCCAACTTTAGCTCTTTTTCCTAGTGTTTGTTTCACTTGCATTTCCGTGCAGCTGGATAATTCTGGTTATGACACCTTACTCCCTTTAGTGACAAAGGTCACATTGAATAGCTCTAATGTCCTAAAATGGCACTCGAGTGCACCCTCCTCAGTCTCGATAAAGGGCGCATAAGTGGTTACTCATGCAATGATTTCCTCCTCTGCACCAATAGTTATCAATTGACCGTATATCACAAACTTCAACTTTTGATGTAAAGTAGATGAGATTGCTCTTGCCATGTGAATCCATGGACGCCCCAACAAGCAGCTGTAATTAGGCCTTATATCTATGACCATAAACTCTATGTCGAAAGTTGACGGTCCAATTTGCAAAGGCACCTCAATTTTCCCTAACACATCCTTCTGAGTTCCATCGAAAGATCTTATTGTGTTTTGATAAGTTCTCATATAGGAACTGTCTACCGGAAGCCTTTTTTAGTGTTTCTAATGGTAGAACATTCAAGGTTGACCTATTATCTATAAGGACACCTGACAACATGTATCCTTTGCATCATGTTGTGATGTGCAGGCTTCGCACAATCCCCTTCCTTCTCCTGGTATTTCTTCGTCATTGAACGAAATAAAATTGTTGACAACAATGTTACCGACCAACATGTTCTTCTTGTCGGTCGTGATCTCCTTAGGTACGAATGTTTGGTTCAGAATCTTTAGTAGAGCCTCACGGTGGCCTTCAAAGCTTAACAACAAAGATAACATAGAAATTCTGGTTGGGAGCTTGTGGAGTTGCTCCACCACGCTATATTCACTATGCTTTAAAATCATCAGGAATTTCTTGAGCCTCTGATTCCTTCACTGGTTCATGATATATCGTTGGCTTTTCTTTGAATAAGTCTCTATCATATTCTTTCCCTAACTCCTCGGCAACAACCTTTCTTTTCGCTGCATCTCTATCTTCTGCTATCGGCTGGGAATAGAGCCTTCTACTCCTTGTGAAACGGCTCACCTCATTGATTGGTTCATCATTAACTTTTTCTTCAACAGGTGTTCCCTCTGGAGCTACCACCATGCAAGCATAATTTCATAGGACTTGCTTGCTATCCTTGTGAAGTCAATGCCTTAATTATAAGCTTCGGGTTACTCCTCGCATGGATTCATTTGTCTTTGCGTTGGCTATGATAACCAGGGGTTTCATTCCAACATAGTCTCTTTTAGAGGATGACTCCTCTATTGCACAAATATCCCACGCACACCCCTTATTGCCCTCCTCGAAAAACTCAAGTTCTTTTTAATTCATTTTCTTTTGAACTAGATGCTTAAACTCTAAGCAACTCTCAAGCTCATGTCCTTCTGCCTTATGGTACTCACAATATAAACCATCTTCAATCTTCAACTCTTGGGCCTCCCCTTCCAACATTCCCACCTCCACCATTTGGGTCCATACCCACTTCACGGGTGCTCCAACCTCAGTAACATATTCTTTAATTATCTTGTCTCCTTCCTCAAAGACTGCATTTACTCCTACCTTATGGTGATTCAGCAAAGGGTTACCCTTTTGTTCAGACGTGTCAAAAGATAACATGCCTGACTTCCTTAGATCATCCACCACCCTTTTAAATGTGGTGCAATTCTCAATGGTATGCCCCATAATTCTTTTGCGGTATTCGCATTGTGCCTTCTCATTGTACCATGATGGGTATGGAGGTGAGAAGGGTGGGTGTTGCGTGATTTGAGTGCTTCACAATTTGTGCAAGTATACACATCGCAAGTTATAGTATAGAAAGATATCATCTCCACAGGGATTGGTGCTACTTCCAGAATCTATCCTCTCGCACTGAAAAGTAAAAACACATGTAATAGTTTTGGGTTGAATAATCGACTAAACTAAAATAAACGAGTAAATAAAATAGATAAGTTGACAGAATGAGAGAATAGGTAGAATTATATTGCGTCATAGTGTGGATTTCAAATGGACTAGTCTTGGTTTTGCATGCAAGAGGAGGCTTAATTGCCTCGACAAAAAGCAGAATGATTGCCTCGGCAATGGGCAATACAATTGCCTCGGCAATGCACAAGATGATTGCCCGAGCAATTGGTAAGGCAGTTTCTTGGGCAATGAAAACAACTACTGCCTGGGCAATTTCGCGACAACCTTCAAGATTGGCAAGACGTTCTTCAATGTTTCCTTCTTATCCCTAAGTCGAAGCTCAATGTGCAAGCCTTGATAATACCTCCCGGCGTGAAGCAAGGGTGAACATCAATCGATCTAACGCCTCTCTTAGCCATTGAAATTCGTACTTATTCCTAAACCGAAATAGTCTTATTTGATTTGGGTGAAAACCATGTTTATTCGTTTCTTGAATCTAACTATCCTGATATTAGATAAATGGATGCAATAAAAATTTCCTCTCCCGATTCAATTGCAAGTAAAGATAAACACCAAGAATAAGCAAACCTTGAACTTAAATTGCATAACAAAAAACCTAAACAGAATCCAAACGTTTTCTCACAACTACTAAACAAAATAACCCTAGCCTAAGATAGTTTAGTTCATAATTGGGATTGGAAACAACACAAGATTAATTCCCAACAAGAACACCAACCGAACAAGAAAGAAAAATAGAAGAACTTGGGTAGCCTTGGTCTTCAATAGATCTCTCTCATCTTGTCTCCCTCTCCTCCTCAAATTGATAGCTTGAGGTCTTTATTTATAGGAGATGGATAAGTCAAAGTCATCCTTGAGGTGGAAGTTAAGTTGAAATTAAATATAATAAAAGAAAGAAATATATTTTATTTTATACTTTTATTCCTCCTAAAACTCCTCCTATTGTTATGGAATTTAATCTTCTTTAACCTCTCTATGCAATTCCAAGCTCCGATCTTCATGTAAATTATCTCTAAAAATTTAGCTATTTACGCTCTTCAAGCCGCCTAGCACTTTGCTCTTTTTCTCCGTTGTCGGAAATTTCCCAAGCATTGCTTCGGCAATGCCTCGGCATAGTTCGGTGTGATAATGACCTGGTAGTGATCTCTCGGTCGTCTTCACTCGTCCAAGTGTGCTCAGCATCACACAGCACGGCTCGATTCTGCTCAATCAGGATCATTCGGCAGGGTTCGACAATGAATTGCCGCGACAATGAATGTTTTACACTGCATATATACAAAACACATACCTAGCAGTACCTTTTCCACCAAATAAGCATTTAAAGATAATCAAGCATGGAAAGGAAGAAAGTAATGCAAATATGCATGAATGACTAATAATGCAACCAAAATGAGCGTAAGTCTAACAATAATTGAGATGAAAAAGGGTAGAAAATTAGTACTTTTACACACTTAACACACCCCAAACTCGAACTATTATTTGTCTTCAAGAAATGCAAACTAACAATTACTTGCCAAGAATTTAATCAAAAGATACATGCTTTAGACTTGCCTTCAATCTTCAAAATCGACGCACAAATTAGGATGGGTGTTCGGACATCATGAATTTTCCCGGAACCAAACTATAATGCATGTGATCATGTGTGTGCAAAGTTGTGCGCAAGTTGATTTATCAAGAGTCTTATGTGAACAATAGGTCTTTGTCAATTTAATTACCTGGGCATTTATTAATTCACAACAATGGCATTTTTAGGGCTTCGGCTTATCACAACTACTTTCCTAGGCTTGAAGATAAGATTGGAGAAAACAACGAACCCCCTAACCTATTGAGTAGAGTCATCCCGTGAAGTATTTCATTTACTCATGCTAATTTTTCATTCACTTTTAGTGTTTTCAATTTAAATGGACATGTCATTCTATGCACATGGTTTTCAAATACTTTGGCTAGAGCCAGTTTCGGACACCTCTAGTATGAATCTCAAAAAAAATTGCCCAAAATTTTAAGCAACCTAAGTTCACCAAGTCTCTTTCAATCAACAAGCCACAATTGCATCAATTAACTTTTAGCATCATAGTAAAATTCTAAGTCCTTTTCATGCAATCCTTAAATTAAAGTTCTTCCAATTAGGTGCGGTGCCTAAGATTTATCATTAGAAATTCAACATGTCCTAGCAATTAGATTTAATTAAAAGCATGACAAGTACATATGCAACATAAATGCACTTCCTAAGGATAAATGCACTAAAATGATCTTAAACCAAAAACAAGTACTCCCCCCAAACTCAAGAGAAGTAGTGTCCTCAATGCATGATTACATGGAAACTAAAAAAAGAAAAAAATAAAAGCTAATTGCAAGAAAAGAAAGAAAATTACAATGACTCAGAGAGGTCATCGTCTTGGATGATGAGCTTTCTTCTTGCGGTTTGCTTGATCCTTTTTCTTGCTCGAGGTGGTTGACAGCGTGTAGCGGGTGTAGGTGTCAGTTTCTTTGCCACCTCGTCCTTGTCGTCCGACTCAATGGCTATTTCTTTGGTGGTGGAGGCCTTGCGTTTTGCCGTGGTAGGTGATGCTGGAACTGCTTTTATTTGGACGACGGATGACTCGTCCGAATCAGAAAAGTCAGACTATGTTTTGGTGCGACTGGGTTCGGTTAACGGTGCTTTGCCTTTGTCCTCTCAGGTGGTGGAGCATCTTCAGTTGGGATTGCCGAGGCAGAGGCTGCAGGCATTGTCAGTGGCAGTGGGCATTGCCGCGGTAATGAGTTCGGTAAGAAAAATTGGGAACCTTACCGAGTTATCAGGGTATTTTTCGAGGATCACTCGGATGATCGCATTGTTGCAATCCTTCATATACCTCATGAATAGAAGCTGCCTCTTCTCCATGGTGTCGAGTCGTTGGGCAAGTGGCCGAATCATGTTGGCAAGTTGTTCAAGTGGTGATGTTTCCAGTTCGCTTGCCTTGGCATTGGTAGGAGCGGTTTTCGGTTCATTGCCCAAAGGGGTTGCCTCGGCAATATTTTGGGAAACGGTTGATTGTGGGTCGACTTTGGTTATTCCCATGATTTGGAGGTATCTTTCTCTCGTCCATCCCTTCCGTTGAGGCGTTTTCTCATCCGTTGGATCACTAGGCACATGGCGTTTCTCACACAACTCGGTTATTAGGCTTGGGAAGTAGAGAGTTCCCTATTCCTTTTGGCTAAAAACAAACATCTCATTGCATATTATAGCACCAACATTGATAATACGATTGTGGAAGATAAAATGAATGAGCAAAAGTCTTGGTTTATCAACTGTGGTGTTGTGTGAGGTGGGCATTATGCATGTTTTCACAAATTTATTCCAAAGTTTTGCCTCGGGCTTAAGCCTTTGGCGATTTATCGTGCCTTTAAATGCTCCCTCATTCCACATTGTGCCGATGATGGTGAGATCCTCGAGTATGTTGTTGTAATCGTCTGAGGTGAGATTGTCAAGGAACTCTTGATGTTAATCTTTTTTCACGTAAATCCCGTAGAAGGTGTTGATGGTATCGACATCAATGAGGATTGCTTTTCCACGAACGGATACATATGAATTGTTTGGGTTCAAGGAGTGAGCATAGTATTCCCTAACCCAATGGACGTTGCTCGACTTCGGTTGATGGCAAAAGATTTGCCACTTTTGTTACTCGATCGAGCTGAAGATGAACGACTCCAAACCAAAATCCGTGTGAGAGGAGGAGTAGAAAAAGCCTTGTTCTTCCCATAGCTTCCAATTGACGAAGTTCTTGAGTACCTCTTCTCGATTGTAGGTGTTGCATATTTCTTGAAGTCCGGTTCTTGGCTTGATTGTGCATGTTCCAATATATTGAGTTTCAAGGCCTTGGTGCTTTTCGGAATTTCAGTGATCAATTTGCAAATGAAGTAAAGTTTCGGTGCTGTTTCAGGAACCCTAAATAGTTTGGTGGCTTGTCTTGTAATTTACCCATTTTGGGTGATTTAAATACCAATTTTCCAAATTCTGAGTCTTTTGCGCCGTTCTTTTTTTTTTCTCTCTTTTTCCGTTTGTGTCGTTTTCAAACAAGCCATATTTTTACCCATGTTTTCCGATTGAGCTCCGACGAGGGCGTTTCCGTCGGCCGATTGTTAATTCGAAGCCACCATCGGACTCCCCAAACCCATGCTGTAACCCCCTTAGCCCGGCCTAGACGGTTGACCCGAACTATGAAGATTACACGGGGAAAACCAAAGTCAACCTTGATTAACGACCCCTTTTTTCATTTTTAATCTTATCTAGATACATGTTAACCCTAAGTGTGATCCCACGAAACTTATTTGAAAAAGGCACAGCAATTGGATAACAAACAGGGACTCAATTGCACTTATTACAAGAATAGGGACCAAAATGTAAATTCAATCAATAGGTGAGTCTTTAATAATTTTTATGTTATCATTATGAAATTAGTCATGTTTTATGCTTCCCTATCAAATTTCACCTTAATTGGACATCTCAAACTCATACAATTGCAAACTCAACTTTCGGGACTAAAACGTAAAGCTTGCAAACTTCAGCACCATTCAAATCAGTGCCCAACTGTCACCTGTTTTGAAACGGCATTGGCCGTTCCGAAACGCGGGTTGGTTCCGAGACTGGTTCCAAAATAGGCATTTCAGTAGCCAAAACGTTTCGGAACAGCCTCCAGCCGTTTTGAAACACGAAGGCCATTACAGGCCCCCGTTTCGAAACGCCTGAGAGTGTTCCGATACGGTTTGCCCAGAAGCTGCAGATTTTGCTGGTTTTTCATACATTTAACCATTCAAACTCATCCTAATGACTTCCCAAACATACCAACAAGTCATCAAACCTATAAGGTGCATGTTTAAAACTCCTAAACACATTATTAACATCAAACATGAAATATGGCATATCTAGAGGCATGCTTCCTATTATTCAAACCAAGTAAGCAAACAAACTTCAAATCATGCACTTAAAGGCCATTTACAAATTCAAACCAACAAAGGCAACATGCCACAACCTAGGGAGTTCAACACATCTCCCAAAACACGTCTTAGGTTCCTATTGCCAAATTACAAAAACTAATAGTGTATGAAAACATCACCATACATGAGCTTGGTTTCCCTTGGACACTCTTAGCTTCCTTGTTGCCCTTAAACACTTAAATTATCTGCATTGTTGGTAAAAGAGAGAGCGTAAGCACAAATGCTTAGTGAGGCATGCTCTAAGTAAACCAACACAATAATGCATTTTTAGAAAACACTTTCAATAAAGCTTTTAAACCACATACTCATCTCTTCCTCATGCTGCCATGCATACTTTACAAGCATCTCATGCTTCATTATGTTCAATACATTATATTGGCTTTCAAGTGATAGTTCATAACCATTTCAACACAAAACACAATCCGATACGCGGATTACAAGCGTTGTCCCACACGCTTCATACACACTACCGGACTACACAAGGTGGAGTTTATCGGTACAATCACAACCCCTCAACACCCGTGATGGAGTTTAACAGTACAATCACAACCCCTCAACATCACTCATTGGTAGTTCTATAATTCTACTAACGAGAGTAAGGGACACATAACACAAGATCCACACACGGAATTTCAACCACCGTTGTGATCTTACCTCACTCGTTAGGGTACTTGGATGGAGTTTACGGTACAATCACAACCCCTCAACATCCAAGGAGACTTTACTTACGGTGCACCCAATCCTATAGCCGGCTAACTATATCCGATTCAAGTACTTTAAAATCAATTCATCACTTGCCAATATACATCAAATACCATCTTCAATTCATTGTTTTAAAGCATTAATCAAAGCCATTAAACATCATGCATCACTATGCATCATAACCATATTATTAACATGTCAAACCAAGGATCTCTTACCTTGAGCATCATTATATATATGGCTTTCAAAACTAGCATTAATCATGCTTAAACATACTTTCAAAATAGAAATTAAACATGCAATTTATAACCAATGCATCAAACCACTTCTTAGCACATTCGGGGGAGTTTTTCCGAAAACTTACTCTTGAGCTTAGCTAAGTTGTTTAGACTTAAACTAAGCTCCCAAAACCTTTGAATAATCGTTTAAAAGCTGGAAAACCATATCCACTCACCAAATACGTTTCGCTTGCTTGCCGAAACGCCAATTAAGCCTCCAAATCAATTCCAAAGGTGTCCGAAGATGTCTCCCCTATTTTAGACACATCAAAGCAGAGGATTAATGCATCATCATGCATTGAAATCTTCAATCAACACACCTAAACTCGCTGCTCTACCTAAAACCAACATTTTGGCTACCAAGCACAACCGAAATCACCTCCAAACTCTTCCAAAACTTAACCCAGCCAAGATCCATCACTTCTAACCATTTCTAAACATCAATTAATATCCAAAATAAACCTAAACTCGTCCTTATACCTCCATCTACAACATAACACCAAAAACACCTCAAAAACCACCATTTCTATAACCAAAAACACCAAATACAACCTATTCGGGATTAGATTGATAAAACCTCATTTCAAACATCATTAGACATCCAAAATACATTAAAGAATCATCTCAAAACAGAGCCCAAACAATCACAACGAAATTCTTCAAGATTTCTTCCAAAATCATGTTTCTAACATTAAAACCATTTGTAAAACTTAAATTAAGGATTAACAACTTGGGAATTTCAGTAAAGAACTGAGTATTTAGAGGAGAAGAACAATCTTACCTCTAAATGGTGATTTCTCCTTGATTTGGGCCAAATTCCTTGAAAATTCAATGTGGAAATCAAAAGGTTTTGTTGCTAGATTGATTAGGAACCAATAGATGATAGAAAACTCATTAATTGAAGTGAAAATCTATGTGAAATTTGCTGGAGAAAAAATGTTTGGATGATGGGATTTTGAGAGAAAAAGGAATGAGAGAAAATGTGGAAAAGGTAGTTATGAGAATCTAAAAGTGGTTTTCATCTTTATTTTATTTAATTAAAACATTAATTAAATCACCCAAATTAAGGAAAAATCTGGAGAAAAATATTTTGGGTAATTAGCTCCTTAAAGATTCAAAGTTTCAATCCTTTACAAAACAGTCACCACTAAACTTTTCAAAAATCGCATTTTGGTCACTACACCGAAATGTAGTATTTCCAAACCTTATTTTGTAAAATTGATTTCACCACTCTCTTATATATATTAAAAGAGGATTTTTAGATATTTTTCTATATTTTTAAAGCATCCCGAACTAGGCTTTCCCTAAAACCTCCTTTTATATTCGAACCGTTTCACAGACCGGTCTGACCAAACCCTAAACTTCTAAGCCCAAAATTGGGGTGTTACAACTCTCCCCCTCTTAAGAAATTTCGTCCTCGAAAATTACCTAGAGGAAAAAGGTAAGGAAACTGCTTCTTCATGTCATCCTTTCTTTCCCACGTGGCTTCCTCAACACCACGATGCCTCCACAACACCTTAACCAATTCAATGGTCTTGCCTCGAAGAACTTTACTGTCCGAATCCAGAATTTCAACTCGCTCTTCATCATAGGTCAAGTCTGGATTCAATTCCACTTCCTCCACAGGCATAACATGCGAAGGATCTGATCTATACCTCCGAAGCATAGAGACATGAAACACATCATGAATCTTTTCCAACTCTTGCGGCAACCTCAGTTTGTACGCAACATGACCCACACGTTCAATCACCTCGTATGGTCCAATATACCTAGGGCTCAACTTACCCTTCCGGCCAAACCTCATCACCTTCTTCCAAGGTGAAACCTTCAAGAACACACAGTCACCCACCGCAAACTCAATCTCCTTACGCTTCAAATCCGCGTAAGACTTCTGTCGATCAGAAGCTGCCTTCAACCGCTCACATATGAGCTTCACCTTCTCAGTGGTTCCTTTCAACAAAGCCGGCATCGAAACCAACTTCTGACCTGTTTCAGCCCAGCAAAGAGGAGTTCTGCACTTCCTCCCATACAGGCTTCATAAGGTGCCATTTGAATACTTGTCTGGTAGCTATTGTTATAAGCAAACTCCACCAAAGGCAAATGCTTCTCCCAAGAACCTTGAAACTCAATCACACAGCACCTCAACTTATCTTCCAGCACTTGGATAACACGCTCAAACTGTCCATCCAACTGTGGATGATAAGAAGTACTAAAATTTAGCCGCGTACCCAAAGCTTGGTGCAAACACTCCCAAAAACGCGATGTAAACCTCGGATCTCTATCCGACACTATAGATTTTGGCACACCATGCAGTCGCACAATCTCAGCAATGTACAGTTCTGCAAGCTTATCCAAGGTATACGTAGTATGCACAGGTAAGAAATGCGCACACTTCGTAAGACGATCCATAATCACCCACACCGAATTCTTCTTCGATGGCGACAAAGGCAAACCAGACACGAAGTCCATGGTAATCCTTTCCCACTTCCATTCAGGAATCCTCAACGGTTGCAACAACCCTGAAGGAAACTGATGCTCAGCCTTAACCCGCCGACAAACCATGCACTTACTCACGTACTCTGCAACATCTTTCTTCAATCCCACCCAATAGTACTCATCCTTAAGATCATGATACATCTTTGTACTACCAGGGTGCATAGCAAAAGGACTACCATGAGCTTCAGTCAGAATAGTACGCCTCAACTCCGCATCATTCGGCACTACTATCCGACTTCCAAAACATAGAACTCAACAATATCCTGAACATGTGGCACCAAAGAATCATCCAGCAACTGCTTATCCTTTATCAACTGAACCAAAGATGGTTTCACTTGCAATTCAGCCACAAGACCCCCATCTTGCGAAATACTCAAGCTGGCAAACATAGCCCTTAACTCCACTGCCACCTTCCTACTCAAGGCATCCGCTACAACATTAGCTTTTCCCGGATGGTACTCAATCGTCAAATCAAAATCTTTAATAAACTCCACCCAACGTCGTTGCCTAAGATTCAACTCTTTCTGAGACATCAGATACTTCAAACTCTTGTGATCCGTGTACACAATACACTTCTCACCATACAGATAATGTCTCCAAATCTTCAAAGCAAAAACCACTACAGCTAACTCAATATCATGCGTAGGATAATTGCGCTCATGCACCTTCAACTGGCGCGATGCATAAGCCACCACCTTACCCTCTTGCATTAACACACACCCCAAACCAACATAGGATGCGTCACTGTACACCACAAACTCTTTTCCCGATTCAGGCTGAACCAAGATAGGAGCTTGCGTCAAAGCTGCCTTAAGCTTCTCAAAAGCTTGTTGCCTTGCCTCTGTCCACTCATACTTGACATCCTTTTGCAACAACTTCGTCAAAGGGGCATCAATCTTCGAGAATCCATCCACAAACCTCTGGTAATATCCTGCCAACCCAAGGAAACTACGGACTTCATGAACAGACTTAGGAGACTTCCAACTCATCATCGCCTCAATCTTCCGAGGATCAACACGAATTCCCTCAGCAGAAACCACATGACCAAGGAAAACAACCTCCTTAAGCCAGAATTCGCATTTGCTCAGCTTAGCATAAAGCTAATTTTCCAACAGCGCCTGCAACACAATCCTCAAAGGCCCTTCATGCTCCTCCTCAGTACGAGAATACACAAGGATATCATCAATGAACACCACAACAAACTTGTCCAAGTATTCATGGAACACTCTATTCATCATGTCCATAAAAGCTACAGGAGCATTCATCAGGCCAAACGGCATTACAAGGAATTCATAGTGCCCATACCTCGTCCTAAAGGTTGTTTTTGGCACATCCACATCTTTCACCTTAAGCTGGTAGTAACCTGGCCTTAAGTCAATCTTGGAGAACACAACCGCTCCCCGAAATTGATCAAAAAGATCATCAATCCTCGGTAAAGGGTACCAATTCTTGATAGTTAACTTGTTCAGTTGACGATAATCGATGCACATTCTCATAGTGCCATCCTTTTTCTTCACATACAAGACCGGTGCACCCCAAGGTGACACACTTGGTCGAATGAAACCATAGTCAAGCAACTCCTGAAGTTGCGTCTTCAATTCCTTCAACTCCTTAGGTGCCATGCGATAAGAAGCAATGGACACCGGAGTTGTGTTCTCATACAACTCAATTCCAAACTCCACCTCTCGACTAGGAGGCAATCCAGGTAACTCCTCCGGAAACACTCCAGGAAACTCTCGCACAATCCTGATATCTTGAACGCGCAACTCCTTAGAGCTAGGATTCATCACAAAGGCTAGGTAAGCCTCACAACCTTGCCTCAGCATTCGGCTTGCTTCCAACGTAGACACCATATTGGCAAGAAACTTCACATTCTCACCAACCACCACTACCTCATAATCATCCCAAGTTTCAACGAAACTCGCTTGTGCTCAAAATCCACTACAACTCGATGTTCAACAAGCCAATCCATACCAAGGATTACATCAAAACCATAGAATGGCAATTTCATGAGATTAACAAGAAAAAACATGGTTTTGCACTTTCAAGGGACATCTTCTATACAACTTCCG
Organism: Hibiscus tridactylites; assembly: GCA_958450335.1. Taxonomy (NCBI): domain Eukaryota; kingdom Viridiplantae; phylum Streptophyta; class Magnoliopsida; order Malvales; family Malvaceae; genus Hibiscus; species Hibiscus tridactylites. Next base: position 50,722,945 of record OY288285.1, read on the forward strand.
TGTTACGACTGTCTCACCAAAGGAACTAGTCACACGCATACCAACATCCACAGACTCAACAGGTAAACCAAGCAATTGAGCATGTTCACACAATATGCATGAGTGTGTAGATCCATAATGAATCAAGGAAAGTAATGACAAGGATTGCAAAGTAAAGGTACCCGCGATCACATCCGTATCATTCCTCCCCTCACGGTGAGCATACACTCGAGCCTGGCCACCACCTTCAGGTTGAATAGCCACCATATGTGCCACATTCCTCCCACCATCATCTCTGCGCTGGAAGTTACCACGGCCGCACCCACGATTTCTCCGTGGTGCAACTACCCCAGGAGCACGTCCCTGACCACCACCGGCCAACAAAGGACACTCCCTCCTCATGTGATCTCCGAACCGCAATTCCAGCATGAATTACCTGTCACTACAACAGGAGCCTGAACCTCCCTCGCTGCTCGAGGACAATCTCGCCTCAAATGGCCACGAGATCCACACGTCCAGCACGTGTTCTGATCAGCCCTCATCCTATCTCCCTGAACAGGCGCACCATGTCCTCTCTATGCATTTCTAAGCTCCGATCTTCATGTAAATTATCTCTAAAAATTTAGCTCTTTACGCTCTTCAAGTCGCCTAGCACTTTGCTCTTTTTCTCCCTTGTCGGAAATTTCCCAGGCATTGCTTCGGTAATGCCTCGACATAGTTCGGTGCGATAATGACCTGGTAGTGGTCTTTCGGTCGTCTTCACTTGTCCAAGCGTGCTCAGCATCACACAGCACGGCTCGGTTCTGCTCAATTAGGATCATTCGGCAGGGTTCGACAATGAATTGCCGCAACAATGAATGTTTTACCCTACATATATACAAAACACATACCTAGCAGTACCTTTTCCACCAAATAAGCATTTAAAGATAATCAAGCATGGAAAGGAAGAAAGTAATGCAAATATGCATGAATGACTAATAATGCAACCTAAATGAGCCTAAGTTTAACAATAATTGAGATGAAAAAGGGTAGAAAATTAGTACTTTTACACACTTAACACACCCCCAAACTCGAACTATTGTTTGTCTTCAAGAAATGCAAACTAACAATTACTTTCCAAGAATTTAATCAAAAGTTACATGCTTTAGACTTGCCTTCAATCTTCAAAATCGACGCACAAATTAGGATGGGTGTTCGGACATCATGAATTTTCCCGGAACCAAACTATAATGCATGTGATCATGTGTGTGCAAAGTTGTGCGCAAGTTGATTTATCAAGAGTCTTATGTGAACAATAGGTCTTTGTCAATTTAATTACCTGGGCATTTATTAATTCACAACCATGGCGTTTTTAGGGCTTCAGCTTATCACAACTACTTTTCTAGGCTTGAAGATAAGATTGGAGAAAACAACGAACCCCCTAACCTATTGAGTAGAGTCATCACATGAAGTATTTCATTTACTCATGCTAATTTGTCATTCACTTTTAGTGTTTTCAATTTAAATGGACATGTCATCCTATGCACATGGTTTTCAAATACTTTGGCTAGAGCCAGTTTCGGACACCTCTAGCAAGAATCTCAAAAAAATTGCCCAAAATTTTAAGCAACCTAAGTTCACCAAGTCTCTCTCAATCAACAAGCCACAATTGTGTCAATTAACTTTTAGCATCATAGTAAAATTCTAAGTCCTTTTTCATGCAATCCTTAAATTAAAGTTCTTCCAATTAGGTGCGGTGCCTAAGATTTATCATTAGAAATTCAACATGTCCTAACAATTAGATTTAATTAAAAGCATGACAAGTACATATGCAACCTAAATGCACTTCCTAGGGATAATTGCACTAAAATGATCTTAAACCAAAAACAAGTACTCCCCCTAAACTCAAGAGAAGCAATGTCCTCAATGCATGATTACATGGAAACTAAAAAAATAAAAAATAAAAGCTAAATGCAAGAAAAGAAAGAAAATTACAATGACTCGGAGAGGTCATCATCTTGGATGATGAGCTTTCTTCTTGCGGTTTGCTTGATCCTTTTGCTTGGTCGAGGTGGTTGACAGCGTGTAGCGGGTGTAGGTGACGGTTTCTTTGCCACCTCGTCCTTGTCGTCCGACTCAATGGCTATTTCTTCGGTGGTGGAGGCCTTGCGTTTTGTCGTGGCAGGTGATGCTGGAACTGCTTTTATTTCGACAATGGATGACTCGTCCGAATCAGAAAAGTCAGACCATGTTTTGGTGTGACTTGGTTCGGTTAACTGTGCTTTGCCTTTGTCCTCTCAGGTGGTGGAGCATCTTCAGTTGGGATTGCCGAGGCAGAGGCTGCAGGCACTGTCAGTGGCAGTAGGGGTGTTCATTTCGGATATCTGATCCGATCCGAAAATTCGGATCACCTAAATAGCGATCCGTATCCGATCCGAAAAAACCGGATATCCGAAAATCTGGATATCTGAATTTTCGGATCGGATACTCGGATATCCGAATATCCGAAATTTATGAATTTATTTGATTATTTTTTTAATTTAATGGTTCATCCATAAAAAATTTAGGTTTTCGAATATAAAAATTAATAAATTATTGAATATAACAATATTTGTATCCATGGAAATTTCAATTTTTCATATATAAGAAGTAAAAATATCGAATATAATAAGATTTATACCTATAAAAATTGAATTTTCGGATATCGGATAATCGGATATCCGATCCGAATGTAAAACCACTATCCGTATCCGATCCGAAATTTTTGGATATCCGATCCGAATTATCCGAAAAATAAAAAACGGATCGGATATCTGAAATTTCGGATCGGATCAACGGATAATCGGATCGGATCAATCGGATCAGATTTTTTGGAACACCCCTAAGTGGTAGTGGGCATTGCCGCGGTAATGAGTTCGGTAGGAAAAATTGGGAACCTTACTGAGTTATCAGGGTATTTTTCGAGGATCACTCGGATTATCGCATTGTTGCAATCCTTCATATACCTCATGGATAGAAGCTGCCTCTTCTCCATGGTGTTGACTCGGTGGGCAAGTGACCGAATCATGTTGGCAAGTTGTTCAAGTGTTGATGTTGCCAGTTCGCTTGCCTTGGCATTGGTAGGAGCGGTTTCCGGTTCATTGCCCGAAGGGGTTGCCTCGACAATATTTTGGGAAACGGTTGATTGTGGGTTGACTTTGGTTATTCCCATGATTTGGAGGTATCTTTCTCTCGTCCATACCTTCCGTTGAGGTGTTTTCTCATCCGTTGGATCACTAGGCACATGGTGTTTCTCACACAACTCGGTTATTAGGCTTGGGAAGTAGAGAGTTCCCTATTCCTTTTGGCTAAAAACAAACATCTCATTGCATATTATAGCACCAACATTGATAATACGATTGTGGAAGATAGAGTGAATGAGCAAAAGTCTTAGTTTATCAATTGTGGTGTTGTGTGAGGTGGGCATTATGCATGTTTTCACAAATTTATTCCAAAGTTTTGCCTCAGGCTTAAGCCTTTGGCGATTTACCGTGCCTTTAAATGCTCCCTCATTCCACGTTGTGCCGATGATGGTGAGATCCTCGAGTATGTTGTTGTAATCGTCTGAGGTGAGATTGTCAAGGAACTCTTGATGTTCATCTTTTTTCACGTAAATCCCGTAGAAGGTGTTGATGGTATTAGCATAACAAGGATTGCTTTTCCACGAACGAATACATATGAATTGTTTGGGTTCAGGGAGTGAGCGTAGTATTCCCTAACCCAATAGACGTTGCTCGACTTCGGTTGATGGCAAAAGATTTGCCACTTTTGTTACTCGATCGAGCGGAAGATGAACGACTCCAAACCAAAATCCGTGTGAGAGGAGTAGAAAAAGCCTTGGTCTTCCCATAGCTTCCAATTGACGAAGTTCTTGAGTACATCTTCTCGATTGCAGGTGTTGCATATTTCTTGAAGTCCGGTTCTTGGCTTGATTGTGCGTGTTCCAATATATTGAGTTTCAAGGCCATGGTGTTTTTTTTTGATGTTATGAGAATCGGTGTGATCAAGAAAATAGAAGAAAAGAAAATCTTGCAGGTTCAAATGAAAGAGATGAAAGAAGATTGTGATGGCTGAGTGTTATAGGAGGGGTATTAAATAGGGTGGGTGTGATGATTGTAAATTTGAAATTCAAGTTTTAAATCTTGAATGGGATTGGCTTGAGTAGGCGGAAAGCAATGTATGGGGAAGGGGAACTGTAACACCCCATTTTTGCCCTAATTTAAAAACCCTAATAATTTGGAATTCTAATTTAAAACCTAATTAAATTTCAGTGATTAAAATGAGAATTTTCGGAATTTCAGTGATCAATTTGCAAATGAAGTAAAGTTTCGGTGCTATTTCAGGAACCCTAAATAGTTTGGTAGCTTGTCTTGTAATTTACCCATTTTGGGTGATTTAAATACATGTTTTCCCAATTCTGAGTCTTTTGCGCCATTCTTTTTTTTCTCTCTTTTTCTGTCTGTGTCATTTTCAAATAAGCCATATTTTTACCCACGTTTTCCGATTGAGCTCCGATGAGGGCCTTGCCGTCGGCCGATTGTTGATTTGAAGCCACCATCGGACTCCCCAAGCCCGTGCTGTAACCCCCTTAGCCCGGCCTAGACGGTTGACCCGAACTAAAAAGATTACACGGGGAAAACCAAAGTCAACCCAAAAGTCAACCTTGATTAACGACCTTTTTTTTCATTTTTAATCTTGTCTAGATACATGTTCACCCTAAGTGTGATCCCACAAAACTTATTTGAAAAAGGCAGATCAATTGGATAACAAACAGGGACTCAATTGCACTTATTACAAGAATAGGGACCAAAATGTAAATTCAATCAATAGGTGGGTCTTTACTAATTTTTATGTTATCACTATGAAATTAGTCATGTTTTATGATTCCCTGTAAAATTTCAACTTAATTGGACATCTCAAACTCATACAATTGCAAACTCAACTTTCGGGACTAAAATGTAAAGCTTGCAAACTTCAGCACCATTCAAATCAGTGCCCAACGGTCACCTGTTTCGAAACGGCATTGACCATTCCGAAATGCGGGTTGGTTCCGAGACTGGTTCCCAAACAGGGCATTCCAGTAGCCAAAACGTTTCGGAACAGCCTCCAGCCGTTTTGAAACACGAAGGCCATTACAGGCCCCCGTTTCGAAACGCCAGAGAGTGTTCCGATACAATTTGCCCAGAAGCTGCAGATTTTGCTGGTTTTTCATACATTAAACCATTCAAACTCATCCTAATGACTTCCCAAACATACCAACAAGTCATCAAACCTATAAGGTGCATGTTTAGAACTCCTAAAAACATTCATAACATCAAACATGAAATATGGCATATCTAGAGGCATGCTTCCTATTATTCAAACCGAGTAAGCAAACAAACTTCAAATCATGCACTTAAAGGCCATTTACAAATTCAAACCAACAAAGGCAACATGCCACAACCTAGGGAGTTCAACACATCTCCCAAAACACGTCTTAGGTTCCCATTGCCAAATTACCAAAACTAATAGTGTATGAAAACATCACCATACATGAGCTTGGTTTCCCTTGGACACTCTTAGCTTCCTTGTTGCCCTTAAACACTTAAATTATCTGCATTATTGGTAAAAGAGAGAGCGTAAGCACAAATGCTTAGTGAGGCATGCTCTAAGTAAACCAACACAATAATGCATTTTTAGAAAACACTTTCAATAAAGCTTTTAAACCACATACTCATCTCTTCCTCATGCTACCATGCATACTTTACAAGCATCTCATGCTTCATTATGTTCAATACATTATATTGGCTTTCAAGTGATAGTTCATAACCATTTCAACACAAAACACAATCGGATACGCGGATTACAAGCGTTGTCCCACACACTTCATACACACTACCGGACTACACAAGGTGGAGTTTATCGGTACAATCACAACCCCTCAACACCCGTGATGGAGTTTAACGGTACAATCACAACCCCTCAACATCACTCATCGGTAGTTCTATAATTCTACTAACGAGAGTAAGGGACACATAACACAAGATCCACACACGGAATTTCAACCACCGTTGTGATCTTACCTCACTCGTTAGGGTACTTGGATGGAGTTTACGGTACAATCACAACCCCTCAACATCCAAGGCGACTTTACTTACGGTGCACCCAATCCTATAACCGGCTAACTATATCCGATTCAAGTACTTTAAAATCAATTCATCACTTGCCAATATACATCAAATACCATCTTCAATTCACTGTTTTAAAGCATTAATCAAAGCCATTAAACATCATGCATCACTATGCATCATAACCATATTATTAACATGTCAAACCAAGGATCTCTTACCTTGAGCATCATTCAATATATGGCTTTCAAATCCAACATTAATCATGTTTAAACATACTTTCAAAACAGAAATTAAACATGCAATTTATAACCAATGCATCAAACCACTTCTTAGCACATCCGGGGGAGTTTTTCCGAAAACTTACTCTTGAGCTTAGCTAAGTTGTTTAGACTTAAACTAAGCTCCCAAAACCTTTGAATAATCGTTTAAAAGCTGGAAAACCATCTCCACTCACCGAATACGTTTCGCTTGCTTGCCGAAACGCCAATTAAGCTTCCAAATCCATTCCGAAGGTGTCCGAAGATGTCTCCCCTGTTTTAGACACATCAAAGCAGAGGATTAATGCATTATTATGCATTGAAATCTTCAATCAACACACCTAAACTCGCTGCTCTACCTAAAACCAATATTTCGGCTACCAAACACAACCGAAATCACCTCCAAACTCTTCCAAAACTTAACTCAGCCAAGATCCATCACTTCTAACCATTTCTAAACATCAATTATCATCCAAAATAAACCTAAACTCGTCCTTATACCTCTAGCTATAACAGAACACCAAAAACACCTCAAAAACCACCATTTCCATAAGCAAAAACTTAGGAAATACAACCTATTCAGGATTAGATTGATAAAACCTAATTTCAAATCATTAGACATCCAAAATACATTAAAGAATCATCTCAAAACAGAGCCCAAACAATCACAACGAAATTCTTCAAGATTTCTTCCAAAATCTTGAGTTTTAAGCCAAAATCATGTTTCTAACATTAAAACCATTTATAAAACTTAAATTAAGGATTGACAACTTGGGAATTTCAGTAAAGAACTGAGTATTTAGAGGAGAAGAACAATCTTACATCTAAATGGTGATTTCTCCTTGATTTGGGCCAAATTCCTTGAAAATTCAATGTGGAAATCAACAGGTTTTGTTGCTAGATTGATTAGGAACCAATAGATGATAGAAAACTCATCAATTGAAGTGAAAATCTATATGAAAGTTGTTAGAGAGAAAGTGTTTGGATGATGGGATTTTGAGAGAAAAAAGGAATGAGAGAAAATGTGGAAATGGTAGTTATGAGAATCTAAAAGTAGTTTCCATCTTTATTTTATTTAATTAAAACATTAATTAAATCACCCAAATTAAGGAAAAATCTGGAGAAATTTTTTTTGGGTAATTAGCTCCTTAAAGATTCAAAGTTTCAATCCTTTACAAAACAGTCACCACTAAACTTTTCAAAAGTCGCATTTTGGTCACTACACCGAAATGTAGTATTTCCAAACCTTATTTTGTAAAATTGATTTCACCACTCTCTTATATATATATTAAAAGAGGATTTTTAGATATTTTTCTATATTTTTAAAGCATCCCGAACTAGGCTTTCCCTAAAACCTCCTTTTATATTCGAACCGTTTCACAGACCGGTCTGACCAAACCCTAAACTTCTAAGCCCAAAATTGGGGTGTTATACGTGCAACCAAAACCCTCTCCGCCGTTTTCCTTCCCCGTCCACCATTGTTCAGGAACGGTTCGAAAACCGTTCGTCTTCCTCGTAGCGTCACGGGTTCATGCCATTTTGCCGTGTTTCTGAGTTAGGGTGAGTGGGGAATAGGTTGGGTTGTGATTCGTTGTTTTGAAATGGGTTGTTTCGGCCGGAAATGGTGTGGTTGGGGTCGTCGGAGAGTCACCGACGGTGGGAGTCAGAAATGGGGGTTGAGCTCTAATTTTTTGATTTTGGGATTTTTGGGTCTGAACCAGTCTAGGGGCTGAATCGGGTTGATAGAACCAAATTGGTTCGTTTTATTAAACAACTGGCTGACGTCAACGATGATGCCAGCGTTGACCCGTTGACCGTTGACTTTTTCAGAAAAGGCCTATTTTATGTTTTTCGATGTCCTGATTCTGTTTCCGCTGCCCGTTTTCCCAAATTCAAACTCGAAATACTGTTTTGACCGCTTTTATTCGATTATACATTTATGTAAAGATTTGAATATCGAAAAAAATAATTGGAATTATTCGTATTTGCAGACGACATTGACTCGGATACTGAGATCCTTCCTCCTCCTCCACCTGGACGACCTCATGTTGCTCAGACATCGAGATCCGCTCGTGAGTTTAATTATTAATCTCAATTCGATATTTATTTTATCAGTGGCTTGGCATAGTAGAAGTATCTTTGATGGTATATTTAATTATTATAGGAGCTGACTCTGACCGACCTAGAGATAGAGCTGAGCGTGGGAGACGTCATCGTCGACGTTGAGTGTTAGCTATTTGAGGTGTGTTCTCTTCTGTGCTATCTTTTTACAGTGCTCTGTATGTAAATGTATCGATTTGCTAAAATGTATACTTGATGTGGTCTGATGGTATATGATTGAAATATTCTGTTGATCTATGATGTTTGACTTGTTCAGCATTCTGTTACATTATGAAATATTTGTATATATATTCAGATTCAGATTACTGTATATCAGATTATATGATTATGCATTTCTGTTGATAAACAATGCATTTAGATTCAGAACTCGGATTTTATGTCATCTCATTATGGGTGGGATTCTGTATGGGGAAGTTCAGTAGCTTCATCCTGCGGGATGATGTCTACTTCGGATCAGTGGTTTCGCCTATGGACTGGATTCCACTTCGGATGGTGACGAGGTAGAGAGTGGTTCTGGGGAACGTTACTCTTCGGATGGTGATGTAGTTGGGTGCATGTCATATTGTGTTGCATCTTCATTTGCACTTGTTTATGTGTTTGAATTGATTCATGATGGGAATTGTATCCTGATAATATCTGATTGATTCTGTTGATATGATGATACTGTTAATTCTGGTTGCGCTATAGAGACACACTGAGCGTTATCGCTGACTCCCCCTTAGTTTCTATTTTCAGATACTCAGGTCTAAGCTACGGTACTTGGAGGACCTCGTTTTCCAGCTTTATTTATTTACTATTATCAGTATGAGACTTGGACTTATTTTTATTAAATGTTTTATCAGATTGTATATAATTTCAGATTTTGGATGTTTTATTTGGGGTTATTATTTTTATCATGCATGCACATTTTGAATATTTAATACTTTCAGGAATATTTTATCAGTATTTAATATGCTATATTATTATTATTATTATTATTATTATTATTATTTATTTTGGAACTAAAGTTTTGAATCAGGTTACTTGTGTGAGGGACAAACTTTGAGTTGACTCCTTATATTCGACCTAATTCTTTCGGGTCAGGTTTAGGGGGTTACATTTAGTGGTATCAGAGCCAGGTTCAACACTCGGCCTGGGTGATTTAAATCGATTTTAGATTAAAAACAAATTTTTGCATGCATTATCAAATGTTTTCGGGTAACACGAGAATTTCAGAAAAAGTTATGATCTTTTATGAATAATATTTATACATATTCTGAATAAGGTCTCCAAGTACCGATTCTAATCTTAGGACTCTGTCTTTTGTAGATATACTACTATGCCACCTCAGAGAAGTTCTAGAACAATGGCCGATCGAGGCCGTGGCCGAGGTCGAGGTCGTACCGCGACTATAGATAGTGACGTTCCACCTCTTGAGGGTTCGATACCAAATCAGGATGAGGTCCAGGGTGAAAATGTGGAGGAACAACATGTGGAGCAGACTGGAGCTCAGCACACTGGAGTTGAGCAGACTAGAGCTCAGCAGACCGGTGGAGGAGATCCACATGTTCAGCCTGCTCAGAGTAGTGGTCATCATGATTCAGGGGATAGTGAGACAGTGGGCATGGATGCTGTTACTGATCAGAGGGAGTTATTGAGATACCTTCCTCAGTCCGAAGGTGTTCCGAGACCCATATCCACAGATTTTCTCGCTGTCGGGATGACTATGTTTGAGGGAAAGACGGGTACAGACCCAGCCGGTGCAGAGTACTGGCTGAAGAAGCTTCAACAATTATTTGTTGAGATGGATTATCCTATCGATCGGAAACTCAGGGCTGCCGTTTCACTGCTGCATGGTGAAGCCAATAATTGGTGGGAGGCTGAGGAGCTTGTTACTCCAGCTAGTAGGGTTACTTGGGATCATTTCAGACAGGCTTTCTGTGATCGTTATGTCGGAGCTGAGTATATTGCTAAGTGCATATATGACTTTATGAATCTGAAACAGAATGATATGTCTGTTAACGATTATGAGATTGAGTTTATGAGATTGATGCAGTACGTTCCAGGGTTAGTGACCACAGAAAAAGAAAAGTGTGATTGATTTCTGAAGGGATTGCATCCTACGATAAAGGCGGGTATTGCCTTACATATGGATCAGGAATACAAAGATATAACTCGACGAGCTAGGACAACTGAACGTAATGAGGCAGAGGTTAGACAACTTGAGTTGCATGGATCTGATAGAGGGAAGAGACCACTGTCAGTGCTAGTTCAGCATAGTCAGGGAAATCAATCCAGAAAGAGAACCAGAGATGAGTCAGACTATCAGAGTTATTCGAGAGCTAGACCAGTGACTCCTTCTGTTCCGACTGTCAGTGCTGGTGGTTCGACTGGTACTCGAGGGGTGCCACAGTGTCCTTTTTGCAATAAGTGGCATTTGGACGAGTGTAGGAGGCAGACTGAAGCTTTTTTCAGATGTGGCTCATTCGAGCATCGTTTCAAAAATTGTCCGGTTCCATATCTCTCAACTTTTACTACTAGTCAGTCTCAGGCATCAGTACAGACTTCCGCCAGGGGAAGAGGTCAGGTCAGATCTGTTACTGCAGGCTCTGCTAGTAGAGGTAGACCAGCTCCGAGTAGAGGATCAGCAGGATCAAGGGCCAGACAGCCGGGGTTAGTTTATTCTACTAGGAGGCATGAGGACCGTGATGAGCCAGATGTTATTGCTGGTACATTCTCTATCCATTATATTCCATATTTTTCTCTGCTAGATAATGGTTCGACTCATTCATATGTTGTGAGTTCTATGTCTGGGGTCTTGAGATTTCTGTTGAGGACACTGTTAGTGTTGTTGCTGTACACAGTCCAGTAGGTAATCCAGTTGAGGATACTAAAGTTTACAGGAATTGTTCTCTTGAGATTCAAGGGGATATCTTTCAAGTTGATTTGATGGAGTTACCCTTTGGGGAGTTCGATCTTATTTTGGGTATGGATTGGCTGTATGTACACCGTGTTACCTTAGACTGTGAAAAAAAGAAGGCTAAACTGAGAACTCTCGATGATCGTGAGGTGATTCTGATTGGTGAGCGCAGAGGGTTCCTATGTAATATCGTCTCAGCTCTCAAAGTTGAGAAAATGATCAGGAAAGGCTCTATTGCTTATCTTGCATATATCCTTGATCCGAGACAGTCTAATTCCGGAATAGATAAGATTCGAGTTGTAAAAGACTTCCCAGACGTTTTTCCGAAAGAATTACCTAGAGTACCGCCGAAACGGGATGAGGTTGAGTTTGGCAACGAGGTTATTACCAACTCAAGGTGAAGGATTATGATGTGTTCAAAACAGCATTCTGGACACGTTATGGCCATTTTGAGTTTCTTGTGATGCCTTTTGGGTTGACTAACGCCCCTGTCGCTTTTATGGATATGATGAATAGGGTGTTTCACCCCTATCTTAACCAGTTTGTTGTGGTATTTATTGATGATATACTGGTATATTCTAAATATGAGGCAGAGCATGAGGAACATCTTCGGATTGTATTACAAATTTTGCGAGAGAAACAGTTGTATGCAAAATTCAGTAAGTGTGAGTTCTGGCTTTCTGAGGTTATGTTTTTGGGTCATATAGTTTCTTCTCAGGGTATTCAGGTTGATCCGATGAAGGTGGAGGCTATTATGAGTTGGAAACAGCCCATGAATGTTCCTGAGGTTCGAAGCTTCTTGGGTTTAGCTGGTTATTATCAGAGATTCGTTGAGGGTTTCTCTTCTATTGCAGCTCCGTTGACTAAGCTTCTGAGGAAGGATGTTCCCTTCGTTTGGACTGAGGCTCAGCAGTCTAGTTTTGAGAAGCTTAAGTCTGTGTTGACTGAAGCTCCAGTTTTGATTCAGCCTGAGCCTGATAAGGCTTATACAATTTTTAGTGATGCTTCGTACACCAGATTGGGGTGTTTTCTGATGCAGGACATGAAGGTAGTGGCTTATGCGTCTCGACAGTTGAAACCGCATGAGTGTAACTATCCTACCCATGATCTAGAGCTTGTTATTGTTATATTTGCACTTAAGATCTGGAGAAACTATCTCTACAGAGAGAAGTGTTATATCTATACAGACCATAAGAGTCTGAAATATCTTCTCACTCAGAAAGAGCTTAATTTGAGACAACGTTGCTGGTTAGAGCTTCTCAAGGATTATGATTGTGAGATTGAGTATCATCTAGGTAAAGCTAATGTCGTTGCTGATGCATTGAGCCGTAACACCATTTCAGATCTGAGAGCTTTGTTTGCTCAGATGAGTTTGTTGGCAGAGCTTCGAGTTATTCCTACATTGATTTCTGATATTCGAGCTGAGCAGCCTAGTGATCCGTTTTTGATGCATCGTATCAGAGAGGTGCATGAGGGTACGTCACGGGATTACTCTATTGATTAGGATGAGGTATTATGTTTCTGTGGCCAGTATTGTATTTCCGTGGCCGGTATTGTATTCCGAGGAAATCTGGGTTAAAATAGGTTATTCTCTGTGAGGCCCATGACAGTCCTTATTCTATACATCCTAGTGGTAACAAGATGTATAAGAATCTTCGTGAAAGGTACTGGTGGAAAGGTCTCAAGCGAGACGTCGTCGGATTTGTATCGAGGTGTTTGACTTGTCAGAAAGTCAAAACAGAGCATCAACGTCCGTCTGGGTTACTACAGCATATTGAGATTCCTCAGTGGAAGTGGGAGTGCGTGACTATGGACTTTGTTAGTGGATTTCATTTGACTTCGTCGAAGAAGGATTCCATCTGGGTTATTGTTGATCGTTTGACGAAGTCCGCGCATTTCATTCCTGTTCGAGTTAACTATTCTTTGAGTAAGTTAGCCCGACTTTATATTTCTGAGATCGTTCGGCTTCACGGGGTACCGTTATCTATTATTTCTGACAGAGATCCGAGGTTCATTGCAAGATTTTGGGGGTCTCTTCATTCTACTTTGGGTACTCGGTTGAACTTCAGTACATCTTATCATATGCAGACAGATGGTCAGTCTGAACGTGTAATCCAGATTCTAGAGGATATGTTGAGGGGTTTTATTCTTGATTTTAAAGGCAGTTGGGAGGATTTCCTGCCGCTTGCAGAATTTGCTTATAATAATAGTTATCAGGCCAGTATCAAGATGGCACCGTATGAGGCTCTGTATGGGTGTAGGTGTCGTTCACCTATTGGATGGACTGAGTTCAATGAGCACAGATTATTGGGACCGAAGATTGTGCACGAGGCTGAACAGACTGTCAGATTGATTCGGGATCGGCTTGAGGCTGCTTTTGACAGACATAAGTCTTATGCCGATTTGAGACGTCGTGATCTTGAGTTTGAGGTGGGTGATGAGGTTTTCTTGACAGTATCTCCTTGTAGGAAGGTACTTCGGTTTGGTCGAAAGGGAAAGCTGAAACCTCGTTACATTGGCCCTTATTAGATTATTCGTCGAGTCAGACCAGTTGCCTATCAGCTAGAGCTCCCACCAGAGCTTCAGCGTATTCATGATGTTTTCCATATTTCAGTGTTGAGACGTTATCATCCTGATCTGTCACATGTTATGCTTGTCGAGGATATTGAGGTTCGTCCTGATTTGCGTTTTGAGGAGGAGCCTATTGAGATTCTTGCTCAGGATAAAAATGTTCTCAGAAGGAAGACCATTAGGATGGTCAAAGTCCTGTGGCGTGGTCGTAGTCATGATGAGGCTACGTGGGAGCCCAAGACTGCATCCAAGCTTAGAATCCGCATCTTTTTGCTCCAGGTAAATTTCGATGCCGAAATTTCTTTTTATCATGGGGAGAGTTGTAACACCCCATTTTTGCCCTAATTTAAAAACCCTAATAATTGGGAATTCTAATTTAAAACCTAATTAAATTTCAGTGATTAAAATGAGAATTTTCGAAATTTCAGTGATCAATTTGCAAATGAAGTAAAGTTTCGGTGCTATTTCAGGAACCCTAAATAGTTTGGTTGCTTGTCTTGTAATTTACCCATTTTGGGTGATTTAAATACATGTTTTTCCAATTCTGAGTCTTTTGCGCCATTCTTTTTTTCTCTCCTTTTCCGTGTGTGTCGTTTTCAAACAAGCCATCTTTTTACCCACGTTTTCCGATCGAGCTCCGACGAGGGCCTTGCCGTCGGCCGATTGTTGATTCGAAGCCACCATCGGACTCCTCAAACCCGTGCAACCAAAAGCCTCTCCGCCGTTTTCCTTCCCCGTCCACCGTTGTTCGGGAACGGTTCGAAAACCGTTCGTCTTCCTCGTAGTGTCACGGGTTTATGCTGTTTTGCCGTGTTTCTGAGTTAGAGTGAATGGGGAATAGGTTGGGTTGTGATTCGTTGTTTTGAAATGGGTTGTTTTGGCCGGAAATGGTGTGGTTGGGGTCGTCGGAGAGTCGCCGACGGTGGGAGTCGGAAATGGGGGTTGAGTCCTAATTTTTTGATTTGGGGATTTTTGGGTCTGAACCGGTCTAGGTGCTGAACCGAGTTGATAGAACCGAACTGGTTTGTTTTATTAAACAGCCGGCTGACGTTAGCGATGACGTCAGCGTTGACATGTTTGACCCGTTGACCCGTTCACCTTTTGACTTTTTCAGAAATGGCCTATTTTATGTTTTTCGACGTCCTGATTTTGTTTCCGCTGCCCGTTTTCCCAAATTCAAAACCAAAACTGTTTTGACCGCTTTTTCGATTATACATGTATGTAAAGATTTGAATATCGGAAAAATTAATTGGAATTATTCCTATTTGCAGACAACATTGACTCAGATACTGAGATCCTTCCTCCTCCTCCACCTGGACGACCTCATGGTTCTCAGACGTCGGGATCCGCTCGTGAGCTTAATTATTAATATCAATTCGATATTTATTTTATCAGTGACTCAGATACTGAGATAGAGCTGAGTGTGGGAGACGTCACCGTCAACGTTGAGTGTTAGCTATTTGAGGTGTGTTCTCTTCTGTGCTATCTGTTTACAGTGCTCTGTATGTAAATGTATCGATTTGTTGAAATGTATACTTGATGTAGTCTGATGGTATATGATTGAAATATTCTGTTGATCTGTGATGTTTGACTTGTTCAGCATTCTGTTACATTATGAAATATTTTTATATATATTCAGATTCAGATTATTGTATATCAGATTATATGATTATGCATTTCTGTTGATAAACAATGCATTTAGATTCAGAACTCAGATTTTATGTCATCTCATTATGGGTGGGATTCTGTATGGGGAAGTTCAGTAGCTTCATCCTGCGGGATGATGTCTACTTCGGATTAGTGGTTTCGCCTACGGGCTGGATTCCACTTCGGATGGTGACGAGGTAGAGAGTGGTTATGGGGAAGCTTACTCTTCGGATGGTGATGTAGTTGGGTGCATGTCATATTGTGTTGCATTTTCATTCGCACTTGTTTATGTGTTTGAATTGATTCATGATGGGAATTGTATCCTGATAATATCTGATTGATTCTGTTGAGATGATGATATTGTTAATTCTGGTTGCGCTGTAGAGACACACTGAGCGTTATCGCTGACTCCCCCTTAGTTTCTATTTTCAGATACTCGGGTCTAGGCTACGGTACTTGGAGGACCTCGTTTTCCAAGTTTATTTATTTACTATTATCAGTATGAGACTTGGACTTATTTTTATTAAATGTTTTATCAGATTGTATATAATTTCAGATTTTGGATGTTTTATTTGGGGTTTTTATTTTTATTAAGCATGCACATTTTGAATATTTAATACTTTCATGAATATTTTATCAGTATTTAATATGCGATATTATTATTATTATTATCTATTTTGGAACTAAAGTTTTGAATCAGGTTACTTGTGTGAGGGACAAACTTTGAGTTGACTCCTTATATTCGACCCAATTCTTCTGGGTCAGGTTTAGGGGATTATAGGAATAGTCGACCGACTATGGGAGATTTGGGGGGGGGGGGGGGCAATTTGGATAAAAGGTTGATTCTATGTGGGATTAAAATCCCTAAAAATCAGCCCATATCTCCTAAACATCAGCCCTTGTATTTCGGTCTATGAGTCCTATCTTCTTTCCAATTCTTCTTCACTTTAAGCTCCTTTCCTAAAAAGCAAAAATAAAGAAAATATTTATTGGCAATAAAATAAAAATTACTCCTTATCCTAAAAATAAAGTAAGAGTGTGGAAAAATAAAAGCAAAAAATAAAAATACTAAAGGAGAGCAAAGTCATGCATCTCCTAAAGTAACCACTTCCTTATCGCGCATGACATATGTGCCGATGTAGTGCTATAGTCTTTGTCCAATAACTTTAAATTCATAGCCATCTTTTATGGGCTTGATTATTACGGCACCATGGGAGAATGGCTTGACAACTTCAAAAGGTTTGGACCATCTTGATCACAATTTTCCCGGGAAGAGTTTCAACCGAGAATTGAAAAGGAGAACTAATTGCCCGGGCAAGAATTGCCTCGGTAATAGCTTCTTGTCATGCCAATGCTTAGTTTTCTCCTTGTAGATTCTTGCATTTTCTAAAGCTAAGGCACGGAACTCCTCTATCTCATTGAGGTCCATTAGTCGTTTTTGTCCAGTACTCTCCCAATCCATATTCATAGTTTTGATTGTCAGTACGCCCTATGTTCGATTTCACCGATAGATGACAACTTTTGCCGTAGACAAGTCGGAAATGAGACATGCCTAATGGTGCTTTAAATGTTGTTCGATAGGCCCAAAGTGCATCATCAAGTCGAAGAGACCAATCCTTGCGAGAGGGGTTGACTACTTTCTCAAGGATATTTCTAAACTCTCGGTTAGAAATTTCAGCTTGCCCATTTCTCAACTCAAGAGCCGTAGTATGAGATCCAAAAAAATAGGGTGCGGGTTAAGAGCCGGGTATGTCTCGGGTCTCAGGTTACTATATAAGATAAAAAGAAAACAAAAAAGGATTATGTTTCATTTGTTTCAGTTGAACTAAAAAAGAAAGCTAAAATGCTATCTACTTCATTCTCTGCCTACCTCAGTCACGATGGCCGTGCCGAACCAGGTTACAATGGTTTTCGATTTCCGTAATGCCAAACTAGATTTCAATCATCGAAATTTCATCGGAAACTAACATGCATGGCTGGGTTTCGCAAAACAAAGGTAAAAACATAATCCCTTTCTTTTATTGAAATTCGAAACAAAAATAGGAGAATGTTACCATAAAGTTTGCTTCTCTTATTGCTTTGAAACTCTGATTACAATCATTGCTTGCTGGCTTTACAACTTCCGAATGCTTTGTGTGCGACAGTGTATTTTGTATTTGAAATCGTTGTGTGTGGTTGTATATTTCGTATCAGAAAAATTGTTGTCGTTACATGAATTTTACAACCCTATTTATCGTACAAGAAATGCTTAAAATCTAAGCACGAATCCCTAATTTCTTCCCCTCTAAATGCTTGATCTTTGCTATGACACCAATTTAGGGATTGTTCATTCTCGTTTTGCCTCTGTATTGACCCTATTCTCTAGCTAGGGCTTATATTTAGGGTTTAGTTCCCTTTGATTCTAATCTTTTCTTGCGTTCTTTTCTCTGGTAATCTTCAAATGGCAACATCGCCATCGGCGAGAGTGATCGTAGCAACGGAAGCCGACATGAACTCTATTAGTGAAGCCAAAACCTTCCCTAAAGACTGAAAGGACGGGCGTGTGGCCACCACGCGCGCATGGCGATCCAAGTGATTGGCTTTGGAGCAATCCGGACAATTTGATCGCTCCCTGATCTGACGGTTTAGATGGAATGACGTATGCTTTCCTCTAGCTGGATCCCGTGTTTAACTCGTGTCATCTCTATACCGTTGGATCTGATCTCTATTGATCCAACGGTTCTTCTTCATCTACGCATGTAAAAAAAAGGTTAGAGCCCTTAGGGCTTCTATTTTGAAACTTGGCCAAACGAGCCTTTGTAATTTAGCCATAATCGGGCCAAGCAGGCCCTTATGCAAAGGACTCTATGCGTATTTTTGTAAATGGACTCTATGTGATTTAGAATTGAAGGGACCAAATTCTTTATCTATGTAAAAAAACAATGATTTTGAAAAAAAATTCTATTTGTTTCTTAAATGACCAGCTACTATTCATTTAATCAAGAATGCAGGGAACTCTAACTTAGAACCAATTAACTATATATAAAAGAAACTAAAAAGGCAAATTGCTTATAATGCTATAACACGCTACTAAACTGTACATAATGCATGTATGAGTCATGTTACTAAACCATTTACAACACTAAAACAAATCAATGACTAAACAAGAATAAAGAGCTAGGAGAAAATTCAGTGGCAACAAAATAAAGCATGGTAATAATTAAAAATATATTTATTAAAATTTAATTATAAAATAAAAAAATTATTTTAGCATAAAAATGCACCACAAACAACCTTGAAGTTGCTCTTGTTATTGAAGGATTCTCCAACCCCTTTAGCTACCAAATAACGTCAGAGGGAGCGTGAACGAATCAAAAAAGAAAAATGTAACATGAATCAAGCTCAAATCTCTCTATAAGTTAAGAATAGTTTGATGAAATTAAAGCTTCTCCCTTCTACAAACAAGAGAAAGGGATGAGAAAAATGAGCTAAAGACATCAGACATTTGTCTAATAAATCCCACACTTAGGGGTAGATCTTTTAAGGGACTAGTGGAAACCACGCCCCATCCCCCAATACTTTGAAAATTTTGATTTTTATCTCTAAAATTTTTAAAAATTTTAATTTGGCCCCCTCAAATTTTTAAAAATTCATATTAAGCTTTAAAATTTTTAACATTTTCAATTAAATTCCTCTCAAATTGTTTTTTTAATCTCTCAAAATCATCAAAATTTTTAGTTAAACCCTCAATTTTTGAAAATTTTTGTTTAAGCCTCAAACTTTTTAAAAATTTAAATTGGCCTCCACTACAACAAATTTGTTTATTAGTGGCATCTAAAATATTGTCACCGAAAATTACATTTACGTCACTATTTGTATTTTGTGACGTAAAATTTGATGTCACGGCCTTCGTCACGCTAGGTGCGTCGCTAAATGTCAAACATGACGATGTCTTTTTTTGTCACGTATTTTTGATGATATAGTGACATTAATATATAACGTCAGCTTATATTTTGTTTTTAGTGACAATTAATTACGTCACCAAATAATATAAAATTTCGTCATTGATCATTCATATCGTCACCAATAATAAAATAACTCAAATGTATAGATGACGAAAGAAACATCGTCACATTGTTAATGACATAGTATATCGTCACCTAATAGAAGTATGAATGACGGTAATATGTAACGTCATCTTATACTTTGTATTTTGTGACAAATAATTACGTCACAAAATTATATAAGATTTCGTTATTGATAATTAGTTTCGTCACCAATAATACAATGAATTCAATATATAGATGACAAAAGAGATATTGTCACATTATTTTTTTCGTTATTTATAATTAGATTCGTCACAATTATCAATGTGCTTACAATCAAATTTGTGGTAAATGCAAATTTTGATAGAATTACACTTAGATTTGAATTTTGAGTTTTAATTTTGGACAACTAAATTATTTAAAATAATTTGTAACTTTTTATTAAAACAAAAAATTACAAAAAGACTAAACATGTTACAAATTGCAATGAATTCTCAAAATTGTACAATATTTACAATTTGATCCCTTCCCTCTAAAATGTCAAAAACTAGTACATTTGCTACATCTACAGGTATAGTGGAGGCATCGTAAGGAACCAAAAGATAATAAAACATATATCCTCAACAAATAGATAATAGCCACATTAGAGAGAGCTAAATGTACTTGCCAATGTATTTGGTATGCTTCTCTTTCTTTTAGCTTCAGCTTCAGCTTCTGTTTTTAAAGTTCGTTCCTTCTAGCTCTCTTATTTAACTCAATCGAGTCACCCTCTTTGTTTCTCAAGACCTGCATCATGATAGAAGCAAAATCAATATATAGATCAAGCTACACATCCACATACAAAAGCTGGTTTGAGATTATAGAATTTTGAGTCCTATCTTTAACCAAAAGTGAGGAGAGTGAAAAAGATAGAGAGCAAGGCGGCAACAGCAGCTGACAATGTGTAGTAAGTTGGAAAAGGAAATGCAATGATATATTAGCTAAAGTATAATACCTGTCTTTTCGCTTTTCAAGTTATGTTGCAATGATACTTTTCTGTTCACCTGCCTATCTATATCTTAAAACCGAACAGTTAGTGTTGCAACAGAAAATATCACAAGAAACTAACTGAGATAACAAATAACCATTTGGTTATATGCTTTTTCAAGAGTTCATATACTGAAAATGATTAACATGACCACTTTCTTTTATGTTGCATAAATAAAGTGAGAATTAAGCTCCAAAACTGTAGAAATGAGCTTCATAATGATGACTAAAAAAGTAATGATCAGTCTCCATCTTTTTGGTAGCAAATCTATGGTCATTGACATTCTTTTCAGATTTTATCTATAATCAAGTATATAGCTCAATCATAGGTAAAGTTTATGGTAGATAAAACACAATTCATCAATAGGTAATGTTTTATCTCCTAACAATTTCTCCACATTTGTGATAATTTATTATGGTAATCGACTACTCAGCTAGAGCCCAGCATTTGGCTCTAAAATTCAGCCACTGAAATTCAAACTCTTTTTCTCTTCTAGTTATTTATTCTCTAAAAAACAAGAGTTATGATAGCATTTACATATTAAAGAGAACTATAAAAACAATAAATAAAGAAAAAATAAATGCCATACCAAAGTCAGGACTCAGGATTGATATTTCCTTTCCCCTAAAATGTTTGTCGATATTCTATCATCTTTTCTGCAAAATCAAATCGTAATCATAATCATTAGATTATCACCAACTTACTAAATTCAACAATAAGATTTTTTTTAAATGGTCAACCATGTAATTTTATTGGATTAACTACAACTCGACATTCGAGCATGTGCCACTCTTATGCCAATACTTTATTTATTTTCTTAGATAAGATCGAAAATATTTACACATTGCATCCAGCTCTTTATACACATAAAATTTAAAGGGAAGATATACAATCTACAAGAAAACATGTCCACAGGAATTCAGAAAAAGATGAAAGTCAATTTCTTTCTGTATGGATAACAAGGTGATATGTTTCAAGTGTAAGCAGATTATGCTAATCTGCTATGAACCTCAGAAACAACCAATGTCTGAGTTTTCTTTTCTATACTCATAAATGCTAATCTGCTACGATTCAAATATATCATAGATGTTTTTCAATACCATTGTTAGCTTTCTTGCAATGGTCAAATAAAGCAATTCATTTATCCATTAATCTCATAAACAAAATGTATTGCCTTGACAAAAAAAAGCACTCCTTAATTTCATAGTTACCAATTCAAAACATAATTTACTAATAAAAATACTATAATAGAATAGATACATTAGGCGATGCCAATGACTTGCAGCCTAAAGTTTCTCTCTTTTTAGTCTAATGCATGGTCTAGAATAACAATCAAATCAACAATCCATTAACATATAACATGCATTCAAAAGCAAAACAAACCTTATATGTGTGGTCCTTAGAAGCAGACACAATAATTGAATTCCCTCCACCATAACCCATAATGATATTTGTTGCATGCGGAGTATGTTCTGTAAAACTACACTCATAAAGATAACTTGTCTGCAGGTGCCTAACATCATCAAATATCTTAATCTACAATAAACATCAAAACCACAAACTATTCACAAATAGTAACCACGATAATCAAATAAGATATAAAAATATAATTGATCATATGGGTAAGGAACAAGGAACATGTACACGAAAGGTGACCAAACTATAATTCATTAATCCTCCGACCTAGAAATGAGGAGTGAATCATCCTCGAAGAAAATTGAGCATGTAACTACCTTATAGTGAGTGTGCTATTTCTTTAATAACCTACTCGTAGCAACCTAATTTGTGAAATAGAAAACGCCCGAAATGCTTAGCTTCAATTAGCAAATAAAAGACTTAAATAAAACAAAGTAATTTAATTTTTAAATCCCAAAATAAGTATCGCCATATGAACCTTCACCAACAATGTAACTTCATTCACTATTAGCAGCAAGCAATTTAATAAGTTTCGTAACTTGCGATTGAGGTTGTAAAACAGTGATTAAATGAAGAAGATGATGTTTGGGAAATGAGCCGAAGAGTTTGGGTGGTTAAAAAGAACAAACCTTGGACCAAGACTAGCAAAGGACTTGGCCGGAGGTGGCGGAGGGATCATGAAGTTGAGAGCAGGCGAGGAAATGGCAACCTATGGATGCGAGGCCGTGGGGAGGATAGGCGCACATCTTGTAATGGAATTGCTCCGCCTTGTTTGTAGGTCCCAACAAACAATACCGCAATCGATTGAATATGGTGTTATCACGACATTGATTGTTATTGGCGAACTTTATTCTTTTCCTCCTTTTAACTTAGGAGTTTCATTTCGTGTTTGGCTTCTAACAACGAGCAATAATACTGGATTTTTGTTTCTTTCTAGGATTTTAAGTGTAGGGGAAGAGAGGCTTCCAAAGAGGAGAGTGAAAACGAGATTGTTCGGAATCAAAACGAGGACGTTTCGTCTTGAGGGTCTATGTGCATTGTCCATCCCTCATTTTTAATTTAATCATCATTTACATTATTATTTTTATTTTAATATTTTCAGTATAAATAATAAATTAACCATGATTTAACAATGTGGGCCTATGTGAATTCTATGACCAACGCAAATAGATCTAGTCAAACAACGTTTGATTAACACGCTTATTGATAATTATCAACGATAAATGATTAGAAGAACTAGGCGATGACTTCTGGCGATGACAGTGTTAGTGTTTGATGGCGGTGACAATTTGAGGATTGGAGTTTTGGAAATAAAAAAAAGTTGTTTAGTAAAGAAGTTTGATTATTTAAATTTCTACTTTGATTTTTTTAATATTTTCTTTACTTTATTATTGTTTTTAACTTTTTATTGCTTAAAAAAATTCAATTATTTTATCAATTTTAATAACAAAAAGTTGTTTAGTAAAGAAGTTGTGTATGTAGAAAATCTCCGTTGAGAGGTCTACCTACCAAAGCTAGGTGTGTACGTTGCGGGTCGGTTCGGATTAGTCCGGGCGAAGCCTTGGAAACTGGAAGGGCGACCAAAAAATTATTTTTCTTAACTATTTAAATATTTTTAAAATATTTTATTTTATCCAAATTATATATATATATATATATTAATTTAAGAATTAAATAATCCCTCGTATTTTCTAAAAATTCAACCAACCTTCAAACTATTCAAAGAATCAATCAAGCTTATCTGTCATATTATCATTTACACGTTAAACGTCAAGTTAACAATATTAACTACTATTTCATCGTACTAATGACCAACGATTGAAATTATGAATTTAAAATTCAAAACATTTTAAATTTTGTCACTAATAAATTTCCCACATTGAGTGACACAAACTCAAGATGCTTTTCGAAATCTTCAATTAAAAAATAATAAATATAATAATTAGTAACAAATAGTCATTTTTTGTCATATTAAACCAGTTTTTTGTAACATAAAGCATCATCTTTTATGTATTTTAAAATATGACAAATCAAATTGTCACAAATAATGTTTATCAGTGATGAATTTGCAATGTCATTAATGAACATTGATCAATATCATAATAATATTTCGTCACTAATATTTCTATTTCAATGGTGACGATTTTACAATGTCACTATTTTGTATAAACGTCATTTAAATGTTTCCCTCCAAAAAAATTTTAGGCGCCAAACATATAGTGACAAAAACTAATGACACTTTTTAAAATTGTCAAAAAAAAATAACATTATTCACTAAATGTGACGAAAATAAAAAATCGTCACGTATATAGTATATTTTGTGACGTTATATGTAACGTCATATACAAATTTTGTCATTAATTGATAAATTTGTTGTAGTGCTCCTCAAATTTTTACTTCAAGTTCCTCCACTACCCACACTAAATCAACTATGGGACTATATGTTGTGTAGCTTTCTAAGGAAATGGTAAAATTGCACCAATGCTCCCCAAACCCTCAAAATTCTCCTTTTAATCCAAACTTGCCCAATCATCCAAGGAAAGAACAAGGATCGAATATTAGGATGGGTCAACTGCCTAAGTTAAAAAGGATTGGAATTTGTTAAACATTTCATACAACAAAATGGAGGAATAGGGATCTAATTTAAGTTAAGCGAGAGCCTCTCCCACTCTCTATGTGCCTTCATTCTTGTCATCATCATTAAGAGAGTTCACTAGTTGATTCGATTGAATTCGAATCAAAACTCAAATTTTGACTCAGAATTTTGCGGTGTTACACTAAGAAAGCTCCACATGTCAATTTTTTAAACGAAGATTTTTAAAAATAGAATAATAATAAAATTCTCAACAAAAAAATTATTTTTATATAAGCTTATAAAATATAAAAATATCAATTGTAAAAATTTTCAATATACATTATTTTTAAAAATATTAAAGATTTTGAGGATTTTTTTGAAATATTTTAGAATTTTTAATTTAATTTTTTGGTTTTTAATAAAATAATTGTCTTTCCCACGTGGTGCTTTCTCATCCTATCATGTGACATTTATCTAGTCATATCACGTCAGCTTAATTGAGGGAATTAACTATGATAATCTTTTTTACAACTTCAAGAGATAAATTGATAAAAAAAATCTCTCCAAAGTAAAGTGAGAAAAATATAAATTTTGGGATTCAACCCAAAATTAAGGACATAACAAAATTTTCTAGATATAGCTATTAATATCTAATTTATTAACGAATTAATCTTGTTAAGGTACTATAGATGTCATAATAGAGATTCAATCCAATTTGCTCAAGTCAAAAATTTAGAATTTATACTTTTTAACCTTACTTAAAGCATTTTATCTCACTAAATTAATTAAAAATTAGTATTATACGACAACTTTTAACTCCTAGTTATATTGTTTTTTTTAACATAAATCCGTTGTCCTTTTTAGTGTCCATGTATAAGCCTCAATATTAAATAATTAAGTTTAGAGTTTTGGGTTAATGGTTAGAGTTGGAGGTTATGGTTTAGCCTTTAAATTTTAGGGTTTAAAGCTTAGAATTTAGAATTTAAAATTTATGGTTAGAACTTAAGAGTTATTTTTTTTAATATTAAAACATATATAAGAACACCCAAAATGATAAAATGGTGTTTTTAGCATAATGAGACCTGAGATTATAAAAAAGAAAAATGTTGATCGTCCAATTTGAACAAAACGAAAGCTCAATTTAAAGTAAGGAAAGTAGGATAAAGTAATAATAATCCGTTGAAGAAGTAACATACCGACATTCATTAATTTAAATTATTTTTTGAGCCAACAACATTGTACTTTGAATTGTACATAATTTGACCTACACTTTTCTTTATCTAAACCCTAGCTTACTTTATAAATATAGTTGGTTACATAGTAAATCAATTTGTATATAGCATTCTATCTGAGCATTTTTTAACGAGGCAAAACCAGTTTTATTAGAACAAAAGAAACAATATACATAGACAAACACAAGGTCTCAAAATGAAATAAGGAGAAACAAAACAGAACAAACAACAAAACATGTGAAAAAACAGAAAAGGAAACATAACAGTCAAAGTAAGGACAACATAAAAAGCCTCCGAAAACTAACGAAGGAATTTGGGATAAAAACAGACTCAGCTAAACCAAATCTTTATTAGCATGACGCTCTATTGACACAAATGATAGAATTTGTGGAGAAATATAGAGAAATAGAACCATCAGAAGGCCATCGCTCAAAGAATCAAAGCTAATTGATGTCTGATAGACCAAGAAGAAGTGGCCCCGATGAGTCAAGTCAACGAACGACCACCAACAAAAAAAGAGAAAGCACCACCAAGAAAACATGTAAAAATAGAGAAATAAATCTAAAAGAAAACAAAAATAGCCCCTGGAAAAGTGGAAAAATCGACGGAAGAAGGGCGACCCTTCAATCTCCCACAATCAATAGGAGTCATATCGCCTTCTCGCAAAGGGGTCCAATCAAATCAAAGTCATCAGGGCATTAGGAACCCAACGAGTCAGCAAAATATGCGCATCAAAATAATCAAACAACGCAAAGAGAAAAGAAAGACAACCAAAAAACTATCTAATAAAAAGGGTTATACTCTCAACTAGTGAAAACCCTAACATGCCTCATGGCCTTAACATGTATGAAAACCCTGGTGGCCGGCCAGCAGAGGCTATACCGACTATCCTTGGTGAGCCGGCGAGGTAACGGCTGGCGTCCCTCACCTAGTTGGATGCGCAACGCTTGTGGAAGAAGGGACGTAGCGACGCTCTTGATGATGGTCAAGTGGACGTTGCCGAAATGGAGGCTGATGAGATACAGTCGGTCGTGGAGGGACAGAACGTGCACCAGTATGAGGTTGCCACCGAGACTATTTCTGATGAAGCGGCATTACCGAAATCAGGCAAAGTCTCCTATGCTCTTGTGGTGGCTGATGGGAAGCAGGATGTGCACTCGAAAGCTGCAACGGGCTTTCTAGAAGGAGATGTTGTGATTTTGAATGAAGACATTATTGTGAATCGGGAGGCTTCCATTCCTTCCATACAATTCTCAGATCGAGTACACTAGTAGACCACAACATGCGAAACGCGATTATCGCCCGGCTCTTAGGAAGATCAACTGGGTTTAAAGCATTGGAAGTGCAGATTAATGCATTATGGAAACCGGTGGGTCAACTCCAACTTATTGATATTGATAATCATTATTTTATTGTTCGTTTCTCTGATGAACATGACTGCACAAAAGTTCTTACACAGAGCCCTTGGACTATATAGCGGAGCTATTTAATAGTGCAACTCTGGAGTCGTGCATTCACTACATCTGAAAAAACACCCTTCTCAAGTCATAGTATGGGTGCAATTGCCTGGTTTACCATATTGTTACCATACGAAGGCGTTGTTTCGGCATATCTTCATGCTTATTGGGAGAGTGATTAAGATTGATTACAATACTAAGGTGGGCGATAGAGGTAAATTTGCTCGTATAGCTATCCTTGTTGATCTAAACAAGTCATTGCTATCTTGTATTCGTATTGATGGGAGGATCCAGAAACTTGAGTATGAAGGTTTGTAACAAGTTTGCTACACTTGTGGAGTTTATGAGCATGATAAGGAGGCTTGTGAGCTGAATAAGGTCATGGAGGAAGGACCGCAAGATGGGGTTGTTGTATCTTCGGTTGACTCGGTGACTAAGGAAGATAAAGTATCAAAATCTAATTTATTTGGTCCATGGATGATGGTTGACAATCGGCGCCGACGTGGTGGGATGAATAACACAGTAGCGAAGCAAAAAAAAAACATGGTGGGGGAGGATCCCAATTTTTCGTACTTGCGAGAGATAAGGATTCACACGGTCCAGGTTGGGATGAGACTACTGGGGATAAAACTGTTGCGGATGGCAGTGTGCAAAGGCAAACACCGACAGCAGTGCCGAAGCCAAATGTGTTTTGAGAGTTCCATCGTAATGCGGCGTATCTTGCATCGAACCCGAATATGAAATCCAAGACAACTTCAACGAATAATAAGGAAGCTACAGTTGTACCGATGGTGAACGAGCAAGGGACTCACAACATCTCGCATCGTGCGGCAACTCCAAACGGCTTTGACAAGGCTACAATGATTGTAGAGTTGGGGATGAGTGATCAGCTGCTACCGCACTGTGGATTCAACGTGGTAAGGGTCTGATCGGGAAAGGATCGGGTGAGGGTTCATTCCTTGGCTTGAAAGTAAGGAAAAGTTCTACAATTCATACTTCACAGCGGATGTCTCCGGCAGATTTGGTGCGCCATTTATCGGCACAGTTGGATGTCGGTGAGCCTCCAGGGGGTTATGTCGTTAAAGCGGAACATACCTCATCCGTGGTGCAGTTATCGGATGATGACGTTGAATATCTTGTCGAGTTTACACCCTTGGAGTTTCCGGGTAGCACTAGTATGATGGCGAGATTCCTTCTGAATCTCAGTAAGTGTGTTTCTTATTTCTAATTTCTTTTATGATGATCAAATTTCTTTTATGGAAATTTCAGGGTGCGGCTAGCCTGACCTTCATATGACATCTTAAAGCCTTTTTTAGGAGAATAAGTTAAGTATAGTAGCATTATTCGAACCTCGTGTGAGTGGTGCGGGTGCGAATAAAGTCATTCAGAAACTTAGTTTTGCTAATTCTTATCGTGTGGAGTCGAATGGTTTTAGTGGTGGTCTGTGGCTTCTGTGGAATGATTCAGTTATGGTTAATGTGGTCCAAAACTCTAATCAATTTATTAATTGCCATGTTTTTTATGCGGATGGTGGTTTTCAGTTTCAATTAACTGCTGATTTTTCAAGTCCAACAAGCGCAAAATGTAAACACTTGTGACGAATGCATGAAAGCATCAACCCTGGAGATAATGTGTCGTGGATCCTAGAGGGTGATTTTAATGCCCTATTATATGCCGACGAGTGTATTAGTGGTGTGGAGCAAAATGTAACTGGAAGTCAGGCTTTGGCAGATTTTATCGGTAACCTAGGGCTCTCAAATTTTGGATTTCGTGGACCTCATTTCACTTGGAGCCTAGGTAATCTTCATCAATGGCTGAATAGGTGCCTGGTGAATGCGCAATGGTGTCTAACTTTTATGGAAGCTTTTGTCACTCATCTTGATCGCCTGAGCTTGGATCATCGGCAATCTCATCTTGAGTTTCATGGGTTTCTTGAGATGGTATGGGAAGGTTCGGGGCACTATGCGGAGAATGTTGCTAAATATACTGATGAAGTTGGGACTTGGAATAAGGATGTTTTCGACCATATTGGTATGAAGAAAAATAGGTTACGAGATCATATAAGGGGAATCGAAAGAGCACTACTAAGACGGCATTCAAATTCCTTAGAGGCTCTAATTGAAAAGTTGAAACTAGAACTTGAGGAGGTTATGGCACAAGAGGAAAGTCAACAGCGAAAAAAGACGTGCACAAATTGGACACTTCATGGGGATAGGAATTCTCGATTCTTTCATTCCTCGGTTATGTTTCGCTGGCGGGTAAACAAGAACTCGACACTTCGACGAGGCGATGAAACCTGATGTAAGGATAGTGATGAACTCGCCCAATCGACTGTTGACTTCTATTGGTAGCTTTTCATAAGGGACAGCAATAACCGGCCTTTCTCTTTGGCGAAAGGATTGTTTCCAAAACTTTCGTATGTTGAGGTAGATTCTCTGAAGCTACCAGTGACAAGGGAGGATATTCGGCAGCAAATATTTGACATTGGCCCCTCAAAAGCTCCAAGGGTGGATGGTTTAAATGCATGATTTTTTCAGAATAATTAGAATGTGGTCGGTGAGTCTGTAAGTAATTTTGTTCTTAAGATATTTCGTACTAGCATAATTCCTACTGATATAAATCATACTTTATTGGTTTTACTGTCGAAAGTATCTTTACCTGAATATATGAGTTAGTTTCGGGCTATTAGCTTGTGTACTGTAATATACAAGGTGGTGGCTAAAATTCTTGTGAATCGGTTGAAGCCCTTTTTGTCATCGTGGGTTTCGGAAAATTAGACAAGCTTTTCCCAAGCCGATCCATTGCAGAAAATATTGTCATCACGCAAGAAGTGATCCATTCGTTGCGTAAAAAGACCGAAAAACGGGGTTGAATGGCTTTAAAAATCGACCTAGAAAAGGCTTATGACAGATTAGAGTGGGATTTCATTGATGATACTCTACTGGATATTAGGGTGCAAGAATCTATGCGTGCTCTTATTATGCAATGTGTTACTACGGTATCTACCTAGGTTTTATGGAATGGGTCAGTGACTGACGCTTTCAAACCAATCCGAGGAATTAGACAGGGTGACCCTTTGTCACCCTACCTTTTTTGTGCTTTGTACAGAGCGACTTGCTCAAGGGATTCAATCGGCTATTGATAGGGGTAGTTGGAAACCATTTCATGTGAATGCAACCAGTCCTGCTATCTCCCACCCTTTCTTCGCAGACGATATGATACTTTTTGCGGAGGCATCTTTGGAACAGTTGGTTGTGGTGCGATTGATATTGGAGGCATTTTGCCAAGCTTCTGGGTCACAAGGTAAGTAATGCTAAGACCCATATTTTCTTTTCCAAGAATGTATTGTATGATATGTGGCAAGCTATCAGCAAAGGATTTGGATTTGTTGAGGTTGATGATCTTGGGCGATATCTTGGGGGTTCCTTTGATACACCGTAGGGTAACGGCTGCATCTTATCAGTATTTGGTAACCATGGTTCAGCAAAAGTTAAGCGGGGTGAAGGCAGAATGTTTATCTCTCGCAGGGCGGATCATTCTGGCTAAATCATTGTAATCACTATTTTTGTCCGGGCTAATTGGCTTTTATATATGTTTAAATAAAAAGGGTCTTTTATTTACATTGGGATGTGTTAACTTAAATTAACCCATATTATACTATGTTCATAAGTGTAATCACCTATTTGGTCCAGGGTGTTAACACGTCTTGCTCTTTTTCATAATAAAGGAAAAAACAATATATATATTAATATTAGATACCTAATTATTATATCATCATTTCTATCTTATTATCATATATTGTTATTGCCATTATTATTACTTATTATTATTACCATACATTTTACTAATATCCATTATTATCTATCATATTATATTTAATATCATTATTATTATATTTAGTATTATATTTCATTAAGTTATCGTATTATCGTTATCGTAATAATTGTTATTTTTATTATCTCATCTCATCATTATTATTATACTTATTATAATCATATTTATTATTATTATTATTATTATTATTATTATTATTATTATTATTATTATTATTATTATTATTATTATTATTATTATCCACCTATTGGATCTGAAAATAAAATAAAGACTAACATAAATAAACAAGTCCAATCCATATTTATATAATAAAAGCTCAAAGTTATTTAATTTTACAGTCCATTACAATTTCAAAACCCAAAAAAATTATTATTGATACAAGGTCCGTTTGGCCCAAAAAATAAGCCTTAATCGGATCTAAAAGAAAACCCTAATGTTTACACTTTGTGATGCAGCCGCCACAAGCCATAACCGTTGGACATGGCACGAGATCAACGGCCCAGATCGATTAGGAACCAGAAACCCTAGAGGAGAGGGTCTGCCCAGGTTCGCGTCGTACGACCAGAGCCGTTGGATCAGATGGAGATCCGACGCTCCAGAATGCCCATCCAACAAAAACCCTAGCCTCCATCAAATGGTGTTGCGCCGCTCAAATCTGAACCGTTGGAACAAACACGATCCAATGACTCGGATGAAAAGAGACTTCACACGCAAGACTCCTCCGATTCCCAACACGTCCACACGCGACGTTTGGGGTCACCACACGCACGCGTGTAGCTCACGCCCGACGTTCCAGTGCACCCAAGAGCCCGCCACGTCGTCCCCGTCTGATCCAACGGACGATCCAGTGGCCATGATAGTTCGCTGTACGAGCCATGAAAAAAAAGAGAGAAGTCAACCAATATCAAATGTAGCAAAACAAAAGGGAAAAAAAGGAAAAAGCAAAGCAAAACGAACAAAAGAGGCAACAGAATGGTAGGGGAATGATAGAATCACAGATGAATCCGGCCAAATCAATTATACGAACCAATGGACATTTTCCATCATATAAACAAAATGTAAAAAACAGTCGAAATTCTGACTAAGAAGCCGAATCGACACTCATTTGTAAGGGATTCGTGATCTCTCGCAAAGAAAGCACGAAAAGCAATACCAATTCCTAATCATTCTCAGGTATATCAGTTTCCATTATTGCATGCAAAAGAGATTAATAAAAAATAATAAGTTTATCATTTTTACCTTTTCGTCTTCTCCGACTCCTTTCTCCTCTGCCGAGAACAAGCCTAGCCACCCGTTGGCACTAAAGGTGACTCGGTCAGGGGGGAAAATGAGAAGGTCTTCCCTTCCTTTTTGTGTCTTCATCGTCCCTTGAGTGTTTGGTAGGTCATTTAGGGGTTTTGGTTTTTCTGGGTTTTTGTTTCGAAGGGAATATGGGATGTCGAGTTTTGGGTGTTGGGTAGAGTCATAGGAAAAGGGTTTTCATCGGTTTGTTTTTGGGATCGTTGGGGTTTTCTTGTCTGGTCTGAGTGTATTTTTAAGGTCACCGGACGATGCATAGCATCGACCTGCGTTGGAAAGTCGAGGGAGAAGGGTAGAGTTTGGCGGCTAGGGTTTTCAGAGGGAGATAAGGGGTCTCGATTGGGTTTAGAGAAGCTTTTATAGGCGTTTTAGGTTTTAGTTTAGGGGAAAATTCGTCTTAGGTCCCTCCGCGTCGAGTTTGTCACATATTAGGGGTTTTCGTCTTCCTAAATTACACCCTAGGTCCTTAGGGTTTTTGAGGTCCGTGCTCGATTTCGTCCCAGATCGAGCCCATTTTTGGTCTTATTGCCCGTCCGGTCCCCCTCACTTCGTCCCGTGTCCATTTTGGTCCCCATTCACAGTTTTATTTTTTATTTTTGTGTTTCTTCAATTTGGCCACTGTTTTTTTTTGTGTTTCTTGCAATGTGGTCGATTCTGTTTTAGTTTTATGGCACGATAAATGGGTTTGATGATATTGATGTATGTTTTTATCGTATGTTCATGTATCGAATATGTATATTGGCCCAGAATGTTTGTTATGATTTTGTGGGTCCCACGTGGCTCATTTATTGCATAATCACCGTTGTATCGAATATATGTTCTTTGGTTTGTTTTTACGGCCAAAACGTTTAGAATTCTTGTGTTTTCATGCTTATTTCGAGTAGCTACATGAGTCGAATATATACGTGTTGCCATGTTTTTTTATCCGTTAAGCTTTACATATTAAAGTAAACTAATGTAAAATGTCTTTTCAATTAAATTAACTAATAGATATTAAAGGTGTTAAAATTGGGCCTTGTGGAGTTTTAGATGTGGGCCTTAGGATAGATAAGTTGGTTTAGCATCTCATGAGCTTTATCCTTTTTCAATATGGGCTTGGGTTAGTTAGTTTAGATAAGTCATCTCGATCGGTTTAATTACGTCGATTTGTGCGCCCGCCTTATAGGGGCATGATTCGAGTAATTAGGTCGGTTCGGGTTTTAGGCCTTTATTAGGTTTAATCGCACCCACCTCTAAAAATTAGAATTAATGTGACACTTGGACAAAAATTAAACAAGATAATCCATAATTGATTCGAAACTTTTAATTAGGGTATAAACGATCGAGGGTTTAATACTAGAACTATGTGATAAATGATTAAATCACTAATTAATATTCCATAATTTGGACCTTTAAGTTAGGGCCTTGGGCGGGCTTTTTTATGTGTTTACTTTGAGCATTTTTATGACATTCACATTTATACTTGTCATACATGAGGCCTGATAATTAAGCATGATAACCGGACTTAAAAATCAACCCCAAGAGAGGTATTAATTAGCCCCGGTATCCGATAAACGACAGTCCTAGCTTAATGGATGTCGATCGAATACTTGGATTAATTTTCACCGTCTCTAGGTAAGTGAAAGCATAAAAAGAAAATAACACGCATCATCCCTTATTTGTCTACATCATGCATAAAGGTGACGTACGGGATCCGAACCCTAAACTAACACGGCAATCAGTCTTATATGATGTCGGTTTAGTTTATGGTCTGGTGTACAGTCATCCTTATTAATTAAACGTTTAATTAATTCTAAAGTCACAAATTCGATAAAGCTCGTGCAAATTAAGCCATATTTTCATTTAAGAACAATCTTATTAAATCCACTTCGGTTTTTTTAAAATAATTTCTATCGATCAAAAGGCAACAAGCAATTTGGTACCGATTTCCAGGCGTGATGGGGGTGCTAATCCTTCCCCATACGTAACCAACTCCCGAACCCATTTTTTAAATGAATCTCTGGTTTTGTGGTGTCCGGCCTACCTTAGTGGCCGGTGGCGACTCCAAATTTTTACAATTTTCTGATGTTTGAATTACCCCTTTTAAACAAAATCCTTTTCAAAAGAGATAGTGATAAGGCCTCACTTAGCGATTTTCTCAAAAAAACCTTATCAAAGTTTGGCGACTCTGTTGGGGACAATTTTTTTTTGTTTTTTACAAAACAAAAAGAGAGAGTTAAGCCAATAAAACACTTGTTGGCATTTAATCAATATAAAATATTTAAAATTAGAAGTGAAGCTAATGAGTTTATTCTTTTATGAAAATACGACTTAAGTTGAACGGGCTTTGGAAATTTGTGACATTCGAATTAATTTTCCATTTAATTATTAAGGAAATCACCGACATGTGTTGCACCATGTTCATTAAGCTCTATACCCGAGCTACCCTTCTTAAGTGAGAGTGAAACACCCATACCCACGTGAGTATCCCTCCACGGATCGGTAATTCACTTTCGGAATCAACGCCTTTTGACACGTGAGCAGCCCTCCACGTCATTAGGTCGTGCTTTCCCTTGAGCCGAAACCAATTCACAAGCCTGTAATGGGCCAGAATTGGGGTTCTTGTTGCCTTAGTAGGTGATGAGATAGGTTCAGGTACCCTTTGCTAGAACCAAATTTTTACAATTTTCTGATGTTTGAATTACCCCTTTTAAACAAAATCCTTTTCAAAAGAGATAGTGATAAGGCCTCACTTAGCGATTTTCTCAAAAAAACCTTATCACAGTTTGGCGACTCTGTTGGGGACAATTTTTTTTTGTTTTTTACAAAACAAAAAGAGAGAGTTAAGCCAATAAAACACTTGTTGGCATTTAATCAATATAAAATATTTAAAATTAGAAGTGAAGCTAATGAGTTTATTCTTTTATGAAAATACGACTTAAGTTGAACGGGCTTTGGAAATTTGTGACATTCGAATTAATTTTCCATTTAATTATTAAGGAAATCACCGACATGTGTTGCACCATGTTCATTAAGCTCTATACCCGAGCTACCCTTCTTAAGTGAGAGTGAAACACCCATACCCACGTGAGTATCCCTCCACGGATCGGTAATTCACTTTCGGAATCAACGCCTTTTGACACGTGAGCAGCCCTCCACGTCATTAGGTCGTGCTTTCCCTTGAGCCGAAACCAATTCGCAAGCCTGTAATGGGCCAGAATTGGGGTTCTTGTTGCCTTAGTAGGTGATGAGATAGGTTCAGGTACCCTTTGCTAGAACCGAACTCATGAGTGAGAATGTAGAAAGCCCACCCATTTAGAGCCATGCAGATAACCCTAGAGTTTGGAGTGTCTAGGTTTTTCTTGCTAATTGATTGTTTCTACGCTTCTTTTTTTATTAACGCTTGAATTTTATTGCTTGTTTTGATTAATATTTATCATGTGACTAACCCTTTTTGCTTTCCTTCCCCTTTTCTCTTTTTCTGCATATATCATCATGTCGTAAAGAGCACATTGGTTTGGGAATAGTCTAAATTAAAGGCGAGAATTATGGGGGAAATAGTGAGGAGTATGGATGAAAAGAATTCAGAGGTACAAGTGTGGTCGGAAGGAGAGCAACAACGCAGAGGGGACATCATTACTGTTGGATTCAGGTCGGTGATGGCTAACAAGAATTTCATGAATACATAAATTAATGATGTGTCAAGGTTGAAGCAAGTTTGGAACAGTTGGGATTCCGATGCGAGGACCGCCTTCAAAGGTGAGTTTGGCGACATAGCATATTTGTTGTACGTCTCAGTTGATCAAGCGTTAATTCGAGCCTTAGCCGGGTTTTGCAACCCACCCTACAGTTGCTTTACTATCGGGGATTTAGACCTCACACCGACTATTGAAGAATACCAAGATCTTGTGAATTGCAAGAAAATACAGGAGGATCGTGTTTTCTCGAAGACAAACAAGTACAAGCCTTTTCGGACAAAACTTCTGAAGCTTTCAGATACTTTAGCATCATGGGTAGACCAACAAGTTGGGACATGGAACAACAAGGAGTACCTAAAGGTTGACGGGATTTTGGCCTTAACTTCGGTACTTCCGGCGGGTAGGGTTCATCGGAATTTATTCACACTGTTGATTTATGGGTTGGTCCTCTTTCCCAAAGCCTTAGGCTTCATCCATCCGGCGGTGTTAGATTTGTTTGATAAATTGGCCGAGGGAGGTAATCCAGTTCCGGTCATTCTGTCAGAACCCTTCCAGTCTTTAAGATTTTTCTGAGAGCATGGAGGTGGTCGCTTCTTGGGATGTCCTCAACTCTTAACAGTGTGGTTCTATAGCCACTTTTGGACAGATGCCAGTTTTTCAAGGTCGGTCTATGATAGTAAGTTTTCAGCTTTAGAAGATATTTTGAACAAAAGAAAATTGGCCTACAAAGCGAACCGAGGAGGTTTGGCTTGATGTGCTTCAGAATTTGAATTCCGACGACATGGTTTGGAGAGTTCCTTGGTTATCAGCAAGAAGTATTCTCTACAGGTGCGAAATGTACTCATGGGTACCTTTGTTGGGACTTTGGGGACACACGACCTACGCACCTCTGTTAGTTTTAAGACATTATGGGTCAAAGCAGTTTGTGTCAACTATGAAGGGTTTGAATGATTTCAACGTCGACTGCTAGAAAGAAAAGGGCTACAAAGGAAAGGTGTTTACCGCTTCTTCAACATGGAATAATGCAAGGCGGGTAAGGATCCTGAATGCTCCTTACATGGTCACCCCAGAATACGAAGTGTGGAGGTTTAACCGCGTCGATGATAACGTTCCTCAGTTGAACCCGGACAAGAGAAGGACCATGAGGGAAAGGTTGGCTTCACTTCCTACCGAAGTGGACCTAATGAGGGAACAACTAGAGGATGAACAAAAGAAGTATGCACAGCTTGAAGAGAAAGCAAATAGAGAGAAGTTCGATTTCGAACTAGAAATAGTGCGGTATGAAGGGAACATTAAGGGATTACAAAAGAAGAATGACGAGTTACAGCTTGAGCTAAGGATGGAGAAGGAGGAAATACAAAAGTTGCAAAGAATGAACAAGGGAAAGAGAGCAAGCGAAGGTGGGGCGAGTCAGGGGTTGAACTCCGTCTCAAGCAAGAAAGGGCAAGGGCTGAAAACTATAAGAGAGGGTACAATGGATTCAAAGACCGGGTACTTACTTTGACTCAAGAATTGAAGAGCCTACGCACCGAGTATTCAGGGCAGCTCGAGAGAGAAGTGAATCAGAATGGGACCTTAAAAGACCAAGTGAAGAACCTGGAAAAGTCTCTTTTCAGGCACAATAGGTCAACCAGCAAACTCAAAGCTAGTGAGTCAGAAAATCAAGTCTTGAGGGATCGCATTGACGAGCTAGAAACCAAGGTACAAGAGCTTAATGATCGCATTGAGAGCATCATGGGGCAATCCAAGTACGCCCTACGCCTACTTTGGAGCAATTACACTTCGCCACCTTTACTATTTGGAGGCAAGAACAGGAACTGGAACAGTGGGACGCCCGTGTGCGCAATGTTGCCGCAAAGTTGCAGCTTTTAGTCGGAGATGCCACCGAGCTTCATGATCAGGTGGACGACTCGAACAAGGCAGGAGAGACGGTCGTATGGATTCTCATGGAGGTTATGGATTTGAGCGCCAGGCTAGACCAATATGTATGAAGAAGAAGGGTTGGAAGAAAGAAGAAGTAGCGTTAGGATGACTAGGGTTTTAGTGGTTGTTAATGTAGGACTTTTGATGTAATCAGCTTCCCCAAAATTTGTAATCAAACACATTCAAATTAAATATGAGCTATTTGAGGATGATATTCACCAAACCCAGTGTTGCTCTTCGTATTCATACATTATACATTTATTTATTTATTCATACAATATACATTTATTCATACATTCATTTGAAGATTCATACAATATACATTTATTTATACATTATACATTTATTTGCACATTTATTTGCACATATTGTTTAAATAACTTGAACTTAACTAAAAGACTTTGCATTTCAGATAACAATTGCATTTTGGTTCATTAAAATTTTCAACCATTCCACATTCGTACGGTACACGATCTCAGTATCGGGTCATGGAGGAAAGGTTGGCTAAAGTGGAACAAGGCCATAAGGATTTGGAGAATCGTTTAGATGGGGTTAACATGAACATCAGCGACCAGATAGCACAGTCGCAGGTTTCTATCATTGCTCAGATGACTAGCTTGTTAGCCGAGATGAAGGGAAAGGAAGGAGTTTCTGTTGACAGCTCACATATGGAGGAACACGAAGGTACTACGTCTCACACGAGGGTTAACCTGGAAGTGCCAGAGTCGGGGAAGAAGGTCCTTATTAACCTCACGGGGGCATCTGCTAGTCGCCCCGAGGGAGTGGCAGCAAGTGAACCTGTTGATATAGAAGGCGACCATGAGAATGAGGTGCCAGATTTGAGCATGTTAGAAGAGGTAGAAAGGGTTAGAGCCGATATAGAGAAGAAATATGAGGAGAAATTTCGGGCATTCGAGGAGAAGCTCAGAAGTATCCAAGAGGTGGATGAACAAGGAAACAATGCCAGTGATTTGAGTCTGGTGGCAGATTTAGTGCTTCTGCCCAAGTTCAAGGTCACTGACTTTGATAAATATGATGGCACCACCTACCCATCAGCACACATCACTATGTACTGTCGGAAGATGGCCACTTTTATCAGGGATGAGAAGCTGCTTATCCACTGCTTCCAGGATAGTTTGATCGGCTCTGCCATCAGGTGGTATACTACGCCCAGCTGAGTAAATGTCAAGACTTGGAAGGACCTCTCAAGGGCCTTCATAGATCATTATAAATATGTGATAGATATGACCCCGAACCAGGTTATGTTGGAGGGAATGGAGCAAAGAGTCAATGAGAGTTTGCGCCAATACGCCCAGAGGTGGCGGGATGTGGCTGCTCAGATCCAGCCCTTGATTCCAGAACATGAGATCACCCCAATGTTCATCAACACATTTAAGGGGACATTATTTGACCGCCTGATAAATAATACTACTCAGAACTTTGCAGACATGGTAAAGACAGGGGAGTCCATTGAAGTGGCCATCAAAAGCGGGAGGATCGACAGTGGAGAAAGTCATCGCAAGAGCTATAAGAAGAAGGAAAAGGAGGTGAATACTGTGAACACCTATACGGCCCTGAAAAGTTTTACCCTTTCGGCACCGCAGGCTACGTCAGGCGAGGGACAGAGCTCGAATAAGAAGGAAACTAGGGCTCCCAAGAAAGAGGATGAAAATATGCATTTCACCCCGATCCCAATATCCTAGGCTGACTTGTACGCTCACTTGTACGAGGTAGAATTGGTTCGTCCCTATCATGTCACCCCATTCAATCCACCATTCCCGGCTTGGTATGATGAGAAAGCCAAATGTGAGTATCACAGTGGTGTTCCGGGGCATACAATTGAGAACTGCATAGCTTTTAAGAAGTTTGTGCAGCATTTGATTAAAACCGGGGTATTACAGCTAGATGAGCCAAATACTACCACTAACTCGTTGCCGAATCATGCGGGTCGGGGAGTGAATGCGATCGAGGAATGGTACACCATAAGGGCTAAAGCCAGTGTGTCTGAAGTTAGATCCCCGTTATGATGGGTGTTTCAGCAGCTATGCATGGCCCGTCTAATTGACCGAGGGATGGAGATTGTGTTGAAAGGGTGTGGACCCTACTGCAAATACCACCAGCACGAGGGACATGACATTCAATGTTGTGGGGAGTTCAAGCAAGTGGTCCAAGGAATGATGAACAATAAAGAAATTGAATTTTTTGAGAAAGATGAGGAAAGTGGGGACCTAGAGGTGTGTGCGTCTGATGACACTAAGGTCAAGTTTGGTTTAGACCGACCCTTTGTTTTACCTCGCAAGGCGAAGGAGGGAAGCATATCCGAGGGAGAAAGCCCTAAACTGGCCCCGAAATTGAGGATATCTCGCCCGGCATCCTTCCCTTTTAAAGACGAAAGGAAGGTTCAATGGAACTATGCTGCATATGTCTCGGTGCCGGAGAATGTTAATCCAATGAAAGAAAGCAGGTTGCCTAGTGAGCATGAGCCCAAGAAAGAGGGTGGTCCGAAGGAGTCGGAAATTGAAGTAGTAAACGAGGTGGGGAATCTCACAAGAAGTGGGAGGTGTTACGCCCCAGACGCTCCCAAAGAGACAGATCCAAAAGAAAAAAAGAAGTTGTCCGAGCTGGAAACTGAAAAGTTGTTTGGAGAGGACCCTCCTCCCAAGATTAATGAACCAGTGACAGAAGCACAGGCTCATGAGTTTTTGAGATTTTTGAAGCACATCGAGTATAGCATTGTCGATCAGCTCCGGAAGTAGCAGACCCGGATTTCAGTGTTAGAACAGTTGTTGAATTCTGAGAAACACCGCGATGCACTCCTAAAGGTACTGAACTAGAAGTTTGTCCCGGACGACATTACGGTCAACAAGCTAGACCGGATTGTAGGTCACATCGCTACTGATAATTTCATTCCCTTCAGTGATGACGAGATCCCAGACGGAGGAATGGGGTCAACGAAGGCTTTGAATATAACTACACATTGTAAAGGGTATGTCCTACCGGGGGTACTTGTTGATAACAGTTCATCTTTGAATGTGATGCCGATGGCCACTCTGCAAAGGCTGCCCATAGGCAGCTCACATATGAAGCCTTGCCACAATTCAGTCAGAGCTTTTGATGGGACCCAAAAGGAAGCTGTGTGGAAGATCGAGATACCGTTGCTAATCGAACCTACCGAGTATGTGGTCGATTTTGTGGTGGAGGATATCAAGAAAACCTATAACTGCCTCTTAGGGAGGCCCTGGATCCATTCAGCGAGAGCTGTGCCCTCTTCATTGCATCAGAAGCTGAAGTTCGTCATTGAGGGGAAGTTAGTGAGTGTGTCTGCCGAACATGACATTATAGCGCTCGTGGCTACCGACGCTTCATATGTTCAAACTAACGAGGAAGCAGTTGTATGTGCTTTTAGGGCCCTTTAGTACGTCAATGCAACATTTGTGACAGAAGAAAGCAAGTTCTCGTGCCCAAAGTTATCTAAATGCACCAAGACGCATGTGTGGCAGACTTTGGGATGGGGAGCAAAGAAGGGAAAAGGACTCGGTAGAAACTTGCAAGGATGTTTGCATATCAGAGGGGTTATCAACAAACAATACAGATTTGGGCTCGGTCATAAACCCACATTTCAGCAAAGAAAATTGGAATGGAACAGGAAAGCCGAACGGAGAATGACTAGACTCCGAGGAGAAGACATGTTATGGGAGCCAATTTTCTACACCGATATGAGAAACATCTTTGTGTCAGGTGGAGTCATCAACCCCGAACAGATGGTACATGAGGCCAATATGGAGAATGCCAAACTCTGTGAGGAAGAAAAGATCAGCGAGGCGCTAGGAGAATTGAACGTTAAAATGATATCCAAAGATGAGGGGAGCTCGATCTTCTTGGTAGGAATTCGCCCTTGTCTTCCGGGAGAGGCTCTTATTAACTGGATGTGCTTGTAGTCTTTAGGTCTAAGCCAGAGTAATACTCAGAACTCACCCTATTTGCTTGTGCCCGCGAGCAATAGGGATCTTTTGTAAAGGGCACCTATGTTAATCTGCTTGTTTTAAATTCAATAAAAAAGACGCTTTTCCAAAATTACAAAGAATCCAATTCATTTCATTCATTATTCGTTTATTATTTATTATTCCACCGTCTCTGTAAATAATATACATTCGTTTTCCCAATACACATTCTTTTCATAAATGTTGCAAGACCCCTATTATTAACTTTGTGAATGATTCTGAATTTAATCCCGAGGTGGATTTTGAGCAACCATTGTATCTGGCCGAAGTGGGCGAAGAAGAGGGTAAAGAGGAGGAGTATGAAATTCCGGAGGAATTCCTTAGACTAATGGAAAGTGAAGATAAACATATAGTCCCTCACCAAAAGAAGATAGAGATCCTAAATTTGGGGAATGATAATGAAGACCGAAAGGAGGTCAAGATTGGCACAACACTTTCGTCCGCAACCAGGGTCGAGCTAATGAACCTGTTGTTAGAATTCAAGGACATTTTTGCATGGACCTACCAAGACATGCCAGGTCTAGACACGAGTAATGTGAAGCACAAATTACCGATCAGGCCAGAGTGCAAGCCGGTCCAACAGAAATTGAGAAGGATGAGAACAGATACCTTGCTGAAAGTCCGGGATGAAGTAAGAAAGCAGTATCAGGCCGGGTTCCTAAAGGTGGTTGAATATTCAGAATGGGTGGCCAACATAGTGCATGTCCCCAAGAAGGATGGAAAAGTTCGCATGTGTGTGGACTATAGAGATTTCAACAAGGCAAGCCCGAAGGATAACTTCCCTTTGCATCATATCGATACCCTAGTAGACAACACAACGGGCCATTCATGGTTCACCTTCATGGACGGTTTTTCAGGATACAACCAAATAAAAATGGATCCTGATGACATGACCAAAACGACATTTGTGACAATGTGGGGGACATTTTGTTATGAGGTTGATCTCCAAATTGGACCTTCTAAAGTTTTTGATGGAAATGCCAGCGCTCACAAGAAAGTTAGCCTGTTGGCAAATGCTGTTGTCCGAATTTGATATCATATATGTGAGTCAGAAGGCAATAAAGGGGAGCGCTATAGCAGACTTCCTGGCAAGCCGGGCATCAGATGATTATGAACCATTAGACTTCAGCTTCCCAGACGAGGATCTGATGTGTATAACTAAGGGGGAGAATGACATCGTTGAAGAAGAATCGTGGAGGCTATAGTTTGATGGGGCATCCAACACTCTAGGCCACGGAGTCGGGGCAGTGCTAGTTTCTCCAGAGGAGATACATTACCCTTTCACCAGCAGACTAGACTTCTTCTGTACCAACAACATGGCTGAACATGAGGCGTGCATCATTAGGTTGCGTGCAGCCATTGAAAGAAGGGTTAAGAAGCTCCATGTGTTTGGAGATTCTTCCTTGGTAATATATCAGCTCTGGGATGAATGGGAGACCAGGGATCCAAAGTTGGTCAAGTATTACAACTTGGTACAGGGACTGATCAAGAGTTTTGAGAAGATCAGTTTTACTCACCACCCCAGGGAGGATAATTAGATGGCAGACGCCCTAGCAACCTTAGCTGCCACATTCAAGGCAGGCTCAGGTGCAGAGATGAGGCCGATTAAGATGCAAATGTTGGAAGTACCAGCCCACTGTTACAACATAGAAGAAGAGGTTGACGGTAACCCATGGTATCATGACATCTTGCAGTACATTAGATACCAGACATACCCCACAGAGGCTAATGAGAATGATAAGAGGACCATTAGGAGAATGGCGACCGGGTATGTCCTAGACGGGGAGGTCTTGTACAAGAAGGGAAAGGACCAAGTGCTGTTAAGGTGCATTAATGCTCGGGAGACCAAAAGCATTCTGGCAGAAGTTCACGATGGGTTGTGTTGGACTCATGCCAACGGCTTCTCAATGGCCCGGAAAATCATGAGGTATGGCTACTTTTGGTCAACCATGGAAGGGAACTGTATTGACTATGCTAAGCGGTGTCATAAATGTCAGATATACGCTGATAAGATACATTCACCACCGATGCCATTGCATACCATGAATTCCCATTGACCTTTTGCCATGTGAGGAGTGGACGTGATTGGCCAGATCCACCCCAAGGCTTCCAATGGACACCGCTTCATCCTTGTTGCCATTGACTACTTCACTAAGTGGGTAGAAGCCGCTTCCTATGCCAATGTTACTAGGAAAACGGTGTGCAAGTTCCTGAAACGGGAGATTATTTGCCGATACGGGATGCCGAAAAGGATCATTACTGATAAATGTTCTAATCTGAATAATAAGATGATGGACGAAGTATGCGAGCAGTTCAAAATAAAACACCATAACTCCACGGCGTATCGCCCAAAAATGAATGGGGCAGTAGAGGCTGCAAATAAGAACATCAAGAAGATTATAGCCAAGACCACGGACACGTTCAAGGATTGGCATGAGAAGTTGCCATTTTCCCTCTTCGCATACCGGACGTCCATACGTACCTCGACTGGGGCAACACCGTACTCTCTGGTTTATGGTACAGAAGCAGTATTGCCTATGGAGGTAGAAATCCCAC
Organism: Hibiscus tridactylites; assembly: GCA_958450335.1. NCBI lineage: Eukaryota > Viridiplantae > Streptophyta > Magnoliopsida > Malvales > Malvaceae > Hibiscus > Hibiscus tridactylites. Next base: position 50,767,569 of record OY288285.1, read on the forward strand.
CCTCAGGATACTGAATGAGGTAAAACTGGAGGAAGCTGAATGGATACAGGCTCGGTTTGATCAGTTGAATCTAGTTGAAGAGAAGCGACTGAGGGCCATTTGCCATGGTCAAATGTACCAGAAAAGAATGATGCAAGCCTATGACAAAAAAGTCCGTCCGAGAGAGTTTCAGGAAGGAGACTTGGTGCTACGGAAAGTATTGTCCATCCAAAAAGATTCTTGGGGGAAATGGATGCCCAATTGGGAAAGCCTAGTTCAGGATGCATTAAAAATATGGAAAAATATCTAAAAATCCTATTTTAATATATATATATATATATATATATATAAGAGAGTGGTGAAATCAATTTTACAAAATGAGGTTTGGAAATATGACATTTTGAGTTAGCGAATAAAATGTAATTTTTGAAAAGTTTGTGACTGTTTTGAAAGGATTGAAACTTTGAATCTTTAAGGAGCTAATTTACCCAATGGAGGATTTCTCCAGATTTTTCTTGATTTTTATAGACTCATTTAATGTTTAATTAATAAAAAGAAAAGAGGGAAAACCCATATTTTAGTTTCATAACTAACTTTTGCTAATTTTTTTCCCATTTCATTTTCTCTCAAAATTCCCTCAGCCAAACACATTTCCACAACAACTTTTCTTTTGATTTTCACACCTAATGATGAGATTTCAATCCCCAAATGATTCCTAATCATTTCTACATCAAATCCTCTTCATTTTCTTATTGAATTTTCAAGGATTTTGGCTCTAAACAAGGAGAAATCCACATTTAGAGGTATGAACGTCCTTCTCCTCTAAATACTCAGTTCTTTACTGAAATTTCCAAGTTCTCAATCCTTAAATTGAGTTTTATTAAAGGTTTTAATGTTGTGATCTTGATTTTTGGCTTAAAATTCAAGATTTGGGTTAAATTTTGAAGAAATTCGTATTGGATGTTTGGGCTCTATTTTGAGATGTCTTTTTGATGTATTTTGGATGTTTAAATGATGTGAAATGGAGGTTTAATCAATGCAATCCCGAATAGGTTGATTTTCCTAAGTTTTTACTTGTGAAAATGGTGGTTTTGGGGTGATTTTGGTGTTCTGTTAATGCTGGAGGTATAAGGACGAGTTTGGGATCATTTTGGATGTTAATTGATGTTTAAAAATGGTTAGAAGTGATGGATCTTGGCTGGATTAAGTTTTGGAAGAGTTTGGAGGTGATTTCGGTTGTGTTTGGTAGCCGAAATGTTGGATTTGTGTAGAGCAGCGAGTTTAGGTGTGTTGTTGGTGATTTTAATGCATGATGATGCATTAATCCTCTGTTGTTATGTGTTTAAAACAGGGTAGAATGATCCGGAGGCAATAGAGGTGGCGTTGGAGTTTTCGGATGCTTGGAAGGCTTAACGGCTAGCGTAATTTTGTGTATCGGTGAGTGGTAAAGAGTTTTCCATCTTTGAAACATTATGGATGAGGCTTTGGGAGCTTAGTTTAAGTCTAAACAACTTAGCTAAGCTCAAGAGTAAGTAAATGGAATTTCTCTCTTGGTTGGGCTATGCTTTGGTTTTTAAATGCACTTGGGATGATTATGTTTAAATTACTGTTTTTATGCATGTTTGGACATGGTTTAATGTTGGTTATTAATGCCATTATGTTAAAGATGCATAAGGTAAGTTATCTTTGACTTGCATGTGTTGGGTGCATATGACTAAAGCATGTGATGCTTGTGGATTTGGCATTTTGGTTATGCTTGTAAAACAGTGGATTAATGTGGTAAAATGGTTATATTGGCAAGTGATGTAAGTGGTTGTTGGTTACTTTAATCGGATATAGTTAGCCGGCTATAGGATTGGGTGCACTGTGAATTGAGTCGCCTTGGATGTTGAGGGGTTGTGATTGTACCGTAAACTCCATCCAAGTACCCTAGCGATTGAGGAAATTAGTGTCACCATGATGGAGGATGGCTCTCGTGGGTGGACTTTGTTAAGAGTCACCGCGATGGAGGATGGCTCTCATGGGTGGACCTTGTTAAGCGTCACAACGGTGGAGGGTTGCTCCCGTGTGTGAGCTTGGTTAAGGTGATTACAATGGTTGAGGTAGCTCCCATGTGTATGCCTTGTGGTGTGTCCCGGCTCTCGCTAGTGAGTTATACAACTTTCGATGAGTGATGTTGAGGGGTTGAGATTGTACCACTAAACTCCATCACGGGTGTTGAGGGGTTGAGATTGTACCGGTAAACTCCACCTTGTGTTGTTCGGTAGTGTGTATGAAGCGTGTGGGACAACGCTTGTAATCCGCGTATCCGATTGTGTCTTGTGTTGTGATGATTTGTGAATTATCGCTTGAAAGCCAATATAATGTGTTTGAATGTGATGAAACAAGAGTTGTTTGGAAATGATGCAAGGTGCATGGGAAATATGTAAATGATGCAAGAATGCATGTGATGCTTGTTAAGCTTGGGCACAAGTATATTTTGCTAATGTGAATGGTGCATATGTGCATAGAATCTCATAAATGCATTGAAGTCTTGTGAGGGCTTGTTTTAGAAGGCATGTAATGCAAATGTTGTTTTTGTGGTTCATGTGTTGCATTTGTTAAATGCGTGAGATAGTTAGAAGGAGCAAATGGTTTTCAAAAGGTTTCTTGTTTTGAGATGTTCATCAAGAATGAGGGAAGTATGTTGTGAAGTGGAAGTGTTTTCCAACGAATTTGTGTTTAACTTGCATGTGATGTTCATGCATGAAAAGGGTTTAAATGATAGTTTGCAAGAATGTGTTTGAGGTGAGTTGTTTAGCTTTTCTAAGCTAAAGGTTGGTTTTCATATTGAGTAATGCATGGTTGCATGTTGCTTTAGAAAGGGGTTTTCAAACAATGCTTTGGTTTATTGATTTGTATCTACTTTTGAAGAAGGTTTTATGATTTGCTGCATTGATGGTGTTTTGGTTTTGAGCATCCCTCACTAAGCATTATGTACTTACGCTCCTTTGTGTCCATCAATGCAGATAATTGAAGTTGGGGCAGCGAGAAGCAAGGGATTCAAGGAGAGCTCCAATTGAGAAGTATGTCTCGGTTAATAGCTATAGATAATAAAGGCAATGGGGGAAAAGTCTTTTATATTGATGTGCAATGAGATTGAGTATGTTGACCGTATTTGGTTGGTGGTTTGAATCTTATTGTTATCGCTTTGCAACATTTGAATCTTCTTATTCTTAAGTTGTTATACTATGGTTCTTGTTTTAAAGGCATGATCAAGTGTTCGATGTGTTGAAGGAGTTGGTGCACCTAAGGTTTGGTTTGCATCTAGATTTTAATGCAATTTGGTAGTTATGATGCTTGGCATGTTGTTGATATGTTGAGGATTGATTTGGAGTATGTTTGATGGAGATTGAATGTGTAAAAACAGGCTTTTCTGCTGTTTATGGGCAGGGTGTATCGAAACACCCTTGCATGTTTCGAAACAGGTGCATGATTTGGCCTGGGCGTTTCGAAACGGGTAGAGGTGTTTCAAAACACTTTGGCTACTGCCAAGCCGCGTTTCTGAACGGTTAATTTCCGTTTCGAAACACTTGACCGTTGGGCCCTGATTTGAATGGTTTTGAGGTTTGCAAGCTTTACGTTTTAGTCCTGATTATTGTATGTGCAATTGCTTGAGTTCGAGATGTCCGTTTAAAGTGAAATTTGACAGAGAAGCATATAACCTAACTAATTTCATAATGGTATCTTAAAAATTAGTAAAGTCCTCTTTATTTCCAGATTTTACATTTTGGTCCCTAAATTCGTATATTGTGCAATTGAGTCCCTTATTGTTTTCCAATTGCTGTGATTTTTGAGTATGCTTATCTCAAGAGTATGCCTAGGATTAATGTGCGTTTAGACAAGTTTAAAAAGAAAAAAAAGGGTCGTTAATCAAGGTTGATTTTTGGGTTGACTTTGGTTTTCCCCGTGTAATCTTCGTAGTTCGGGTCAACCGTCTAGGCCGGGCTAAGGGGGTTACATTTGGTGGTATCAGAGCTGAGTTGTGAATGCTTAGGGAAATGGTAAATTGTTGTAATAAGTGTTTGATGTTTATTCTGATGTGTGGTTGAAAGTCGGTTGAAATGTGTGTCTTTGAGCGAATTGTTGATGTTTTTATCATGCTTTTTGGTTATGTATCTTCATTGAGCTAATGTGAAATTGTACTGATAATATGCTGGTGTTGTGAGCTGATTCTATGAATGATGAAAGTGTGATGGGTATGATATGTTGATGTTATGCTGTTGCGGGTGAATGTTGTTTGATGAGAGCATGATCGAAGTATGTTGATTGATATGCTCGATGTTATGATATCCATGTTTTTATTGATTGTTATGTCATGTAAAAGGGGAGAATTCGGGATACTCATTGCCTTATTATTATAGCTATTGTGTTATGTTGGAGTTGGAGTCTTGAATCCTTGCTTGAAGCTGGCCTGATCATTTTGTTTGTTTTGTTACGATTGCTTGTTGATTACTAGCGCGATGGGATCGATGGGAGAATGGCAGTTGGGTGAGATGGTTGCTGCTTTAGAGCATGTTGTTAAGTCTTAGAATTCACCTTTTGGTGGAGGTGTTTCGTTTCAGCCTACAGTGTCTAGAGTTGAGGTAGTAAGGCAGGAGGAGGAAGTTGGTTCTGTGGTGAAGAGTTCATCACCTATAGTTCAAGGGGTGTCGGGAACATCTCAGGCCATGGTGAAAGTGAGGCCTGAAGACGTGCCGATTGAAGGACACGCGAGTTTGTCAAAACAACGCCTATATGATTTGGGAGCTGTGGAGTATCGTGGTTCGACACCTGAGGCGTTCGAGGCTTGGTTAGCCAGTGCAATTCTGATTTTGGATCAGGAAGGGTGTGACTACGCCTGTAAGCTGGGAAGTGTTGTCTCATTGTTGTTGGGGGACGCCTGTGCCTGGTGGACATTTTTGGCGGTGGCAGCGCATATCCACGATATAGATTGGGACTTCTTTGTGTTTGCCTTTTATGAAAGGTACCTTGGAGGGAAATTTCAAAGGGTTAAGCAACGTGGGGGTGTGGCTTCAGATTATGAAGGTGGGAAAAGTTTTAACAAGAGAGCTGTGGGTACTGATTTCGGGAGCGGTCAGCGTAAGAGGTTACGTGATAGAAGGTTTTGCTTGAATCGAAGCCTGGATGGTAGTGCATGTGCGGGGCAAGTGCTACATGATCAAGGAGGGGTAGCTCGATTGCCAATGTGTGGCCGTTGTGGGAGGTGTCATGTTGGAGGTTGTTGGGGCGCGGGAGTTTGTTGGAACTGTGGTTCTAAGGAGCATGTGAAGCGAAATTGTCCTCAAGTGGTGAGATCAGCTTCAGTGGTAGCAAGAGGGTCTCAGAAGGGTCGTGGGCGCGACCGAGACAAAGTTCGAAGGTGGCAGGAAGGGCAGAAAGGTGTGAGAAGCTTGGGGAATGAATCTTGTTGGAATTGTGGGTATGTTGGACATTTGAGACGAAATTGTTTGAAGTTGGCTCGGGGTAGTCAGGGTTCTTTACCGCAGGGAGATGGTGATGACCTTAAGGTGTTGGATGATGCTGCGGTGGTGCGGCTAGAGAATGATGGTTCTACGAAGAAGAGAGTTTGTCTGTTGAAGCCCCGAGGCAGTGAGATGTTTACAGGTAACCTTGTTAAGTAACCTTTACCCTAGTTATCTTAGTTTGGTTTGGGTTTGGTTTTCCCTTGCGTAGTGGGTATGGTCTTATAGCTAGCAAGTTTGGGGTAGTAGTTGGTGTTGTTTTGAAAACAACTTTAGTGTGAAGAGGGCATTAGTGGGTATTTTGTGGTTAATGGGTTGTTAGAATGGTAGAGATGGACAAGTTGGAAGTGAGATAGGAGGTTGTTCTTAGGCGGATTCTGAGGATGTTATTGGTGGGTGTGAACCGACATACATGCACAGTTAAAACCATTGTTATATACTATATATATATATATGTGTGTGTGTGTGTGTGTGTGTGTGTTGGTACATGCATACATGTGACATGACATTAGAGGTTTTGCATACATGTACACAAGCATTGATAGGGCATATTGGTGACCATGCATACGAACGTTCACACTTGCTAATAGCTAGTTGGGTCCGTTAGTGTTGTGATAGGGTTAGGTTGGATGATGGGTTTAAGAGTTGTTTTGGTGCTAGGAGAATGTTGGAAGTAATGGAGGGTATTAAGCGAGCTGTCAGTAATAGTGAGTGCGATATAGCATGTTGGCAGAAGGAAAGTGTTTTGGCGCTTAAAGAGTTTAGCGGTGTGGTGGTGAGGAGATTATCGGTTGAAGTTAGAATCGGTCAAAGTGGTTGTGAATAGCTAGTAGAAGTGGTAGTTTCTTGGTGTTAAGTGATGTTGCAGGTTAGTGGATGTGTTTCCAGAGTGCTGAGGTGACTTGGCATTGATGTTGTAATAGGAGGGTTGTTTATGTAGGTGATGGCTCGTAGAAACCTTTGAGGAGTTGAGAAGAGGTTGTGTTGAGGGTTGTAGAAAAGGGTTGGCCTGGGGTGAATAGAAGTTTTGTAATCTTAATATGTATGTATAGAATGGGCGGTGTCTTGGTAAGGCTAGTGTTGTAGTCAAAGCTTGAAGTGGAAAGGCAATATAAGTTCAAGGGCCATTGTTGGTTGGACGGGTTCTAGAAGCACCTAAGCCAAAAATCATCGACTTGACGAATTGTGGAAAATTTCCCTCCCGATGGACGCAAAAACCAAGTAATGATAAGATGAAGGATATAGTCATGAGCATTTAAGACTTTGACGGAACCTAAGAGACCTTGACCTAAGGACTTTTCATCATCAATTCCTACGTTTTCAAAACCAAAAGCCTTGCAAAGAACATCTTGATCAATTTTAATGGTTTTGCCCATTACATATAACTCGATTACAATGACATGTTCTCTAGCCTCATCATGAATACATGCAGCATTTGAAATGAAGATGATGATCAAGTTCCTATAGAGAATGGGAGGAAGATTTAAAAATTTGATAAATTTCCATTGCCTAAACAAAGGGAGGTATTGGAATTTAAAACGGGCAGAGTTTAAAACGGTAGAGACACAATACGTTCTTCCCTAAGAGTGAAACCTTGAAAGAGTTTGTAACGAGACATATCTGAAGGGTTAGGAAAACTACATTGGAGAATATAAGGGAGATTTGGTTTAGGGTTACCCTCTTCGTCATCAATAGGATCGGAAGTGGAAAGGTGACGTCTAGCTCTCTTTTTCGGTGCTATAACCCTGAAAACACATCAAAACGATTTGAATATGTATGTAATTAACATCTTATCCAAATCAATAAATTCTAATAGTTCAAGGTAATTTTAAAAGACAATTTTATTGTTAAAAAACATATATACATATGCTACAAAGGATTTGTAAAAAAAAATTGGAAAAACAGATTAAATATATTAAAATAAAAAATTTTGATTTTAAAAATTTTGGTAAAAGGTTTGAAACCTATGTTATAAAAATATGTTTTGTACAAAAACTAAGTTGAAACAATTATAAAAATCAAACGAAAATAAAAAATAAAAGAGAAAAAGTATATACATTGAATTGTTAGATTTGATGAATGTGTTGATGTGAATGCACTTAGATTGTTGACAAAGCTTAGCTTTGATGTGGAGATCAAAAATCCTCAACGAATTTTTAAGTTTGATGGAAAAATTGAAGGATTGAGGGGGGTTTTATAGAGAGGTTCGGCTAATGTGTGGTGAAAAAGAGGGGTTTTTAATTTTTGAAGTGTTTTGTAAAAGCAGCCCTAAATAAACTCTCCGTCAAGACCGTATCGATACGCTTGTAGAGCGTATCGATACATGTTTTGCCCTAATTTTTAATTCGTCGTTATTACCATATCAATACGCGGGGCCGTATTGGTACGTTTTGACCTGGATTACTTCCCTTGACTTATCTGTATCGATACGCGGTGTCGTATTGATATGCATTTAGCTTTTAAGATTTTCCTTTGATGAACTCGTATCGATACGCTTCAGCCGTATCGATACGCTTCAGCCGTATCGATACGCTTCAGCCGTATCGATACGCCTTTACCAGATGAGGCATTTTTGACAGTTTTAAGTTCAAATATCCAACTTCAAACGTTCCTAAATGCATGTATATGGCATAAGAACAAGTTTCAATGGCTATAATTAATGCATTCTCCCCTAGCAACATGTATAGAAGCAAAAAGAAACAATTCAACATAAGCATGGATATCAATCAATTTCAAGCAAATTTTGACCATTTGGGGCCTAAAAAGGGTCAAGAAATGCTAGTTAAGCCTAACTCTCTCCTAAGGGCCCAAAAACGTTCTTTATCTAAAGGCTTTGTGAATATATCCGCTAAACGATTCAAGGTATCAACATACTCTAGAATAACATCATTTTTCAACACATGGTCTTTAATAAAATGATGTCTAATTTCTATGTGTTTGGTTCTAGAGTGTTGGATGGGATTCTTAGTGAGACAAATGGCACTAGTGTTGTCACACCTAAGGGGTATAGTTTCTACTTCAACATCATTATCTAAGAGTTGTTGTTTCATCCAAAGGACTTGAGAACAACAACTCCCTAAGGATATGTACTCCGCTTCGGTGGTAGATAAGGCTACGCTATTTTGTTTCTTAGAGAACCAAGATACGAGCATACTACCTAAGAATTGGCATGTCCCGGAGGTACTTTTCCTATCTATCTTACACCCCCATAATTCACATCCGAATTAGCATGAAGGCTAAAGGAAGAATCCTTAGGATACCAAAGACCTAAGCTAGGTGTGTCTCTAAGGTATCTAAAAATTCTCTTAATGGAAACTAAGTGTGATTCTCTAGGACTAGCTTGAAACCTAGCACACAAGCAAACACTAAACATGATATTTGGTCTACTTGCGGTAAGGTAAAGCAAAGAACCTATCATAGATCTATAAAGCTTAGAATCAACACACTTACCTCATTCATCTTTGTCAAGCTTTATGGAAGAGCTCATAAGTGTGGCTTGAGGCTTTACATTCTCCAAGCCGAAATTTTTGAGCATATCGTTCACGTACTTAGCTTGATTTATGAAGGTGCCATCTTTCATTTGTTTGATTTGGAGTCCCAAAAAGAATGAGAGCTCCCCCACCATGCTCATCTCGAACTCACCTTGCATTAGCTTAGAAAATCTTTGCAATAACATTCATTAGTAGAACCAAAAATGATATCATCAACATAGATTTGTACTACTAATATGTCATTATTATATCTTTTTATGAAAAGTGTAGTGTCCACCTTACCTTTTTCAAAACACTTTTCAACTAAAAAGTTTGAAAGTCTTTCATACCAAGCTCTAGGAGCTTGTTTTAAACCATAAAGTGCTTTAGTTAGTTTGAACACATGATTTGGAAATTTTGAATCCTCAAACCTGGTGGTTGTTCAACATACACTTCTTCATTTATAAAATCGTTTAGAAAAGCATTTTTCACATCCATTTGAAAAAACTTGAAATCATGGTAACATGCAAATGCCAAAAGCATCATAATGGCTTCCATCTTAGCTACGGGTGTATATGTTTCATCAAAATCAATTCCCTCTTCTTGAGTGTAACCTTGAGCAACAAGCCTAGCCTTGTTTCTCACTATATTACCATTTTAATCTAGTTTATTCCTAAAGACCCATTTAGTTCCTATAGTAGATTGATTACTAGGCCTTTCAACTAATGTCCAAACTTTACTTCTCTCAAATTGATTTAATTCCTCTTTCATGGCCAAAATCCAAAAATCATCTTTTAATGCTTCTTTGATATTTTTATGCTCAATGCATGAAAGAAATGTAACATGGTTCATTAATTAGAGAGAGGATTTAGTAGTTACCCCCTTGGATGGATCACCTAAGATCTCACCACCTTTGACATAGTTCAACTCCCTTGGGTAAGATACCTCCTTTTCCTCAAGAGCCAAATCCTTTAAGGCTTCAAGAGGTGGATCTTGTGCATCTTCATCTTTAGTTGGAATCTCATCCACCTTTGACGTTTATCCTCCATCAATGGCATCAAGAATCACTATATCATCATCATCACAAGATTCCTTCCTCGGAAGGAGGTTATCATCGAAAACAACATGTATAGACTCTTCTAGTACTAAAGTTCTTTTATTAAATACACGATAGGCTTTAGAGTTTAAATAATACCCCAAGAAAATAGCTTCATCACTTTTAGCATCAAATTTACCTAAGTTGTCTTTTCCAATATTTAGAACAAAGCACTTGCAACCAAATGGATGAAAATAGCTAATGTTAGGCTTTTTAGATTTTAAAATCTCATATGGTGTTTTCTTCAAAATTGGCCTAATCATTACTCGATTTATAATGTAGCAAGCAGTATTTGTGGCTTCCGCCCAAAAATATTTAGGTAAATTGTTTTCACAAAGCATTGTTCTAGCCATTTCTTCTAAAGTTCGATTTTTCCTCTCAACTACCCCATTTTTTTGAAGAGTGCGAGGTGCGGAAAAATTATAGCTAATCCCATTTTTATTTAAAAACTCTTCAAAACCTAGATTTTGAAACTCGGTTCCATGATCACTTTTAATGTGAGAAATTTTAAGTTCAAGATCATTTTGAGTTATTTTATAAAATGTGATGAACTTTTCTAAAGAGTCATCTTTTGTACTTAAGAATAGAACCCAAGTAAACCTAGAATAGTCATCAACAAGTACAAAGGCATAAAATTTACCACCCAAGCTCATAGTTCTAATAGGCCCAAAAAGATCCATATGAATCAATTGTAAACATCTACTAGTAGAGACATCATTAATGGATTTAAATGAGGTTCTATGTTGTTTACCCTTAGAGTATGCATCACAAATTTTATCATTGGAGAACTTAAGTTTGGGTAAACCTCTAACTAGATTAAGGGAAATCAATTTTTCTAAACACTCATGCTAGCATGTCCTAATTTTTTATGCCAAAGCCATGAGTCATGTTCATCATGTGCAACTAAACATGTATGAGATGTATGGATGTCATCTAAATGCACCATGTAAATATTGCATATTCTATGCCCTATGAGCATCAATTGATTTGTTTTAATGTTCACAATTGTGCAACCACTTTTATCAAATAAAACATTAAAACCCTTATCACACAATTGACTAATGCTCAATAAATTGTGTTTAAGACCGTTGAAATACAAAACATTTTCAATGAAAATAGAAGAGTGATTACCGATGGAGCCTATTCCTTCAATGTGTCCTTTGGAGTTGTCACTGAAAGTTACCACTCCACCACTCTTTGGCTTTAGTTCCACGAATCTACTCTTGTCACCGATCATGTGTCTTTGAGCATCCACTATCAAGGTACCATGAGTTTTGGCTTGAAGCTTTGGCCTTGTAGCAATGCTCCCCCTACAAACGAAGAAATTAGGCTTTGATTTTTTGTACCCAAATCATTTTGGGTCCATGTGTGTTAGCTCTCTAAACCTTGGTTCCCTTAGGAATCCAAGAAGCAATAGCATTCATGTTAATAGAAATAATGATTTCCTTAGGAACCCGAACACTCTTAATCCTTTGACCTCTAGATTGCTTAGGAAATTTTCTTTGTTTAGGAACAAAAGTTTTTCTTTTTACATGTTGGGATTTAGAAGACTTTCCCTTTTCAAAATGGTTTTTCCCAATAGCAACAGATGTTTTAAGATTATCCACTTCCTTTATGTGATAATCTTGAAAATCGGAAAGAAGTTTTTCAAGATTAAAGTTTTTCTTTTTAAGATAATTTGAAAGATTTACTAAGTACAAAACCTTCTTTTCCAATTCCGAGTTAGTTTTTGAAATAGGTTCATTTTGAGTTTTTAAATCGAAAATGTTTTTTCTTGTTTCTCAAAATAGACTCCTTATATTTTCCAACTAACTCATCATAAGCCTCTTGCAATTCATCATAAGCATCTTGAAGTTCATCATAGGTAAAATCAAAATTAGATGAGTTAAGGTTTACCTTTGGTTCATCATCAATGGCCATGAGACAAAGATTAGTCATTACCTCCTCCTCCTCGAATGACTCCTCGTCACTCCAAGTTGTTACTTGAGCTTTGAGCTTGTTCTTCTTCCCAAATTTCTTCCTCTTCAATTGAGGACACTCTGAACGGATATGGCCGGATTTTTGGCACTCATAGCAAATGATTTGGTCCTTCTCCTCTTCTTTACTCTTTCTCTTGAAGTCTCCTTTTCTATTGAACTTTCTTCCACGGTTGGACTTCATAAAGCGAGTGAATCGTTTGGCCAACATGGCCATCTCCTCATCTTCATCTTCACTAGAATTGCTTTCATGATATGAAGCTTTAAGAGCGATTCCAATCTTCTTCCTCTCAACATCCTTCTTCTTAACCTTCTTCTCCTCCATTTTCTTTTCTTCTTCTCTTCCCTTCTTCATGATTTCATGGGTGAGTAAAGATCCAACAAGAGCATCTAGCTTGAGAGTCTTCAAATCTCGAGCTTCAATAATAGTCGTTCTCTTGCTATCCCATGATTCCGGAAGAGAGTACAACAATTTCCTCACTAGCTTGTCTTCGGGGATGATCTCACCAAACCCCTTCAATCCATTGACGATGACCGAGAATCGATCAAACATCTTGGAAACACTCTCATCGGGATCCATTTTGAAATTTTCGTAGCTTAGATTGAGTAGCCCGATTTTTGTTTCCTTGACGTTACTAGTTCCCTCATATGTTGTTTTAAGGGTGTCCCAAACTTCCTTGGCACTCTCGATCGAAGACACCTTGGAGTAGATATCTGGACCAAGCGCACAAAAGATGACATGAAGAGCTTTATCATTTACTTGCATCCTTCTTCAATCATCTTCGGTCATTTCAGCTTTAACCTTTGAAACAAGTCTTCATTCACCTTCTCTCTTCACCGGTATGAATGGACCTTCTTCAACCACATCCCACACCATGTAGTCGGTAGACTTGATGAAGAGCCTCATCCTATTCTTCCAATATGGGTAGTTATCCCCATTGAAGAATGGTGGCTTGGTGGTAGATTGAGATTCGTAGAGGTTGGAATTGGAGGTGGGTGTCATTGCTTGACTAGTTGTTGATCAAACTCTCTTAGAATCGACTCAAGAGGGTTGTAATCCTTCTAATGAGTGTAGCTCTTATACCAATTGTTGAGTTGATCACACAATTGCAAATGGCCAAGAGGGGGTGAATTGGCGATAAAAATTTTGGTGGGTGAAAATATGGAAAAATTAATATGTGACACAAGGCAATTAGGGTGGTTCAAGTTCTCCAAACGAACTCTACATCCACTACCTTAGTTTCCACTAAGGATTTTCAACCAATTCACTACTTGAATTCTTCCCCTTTTCTTAGATGAGGAGGGAACCTTACAATTTGATTAAGTTTTCTACCCAAAGCTTAATCCACTCACTTTTACAAAGAGAAGTATTTGGTAAACTCTAAAAGTTCCTCTCAAAGGATGATTGTTTACCCAATTACAATTTCACACTCCTCAAACTCACAATAAAAGATTACAATGAGAATACAAGAGTTGGGTACAAGAATTTGAATCTAAAGGTACAAAGTTTGGATTTGAGTGCTTTGATGTTGCTTGTAGGTTCAATAATTGTTGCTTGTTCAATTGAGACTTGTTTTTATATCCTTGCATTGAATTCTAGCCGTTTGGGTAGTTGAGATCATCAATAGAGCCGTTGGGATGCAATTTCACGTAATAAATGCAGCTCAGCTGCCTATCGTATCAGTACGGCTCGGGGGCGTATCGGTACCTATATCAAAGAAGAAAGAGTCGTTGTGACTGAAAACATCGCGTATCGATACACTTAGAGGGCGTATCGATACATATTTTAAGGGGCGTATCGATACGGAAGGGCGTATCGGTACGGATACTTAGCGTATCAGTATGGTATAACGGTCATTTAAATTTTGGGATACCAACTAACAGACAAGCCAACGGGCGAAAATTAAATACAAAGATTTTGCAAAGATAAGCAAATCATATTGGTACGGTTGCAATGTGTATCGGTACGGTATCATTTAAAGTGCTGCCCAGATGAATATCGTATCGATACGGGGTAATATCGTATCGGTACGCTATGGTCCATTAAAATTTCAGTGACTAAAAACCGTATCGATACGCCTAAGGGTATCGATACGCATGGGCGTTTTGCTAAAGTATGGCTTGAAAATATATAAAAAGACTTAGTAGATTTTGAACATTTAAGAGAGTTTTGTCTTGAAGTATTGTTTGGTTCAAAAAGACTTGTCAATAGTGAGACTTTGAAGAGTACTTAAAAATTTATTGTTTTGCAAATTAGTCCATAATTCTAGGTGTTATATCAAAATCAATTTTAGTTTCACAGGTTCTTGACCAAACCAGGAATGGGTGTTACAATAAACTTGTATTGTCCCTTTTTTAAATCCATTTTTAATGAGCTAATATATACAAATAATGGATCACTAAAAAACATGGAATGAATAATACTAACAATAACAATTATTGAACGAAATAGATAAAATTAGGGACTAAAATAGAAGAATAATCAATTAAATCGAAAATTTGGGACAAGATTAAAATAAATCAAAGAATAAATGCATAAAAGAGTAACAATAAGGGACTAAAATTAAATAACATAAAAACAAAACTAAAATTAAAATACATGAAGCTAAAGGGAAAAACTAAATTAAATGAAAATTAAAGACAACAATTTAAAGCATAAATAAGGGACTAAATTGAAAATAAATAAAAACAGACTGCAAAATTATAACATGCAAATTAATTAGGGAGTTTAGGGGTAATTAATCCGTTATTATTTGATTTAGCCATTAATTAAGGGTCAAATTAAAAGTCAGAAGAAACTTTGAAGGACTGGGGACGAGATTTTCCCCGTGCGGAATGGTCTCTCGCGTAATTATCCCGGAACATAAGGGTTTATGACGTTATTGTACCATTTTTAAAACATTAAATGAGTATAAAACTCATTTTAAAACCAAAGATCAAAATTTTCATTTTTCTCCATCCTCTTCACTATAACCCTATAATTTTCTCCCCTCCCCTCTCGGCTTCCGGCCGTAACCCGCGTCGCCAGTCGTCACTAGTCGACGCTGACGAGCTTAAACTACCTTTTTTCTTTTTTTCTTTTTTTCTTTTCGAATCTAAACCCCCATTTAGCCTCAGATATAACCCTAAAGTTATCCCCATTTTCTTTCTTTTACCTCTATTGTTTTGTTTTGAAAACTCTAACCCCTTTCGACGTCTACCTTACCGACTCACCCAACACGGTCCGAGGAAGGACGAGGGCTTATCGCCGGTGGACGAACGGTCTCGACTCGAAGCAACGTAACATCCTTATTTTTTTGTTCCGAATATGCGAAAGAAAGAAAAAAATAAAATAACAAGAAAGTTACCTCTGAAACTTTCACTCTTTTTTTATTGCCTATTCGAAAGTAGTGGTGAATTTCTTACAATGCTTACACATATATATTCAAATATTTATAGTATTGATTTTCATTGTTTCTGACATTTTTTTCATTTTTTTCATCTTCGGCCACTTGGTGGCGGTCACATCTCGGTTGTTGGTCTTCACGGCAACGAACGGCTGGATCTCCTCAGGAACGGACGACTGAGATCGCATGTTGGCGTCGACATGGCACTCTCTAGATTCGAACGCGTGGCTGGCGGAATTCCAAAGGCCTCAGCGTGCCGTGCACGCGCGCGTGGGGAGACGAACGGCCAGCGCGTGCATCTCACACGCGATCTGAAGGGCCATCGAACTTTGATCTCATCCGTTGGATCGAATTGTGATCCAACATCTCTAGGGCGAATGCACATAGACAAAGGCTGAATTAGGGGGGTTTATAAGTATTGAGCCAAACAGGCCTTGTAAATGGACCGGACATTGAATAATTAAATTAGATCTTATTTTATTGATCTGTCTATTTTTATATCATAGCCCATAACAATGATAATAACAATAACATACAATTAAGAAACACACATAAAATATATAGATATAAACAAATATATTGCATATATACATATTTACATACATGGTCAGACAAAACTGAGTGATTAGAATAACCATGTCGTGTTGTAATTATTTAGTATAACATTTTTAATGTATTCATATTATTTTTAATTTTCTGTATGCAAAGTTGCAGTGCATGTTATCATGAATTATCCTGCCTAGCACAAGCTTAATGCATTTTGTACTTAGATTTTTTTTAATAAGTGTATATAATTAAGATCAATATTAGAATTTGAATTCATACCAGATAAGATAATATATGAATTTTTGACTACTTGGTCAAAAAAATTGTACTTAGATTTTTCATACATGTATGAAATGTCTTAAAATAAAATCGAGATTTATATTATAGAAATAACACTGTTTAAATTTGATGCGTTTCAACTTAATTCATAAACTGTTGTTTTAGGTTTTGTGAAACTTTTTTTTTTTTTTTTGAAAAATAGGCTATGTGAAACTTGCTAATGAAGAAATGGGTAAATACTTGGAAAGTTTCAAGAAAGGCACTTTAAATTCCATCTAAAAATGCCACAAATTTCAACGAAGCTTTCCCACTCTTGCATATTTTCCATTGTTTTGGTTCATCTGAATCCTCTCAATTCAGATCTTTCCTTGTATAAAGCTACCACCATAAGTAGCATGTTCACATACTTAAGGAAAAAAAGAGAATAAGGAAAGAGACGTAAATGTTGGATTATACTTGTAATTACATGAATCAACTAATTAAATTTTATATTTATTCAATTTTTGATTCAATTAAAACCATAAAATAATTTATGAAAAGAACTCTAATCGAATAATAAATATAATAAAACATTATTTTTATAAAAATAATTACATTATTAACCTATATTTACTTTTAAGTTTATGCTATTGCTAGCTCAAAGGGTGATCAATAAGAACCATATAAATTATTATCATTCATGCTTATTTTATTTTTTCAACAGAATTTAGTATAATTACATTCTTAAAAAGTTGTATTTCATTAATTTAGAGTGTTTAATGGAATTAATACCCACCTAAAAAGTTTTAGGGTTTGTAGTTTATGGTTTTATGATTTAAAATTTGAGTTATATTTTAATACACAAGTTGAGTAAAAATAATTTACACAATCTTTTATATTTAAGCTATAAAAGCTAAAACTTAAATCTTTAGTCTTATCCCCTAAAACCTAAACCATAAACTCTAAACGATAAATTTTAAACCCTAAAATTGAAAGGCTTATGTAATCTTTAATTTAGACAAGATTGTATATCAAAATATTTTATTTTAAAATTTTAGGCTTTGTTTTTATTATATTCTAGATGAAATTTTCTGTAAGATCAAAAAGCAACACCCAATTCTTGCAAAGATTGGCCTGTTTTTCCTATTAATTGGTCAAAAATATTCTCCCAACTAATTTTATCTTTCTAACCTAAACTTTCATATTCAACCCTAAAAATATAAAAATAAAAAACAAAATAATAAAGTAATTAAAGGCGTAAACATTCAATTTAACCCAATCGTTTAGTCGTATCATAATTCATAAAAAACACATTTTGCACACTAAATACAAAGGCAGAAGTCTGACCTTTCAACTAAAACCAGAATCTTCTCTCAAAAATCTCTCGTAGTAACGGTCTTCAGAATTCCCAGGCTTTAAGCAATCCAACATTAGATCAATACAACACCTTACAGTAGCTGACATGTTCTTTTCCTCCCTTTAATTTCTATTCTCTTTGCTTTTTATCAACCTCAATCCCACTTAATTAGGTCAGATTTCAATCCCTTTTGCTCCTAATTTTCATGAAATTTCTTCAACTTCATCATGTGTATAGCCTGGGGTTTATGTTTTTTTTAATAGGTGAAGAGTCTATTTTTG
Organism: Hibiscus tridactylites; assembly: GCA_958450335.1. Lineage (NCBI taxonomy): Eukaryota > Viridiplantae > Streptophyta > Magnoliopsida > Malvales > Malvaceae > Hibiscus > Hibiscus tridactylites. The sequence goes on from OY288285.1 coordinate 50,785,422, forward strand.
TATCCAAGTTTTCAAAGTTAAAATCAGAGTTCCAATGGACTTCTGATACTCTGTTTTTTGCTTCAACTTGAAAAAAAGAAAGAGATTGATGGTTTATATTGATGGGTTCCCTGTACAATTTTATGACCAATACCCATTTTTATTTCAAGAATATGACTTCTTTTAACGTGTTTTTCTTTCAAAATTTGGTTCCTTTTGGTGGGTTTTTCTTGGTCTCCATCTCTGCCCTGTTTTCCTCTCTGTTTGAGTTCTTCAGCAAAGGTTTCTCAGGGTAAATCAATTTTGATTCGAATTCACTTGTCTTTTTAAAAATGGAAATAATAGTTTTTCCCTAAATGATTGTTCTTATGTTCTTCATGGTTGATAGGATTTCCGAGCTCAATAGTTCGATTCCAATTGAAACAGAGGATTCCACTGAAGAGAAAACGAAGGAAACTAAACCTGATGCTATGGAGTCGAAGGGTGAAGACAGTGAATCAATTGAAGAGGAGAATGAATCCCCAAAGTTGTTTTTCAAGTTTCAGTACCAAACCCAGACGTTTGAAGAATTAAGGAAGAAATTTGAAGAGAATGAGAATTTTAATGTGGGTCTAGACTCAATTCCTTGCACAAGCACGAACAAGTATGAGTTCAAGTCGGAGAATGACCTTTGTTGTATAATGGAGAAGCCTGAGGATTTGAGCTTTTGTGTGAAAGAATTATATGCTGATTCCAGCAATGGGTTATTGTCAGAACAAAATTTAAAAGATTTATCAGAGAATGAAGTTGATGATACCCAACAAAGCAAACAAACTGATTGCGAAAATGTTTCAGGGAAACTTGAGTTTCTTTCCGAGGACTGCACTGTTTCAGATACTGATATGGATTCCATTACTTCAAGTCCCGAAAAACTGAGTAATTTTGAAGCTTTTGAACTGGATTTTGAGGCTGATTCTTCGAGTAGCATTGAAGATCAAGATATAAAGGAAGAGCTTAGAAAATTAGAAGAGTTGGACGACCAGAATAAGGATTCGAATGCTTTAGATAATTCAGAGGAGTCCAATTTGGAGAATCCGTTAGCTTCAGATTCTGGGGATTCAAATGGTTTGGAGACTCTATGGGAACATCAAGAACTGATGGAACAGCTGAAAATGGAGCTGAAAAAGGTTAAAGCAACAGGCTTGCCAACAATCCTAGAGGAATCGGAATCTCCGAAGATTACGGATGATTTGAAGCCATGGAAGATTGATGAGAAATTCCAGTATGCGGATAGAATGACGGAGCTTCATAAATTCTACAAGAGTTACAGAGAAAGGATGAGAAAATTCGATATCTTGAATTACCAGAAGATGTACGCAATAGGTCAGTTTTATCTTTTCAGTTCAGTTTGTTCATACTGCCTTTTAGAGTTCTCAGAAAGCGTGTTTAAGTGCCTGAATTATCTCATTTTGCGAAAATTAAAAAACTAATCACATAACCATGCATGCCTTAGATTTTAGCCTAGTTCCAACATCTCATTCAAGGAACCAACTATGTGAAAGCTTTACCTAACTATTCTCCACAAAATCTTTTTGAAGGCACTTTAACAATGGTGGACAAAAAAAAGACAACTTGGAAAGCTACTTTTCATGAATTATCACTTTGAACCTTTTCTATATCTAATTAGTAAATTGGTTTTTTCACATTATGATTAATGATAGGTGGCCAATTACATCTGTTTCAGTTTTAGTTTTTTTTTTTTTTTGTTAAATTAGAGTTCAAGTTTCATATAAAGTTAACCTATATCATGTTTGTCGACAATTTCACAGGGTTACTTCATTCAAAGGATCCATTTCAATCAATTTCAACCCAGAAATCATCTTCAGCTGCAGCGATTGCATCGCTTCTCCCTCAAAACCTTCGGCCAGGAAGGTGGAAAACGTCGGATTCCGACCCCATGTCGAAGTTCATCAACGAGCTTCACAGTGATCTGGAAATGGTGTATGTAGGGCAAATGTGCCTTTCTTGGGAAATACTTCATTGGCAATATGCGAAAGCTATTGAGATATGGGAGTCTGATCCTTATTGCCTGCGTCGATACAAATACAATGAAGTGGCTGGTGAATTTCAACAGTTTCAAGTTTTGATTCAAAGGTTCATAGAGAATGAACCCTTTGAAGGTCCCAGGGTACCGAACTACATCAAGAACCGATGTGTTCTACGAAACCTTCTTCAAGTTCCGGTTATCCGAGGTACGCATTCCGTTGTTCTTGCATGTTACACATGGTTGCTATCTTTTTCGAGTTTGAGCTGTTAAATGGTGTTATACAACATTTGATTAAATTCGGGATATACTGAAGAAATGTCTATATCTTGAGATAGTGACAATGTACCTAGTTGTTGGCCGCTTGAATTATCACTTCATCCAAATTAGAAAGTGAAATTCAATGAGTACTCATGAGCATGGATTAGAAAGTGAATTTGGGGTCAAATAGGTTGATCATCTGATTTCTGGTTTAACCGGACGAATCAGGCTTCATTTTAACTCCACTGCAGCACGTTTGATGCACTTTTTGGTTTAATCACCTCAGTAGTGGTCTGTATACATCCAATATCCTTAATGGTCATTTTATGCTTCACTTCATCGTCATCACTGTCATTGTTGTTTTCATTCTTACCGTTCATCCAATTGAACCCTCAATCATATTGAAACGAATTAAACATAATGAAAAAGCATTCTTTTTGTCGAACCACTTGGTTTTCAGTTTGGTGAACATGGCGATCTGATATTTTAATCCATGTTCATGAATTCCTGATCAAGCAGAAGCAAAGTTTTGGGAAAACATTAGCTAATGCAAGGTCTGATTTTGATGCAGAGGATAGCTTGAAGGATAAGAGGAAGGGTAGAAGAAAAGGAAGAGATGATGATGGTGGTGGTGTAATTACAGCAGATATGCTATTGGAGATGTTGGAGGAATCAATAAGAATATTTTGGCGATTCATTCGAGCCGATAAAGATGCAAATATTGTGATCCGTAACGTCAGGAAAGGAGCTCAAGTGGAACCTTTAGAGCCAGATGAGCTTGAACTTTTAGCAGCAGTTCAAACAAGTTTACAAAAGGTTAGTCGAATCAAGGCTTCATATGGTTATTCGTATGCTCACTTGAGCTGCTTGACTCGAATCAAGGCTTTAACGAGTCGAACTCGAATAAGTTGTGAATATAAATGTCTCCTTTAGTACTACTTACATATTGACATTTTTGATGATGAAATTGCAGAAGGATAAGAAGCTTAGAGAGATGGTGAGAAGTGGGAACTGCATGTTAAGGAGGTTGAAGAAGAATGAAGGGGAGAATTCAGATCAAGTCCTTTACTTCTTCTCTCAAGTGGATTTGAAATTAGTGGCAAGAGTTTTGAACATGTCTAAAGTGACCAAAGACCAACTTTTTTGGTGCCATGGCAAATTAAGCAATATTAATTTTGTTAATAGGAAGATTAATGTTGACCCTTCTTTTTTGATTTTCCCCTGTTAAATAGTATACTATATATTCCTCAGTCAAAGTCTCATTCATTGCGGCCCATGTATTATATTTCGCATTAACATTTTGGTCCCTCTACCGACAAAAGTGTAAATCAGTCCATGTACATTTCGAAAAGAACTAAATGGTCCTGACGTTAAAAAATCCATCTATTTTGCCAAATTGAAAAGACAACTCTTTTAGTCTCTAGTGTATACATTTTTTTCTTAATTTAATCCTTAATCATTAAAAATATAAAAAGTAATTTTTCAATAAAAAATATTAAATGATAGCAAATAGTTAAAGAAAAAAAGGAATGAGGATAATAAAATTAATGATTTGATAATCTCCGATAATAATCATTAGGATATTTATTTTGATATAATAATTAAAAAATATTAGACTAAATTGAAAAGTATTTAAAATAATTTTAAATCCAAACAACTTGAAAATGTGTTTGAGGAGTTTTCAAAAGGTTTTGGAAATGTTTTAAAGTAGCTAAACCTAAGATTTTAGTGTGACCGTATCGATACGATATCCCCTGTTTCGATACGCCTTATGGTTTCAGCTACAGTCAATTTGAAACTGTCAAAACTCGTACCGATACAGGCCTTGTCCGTATTGATATGGATCGGGGTCGTTTCGATACGTTGTCTAGCGTTTCGATACACCTACGTGGAAAAAGCCTCAACGACTCAAAATTCCCAACGACTATTTCCTAACGGCTATTTAAATTGCAGGCCGTACCGAAACAGTATAGAGGCATTCTGATATAGGCGTTCCGAAACAGACAAAGGTGTTTCGATACAGGTAACTCACGGCTTGTTCTGAAGAAGGGCGTTCCGATACCGCTACCTGCGTATCGAAACGGACTACTCCAAAATTGCATTTATTGTGGGAAATAAAGGCCTCAACAGCTCCAATTCAATTCTAACGGTCTCCAACAGCTACAAACTCAATTGAGAGTATAAAAGTGTTGAGTGGATCGCAAGATCGAAATTGACCAAGAGGGGGGTGAATTGGAAATTTAAAGGTTTGTGGTGGAAATTGGCAAATTAAAAATTGATGGACAAGAGATTTAGAGTGGTTCAAGTTCCAAATGAACTCTACATCCACTACCTTAGCTTCACTAAGGATTTGCAACAATTCCACTAAATCGTTCTTCCCCTTTTCTAGGACAAGGAGGCAACCCTTTACAATTTCGGTTGATTTTTCTACCCAAAAGTCAACCCAACCCTCACACAAGAGAACAAAGAAATTTGTAGGCTAATAAGGTATCTCTCAATAAAAATGATAGCCCCAATACAAGCACTCAACCCAATTGAACAAAATATGAATGAAGATTACAATTGGGAATTTTACACAAAATGGGATTTTTGCACAATTGCTTGATTTTGATGTTTGGATGTTTGCTTTGGGATCAATAGTTGTTGCTGATGCTTTTGGATGTCTCTTTTATACCTTCTCATTGATTTCTAGCCGTTTGAGTGGTTGGAAACATAAATGGAGCCGTTGGAACCCTCTCTTACCACCATAAATGCAGTCTGCACCAACCCGTTTCGAAACGCGGGGTACCTGTTTCGGAACAGACTAAAATAGAAAGAGTCGTTGGGATGCATTTAAGAGCCCGTTTCGAAACGCCTTAGGGCCGTTTCGGAATGATTTTGCCACTGTCAAGGGTCGTTTCGGAACAGTCTTATCCCGTTTCGAAACGCCTTAACGACTTTCAGAAAATCAGTTAAAAACACATAACGGTCATATTTTCAAATTAAACCTAGCACCTGTTTCGAAACGATTTGGATCCGTTTCGAAACGGATTTGCTACTGTCAAGGGTCGTTTCGGAACGGGCTTGATCCGTTTCGAAACACCCTTTTAATATTTAAAAAACTCAGCAAATATTTGAACCGTTGGTCCTTTTCAAATCAAATATGAAGAACAGTTTCGAAACGAGTGATACCGTTTCGAAACGAGGTAAAGTATTTCGATACACGTTTCGGAACGGTGGTCGACAGTGATGAAAACGTTTCGAAACGCCTGAGGGCCGTTTCGAAACAGGGTCTTGAAAATCACTGTTTTTGGCTTGAAACACTTAGAAAAAATATTTGAAAAGCATGTTTTTAACTTGGGCATAATCTTAAACTTATATAGGGATATTTTGAGGACCTAAAATTCGTTTTGACTTTTTTAAATTTAGTCCTTAGGTTTTTAGTTATATCAAAATTAAAATATTTGTTTCACAATCTCCCCATTTTTGATATAACAAAACCAAAGTTAGAATTTTTTGAGAATTTTGAAAGTTTTGAAAATATTCTAACTCCCCCTTAATTTAAGATAGGTTTTTAAAGTTAAAAGAAATTTTTGATTTGAAATCCAAGTTGTAAACCTTTAAAAACCTTTTTAAAATTTAAAACGAATTTTAGTGTGGCTCTTAAATTTCTTCTCCCCCTTTTTGTTAGATCAAAAAGAACAATAAAAGCTCATAGAGAAGATAAAGGATTAGTACCAATAAGCAAGAATAAGCAAGCATAATATTAATTCATAATCAAAATATCCAAAACATAAATCAAACATTAAGTTCAACATAAAATCCCAAATAAAAAAGCCAAATAGCATAGGTTCCTAAAACATGAGAAAACATAAAGATGCAACCTTAATCCTAAAATGCATAGATAATATGATATGATATGATATGGAGTTCCTAGGCCTCGTCATCATCATCCGAAGTATCATCGTCGCTCTTGGCTTGAGAACGGTGAAACTTCGTCCATTGCCCATAAAGCGTAGAGAAGGATAGATCCAAGTTGGAATGCGAAGTCTCAAGAGTATGAAGACGATCCTCGACATTCTTCAACCGATTGCCCATAGATTCAAAACCCGAAGCAATGCGAGTGTCCAAAGCATCGAACCGAGAATCCAAAGCATTGAATCGCTCGGTAAGGAAAGCCGTGAGGGCGTCATTATTTGCAACTTGAACTTGCGGTGGAGGAGCAACGGGAGGAGGAACGGCTTCTCTATCAATTCTTTCCCAAACATCATTCGCATAAGTAAATCCGGACTTGCGAAGGGATGACTCACCAATCTTGGTCTTGCGAGGTTCCGGAGAGTCGTAAGAACAATCGATGCCAAGATCATGAAATAAGGCGCTCAAGACTATGCCATAAGTAAAAGACTTCAACTCATTTGTGTCAATAAGCTTGATATTATTGACTATCTTGGCAAAAATTATCTTAGGCACATTTGGGCGCTCACCCTTACGGAAACACTCTAGCCAAAAATGATCGGTTTGACGGATGTGGGAGTATTTACCTCCGGAAGGTCGAATAAACCAAGAAACCATCAAGTGAAGAACTCGATCGTGCACATCCAAATTAAGTGCCTTACCGGTGAAAGTGCCAAAGTGGCGTTCATCCTCAAGACCATCATCCTTAAGTTTAAGAGCAGACTCCAAAAGAGCAACATTAACAACAAACTTTTTGCCCAATAAGGATGATTCAATTCCTATAATCTCGGTTTTGGTCTCATCATAAATAAAACGAGCATGAGAGTAGAAAAGGAGTACCATGTGTTTGTAGCGAACATCCGGAATGCTCAAGAAATACAAGAGATTCCACTCATCCAAACGGTCGAGATAACGGAATAGGAAACGCTCGGAATTGAGGAAATCAAGATCAATGACACGTTCCTTGCGAATTTCGAAATCCTTGACATAAGAGAATCGAGCACGCGCCTTCGGATTTTTAAGGGATTTCTGAAAAAGCATAGTAAGATTTGGACGAATGCTCGAATCACCGGATTGAACGGCCTTGCGCTTTTTGTTAGCTTGATCCGCCATCTAAAAACATTAAGCAAGTGTTTTAAAAATTGAGTGTATGCATTGATATTTAAAATCAATCCAATAATAAATCCCACTTAGGTTTTTGAAAACAAAATTAAAATAAAAAAACAGTTTTAAAAAAATACGACTGAAAAATTTTATATTCGAATCAAAAATTTTGAGATTTGGAAAATTTTTTACAAGATATTGAAAACCCACAACTAAAAACATATAATTTATACAAAAATAAAATTTTCTAACCTAAGATTCGAACATAAATTGAAAGAAAAAGAAAAAATAAGAAAAATTACCTTAGTTTGGGATTTTGGATGATTTGATTAAAATCCTTGCACAAGATTGATGAAACTTGCTTAGACTTGAGTTGTAGAGTAAAACCCCTCACAATTTTGTGAAAAACAATGAGTTTGAGAGGGTATTTATAGAGAGGGAGGCAGTTTAGGGTTTTAAGAGTTTTGATAAAAAGTGATTTGTATCATTAAAAGCCCTAAATAAAGCAATCCGCGATGCCGTTTCGGAACGGGGCGGCTAGGGTTTTGACCGTTTTAAGATCATAAGCTGATCGTTTCGATACGGTGTTGACTGTATCGAAACCCCTTTGACCCGTATCGGAACACGTTTCGATACACCCCTTGGCAGTAGCAAAAACGTTTCGGAACGCATTGGAGGCGTTTCGAAACGCCCTTCTCTCAGAGCTGGATTTAAGGTATCCGTATCGAAACTGGGTCACCCGTTTCGATACACCTGGGCCTGGAAGTGCAGATGAGGCTCTAAAAATGCAGAAAAATGAAATTTTAAGAGGCCTAACATGCATAAATGTCATGAATGAGCAGGCAAAACATATTTAAGCATAAACATACTCCCCCTAACTATAGGCATGGAAGAAATTAGGAGTTTAAACACATCAACATGGCATTTCACAAAATCAAGCATATTTAAACACAAAAGAGGTCCTAAAAGGTCAAGATAGGCTAACTAGACCTAACTCTCTCCTAAGGGACCAAAAACGCTCTTTGTCTAAGGGTTTTGTAAATATGTCCGCTAATTGATTCAAGGTGTCTACGTACTCTATAACCACATCTTCCTTAAGGACATGATCTCTAATGAAATGATGCCTTATTTCTATGTGTTTGGTTCTAGAGTGTTGGATGGGATTTTTAGTTAAGCATATTGCACTAGTGTTGTCACATTTTAGGGGTATGGTTCCAATTTTAATTCCATAGTCTAAGAGTTGTTGCTTCATCCAAAGGACTTGAGCACAACAACTCCCTAAGGATATGTACTCGGCTTCGGTGGTAGATAAGGCTACACTATTTTGTTTCTTAGAGAACCAAGATATGAGCATACTACCTAAGAATTGGCAAGTTCCCGAAGTACTTTTCATATCAATTTTGCAACCCCCATAATCCGCATCCGAGTAAGCATGAAGGTTGAAGGTAGAGTCTCTAGGATACCAAAGACCTAAACAAGGAGTGTCTCTAAGGTATCTAAAGATTCTCTTAACGGCTATAAGGTGAGACTCTCTAGGACTAGCTTGAAACCTAGCACACAAGCAAACACTAAACAAGATATCCGGTCTACTTGCGGTAAGGTAAAGCAAAGATCCAATCATAGAACGATAAAGCTTAGAGTCAACACACTTACCTCCTTCATCTTTGTCAAGCTTTGTAGATGAGCTCATAGGAGTGGCTTGAGGCTTTGCATTCTCCAAGCCAAACTTCTTGAGCATATCCTTTATGTATTTTGCTTGGTTGATGAAGGTTCCATCCTTCTTTTGCTTGATTTGGAGTCCCAAAAAAAAATGAGAGCTCCCCCATCATGCTCATCTCAAATTCACCTTGCATTAACTTAGCAAACTCTTGACAATGACATTCATTAGTAGAACCAAAAATAATATCATCAACATAAATTTGAACTACTAAGATGTCATTTTTATACATTTTTATAAAGAGTGTAGTGTCCACCTTACCTTTTTCAAATCCCTTTTCAATGAAAAAAATTTGAAAGCCTTTCATACCAAGCTCTAGGAGCTTGTTTTAAACCATAAAGAGCTTTGGTAAGTTTGAAAACATGATTTGGAAATTTTGAATCTTCAAAACCCGGTGGTTGTTCCACATACACTTCTTCATTTATAAAACCATTTAAAAATGCGCTTTTAACATCCATTTGAAAAAACTTGAAATTATGATAACATGCATATGCAAGCAACATCCTAATGGCTTCCATTCTAGTTACGGGTGCATAGGTTTCATCAAAATCTATTTCCTCTTCTTGAGTGTAACCTTGTGCTACAAGTCTAGCTTTATTTCTTACAATGTTACCACTCTCATCTAGTTTGTTCCTAAAGACCCATTTAGTTCCTATTGTAGATTGATTACTAGGCCTATCAACTAATGTCCATACATTACTTCTCTCAAATTGATTTAGCTCTTCTTGCATAGCCATAATCCAAAAGTTATCTTTCAATGCTTCTTTTATATTTTTAGGCTCTATGCATGAGATAAATGCAACATGGTTCATTAATCTAAGAGAAGAGCGAGTGGTTACCCCCTTGGATGGATCACCCAAGATTTCACCATCTTTGACATAGTTCAACTCCCTTGGGTAGCTCACTTCCTTTTCCTCAATAGCCAAGTCCTTCAAGGCTTCAAGAGGTGGTTCTTGTGTGTCTTCTTCTTTTGTTGGAATCTCATCCTCCTTTGAAGTTTGACCTCCATCAAAGGCATTTATGATTCCTACATCATCATCATCACAAGAATCCTTCCTAGGAAGGAGGTTGTCATCGAATACAACATGAATAGATTCTTCTACTACTAAAGTTCTTTTGTTAAATACTCGATAGGCTTTAGAGGTTAAAGAATAACCTATAAAAATGGCTTCATCACTTTTTGCATCAAATTTACCTAAGTTATCTTTTCCATTATTTAAAACAAAACACTTGCACCCAAAAGGGTGAAAATAGCTAATGTTAGGCTTTTTAGATTTTAAAATCTCATAAGGTGTTTTCTTTAAAATTGGCCTAATCATAACTCGATTTACAATATAACAAGCGGTGTTTGTGGCTTCCGCCCAAAAATATTTAGGTAAATTATTTTCACAAAGCATAGTTCTAGCCATTTCTTGTAAAGTTCTATTTTTCCTCTCAACTACCCCATTTTGTTGAGGAGTTCGAGGAGCCGAAAAATTATGGCTAATACCATTTTCATTCAAAAATTCTTCAAACCCTAAATTTTGAAACTCGGTTCCATGATCACTTCTAATATGTGAAATTCTAAGTTCAAGATCATTTTGGGTTAATTTTGAAAATGTGATGAATTTTTCCAAAGCCTCATCTTTAGTACTTAAAAAGAGAACCCAAGTAAATCTAGAAAAATCATCAACTAGCACAAAAGCATAAGATTTACCACCCAAGCTCATAGTCCTAATTGGCCCAAATAAATCCATGTGAATTAATTGTAAGCATCTACTAGTAGAAACATCATTAATGGATTTAAAGGAAGACCTATGTTGTTTACCCTTTGAGCATGCATCACAAATTTTATCATTTGAAAATTTTATTTTGGGCAAACCTCTAACTAGATTTAGAGAGAGTAGTTTTCCAAAACACTAATGCTAGCATGTCCTAGCTTCCTATGCCACAACCATGCATCATTTTCATTTTGAGCAACTAAGCATGCATGAGATGTATGTATGTCATCTAAATGCACCATGTATATGTTTCCTATGCGATGACCTATGAGCATAATATTATTAGATTTAATGTCTACAATTTTGCATCCATTTTTATCAAATAAAACATTAAATCCTTTATCACACAATTGACTTATGCTCAATAAATTGTGTTTAAGACCATCGACATACAAGACATTTTCAATAAGAATGGTAGAGTGATTACCTATGGAGCGAATACCTTTAATGTGGCCTTTGGAGTTGTCACCAAATGTTACTACTCCTCCACTTTTTGGCTTTAGATCCATGAATCGACTCTTGTCTCCGGTCATGTGTCTCGAGCATCCACTATCAAGGTACCATGAGTTTTGACTTTGTGCCTTGGCCTTGTAGCAATGCTCCCCCTACAAACAAAGATATTAAACTTTGGTTTTTGGTACCCAAATCATTTTGGGTCCATGAGTGTTAGCTCCCAAAACCTTGGTTCCCTTAGGAATCCAAGATGACATAGCAATAATATTATTAGATTTTACAAGTTCCTTAGGAACCCATACACTTCTAATTCTTTTAACTCTACTATGTCTAGGGTAGCTACCTTGTTTGTAGTAATTAGTCTTTTTCTTAGGTTGGTGTGTTCTAGAGGATTCTTCTACTTCATGCTTGACACTACCAACATTTTTTAAAGATTTTTTGAGCTCATTTAGCTCACCCAACACCTTTTGGTGTTCACTATTACATTGAGACAAAAGATTATTAAGATCAACATTTTCATCTTGAAAAAAAATTTAAGTTCATCTTTTAATCCTAAAATCTTTTTCTCAAATTTAGAATTAGCTTGAGTGAGTGAGTCATTTTTCTCATTTAGTTCTAAAATGATTTTCTTGTTTTTAATGACCGACTCTTTAAACTTCTCAACTAATTCATCATATACCTCTTGTAACTCATCATATGCATCATTTAACTCTTCATATGAAATATCTAAAGTAGATGAGTTAGAGGTTACCAAGGAGGAATCTTCCTCAAGTGCCATGAGACAAAGATTAGCCACTTCTTGTTCGTCATCCTCTGATGTCTCCTCATCACTCCAAGTAGCAAGCTTAGCTTTGAGTCTCTTCTTCTTCTCAAAGCCCTTCTTCTTGAGTTGAGGGCACTCCGAACGGATGTGGCCGGGTTGTTTGCACTCATAGCAAATGATGGGATCCTTTCCTTCTTCTTTGTTCTTCCCTTTGAAGTCCATCTTTCTTTGGATTTTTCTTCCCCGGTTGGACCTCATGAAACGTGAGAACCGTTTGGCTATCATAGCCAATTCTTCAAGTTCATCCTCATCACTAGATGAGCTCTCATCAAGTTGTGAAGCTTTAGCCTTGAGAGCTATTCCCATCTTCTTCTTCTTCTCAACCTCAAGCTTCTCTACCCTTTTCTCTTCTTTCTTCTTCTCATCTTCCCTTCCTTGCTTCATGATCTCATGAGTAAGGAGAGAACCCACAAGCTCATCAAGCTTTAATGTCTTCAAGTTCTTTGCTTCGATGATAGCGGTTCTCTTCCCATCCCAAGATTCGGGAAGTGAATAGAGTAGCTTCTGGACAAGCTTGTCTTCCGGTATGATCTCTCCGTAGCCCTTTAGACCATTGACAATCGTGGAGAAACGATCAAACATCTTTGACACCGTCTCATCGGGCTCCATTTTGAAATTTTCATAACTAAGATTGAGAAGTCCAATCTTAGTTTCTTTGACATCATTGATGCCTTCATAAGTGGTCTCAAGAGTGTCCCACACTTCCTTGGCACTTTCAATTGATGAGACCTTTGAGTAGATGTCCGGACCGAAAGCACAAAATAGCATGTGGAGAGCTTTATCATTGACTTGAATCTTTTTCCTCTCCTCTTCACTCATTTCGGCTTTCTTCTTCAACACCATCTTGCCTTCACCGTCTTGCTTCAATGGAATGTATGGCCCATCCTCAATGAAATCCCACACAAGATAGTCACTAGACTTGATGAATAGACGCATTTTATTCTTCCAAAAAGAATAATTGTCACCATTGAAGAAATGAGGCTTTGTGGTCGATTGTGACTCGTACATGCCGGAACTGGAGGTTGAAGCCATCTCTTGATATATTGATGATCACACTCTTCCAAGGATCTCCTCTTGTGGTTGTTAATCCTCAAAGAGTTAAGCTCTGATACCAATTGTTGAGTGGATCGCAAGATCGAAATTGACCAAGAGGGGGGTGAATTGGAAATTTAAAGGTTTGTGGTGGAAATTGGCAAATTAAAAATTGAAGGACAAGAGATTTAGAGTGGTTCAAGTTCCAAATGAACTCTACATCCACTACCTTAGCTTCACTAAGGATTTGCAACAATTCCACTAAATCGTTCTTCCCCTTTTCTAGGACAAGGAGGCAACCCTTTACAATTTCGGTTGATTTTTCTACCCAAAAGTCAACCCAACCCTCACACAAGAGAACAAAGAAATTTGTAGGCTAATAAGGTATCTCTCAATAAAAATGATAGCCCCAATACAAGCACTCAACCCAATTGAACAAAATATGAATGAAGATTACAATTGGGAATTTTACACAAAATGGGATTTTTGCACAATTGCTTGATTTTGATGTTTGGATGTTTGCTTTGGGATCAATAGTTGTTGCTGATGCTTTTGGATGTCTCTTTTATACCTTCTCATTGATTTCTAGCCGTTTGAGTGGTTGGGAACATAAATGGAGCCGTTGGAACCCTCTCTTACCACCATAAATACAGTCTGCACCAACCCGTTTCGAAACGCGGGGTACCTGTTTCGGAACGGACTAAAATAGAAAGAGTCGTTGGGGTGCATTTAAGAGCCCGTTACGAAACGCCTTAGGGCCGTTTCGGAACGATTTTGCCACTGTCAAAGGTCGTTTCGGAACGGTCTTATCCCGTTTCGAAACGCCTTAACGACTTTCAGAAAATCAGTTAAAAACACATAACGGTCATATTTTCAAATTAAACCTAGCACCTGTTTCGAAACGATTTGGATCCGTTTTGAAACGAATTTGCTACTGTCAAGGGTCGTTTCGGAACGGGCTTGATCCATTTCGAAACACCCTTTTAATATTTAAAAAACTCAGCAAATATTTGAACTGTTGGTCCTTTTCAAATCAAATATGAAGAACAGTTTCGAAACGAGTGATACCGTTTCGAAACGAGGTAAAGTGTTTCGATACACGTTTCGGAACGATGGTCGACAGTGATGAAAACGTTTCGAAACGCCTGAGGGCCGTTTTGAAACAGGGTCTTGAAAATCACTGTTTTTGGCTTGAAACACTTAGAAAAAATATTTGAAAAGCATGTTTTTAACTTGGGCATAATCTTAAACTTATATAGGGATATTTTGAGGACTTAAAATTCGTTTTGACTTTTTTTTAATTTAGTCCTTAGGTTTTTAGTTATATCAAAATTAAAATATTTGTTTCACAAAAAGGGACCTCCAATCATCTATAAAAGACTAATGATCCTCAAGTCAACAACATTATGATGCAAAATTGTCTTAGTGCTTAAATTTTCATTCCTTGTATAGACAAACACTTGTGAGCTCAAATTGCTAATGTATGCTCAAGTGTTCTAAGATTTGGGTGAGTGCTTTAGTGCGCAAACATCAACCTTTGTAGAGGGATTTCGTTTGCTTACAATTCTCTTGCTTAAGAGTGTGTTCAAAGCTCGGGTTGTGAGCTTTAGATGCTAGACTTGGTGAGGTAGTCTAGGTTGTAAATGGTTACATCCTTAGCCTAGAAAAGGGGAAGAATTCTTAGTGAATTGTTGAAATCTTTGGAGGGGAGCCTAGATAGTGGATGTAGGCTTTGGTTAGAAAGTCGAACCACTCTAAATCTTGTGTTATATTTTGTATCTTTTTGCTTCCACCACAAACACCCAAAATACATATTTTCCACCACTTGGCAAACATTTCAGTTGAAAGGAATCGAGCCTAACAATAACAATGCAAAGTAGTAAAACTAATGATTTGATACCCCCATTAAGGAAGGCAAACCACAGGTACAGTTTTGCAAGTTTTGCACCATATCCTTTCCATTGAAGCACATATAGGTATAACTCTGGTGAGTGAGTGAGCAGTGGGAGGGTATGGATGTTAAAAGTCATACCCGTTGTAGCGGGTGGGTGTGGATGTTAGAAGTCATACTCGTCGTAGGTAGTAGGTAGGTGATAGATTTGAGATCTTACATGTTTCCATATAGCACGTCCCGCATTTGTCCACTCCGTCCTGTAACCCCCTAAACCCAGCCAAGAAGAAATAAGTCGAATATAGAAAGTCTCGTTTGAAAACTTGTCCCTCAAGAAATAATTTTAGGTTTAAATAATTTATAAGTTAAGATAATTGATTAAATAAGTAAAACTTAATAAATATTCTAATTATTATAAAACTCAACGTTTGAATCAATATTCCGATAATTAATAAAATATCTAAAAAAAATTATAAATGCATGCATCAAATAGTTCCCAAATTATAATAGTCTCAATGTCTAAAATTGCATAATTGTCCCAAATAACATAATGAATAATTTTAAAAGATTAATTAAAATAGTTCATAATTATGATTAAATATATGAGAAAAATGTGAGATGCTCTAAGTATCGAGTCGCCTAAATAGTCTGAATATCTGAAAGAAGAAACTATGGGAGTGTAAGCTAAAGAGTTTAGTGTGTCTCTAAAGTGCAAGCAATCACAAAGTAAAATATTATTTTTGTTTTTCTGATAAAATATTTGAAAACACATTAAATCTGAATCATAATGATATGATGTCCGATGCTCATGAAGACTCAATACCTAAACTCTAATACATTGCCCAAAAAGTAAGGTTCCCCAGAACCTACTCTCCCTATCATCACAATCTGAAGTGGAACTAAGCCTGAAGGGTGAAACCACTGATCCGAAGTAAAATTCAGCTCGAATGATAAAACCATTAAACTTCCCCAACAAATCATGATCCATGTACTCACAATGATATGATGCTGATTTTAAAATTCAAATCTTATCCGAAACTTGAATTGTTAAAAAATCGAAGTTGCACAAATCTAAAAATTCGATATTTTACAATTTGATAAATCCGAAGTTTCATCATTTTTGAAAATCTGATATCTCATAGTTCGATAAATCTGATTTTTTTTTTAGTTAAATCATAGTATGACATGTTATGCATGATGTTTGAAAATTTTCACCAATCACAACAGAATAATGCACACAAAATATATACAAACATTCATTTATAACACCAAAGAAAACACAAATTTATAGCATAAGAAGAGACAAACCTTTAGCGGGCTGAAGCTCTAATATCAAGAAAGATGCGAATCACGATAAGGCCCATCACCAGGCCTAACTGAATCAAAACCTACGAGGTAAGATCTCTATATCATAACTAACATTATCACTAAGCCACCTACTATAAACATGGTATTAATCTGAAGGCATATTCACACATAGACCTCGGAGAAGGTGCACAGTCGATCTGAATAATTAAAGGTAACTCGTTAACCTTAGAGAAATAAACACCTAAACATGAGAATGACTCTGATCAAACCAATATTCCACTCTTTTGAGAGAAAAAATACTAAGTACAAATTAATTATAAATAACAAAAAAGAGCTTTCGAGTTTGACAAAACAAGCAGCGGATTCAAGCTCAAAACGTCGAAAAAGGTCAAGATAAAAATTATCCGAAAAGCCAACTTTAGTCAATTCTGGTCAAAGGTCATAGTCAACATGACAGTCAAACGGGTCAACAATTCAGATCTGGTCGACTGGTCCAAGGTCAAACCAGTTCGAGTCAGTGGTCTGAGTTGGTCAGTTGGTATGGTCAACTTGTTAATTTGGTTCAGGGCCATTGGTTCAGTTTGGTTAACACTCAACACAACCGGTTTGGTTCTCAACTGATTCACAAGATTCAGTCTGATCCATTTTTTTGTTTGGCCCATGGTTTCTAACACACAAGGCTCAATAACATCACCTAGTTTAACTTCACAGATTGTCATAACAATGGGCTCCACCAAAACACACATTGTCTAACACCCAACTCAATTAGGGGTAATTTTGCTGTGAGGCGGTTAATATACGATTAATATACGGTGTGACCGGTTAAATAGGTGACCGGTTAAACATAACAAAATAGGTAAAATTACCTTTTTTAAAAGTATCGATACTTTTTTAAAAAACAATGTAACCGGTTGTAATGTGACTCGAAAGTATCGATACTTTTAAAAAAGTATCAATACTTTTAAAAAAGTA
Organism: Hibiscus tridactylites; assembly: GCA_958450335.1. Classification (NCBI taxonomy): domain Eukaryota; kingdom Viridiplantae; phylum Streptophyta; class Magnoliopsida; order Malvales; family Malvaceae; genus Hibiscus; species Hibiscus tridactylites. The sequence continues at coordinate 50,802,678 of OY288285.1, forward strand.
TAGATACTTTCGAAAGTATCAACAAAATAAGTAATTTACTCAAAAATATCAATAAAATAAGTAATTTACTCAAAAGTATCAACAAAATAAGTAATTTACTCAAAAAGTATAGATACTTTTCAAGGCTACATCAACTTAAAATAAGTAATTTACTGAATATGTACTCTTATCAACAAAATAGGTAATTTTACCTATTTAAACTTTAATAACAAAATAGGTAAAGCGCTACCGAAAATATTGATACTCTTATCAACAAAATAAATAATTTTACTAATTTTTGTTATCGTGAGATTTCCAATGCCTCATCAGCTTAATACCTACCGATAACTTAAGTTTCGGATACATTATTTTAAATCAACATATCCGGTAGTACTTTACCTATTTTATTATTTATCTTACAATGTTTCCGGTAACACTATTTCTTAGCCGTATATTAATCCGCCTTTCATTAGAATTTCCCACCCAATTAGGCCTCACGGCTTGGTCACTCTCTCGGCCAAATCTAATGGCCTCACACATGTTCGATTGAAGCAACCATGGTTTATGAAACCCAAAGGCGCGAGCACAACACGGTGCAGGGAGTGGCGGCACGACCAATCAACGACGGTGGCAAATCCAGACGAGCACAGCGGCGCAACCCATATTGGCAAGGACAGCGACGGCTCACCGAAACACAACACAACGACCATGGCACACTGGCGACGAAGAACAACGACTCCAATGGTTAATTCCCGGCCAACACTAACAAAATCTGAAATCCAAAACACACATTTACATTAATAAAGGTAAAAGAATACCGATGGCTTAACCAAACCGAAATAACCAAAAGAAGAAGCTCACTCACGGCTGTGCAAGGAGAAACCGAAGAGTTTCTTTGAAATCCCGAGCAAATATTGGAAGACAAGGAAGAACCGAGAGGTTGAAACACCGAATCGGTGTAAATGGTGACGAGGAAGACAACCCGAGACCAAGGGTTGGTTCGCAGGGAAAAGAGGAGCTGTTTTGGTTTCTCTTGTTTCCTCACAAACGACAGTTGGCAAGGATGATCCGATGGATGGGGTTTGTTTGTGAGATAAAGCTGATCACGATGGCGGTGACAGCGTGAGAAACGGACGGTGACAAAGGCTCACCAAAGCCTCATCGGAAATGCAAGGGAGGTGGGTTTATTTTCCAGAGAATTTGGGTGATATTCGAAAGAGGTGAGAGTGGCTGCAGATGATGATATCGAAAGTTGGGGCTGAAAAAGAGGATTAAATTCCCTACTTAAAGGGTAATTCGTGCACAAAGCCACTGATTTGATTAAGGGTTTGCAAAGAGAGAACAAGTTTTACCCACTTTACAAACTAATCCCCAACTTCTCAAATTAAGCCATACAATATGATTTTACTCAATTTAATCCCTTAACCAAAATAAGATTTTAAACAAACATTCCCACATTTTAGGGTTTTGAATTTAGGAATTTCAAATTTAGGTGTTCCGAATTAGGGGAAAATTTTGGGGTGTTACACGTCCCGCGCCACTTCCGCTCGTCCTTTGGACCATTATGAATTTATGGATAGGTTCACGAGCTATTTTGTAAATCTTATGATTTTAAAAGGGTGTGCCTAGCAATTTTCTCAAATCCTAGGGTATAAATTTCATACTCAATTAATTTAGTTTTAAAAAATGATCTTTCGTTATGTTTGATATTAGTGGCTGCTTGATTGAAAAATTTAGCGGATATGTGCTGGTACGAGCTAGATGATGGATACACAAGTAAGTAGTGGGTGTTGGGTGAATTTGGAAATATACTCGTACGAGTGAGTGTAAATTGAAAATTGTACTCGTCGTGAGTGGTGGGTAAACAATGGATATGAAAATTTTAAATAAGTATAAATACGGAAGGATATCCACATTCGTTCATCCCGATTGTCATCTCTTCTGATGAAATTGTCTCACATACTAAATAATAAAGAGCAATGCTTTAATATGTTTCATTTAGATTAATCGAAACTTTGAGTAAGCACTTTGTTCGATTGGCCAAGATGCTCATCTTTGTTTCATCATATTCTCTTAGGCCATGAGTTCGAGACCCACTAAAAGCACCCTTTATTATATTTCCTTAGGTCATGGGTTCTAGTGCCACTAAGAACACCTGCTTCCTTCCCCTTCTCTCTAGTTATGATTAGGATTTTTTTTAGAAAAATTAATCGAAGCTTTATCAAAAATTAAATTGGAAAAGGCCAATATGATTTACTAATATATTTTCTCATTATTACGTTATTTTCTAGAATAATGTACTACTAGCTTTAATATTTTCTCATGTGTGAGATGCACCACCTGTTGCACTAAACCGAGTATCCCTCCACTCGAGCCTATTAGCCCGTAAACCAGTTTGTAGTTTATCATTCATAAAATCACTATTTATACCCACACAAAACTCGAGGCCTGTACACATAACACTATCGAGCACCTCACTATCACAAGTAACAGCTTCTAAAGCTCAACACATACGACCCCTTTGTGAATTTGCACCACAAGACCAGAGCCCACTCGCACCCAGCGATTATTGCCATGCCCACTACCGAGCCATCTCACACACGCACCTATTGTATGCCTCGACTCATTACCGCAAGGCCATTACCCATGATTCAACCAATAGCTTCTTAAACCGTCACCTGATTCAACCCAATATTGAAGTGGGTGTTGAGCTTTGATTCAACACCAATATTGACATGAATGGTGACTGAAATACAATGGTTGTAACACTTTCGACCCGGATGTCACAGTTGGGCCTCAAGCCCAAACCAAAACCATAAAATTCTCAACTTGGTTTAGCCCAAATAAAATAATTTTCGAAAACATTTAAAGCCAACGATTAAATTATATATACAAATGATTTAAAAGTTACAAAGGAGCTCCATTTAAAATATTTGAACATTCAATTTGATTAATACAATTTCAAGAATAAGGATTACAAACTCTAACACGTAAGGTCCTATGAATACATAACCCACTAAATACAAGTATCGTACTATAGAAAATCACCCAATGATAGAATCTTGTACTGATAGCGCTCCTCGATCCCACGGTCCGACGATTAACCTACGTGCAGAAACAACGATTCCAGTCGTTGTTCTTACAAAGTTCAACGGTACACATCTACTTTACTATACTTCACGCTAGTCATAAACACACGCATGCAAGCTAGTACGAGCAAAAAAAGAGATAAATAAATAGATGGCGCTACCACTAGTCGCCTAAACACATGCTCTCTTCATAGCAATCATCATACATGGCACTCATGGCCCAACCATGCCCGATGTCTCATCAGATCATCTAGGCGAAAACACATATCAACAACAACAACAGCTCTAGAGTGAGGTCGGGTCCTGTAGCATCAGAACATATACTCCGGGTGAGACCGAGTCATATAGCATCAGAACATACACCCTGGGTGAGGTCGGGTCACATAGAATCAGAACATACACCCATGCTCGGAATCCCCCCTTGAGCATCTACACTCTGGGTGAGACCGGGTCACATAGCATCGGAGCATACACCATCTACACTCTGGGGGAGACCGAGTCACATAGCATTGAAACATACATCTATACTCGGAATTCCCCATCGAGTGTCTACACTCTAGGTGAGATCGGGTCATATAGCATCAGAACATGCACCCATACTCGGAATTCCCCCTCAAGTATTTTCGAATGGGGCCTGAGTCACATAGCATCGGTAGCCTCCATTCAATATCTCTAACTATGGTGTTGCAGCACTCTTTCATTGGGTATCTGGATCCCATCAATCATTGACTCAACCAATCAAATGCCTATCCGGCATACAAGCAACGTGATCCTAAGGGTCCCCTACTGTTGCTAATCGTCAACACATCATTTATTTTACATTACCGAGTTGTTAATACATTATGAAGAAGTATATAGTTAATCTCATGTATTGTCTCCACTAATCCTCGTTATCTCATTTATCAAGTCATAATTCAATTATTAATTTACACATCAACTTACAATCTTAATTTACATTTATTGATTATTTAATGTATCAGGTATCGATACTCGAACACAAGTATCGATACGGTACCCTCATGTATCAGTACTCACACGTGTACCGATACTGAAAATGCTTATTGGAAATACTGGATTTTCATAAGTATCGATACAGCCAAAGCTCGTACTGATACCCTATTCGCGGATTCACACCATTTCCCTAAATTACAAATTACAACACTTTATTCGATCCCTAAAGCTTATAAAAGTCATTAAAATTCGCTCACTAATGCATTCGTTCAATTATTATTAATTACCAGCTTCATGATCATTTATTCAAATACTACCATTATTTATCCCTCACACACAATTCCCATCGAATCACGTTAATTCTTTCGAACAATATATAAGGCATCACAATTATCAATCCATCAAACAATCAAGTACTTATACATGCATCTCAAATGACCATATACGGTTCATAAAGCCTCCATGAATCTCATCATATTTGTTGAGATGTGTGAGGCTCGATTCGATCAACCAATTTAGCTCACCAAGTGGTGGAGAGGTGGATTTTTGGGTGGAAGGGTTTATGAAGCTAAAATGAAATGTGACACAATGATTTATAGTGGTTCAACCTTCTAACCAAGGTCTACATCCACTACCTTAGCTTCCCACTAAGGATTTCTCAATCAATCCACTATTGATTCGTCCCCTTTTCTAGGATTAGGAGGAAACCCTTACAACCGATCAAGCTTTTACCCAAAGCCTTGATCAAAACCCTCTTTACAAAGAGATAAAGAAAGCAAACTTAAAACCCTCTAATAGGTGTTTGTTTGCACAATTAAGCACTCACCCAAAACCTAAAACACTTGAGCAAATTTGACAATTTTGGCTCACTAGTGTTTGTCTATACAAGAATTGACAATTTAGGCACTAAGACAATATTTGATCATTTGATGTTTGACAATATGAGCATTCACCTTCTCTTGATGCTTGGAGGTCCCTTTTATACTCCCAAAATGAGTTTCTAGCCGTTTATGGTCGTTGGGGATGAGTCATAGCCGTTGGGGATGCAAAATAGCCGTTACCTACAAAAAATTCAGCATTTATAACACGAAGGATCGATCCCATAAACCAGGGGATTGATCCTTTTTCATAAAAATATGACCGTTACAGTCAAGGGATCGATCCCATAAACCAGGGGATCGATCCTTTTGCACTTGGAGGCTGGAAGCAAAAATTGAACGAATCTGCCAACAAAGGAATCGATCCCTTTTATCAGAGGATCGATCCTTTTTGCCTTGGAGACTGGAAAAATAGCTTTAGTGCAAAAACGGATCATACATGTTTTGAAAAAGATCGGCTAAAGTTAGAAATCATTCGAAACGAAATTTTCAAGTTGTTTGGACTTAAAGATATGTTTTAAATTCTTTTCAAATTAGTCCAAAACATTTTTCAATTATTATATCAAAACATTAGTTCTACAATATTCACAGCATCATCACACATCTCACAAATATCGAGTCTCATAATACTAAACTCTACTCATGCTTATTATTCGCCTACCTATTTTGCATATTCTAACATGCAAAGCAATCACATTTATGATGCTCATGAAGCAATATACGTTCAAGGTATACTAACCTTAAGCCAAAATGATAAATCCTTACTCAAGCCTCTCCAACGATCCTCTTGGTTCGATATTCGAGCCTGAACAACCCTCATAAAAATATGAATACCATAATTACTAATTAACCTCATTCACCAACTAATCCACAAGCTCAAATGCGTAAAAAATTTACCGGGTTCGAATTTGGCAAAACGGACTGTGCTAACAGACTCAAAACGTCGAGAAACCCCTAGGTAAGGTCCCCTAAAAAAGTCAACGACGGCGGTGAGTCAACAACAACTAACAACTCGGCTTGGTAGAGCGGCTCGGTTCTCGGCTCAGATCAGCATCACAGAACAGCTTGGTCGATTGGCCCAACAGCTCTACCCAACCGGATATAAATAACCACTGCGACCGATCCTCACCCACGCGCGTGGGGGCGCGTGCGGTGACTTCTGGTGGCTGGACGGTGACGACGAAAGTCCATATCAGCTGTCTTGACGCCAATGCCCTAAGATTTGGGTTTTGATAATGTGAACCACAATATTTTGAAATGGTCAAATTTTGAACTCTTCACCTCCCTCCACGGCGGCTCCGACGATGACGCCCCGACCATTGACAGACTTGTCTCGGCGAAGGGAACTCAATGACACTGACGATGAGCTTCAACGGTGGCCGGAAGATCCTTGGATCAAAGCAAAACCTCTTCATCTCTCTAAAAAACACTCTCCACCATTCTCACCCACTTTTCATTTTCTCTCTCCTCAATAATATCCTCCTCACTTTTCAACCACCCACACATATTTAAATTTCAAACACCACCGCCAACATCCACTATTCTAACTTGGAAAAAGCCCATATCCAATTTTCTTAATTGGGCTCCCAACATAAAGGCCCAATACCCAGGTTCAAGACCAAATTCGCTAACCCGGAGTTCGAGTCATTACAATGGTTATACAATAGCGCAAGAGATTTGGTTCTTTTAAGTAATCCAACCCAACAAAGAAGATGAATATGATAAAAGGGTATGTTTAGAACCAACATTTCTCAGAGAAGGCGACCAGGGCACTATGGCAACACACGTGGCTCATGAAGACATGGTTCGAGGCTTTAAGAGTGTTTTCTCGATGATTCTGGACAAATACAGTGGTTACACGTTGCTCATAAAGATGAGGTTAATGTTTAACGACAAGAAACGTTCGGGTGACCATAAGTTTACACAACAAAAATGAAATTGACCATAACTTTCATTTTTAATTCGATAACCAAAAGTACACACTTACTAAACGTAAGTGAGCATTTTCGTGTTTACCCTATACTTTTTTACCTCTGCCAGATCAGCTTCCCGTTAATGTTTAACGACAAGAAAAGTTCTAGTGACCATAAGTTTACACAACGAAAATGTAAGTGACATGTAACACACGTGTTTTGGGCCTAGGAGTTAACCGAGTTTATAGTTCGAGTCAAAAAAATTTAATTAAAACAATTCAACCTAAAATGTGGTGTATTTGAGCTTTAGTAAAAAGGGAATGACTTATGTTGTAAATTACCCAAAAAGTTTTAAAAAGGATGACAACTTTCAAAGTTGTCATCTTCTCCCCCTTTTCCCACAAACCCCACGTGAAACACTTCCCCCATTCTCCAAACCCTCTCAAATATTCAAGTTACTATTCCATCAATTTGCCACTTGATTTCAACACCATTTTGAAAGGTAAACATGTTTTCTTAATCTCCTCTTCATTCCCTATCAACCCATAATCTTAGATTTCAAAGTTATAAAGTTTTGAAAATTAGGGTTTATATCAAAGTTTGGGTTTTTAAGGGGTTTTCCAATTGGTTTTGATAAATTGTGTTAGGGCTTTGTTTAATCACGTTGAAATACACATTATATGTAAATTTTGTTGAATTTTGGTAAAAATCCGAAGTGAGCTCTTATACCCATTTTTGAGTTGTCAAAAACACCATTTTTGGTGGGTTTTTGGTTGAAAACAAAGGGCTGATGGTTAGGGTATGTTAGGAGGGTGATTTGGGACATTTTGGAGGTCATTTGGGTGTTTGAAAATAGAGATTTCAGCAAGGATATTGGGAAGCACGAAATTTGGTATTTTGGGGATTATGTGGATTGGAAAATTGTGGAATTTGGCTTGTGTTTGTTGAGTGAGATAATGATTGGGTTTTAGCATTGAATTGTGGTGTAATAAGTGTATTTTGTTTGACTAGAAGCAAGAGGAAGCGTTGGAGAGGCTTTGGGACCAAATCCGGGTTCGTAGGAGGATTTTTTCGTTTTGCTAAGGAAGGGCGGTGAGTGGTCTCAAACTTGTTTTAAAGTTTGGTTCGAGTATGTGTAGTGTGTGTGTGTAAAGTGTGCTTGGTAGGCCACTTCTAGTTAATTCAAGTTGTAGTTTAGCCATTGATATCCATGCATGCTATTGTGCTTACTTAGCTATGCTCTTGTTATTGTGATTATTTGGTGCATGTATATATCATGATGTGAATATATGTGATGAGCATGAGTGCGGTTGATGATATGTGATGTGATAATGATAATTGGCACTAAAATAATTACCGGTTGTAAATGATCGATCATTAGGATTAGTGTGCACACAAATTGAGTCAAAACATACGTGGCCTTGATGGCGTTAAGTCATCAAGGAGGAGTACGGTGATGAACATTCCACCGGAAGCTTTTTATACATTTCTACGGGATGATGAGTGGAATCCCATCCGTAGGGCATGTGGCGATGAGTGGAATCCCGCACATGCAAGGTCCGGTGATGAGTGTAATCCCACCGAGGTAAAGTGTTGTTGAGGTTTAAATCCGCACAATCGGGGTAATTAAAGTGGCCCATTAACTTGTTCATACATTGTGATATGTGATGTTGATATATGTTGGTGATATATGGTGTTGCTATATGATGTTGATATTGATAATTGAGCTTGGTAGGATCGAGAAACCATATATGCCATTTGAAAGACTAGCTAGACCTACTTGATTATATGTCAATGTTTGATGTATGTGAGATTAGGATTTACATGCTTGAACCCTGCATTGTTGATGTTTTTCGTTTTAGAGAACCCTCACTAAGCTATTAGCTTACGCTCTCAATGTTCAACAATGCAGATCATTAGCGTGGTGTTAGCTCGAGGCAAGGCAAGAAGGGCTTTCCAAGTTTGTGGCTCAAGTACGGTTATCAATTTTTGTATTAGCTAGCAATGTGGCAAGGGTTTTTGTATGAGCTTTATATGACTCATTGATATATTGATGTTTTGGATTGTAAAGCATGTAATACTATGATGAATGTTGGTGTGTGATGACATGCTTTAGATGCTTAGGTTGCCTTATGTATGAGTGCAAACCTCTTGTGTTGAATTGTGCCATTTGGGCTTTTGAGCTTTCATGTATGACCTTAAATGCTGAATTTGCTCTTTTGTTGGAATGTCATGTTCGAATGCCTTAACTCATGTTGATTGCTACCAATGGCTCATGTAGGATTGCTTAAATGTTAGTATGTGCAAGTCTCATGTGTGTTAATTCATGCCTTTGACCCTTTTTAAGCTCTTATGTATGTCTATGTATGATCTTGGTGTTCTTTTTCCCTAGGAAGTCTTTAGAGTTAAGCAGTAAGTGCTCCCCTGCACAATGGTTTCGAAACCATGGGTAAGGTTTCGAAACCTTTGCAGAAATCTGGGATTCCAGACCTTACTGCCAGCCTAAGTTTCGAAACCTTTGAGGAAGGTTTCGAAACCTTTGCAAAATCTGGGATTCTAGACCTCACTGTCGGCCGCTCAAAGGTTTCGAAACCATGGAAGAGGGTTTCGAAACCATGGGTAAGGTTTCGAAACCTTTGCAGAAATCTGGGTTCCAGACCTTACTGCCAGTCTAAGTTTCGAAACCATTTGAGGAGGTTTCGAAACCTTTGCTTAAAAATGCACGGTTTGATCCTTGTTGGCCTTTTTAAAGAGAAAAACCCATAGGTATTAAGATGCCTTTAGTCAAGATTAAAATTAGGCTGTTTGAATGTGGTTTGGGGTTCGAATGTGACAAGATTAAAATGAAAAAAATAGGGTTGCTAACCGAGGGGGAACCCTTTGGGTTTCGCTTCGGTTTTCCCCGTGTGGCCCACTCGGACCGGTCATCCGGCCAGACCGGGACGAGGAGGTTTCATTTGTTGGTATCAGAGCATGAGGTTATCGAGACCTCGGGCAGGTAAGTGAGGTAAGCTTAATGTGTTAAATGCTTATGTTGTTCGATGCATGTTTGCCATGAATCCTTGATGCTTGATTGATCGTATGATGTTTTGAATGCATGAAATGTTGTATCTGGTGTTGAGTGTGTGCCCATTGCTACTATTACTTAACTTAAAAGGATTTCTGGAAAGAGGAGTACTTGAGCACTATTGGACCCTTGCTTTGGCTAACGTAATCCTATCTGTTTCTTGTTGTAGTTTATACCTTGCTAGCTGTATCATGAGACCACGTGAGAGGCCTAGGATGGTTCGACCGGAACCACGGGCAGAGGCTCCGAGAGCTGAGCCAGTAGTGAGAGTTGAGGCTCAAGTGGGAGAGCCTGTGGTTGGAGTTGGAGCTCCTCCACCACCTCCACCACCACCACCTCCTCCACCGGGAGCGGGAGGTGAGGCCGGGGTCGAAGGAGAGGGACCACATGGTGGCCAAGGACCGACCGAGATTGACTTAGCTCCATTGGTGCAGGCGATAGCCGGGGCATTTCAGGCTGCAGTAGCTGGAGGTCAGGCAGCACACCATCAGGGTGAGGGTACCGGATTACCTTTAGAGAGACTTCGGGGCCTTGGGGCCGAAGAGTTTAGAGGAGCTACTCCGGAGAGGTCAGAGTTGTGGTTTGAGAAAACTGTCCGTATTCTTGCTCAGATGGGGTGTACTGGTGAGCGCAAGTTAGGATGTGTTGAGTCTCTGCTTCAGGGTGATGCCTACACTTGGTGGGTCACCATCACTACGGGTTTGGATGAGGCCGAGATCACTTGGGAGTTCTTTGAGACAGCTTTTCGGAAGAAGTATTTGGGTCCGCGATACCTCGATGAGAGGAAGAGGGAGTTCATGGCATTGCTTCAGGGGAGTATGTCCGTGACCGACTACGAGATCCGATTTGTCAGATTGAGTCAGTATGCACTTGAGCTTGTATCTACTGAGGTGGAGCGTTGCAACCTCTTCCGTTATGGGCTGAGTGAAGAGATCAAGACATATACTCTAGCTTCAGATTACACTGATTTTGATGTCTTGGTCGCGAGGGCCAAGGACTTAGAGCACAGTTTGAGTTTGACCAGGCGGTCAGGTGGATCTAGTTCGGGTAAGAGGTCTAGCAACTTTGATAGAGGTGATGCCAAGAGGCATCGGGACAACATACATCATTTTGATCATAGGCGTGGTGGCGGTAACCACGGTAGGGGCCATCAGGGTCAGAGAGCTGGTGGGAAGTTGCCCACATGTGCTACTTGCGGGAGGAACCACTCCGGTGAGTGTTGGGGAAATTTTCATTCTTGTTGGAGTTGTGGGGCTAGAGACCATATTAGGCGTGACTATCCACATCAGGGGGGACAAGCACCAGCTCATGCTCCTACTAGAGCCAATGACTTTCAGAGAGGCCGCGGGCACAGTAGAGGTAACTTCCAGCCGAGGAACGATGGTCAGAGGAACATAGCACATGTAGTTGCGGTTCAGCCAGAGGGCGGAGGTCAGGCCAGAGTTTATGCTCAGCGCGGGGATCAGCATGACACCGATGTGATCGCAGGTAACTTCTCGATACAGTCTTTGGGTTTGCTTTCTTTGATTGACTCTGGGTCTACACATTCCTACATATTAAGTGAGCATGCACAATGTTTGAATTTGCCTTGTGAGATGTTAGAGGTAGGAGTTAGTGTTACTAGTTCCTTTGGGGACACGGTAGTAGTTAGGAAAATGTACCGAAGGTGTCCGTTGATGGTTCAAGGGCATGTGTTTCCAGTGGATATGATGGAGCTTCCTTTTATGGTTTTGATGTGATTCTGGGTATGAACTGGCTCACGGAGCATAGAGCTAGGATAGATTTTGAAACTAAACGGATTTCTTTGAGGCTCATAGATGACTTTGAGATTGTAGTGGTGGGTGAGAACGTGAAGTTCTTGTCCAATGTGGTTTCAGTATTAGAGGCTAAAAGATTGGTTGAGTTGGGGTGTGAAGCATACTTAGCGTATGTGATGAACCCTAACATGAGTGAGGTTAGACCTCAGGACATCCGGACAGTATGTGATTTTCCTAGCGTGTTTCCGGAAGAATTGCCAGGGCTACCACCGGACAGAGAGGTAGAGTTCAGCATTGAGACTTATTCTGATTCAACACCTGTTTTAATTGCTCAGTATCGCATGGCACCGAAGGAATTGAAATAATTGAAGACTCAGTTGCAAGAATTGACAGATAGAGGTTTTATTCGACCTAGTTCTTCACCTTGGGGTGCACCAGTTTTGTTTGTGAAGAAGAAAGATGGAAGCATGAGAATGTGTATATATTACAGGCAGTTAAATCAGTTGACAGTGAAAAACAAATATCCGTTGCCTAGAATTGATGACTTGTTTGATCAGTTGAGAGGAGCATCTGTCTTTTCGAAGATTGATTTGAGATCGGGTTATTACCAGCTAAAGGTAAGAGAGGTTGATGTACCGAAGACGACCTTTAGGACTAGGTATGGTCACTATGAGTTCTTAGTCATGCCATTTGGGTTGACTAATGCACCGACTGCTTTCATGGACATGATGAATAGGATTTTTCATTAGTATCTAGATCAGTTTGTAGTTGTGTTTATTGATGACATTTTGGTGTACTCGCGAACTGAAGAAGACCATGACCGACACTTGAGACTTGTTTTGAAGACTTTGCTAGATCATCAGTTGTATGCGAAGCTCAGCAAGTGTGAATTCTGGATCCGAGAGGTAGTCTTCTTAGGACATGTAGTGTCCGCCGATGAGATTAGAGTTGATCCGAAGAAGATTGAAGCCATTGTTGAGTGGAAGCAACCGAAGTCTGTGACAGAGGTACGTAGCTTCCTAGGCTTAGCCGGATACTATAGGAGGTTTGTAGAGGGTTTCTCTAAGTTAGCTGCTCCATTGACACAGTTACTTCAGAAGAGTGTTCAGTTTGAGTGGACAGATGCAAGACAGAGAGCCTTTGAGAAATTGAAAGAAGCTTTGACCCAAGCACCGATCTTGATTCAGCCTGAGTCCGGGAAGGACTATGTAGTTTACAGTGATGCTTCTTATGTAGGGCTAGGATGTGTTCTTATGCAAGACCGGAGAGTAGTGGCTTATGCCTCAAGATAGTTGAAGACCCATGAGCGCAACTATCCGACCCATGACATAGAGTTAGTTGCAGTTGTGTTTGCTCTGAAGATTTGGAGGCACTATTTGTACGGTGAGAGATGCACAGTGTACACCGACCACAAGAGTTTGAAATACATTATGACTCAGCGAGATTTGAATCTCAGACAGCGTAGGTGCTTAGAACTGCTAAAAGACTATGATCTTACCATTGAGTACCATTCGGGTAAGGCCAATGTAGTGGCCGATGCATTGAGTAGGAAGATGGTCGTGGACTTGAGAGCTATGTTTGCTAGATTGAGTTTGTCCATAGATGGTGGCTTGATAGCCGAGCTTCAGGTTCGACCTACTCTAGGTTAGTTGATTCGAGAGAAACAGCTCTTGGATAGATCTTTGGCACCTCACGTGCAAGATATAGCCGAGGGTAGATCTTCAGACTACAGTTTTAGTGCTGATGGGGTTTTGTGTTTCAAGGACATAATAGTTGTGCCAGAAGACAGTGATTTGAGACGTACGATCTTGACTGAAGCCCACAGTAGTCCGTTTTCTATGCATCCCGGAAGTACGAAGATGTACCGTGACTTGAAGAATGAGTACTTTTGGATTGGCTTGAAGAGAGATGTAGCCGACTTTGTGAGTAAGTGCTTAGTGTGTCAGAGAGTGAAGGCGGAACATCAGGTTCCCTCAGGTTTGTCACAGCCGTTGAGAATTCCGGAATGGAAGTGGGAGAACATCACTATGGATTTTGTTTCGGGTTTGCCTTTGACTCCTACGAAGAAGAACTCAGTTTGGGTGATAGCAGATCGTTTTACGAAGTGTGCTCACTTCTTGGCAGTCAACACTACATACACCTTAGATAGGTTGGCCGACTTGTACATTGGCGAGATTGTGAGACTACATGGTGTGCCGAAGTCCATCGTGTCAGATAGAGATCCGCGGTTTACTTCTAGATTTTGGGAGTGTCTGCATACAGCTTTGGGTACCCGTTTGAACTTCAGCACTTCTTATCATCCTCAGTCAGATGGTCAGTCAGAGAGGGTTATTCAGATCTTAGAGGATATGCTACGTTGTTGTATCATTGACTTTCAGGGTACTTGGGAGAAGCATTTGCCTCTAGTAGAATTTGCGTACAATAACAGCTTTCAGTCAAGCATTCAGATGGCTCCGTATGAGGCCTTGTATGGCCGGAAGTGTAGAACTCTAGTGTGTTGGGCCGAGGTAGGACAAAAATTGTTACCTATACCGGATTTGCTTAAGGGGACAACCGACAAGGTAAAATTGATTTGTGACCGTTTGAAAGCCGCTTCGGATAGGCAGAAGTCCTATGCCGATTTGAAGATGAAGGAAGTTGAGTTCTCAGTGGGTGAGAAGGTATTCTTGAAGGTGTCTCCGTGGAAGAAAGTGATGAGATTTGGCCGAAAAGGGAAGTTGAGTCCGAGGTACATAGGGCCTTATGAGATTGTGAAGAGGGTTGGTCCCGTTGCGTATCAGTTGCGTTTGCCATCCGAGTTAGAGAAGATACATGATGTGTTCCATGTTTCGATGCTTCGTAAGTATAGGTCCGATCCATCACATGTTATGCCTGTATAAGAAATTGAGTTGAATTCGGATTTGACTTACGGGGAAGAACCAGTGGAGATCTTAGCTTCTAACAGAAAAGTGTTGAGGGGTAGATCGATTGAGTTAGTAAAGGTGCGGTGGCGACGTAGAGGTGTGGACGAGGCCACTTGGGAGAGGAAGGAGGATATGGAAAAGCAGTTTCCGTATCTCTTTCAGTCAGGTAATTTCGGGGACGAAATTCCTTAAGTGGGAGAGAGTTGTAACACCTGTGTTTTGGGCCTAGAAGTTAATCGGGTTTATAGTTCGAGTCAAAAAAATTTAATTAAAACAATTCAACCTAAAATATGGTGTATTTGAGCTTTAGTAAAAAGGGAAGGACTTATGTTGTAAATTACCCAAAAAAATTTATAAAAAAATGACAACTTTCAAAGTTGTCATCTTCTCCCCCTTTTCCCACAAACCCCACGTCAAACACCTCCCCCATTCTCTAAACCCTCTCAAATATTCAAGTTATTATTCCATCAATTTGCCACTTGATTTCAACACCATTTTGAAAGGTAAACATGTTTTCTTAATCTCCTCTTCATTCCCTATCAACCCATAGTCTTAGATTTCAAAGTTATAGAGTTTTGAAAATTAGGGTTTATATCAAAGTTTGGGTTTTTAAGGGGTTTTCCAATTGGTTTTGATAAATTGTGTTGGGGCTTTGTTTAATCACGTTGAAATACACATTATATGTAAATTTGGTTGAATTTTGGTAAAAATCCGAAGTGAGCTCTTATACCCATTTTTGAGTTGTCAAAAACACCATTTTTGGTGGGTTTTTGGTTGAAAACAAAGGGCTGATGGTTAGGGTATGTTAGGAGGGTGATTTGGGACATTTTGGAGGTCATTTGGGTGTTTGAAAATAGAGATTTCAGCAAGGATATTGGGAAGCACGAAATTTGGTATTTTGGGGATTATGTGGATTGGAAAATTGTGAAATTTGGCTTGTGTTTGTTGAGTGAGATGATGATTGGGTTTTAGCATTGAATTGTGGTGTAATAAGTGTGTTTTGTTTGACTAGAAGCAAGAGGAAGCGTTGGAGAGGCTTTGGGACCAAATCCGGGTTCGTAGGAGGATTGTTTCGTTTTGCTAAGGAAGGGCGGTGAGTGGTCTCAAACTTGTTTTAAAGTTTGGTTCGAGTATGTGTAGTGTGTGTGTGTAAAGTGTGCTTGGTAGGCCACTTCTAGTTAATTCAAGTTGTAGTTTAGCCATTGATATCCATACATGCTATTGTGCTTACTTAGCTATGCTCTTGTTATTGTGATTATTTGGTGCATGTATATATCATGATGTGAATATATGTGATGAGCATGAGTGCGGTTGATGATATGTGATGTGATAATGATAATTGGCACTAAAATAATTACCGGTTGTAAATGATCGATCATTAGGATTAGTGTGCACACAAATTGAGTCAAAACGTACGTGGCCTTGATGGCGTTAAGTCATCAAGGAGGAGTACGGTGATGAACATTCCACCGGAAGCTTTTTATACATTTCTACGGGATGATGAGTGGAATCCCATCCGTAGGGCATGTGGCGATGAGTGGAATCCCGCACATGCAAGGTCCGGTGATGAGTGTAATCCCACCGAGGTAAAGTGTTGTTGAGGTTTAAATCCGCACAATCGGGGTAATTAAAGTGGCCCATTAACTTGTTCATACATTGTGATATGTGATGTTGATATATGTTGGTGATATATGGTGTTGCTATATGATGTTGATATTGATAATTGAGCTTGGTAGGATCGAGAAACCATATATGCCACTTGAAAGACTAGCTAGGCCTACTTGATTATATGTCAATGTTTGATGTATGTGAGATTAGGATTTACATGCTTGAACCCTGCATTGTTGATGTTTTTCGTTTTAGAGCACCCTCACTAAGCTATTAGCTTACGCTCTCAATGTTCAACAATGCAGATCATTAGCGTGGTGTTAGCTCGAGGCAAGGCAAGAAAGGCTTTCCAAGTTTGTGGCTCAAGTACGGTTATCAATTTTTGTATTAGCTAGCAATGTGGCAAGGGTTTTTGTATGAGCTTTATATGACTCATTGATATATTGATGTTTTGGATTGTAAAGCATGTAATACTATGATGAATGTTGGTGTGTGATGACATGCTTTAGATGCTTAGGTTGCCTTGTGTATGAGTGCAAACCTCTTGTGTTGAATTGTGCCATTTGGGCTCTTGAGCTTTCATGTATGACCTTAAATGCTGAATTTTCTCTTTTGTTGGAATGTCATGTTCGAATGCCTTAACTCATGTTGATTGCTACCCATGGCTCATGTAGGATTGCTTAAATGTTAGTATGTGCAAGTCTCATATGTGTTAATTCATGTCTTTGACCTTTTTTAAGCTCTTATGTATGTCTATGTATGATCTTGGTGTTCTTTTTCCCTAGGAAGTCTTTAGAGTTAAGCAGTAAGTGCTCCCCTGCACAATGGTTTCGAAATCATGGGTAAGGTTTCGAAACCTTTGCAGAAATCTGGGATTCCAGACCTTACTGCCAACCTAAGTTTCGAAACCTTTGCAAAATCTGGGATTCCAGACCTCACTGCCGGCCTAAGTTTCGAAACCTTTGAGGAAGGTTTCGAAACCATGGAAGAGGGTTTCGAAACCATGGGTAAGGTTTCGAAACCTTTGTAGAAATCTGGGTTCCAGACCTTACTGCCAGTCTAAGTTTCGAAACCATTTGGGGAGGTTTCGAAACCTTTGCTTAAAAATGCACGGTTTGATCCTTGTTGGCCTTTTTAAAGAGAAAAATCCATAGGTATTAAGATGCCTTTAGTCAAGATTAAAATTGGGTTGTTTGAATGTGGTTTGGGGTTCGAATGTGACAAGATTAAAATGAAAAAAATAGGGTTGCTAACCGAGGGGGAACCCTTTGGGTTTCGCTTCGGTTTTTCCCGTATGGCCCACTCGGACCGGTCATCCGGCCAGACCGGGACGAGGGGGTTACATGACAATAATGTTCAATTTTTAAAATCGGTGACCAAAAGTGTACACTTACTAAACTTAAGTGACATTTTCAGTAGTTTACCCAAATTTTAACTCAAATTGAAAAAAGTCAAAAGTTCTCTATTATTTTTTTCTCTAAAACACTTTTTAAAACCATACAAAATAAGATCTTAATCCATTCAAAAAAAATCTTAATTACTTTTTTTTCAATTTTTTATATTAGTTAAATATATTATATTCGCATTTTTAATCTAAAATTTATATATACTGGTTAAATTTGATGCTAAGAATTTTTTATATATATTTTTAAAATATTAAACATCGGATAATTGATTGACTAATTATTAAAAAATTACATCAATTATCATATATCTTTAAGGTATGAAAACAAACGTGCATAATCTCCACGGGAGGTTCTACGGTGAAGCGGTAAATTTAAGACTAAAATGAGGCGGTAAGTTTAGGGACCGGTTCTACAGGTAGCAAGTTTGTACATAAATTTTTACGCGTCAGTTACATAAATATTTATCACAACTGTAAAGAAAATAGTATATACACAAAGTTTTACGACGTAAGAAAACGGTATATACATAAATGTTAACCCGATAACATTAACACTTACAAAACTCATAAGCATCAGTGTAGCTGCATAAATTATTACAAAAAATACATAATTTGTTACAAACAATCTAAGGAAGAGTGTAATTACACAAATTCTTACCCGAGATCACCCAATCCAAAACGAGCTTAACTTATGGTAAGCATTTGTATAGCCACACAAAAGGCTGCAATATAACTTTTTTTCTTACAAAAATAATGAGAATTTAAGGAGTTACATAAATTATTAAAGAAAATACGTAATTTGTTACAGAAAATGTAAGGAAAAGTGTAAGTACAGAAATTTTTACTCAATATCACCCAATCCAAAACGAGCTCAACTTATGGTAAGCATTTGTGTAGTCACACAAAGGGCTACACGATAACCTTTTTTCTTACAAAAATAATGAGAATTTGAGGAGCTATAAAAATTATTACAAATTATACGTAATTTGTTACAAAAATGTAAGGAAAAGTGTAAGTACACAAATTCTTAGTCGAGATCACTCAATCTAAAACTACCTCAAATTATGGTAAGCATTTGTGTAGCCACACAAAGTGTTACAAGATAACCTTTTTTTTCTTACAAAAATAATGAGAATCTGAGTAGCTACATAAAATATTATAAAGATATACATAATTTATTACAACAAATATAAGGAAAAGTATAACTACATAATATCTTACACGAGATCACCCAATCCAAAACTAGCTCAACTTATGGTAAGCATTTGTGTAGCCACACAAATGGCTAAAGATAACCTTTTTTTTAAAAAAATAATGAGAACTTGCGTAGCTACATAAAATATTACATGATATGTATAATCTGTTACATGATATGTAAGGAAAAGTGTAACTACATAATATTTTACCCGAGATCACCAATCCAAAACGAGCTCAACTTATGGTAAGCATTTGTGTAGCCACAAAAATGGCTACAAGATAACCTTTTTTCTTACAAAAATAATGTAAATTTGAGTAGCTACATAAATTGTTACAGAATATATAAATATGTTACAAGAAATGTAAGGTAATGTGCAATTTTTTTTCTTACCCGAGATTACCCAATCCAAAAGTAGCTTAATTTATGGTAAGCATTTGTTTAGCCACACAATTGATTACAAGATAACCTTTTTCATAAAAAAAATAATGAGAATTTGCGTAGCTACATAAAATATTATAGGGTATACATAATTTATTATAGGAAATGTAAGGAAAAGTGTAAATACACAATTTCTTATCTTATTTTTAAGGCTACCGGTTAACCGGTTTAACTTTTACCTTTTTTTATTTCGGTATATACACAAATGCTTATTATTTTTATAAGAATTTTGTATACGTAAGTCTTTACTTACACAAATTCTTACTATTTTTGTAAGCATTTGTGTATCACCCCATTTTAGCTAGCCAAACATTAAAATTGCCCAATCTCAATCGTTGATAGAAAACCCCAAAATATAATCGTACGATCTAGGGCTTCCCTCTAAAGAATCCATATTTATTGTCTTCTCGACACATCCCCCTTTGGTCTACACTAGGAGTGTATACGGTTCGATTTCGGTTTAATTCGGTAAGCAATTTTAGTAACCATCGGTTTTCGGTTCGGTTAACCTCGATTTTCGAATTTTCCATATTAACATAAGTTTTTGAAATTTTGTATTTTATTTTGACAAAATAACTTTATTTGATGACTTTTAAACAATAAGAGTTAAAGTTTTAAAGTATTTTTCATAAATATTTATTAAAAACTTGATTTTTTAAGTAAATAATAATAATTAAAAATGCATCTACAATATTTTAAGTATAAAATACATATTTTACATTAAAAAAATAATTATAAATTAAATAAAATATTAAATTCGGTTCAATTCGGTTAACCACGGTTTGTAAACTTATGAACCATAAACCGTCCAAACGCCTCGGTTCGGATCGGTTTTCGATTTTGCGGTTAACATAGTCTACACTTTGTCCCTCTTTAGTCCTGCCATAAAATAGAGCAGAGAAGGTAAAAACAACAAATAGAGAAAAAAAATGGTCCAAAGACTCACTTATCGGACTCGTCATAGCTACGCTACCAAATCGAACCAACACCGTGTCGTTAAGACCACTGGTAAGTCTGGAAATTTATAAAAATGGTGTTGCTTTTCGGGTGGTCTAATTTTCAATTGAAATTTATGCCTTTTCTTTTTAAGGTGGGAAATTGGTTTATCAGACTACAAAGAAGAGAGCAATGTGTATAGAATTTGGATACCAATGTGTATAGATTTTGGATACCCTTTTGCTAATAATGGTTGAAGAAATGACTTGATCATAAAAATAATGCTTTCTCTTTGTTTTTAATCATTTTGTTGGTTGCTTTCATTATTTTATGTTCCAAATTAATCATAAAATTTTGATAGTTTTAAGGTTAGTTTTAGATCCTTGTTTTTAAGATTTTAAAAAAGAAGAGTTGGTGATGCTGTTTGTATACAATGTCAAATGTGTTGTTCAGGAGTTTTAAATCTTAAGATACGGATATATTCATCAAATCATTTAGGAATTGGCAGTAACTCCCGATCATCAGGAATTTAAGTTTGATGTGTTCTTGGTCTGAGTTATGTTTATTGTTGTTGCGGTTATAACAAAAAGCCTTAGCATTTCACTTGGAAGCCGTTTATGATCTACGTCACTTAATATAAGCATATTTTCTGTATAGTTGAAATGTAAAACCTCTTTGACCAAAATAGAATTATGGGTTACTCTTTTAGATTCAGTCGTTTTATCTTTACTTACTGAAAACTTGGTTGATTAGACTCGAGTTGTGAAGTTTTTGATGTTGTTCTTATGTTTCTCTTTCATGGCTTCATTGCAGATTCCTCACTTGAGACCTGCTGAATACAAGAGGAACCGCCGGACTGTTAATCGTGCTTATGGTGGTGTTTTGTCGGGGAGAGGTATAAATTATAGAAGTTACGGATGCTAGCTTTAGTCTTTGTTGGTTGTCATTGATGCAAATCTGATTGTTTTCTTTCCTTAATTCGAGCCTTCTTGGTCGAAGAGCAGAAAATTTTGAAGAAAGTTCTGAAGATCCAAAAGTCCAAGGAAAAGCAAGCATCGAAGAGCTAAGAATCGTTGGTGACGTGATTCAGATGCGTTATTAAGGTGATGAAATATTGAACTGAATTTATGCAAAATTTTTATTTTAGTTTTATCAATACTTTGATTGTTTTGCTGCATGTTCCACCCGATGACTAAAAAATTGCCTAGTTATTGCCTCAATGATGGTTTTATATCGAGTTGATTTCTTCTCTTTATTTTGCTCTTAATTAATTAGTTTATAATTTTTATTTCCAGTAATTTTTATGTTACCCAGCATCACATAACAAGGTTAAACTACCACCAAACTTTGGGGATGGTCTTATTTTGACTACTCAACTACAAAACTTATTAATTAGATCATCTAATTTTTAAAAGACTATGATCTTGTTTGGTAAAGAGAGGTTTGGGCAAAAATTAGAGGTTTGAGGCATAATTAGAGGTTTGACCAGTTAAATCCGCTAATATTGTTGTTTGGTGAATAGCGAATTGAAAGAGAAGATTGAGCTCAAATCGCTAATTTTGAAAAAGCTTACAATATGAGCTTTTTGAGATTAAAGGTTTAATATTAGAGTTGTAAAGATTCTTTTACCCTTACTAGTTATCAAAAATCTCAAAATAATCTAAATTAAATATTTCATCACCTTATTTATAAGCTAATCTTATTTATTTTTTCTTTTTATTATCACATATTTATATTTAATAATTAAATTATATTATATTAAAATGATTATATAAATAATAAATTAATATATAAATCATTCGAACATGTTTAAAAAAGTTATATTAAAAATAATTGTATGGGTCTAATTAATATTAATTAGATATAAAATATTGATAACTAATAAACTATTCAAGCAAGTATGGAATATAATCATATCCTTATATGTCATTTTGTTTGTTTAAATAATCTAACATCTATCAACTATCAGTTAATTTTACCAAACACTTTTATACAATTAGCTAATACAATCCGCTAGTCAAATCAATTGATGCAATTAGCTATCAGCTAATGTAATCCGCTATCAGCTATCCGCTAATTGCCAAACAAGACCTCTTATTTTGACCACCGACCATTAAAATCTAATGAAGAAGTTTAAAATCTAATGAAGAAGTGATGTTGCAGTTAATAAAAAATTATATAATTACATATTTAGTTCTTATTACTCATATATTATATTAATTTGATCATAATTTTAATTTAATCTAAACAATTTAATTTAATAAAACAAATAAAATAATAAAAGAATGGTATTGATGTTAGTGAGATTTGAATTCAAGCCAATTAGAGAGAAAGTAAGCATTCAAACAACTGGGCTATTCTTTTATTCTTGTTAAAACATTGTACCATATTTTATTTAAGGTCATAATTTTAGTCTTCTATTTTTATAAATTTATTAGTAATATATTTTCTTAACATCAATGCCGAGAAAATTGAGTTCGATTCTCTAAATCAGAAATATTTTTTCCACCAAATTGGTTTAATATTCAAAGAAATCATTTTGAAAACTTCAAATTCAATTCCCTAAAAATATCGCCGACCTTTGTATTGTAATTTTTAATTTTCTTTATTCAAGTAAATTTTTAAACGACTTGATCAATCTTATCTGATTTATTGACATTCTTAGGTAAAAACTACTTGCCATATTATAAAGAAGAATTAAATATTACTATCATATAAAATATGTTTTAAGTCGTAAAAGATATGAAGAAACTGGAGTATAACAGACATTAAGAAGATGATGGACATGGCTCATTTTTTATCTTCAACAGAAAATCAACAGCAGAACAAACCCATTTCTAATCTGACACTAACATCTAAACAAATCTAATTTTTAGCCCACAATTTTCACAGTTTTCAAAACTTTCAAGATAAACTATGATCTTAAATAAAATATGTTATAATGCTTTGACAAAATTGAAGGAATATTCTAGTGGTTTGGATGTTTGCTTCTATTTAGTAGGCGTGAGTTCAAATTCTGACAATCTCTATTTTATTATTTATTGTTTCATTTGTTTTCCACCAATTAGGTGGTGAACTATCACGGGGTTAAAAATTTTAACTACTAAACTATACGACTTGAAATTCCTTTTCAAAAGATTAAACTCTTTCAAGGTACGCAATGAGTGGATGAATACAAATGAGGTTGGAAAACTTCTATTTATAGTTGAATATTCTTACAATGAACGAACAATGTCGATTTACAACAACAGCTTAGATCAAAAGTCACCTACCAACTCTAAGCTATATAAGGAAAATACATCACCTTGTAATTCTTTCCTTAAATTCACATTCACATTGATGGATATTCTAATCCTCTGAAATATTCTCTGGTAAGATGGCATCTATTAGTTCACAATGCTTAATGTGTTCGGGCTTCCTATCAGTCTCCAATGTCGGGCCAAGTCAGGTGGTCTTCTATGCAAGCTCAAGATTTTGCAAAGAATCTCTTGGGCACTCTTTTGTGTATGTGTCTCGGTTTCTAATTCATGGACTGTGATATTCTCCCTCACTCAATCCAGCAATGCCATCATCGTTGACTCGGAATGATGGTTGGATCTCCCTCGATGCCTTGGCTTGCTCCCAACTTAGAATTGGGCATTGATGTCCTCCTACAAGGACTGCTCGCCTCGGCCTATGCCGTCATGCAACATCATCTCGCTCATCGTCTGTCGCAGCCAAGACTCGACGTGAATAAAAGAAAACACAGACGGAATCGCCACCGATCTTTTAAATTAGGTAGACCAAAAACCTAAAGAGTATAAGAGATCCAAACTCTTAGGTTCGGGGGCTAGATTACGTGTAAGGAAGGATTAACACTCCACAATGCCCGTCAAACGACGTTTACTTAACCACTAATTTTTTCTCGTATTTCAAATATATGCATGCATGTAATTAATATATTTAAAAAAACTTAAGAAAAATTCCAAGGTCTATGTTGAGTGTATAAAAGTTTTATATTTGACCCCTCATTTAATTTCTGCTGCATTCAAGCATATTTAATTGCATTTTGGATAAAATTCTGCAATACATCACAATTAGATAAAATGGCACAGTTGCTATTGATTTTGGTCACTTTTGCAGGTATCTGCTGCGACAGACTCAGGGCAGAAAAGGAGCAAAGCTGGATCACAAAACTGGAGTCGAGGAGCAAACGCTGCCGTGGCCACTGTCGTGGCAGCCATGACGACAGAAGGATGAAGTGGACAAGTGAAGTGAAGCTCGACAGATAGAAGACTTAAAGCCGGTCTATCGTAGGCCACTCCTATATTTTTCTGAGCCATGAGGTAGAATGAAAGCCAAGCCCAAAGTCCAAGGAAGTAACTCAAGGCAAGAAAAAAGGACGAATTAAAGACATATACTCAAAAGATTTAATCTCCAATAGAGTTGTACTTTACTTTAAACTAAATTATTTTGATTTCGAAATTTATTTAAAAATAATCAACAATAGTTTTTCAAAAGATTAAAATATTTTAAAAATAAAAAAATTAAACTATAATACAATTATAAAAAATAGTTTGAAAATATAAGACAATAAAAATATTTTGATTTTCAAAATAATTTTAATTTTTTTTATATTTTTTAAAAAATTAATATTTTTAAAATATAGTTTTAAATATATTTTAAAAATCAAAATAACTTTTATTGTTTTATATTTTTTTAAAAATTATTTTTATACATGTATAATAATATTTTATTTTTTAAAAATATGTTAATATTTTGAAAAATTATTATTTTTAAATAAATTTCGAAATGAAAAAATATTTTCATATTTAAAATATTTTTAGAATCTTTCAAAAAAAATAAAGTTTAAAAATTCCTAGAAATGACAAATGATATTATCCTATTGCGACATGTGTCAAATAAAATTTTTCAAAAATAAACCCGTTAAAGTTAACGGTCAATGCTGGTCAAAGGTCTAAATTGGTTTCTTTCTTGAGTTTGAAGGCTTAATTGGGTGAAAAGAAGTTTATGAGCTTAATTGATTTTTTTTGTAAAAGTTTAAGGGCTTATTGAACCCTTAAGCCAACAAAATTCAACTACACGTATGAGGATAATTAATTTCGAACTTTCTTCTCGTAAACCTTCTAAAATCCATTTAATAATTCAACATTTAATTATTATTATTTAAAAGTTTTTTTAACCATTCCTCGTTAAGGGAGGGGAATGAGAAATTTGCTTGTAATGAGTATTAAACTCACAATCTAAGAAAGAAGACAAAATGTCAATTGAGAGCTTTTAACTACCTACGCTAGGAACATGCCACGTAGAGTGTTACATGACATATAATATATATTAAATTTAAAAATTTAAAATATTAAAAATCCAAAAAAATATTTTAAAAATAGATATTTTGGTTTTTTAAGATATTTTATATATTTTTTTAAATTTTAAATTTAATATATATTATGTTTTATGTGACACTTTAAGTAGCAAATTCTTAGAGTGTAATTTTTTTATGTAACAAAAGAAGAGAGATAATATATTTTAGGGAAGAAAAGTTTAAGGATGAAATTAAATAAAAAATTTACACCAAACTAATAATAAGATACAACTTCATGAACTAAAATACTACTAAACTCCATGATCCCAAGAAAAGCAGCGCATGCGTGATGAAGATCCGCCTGATTCTTCCACCAAACGACCGACATACTTGTATAGATTGTGATACGCGACCTTTGGTCTCATACAAAGATATTGTTACCAGAGGCAATGAGCCTCTTTGAACAAATCCACATGTGGATATTGGTGAAGATGATATTTCTATTGGCTTTGTAAATGGAGTTCCTTCCATTGATTTTTCGGCGGGAGTCCAAGCCTTGGCAGTTTAAAGTATGGATCTCACTCTCATTGTCAAGATCCTCGGTCGATGAGTTGGCTATAACGTTCCCCATAACCGAATCTATGGTATCTTGAAGCCATCACACCCCATTAAATTGGTTGACATTGAACATGATTATTATTTGGTCAAATTTAGTGATGGTGGTGATTATTTGAAGGTGGTCCCTATATCTCTGTTGAGCCTTGGTCAGAGGACTTTCAGGCATCGCAAGCATCTCCTAGCAGGCTCATTATAAAGATTTCAGGCCGATTAGCCTCTATACTGTCATGTATAAATTAATTACTAAAATTCTAGTTCGCCGGCTGAGCACTATCTTGCCTCGCCTAATTGCTCCCCAACAAACAAGCTTTCTTGCTGGCCGGAACATTTCGGAGAATATTATAATTAACCAAGAAGTTATTCATTCAATGAAGAGTAAAAAAGGTGAAAGATTATGAACAAGAGAGGAGAAGAAGAGAATGAACAAGTCAAAAGCAATCTGATTTCATTCATAACCTCATTGGATATTTATACAGAAATGTATATAGGAAAGATAACTGATTACAAACAACTCAGCAACTTTAACAAACTTCTACAACAAAATCTAAAGATTTCCCATCTTGATAACGGCTATCTATAACTCTAACATACTTCATATGTCTCTTCTTTTTCCCTCTTTTTGAGATAAAAAAAACTTCAAGATGTAGATAGGAGCCTTAGTTCATCTACAGAGAAAACTTTAAGTTGCTCTCGAAGTTAAACAAAAAAAACTAGCAGATAAAGGCTTGGTAAGAACATCAGCAATTTGATTTAAAGCTGGCGCATAATTGATCTGAAATGAACCATCCAAAATTTCTCTCTGACAAAACTTAGGTCAAGCTCCACATGTTTCAGCTTGGCATGATGTACAGGATTGGAAGAATGAGCAATAGCACTGGTATTATCACACCAAATGATGGAGGGAGAAGGAAGATGAATACTTAACTCAGTAAGCAAAGACTTCACCCAGATAGCTTCACACATAGCATTCGCAATACCTCAAAATTCAGCCTCAATGGAAGATCGTGAGACAACTGTATGCTTCTTTGAACTCCAAGCCACCAAGTATTTTCCCAGAAAAATACAATGATCAGTTGTTGATCTTCTATCATCTGGATTAGTACCCCAATCTGAATCAGAATAACCAATTAGACTAGAGGTTGAAGAGTTTGTACTGAAAAACAAACCATGTCATGCTGTGCCTTTGAGATATCTAATAATTCTCTTAGTAGCCTTTCAATGCTTGTCCAGGGGAGACTGCATGAATTGACTAACTCTATTTACAGCAAACTAAATATCTGGTATGGTTGTGCAAATGTGTTGCAAAGTACCAACAACCTGCCTAAACAAGGTGGCTTCAGTTTCAGAACAAGGACTCCCATCATGGGCAGACAACTGAGGAGTTGTGACCATGGGTGTAGGTGCAGGAGTGACATCAACCATTGAAGTTTTCTCAAGCAACTCCATAACATGATTCTTCTGACTGAGAATGACACCTTGTTTAACATCCTGAACTATCATACCCAGAAAGAACTCCAACTTGCCAAGATCTTTTAAAGAAAAAACTGTATTGATATCCTTTGACCAGATTCACATCACTAGCAATATTCCCTGTTATCACAATGTCATCTACATATACCATAACAAAAATTTTGCTGCCATTGACATTCCTAAAATATAGAGAAGAATATTCTAAGGATGTTGTAAAATGCAGAACAAATACAAGGTGTGACCTAAACTTATCAAACCAGGCTCTGGTGCCTGTTTAAGCCCATACAAGGACTTCTTAAGAAGACATACTAACTTATTCCTATTTTCATCAAACTGTTCAAAGCCCGGGGGCTGATTCATATAGACTTCTTCTGACAAATTTTCATTTAAAAAGGCGTTATCAACATCAATCTGCCTTAAAAACCAACCATTACTTAAGGCTACACTAAGTAAAATTCTAACAGAAACAAGTTTAACAACAGGACTATATGTTTCTCCATAATCGAAACCTGCTTGTTGTGAAAAACCCTTAGCCACCAGCCTTGCTTTATAGCGAGAAACACTGCCATCTACATTACGCTTGACTTTAAAGAGCCACTTACAACCTATTGGAACCCTATCTGCAGGTAAAGTAACCAATTCCCATGTGCCTTTTTGAATCAAAGCTTGAAGTTCCTTTTGAACTGCTTCTTTCCACTCATCTATAGCCATAGCTTGATGTATATTCTTAGGTTCGGACAAGGCTACTGTAGTATGATAAGCCTTAGGCTTAAAGATCCCAAGCTTAGATATGGTCACCATGGAGTGAGTAGGTTTCAAGTGTTCAGGTCGAGAGGAAATAGCAGCTGCCTCCTGTTCAAGAGACCCTTGATTCCTAACAACTCCTTGCTCAGAAGAACCTTGAACTTCAGCTTGCTCAGAAGAATTTTGAGCACCATCAGCTCTTTGTTCAGAATGTCGATGGATTTCAGAAGAGTTTTGAGCACTATCAGCTCTTTGTTCAGAATGTCTATGGATTTCAGTAGATTGAACCTCAGTAGCTCATTGACCACAAGAAAGCTAACTTTTCTGATGTTGAACAACATCAAAAGGAGTTTGGAGTTCTTCTATATTCTGGACTCCAGCAGGAGTTTGAAGCTCTTCTATATTTTGGACTCCTACATGACCTTGATAACCAAAGTAATGAGAAGTAGACACATCATGATTACCTAAAATAGTGGTGTCAGGAGAAGTAGCAGAACCAGAAGCTACAGGCTGAAGAAGAGGTTGAGAACAAGGATTGGTTGAACTGGTTGATCCACTAAGAGAAAGACTAGGAGTAGAGTTTGTTCTATTAGTAGTCTTTTTAAGATGAGCTCCAGAGAACTTGAAAGAGTCATGTTCATCTGCTAACTTAGAAGAACAAATTTTAGAAGAACAGTTTTGAAAAGGAAAGAAAACTTCATTAAACTCAACATATCTAGAAACATATCTAGAAACATATACACGACCATCCTTACTTAAGCACTTATAACCATGTTGATGTGTACTATATCTAATGAAAGTACAAGGTATCGACCTAAACTGCAACTTATTCTTATTGTAAGGCCTTGTTAAAGGAAATCATTGACAACCAAAGATCTTTAGAAAACTATAATCTGGTACTTTCCCAAATAATTTCTCATGAGGAGAAATACCCTGAAGAATTTTAGTAGGCAGACGATTAATAAGAAAAACAGAGGTGAAGAAAGCATCAGACCAATACTTTAAGGGAATTGCAGCTTGAGCCATAAGAGTAAGACCAAGTTCAACAACATGCCTATGTTTCATTTCTACCATTCCATTCTGTTCAGATGTATGTGGACAAGTATTTCTAAAAATAACTCCTTGTTGCTGAAAGTAGGACATTAAAGGTTTAAACTCAGTCCCACAATCTGATTGCATCATTTTTACCTTATGATTTAACTGTTTCTCAACCATTCTATGAAATGTAACAACCACATTTTAAACATCAGACTTATTGGAAATAAAGTAAATCCAAGTATACCTGGAATATGCATCTACAAAACTAATATAATAACTACAATTATTAGAAAGCAAAGGTGATGGTCCCCATAGATTCATTTGAATGAGTTGCAAAGGTTGATCATAGATGGTAAGAGATGAATTAAATTTTAGTTTATGACTTTTGCCCAGTTTACAAGCTTCACAGAAAAAATTACTTTTATTATTAAAAGAAATATTACAATTCTTTGAGACAATATCTAGAACAGCAGAAAATGGGTGCCCTAATCTCCTGTGCCAAAGTTCTAAATTGCCATGAATAGAAACAGAACAAGCATTTGCAACACCTAAGTCCTCTAAACTAGAAGAGTTTCCAACAACATCCTCTAAACTAGAAGAACTATAAGCATAAACACATTTATCGGAAAAGAAACAATCTTGAGAATCAGAAACAGGCAAACCAGACGCAGCAGAAGGTATCTTGTACAAACCATCACTTTCCAAACCTTGCACTATTGGCTCATGTGTTGACAGATCCTTCACAAGACAATAGTTAGAAAAAAACTCAATTGAAACACGATTATCTTTGGTAAACCTAGAAACTGAAAGAAGGTTCTTTTTAATTGCAGGCACATGTAATAAATTATTTAAAACTAAGGGTCGATTCACAGAGTTAATCACAGAACTACCAACATTAGATATTGAAACACCCATACCATTTGCAACAGACACCTTACCTATACCTTGATAAGAAGTATGGTTAACGATGTTACCTGCATCTGGAGTTAGATGTGCAGTAGCTCCCGAGTCAGGATACCAGGCTGCATCATTGTATGTTGGAAGACCGAACTCATCCGAAACGGCAACAATAGTGGCTATAACTCCATTGGAATTAGAATTTGGGTTAGGGTTACTCGATACGACATCAGATTCTTGTAACCCAGATTGCTCCTCTGACTCGTCAGCAAAGTTGCAGAAATTCGCCGGGAATCCATTGTTAACTTGTCCGTCATAAGATTGATCGAACCGGAAATAACACCGATTGGCCAAGTGCCTTAATTTCCCACAGACCTAGCACTGAACCCTCGATCTGCCGGCAAAACCACGACCTCGACCTCGAAAAGAAACCGTCGCACCACGATTGTAAGAGGGAACCGATCCTTGAAAACGTTGATCAAGAACCGGCCTCGATTGAAATCCTCTGCCTTGATTGTGAAACACTCGATCATGAGAGTCTTGTGGCTTCTGAAAGGATGAAGAGACTTGGGCAAAGGGATCATACTGATACGAAGCAGGCCCAAAAAGAACATGCCCTTGTGTCATAGTAGGCCCTTGAGTCATATTAACCAGAAAACTCTGATTAAGAAATTCTTGTTGTCGAGCTTCAGTGTCAAGAAGCACAAAACAAACTCCATCAAGTTTGTATGGTGCTGACTAGAGGTGATAACAGCAACAACCGGTTCATACTCCGGTGGAAGACCGAAGAGAATTGTAGATATGTGTATAGTATCTGATAGAGGATTACCACAGACAGCTAAACTGTCACAAACGGATTGAACTTGGGCAAGATATTCCTTCATACTCTGATCTCGTTTGTGCAAATTCCTCAAAGAACATTGAAGAGGCATAACACGAGTTGTTGAAGAAACAGAAAAAAATCTGTTGGACCTTCTCCCAAATCTCCAAGGTAGTTTTGCAATTGACAAGAGATGGCAAGATTGAAGGTCCTATGGACGAAAGAAGCCAAGAACAGAGCGCAAAGTCTTGCTGCTTATACTCAACATATTCTTCATTTACTACAGTATTTCCTTCTTCAGATCGAACATTCTGTGGTGGAATTGTAAGGGTGCCATCAACATGATCTACTAAAGCCAAACTCTCGATAGCAAAAAAGACTTGTTGTCGCCAAAGAAGGTAATTGGTGTCATCAAGCCTGATTGAAATAGTCTTGTTGGTGAATGGCTTAGAGGACGATGTAGAAGAGTTTTCTACCATTGTTGAAACCTCTGATACCATGAAAGATTATGAACAAGAGAGGGGAAGAAGAGAATGAACAAGCCAAGAACAATCTAATTTCATTCATAACCTCATTGGATATTTATACAAAAATTTATATAGGAAAGATAACTGATTACAAACAGCTCAGCAACTTTAACAAACTTCTACAACAGAATCTAAAGATTCCTTATCTTGATAACGGCTATCTATAACTCTAACAAAAGGCAAAGATGGTTGGATGGCAGTGAAGGTGGAGCTTGAAAAAGCCTTTGATCGCCTGCGGTAGGAGTTTATTTCTGATACTTTGTCTGAAGCCGACTTTCCACCTAATTTCTGCAGAATTGTGTTATAGTGCATCTCTTCTTCCTCCATGCAAGTCTGAATTAATTGCTCTTTTAGCAGCGAGTTCAATCCAGAAAGGGGGATACGACAAGGAGATCCCTTATCTCCGTACATTTTTGTTCTCACAATGGAGAGACTTGGACACCGTATTTTAAAGGTTGTTGATGATGGAGATTGGGTCCCTTTTCGTTTAGTACGTGGTGTTCTTCCGATCTCTCATCTATTCTTTGCGGATGATCTCATTTGTTTTGCGAAGGCTACAACGGATCAAGCTTATACTGTTAATGTTATTCTTGAGGAATTTGGTTATTATTCAGGGCATAAGGTTAATAAAGCTAAATCTCATATTTTCTTTTCGGCTAATACAAATGATGACAACGCACAAGCCATTTGTTCTCTCCTTGGTATTGAACAAGTTTTTGATTTGGGCACGTATCTTGTCATGCCGATTCTTTATGGCCTAGGTACTTGTGGTTTCTTTAATTTCATTCTTGATCGAGTACGGAAGAAGTTAGAGGGGTGGTCTTCCCAAACTCTTTCCTTTGCTGGTCGTGCACTCTCGTTAACTCGGTGTTGTCTGCAATCCCGACTTATTTTATGCAAACATGTCGCTTTCCTAATCAAATTTGCATGGAGTTGGAGAAATTAATTATAAATTTTATTTGGAGATCTAATACACAAGCTGGTGGTATACAGCTTGTCCATTCGGACCTTTTAACTCAGTCGCGATCTTGTGGCTAGGAAACTTCAAAACCATAATAATGCTCTGCTGATGAAACTTTGTTTTGCCTTATTATCTAATCAGGATAGCGATTGGGTTTCTTTATTAAGCCAGAAGTATATGATGATTGATGTGTGCCCAGTGAGCATCGAGCGTCCCAAGTGTTCTCATCTTTGGCGTACCCATGGTCTCATTTCTTGGTCGGTTGAGGATGGCCACCTCACTCGTTTCTGGTTCGACGTATGGGTTCATTGGAGTATAGGGGCAGATCAGATAGATGCAACTATGTTGGTTTGTGATGCTACCTTACCGAATGGGACGTGGAATTGGCAGCTTCTACGCAATCTTCTCCATCCGGATGCAATTCCTCACATTATGAACGTTCCTTGTCCGCGTTGATCGTTGGGTTTGGATGATCGGGAAACATAATCAATTCTCGGTAAAGTCGACCTATAATTTTCTTTCATCACCATTATGGTCGGATCAGGATCTGAAATGGAACATCATTTGGAAATTGCCTATCCATGAAAGGTTGGAGTATTTTGTTTGGTTATCTTTGCAAGATAAGCTTCTTTCCAACAGTAACCGATGGCGTCGTTCCCTAACAAATGACCCTTCATGCCATATTTGTGGCTCAAGTGAGGAATCAACTTTGCACATTTTGCGCAACTGTGTAGCAGCCAAAGATTTATGGAAGACATTGCTTGTCCATCATCATGCTCCAAGCTTTTTTGATATTTCCCTACATGAATGGTTTCTATTTAATCCAAGTCATAAAGCCTTTCTTGTTGGCACTAATATTCCTTGGGATTCCTTGTTCTCTAGATAAGAAGGACATGGGCTGTCCACTATGGATCATCCATTGCTTCTGGCTCCCGACTTAATTCTACTGCACTTCCGGAAGAGATCCAATGGCAACCGGCTCCAACAGGGTGGTTTACTTTAAATTTTGATGGCTCTTTTAATCCTACTACTTCTTGTGGATCATTAGGAGGCTTAATTCGGAACAATTCTGGTGACTGGCTTATTGGATTTAATAAGTTTTTTGGAGTTTCTAATCCTCTTCATGCCGAAGTTGGGCTGTTCATTAAGGACTACGAATAACTTGGGATCAAGGTTGTGAACGTGTTTAATGCCAAATTGACTGTGCAGAGGCGTACAATCTTGTTACCTCTGTCAACGCTCATTCTTGTCCGATTAATCTTGTCCGTGCAATCTCGCGCCTAGTCTCTCAAGCATGGATGGTGGAATTTCGCGAGGCCAACTTTTCGGCTGATCGAATAGCAAAAATAGGCATCACCACTGATGATTCAACTACTGTTCTTTTTGACCCTCCATCAAACATTATAGATTGCTTAAATAGGGATATTAATGGCCCTCCTTATGTAAGAACCTAATGTTATGATTTGGTCGTTGGCCCTTTTATATTAAAAAAAAAAATACTATTAAACTCATTAAAACATTTGATTTTCTTAATGAAACTATGGGTAAAGTACACGAATGGTCACCAAACTTTTAGGCGCTTTCATTTTAGTCATCGAACTTTTAAAATTTTCATTGGGGTCACCTAACTTTTATTTTACTTTTATTTTGGCCCTTCCCGTTACCTCCCGTTATAAAATGCTGATGTGGCATGTTATCTTCTTCTTCAACCTATGTCTTCATCTCTTCTGTTTTTTCCTCCATGAACATAAGAACTTACAAAAGTATGACATTTCCTCTATTTATTTTCTTCATTTATTCTTTCTCCCTTAGATGCTATAATGGATAAACTTTAACCTCTCCTTACCCTTCATTTTTTAAACAAAACCTATAAAACAGAGATATGAAATTAGTTTGCATACAAATATAACTTGAGTTTTTGGATTTGAGTTTTAACCGTTTTGGTTACTTTGGAGTTTCTTTGTTTTTAGCCGAAATGTCCGGATCGAAGGAGATGCATTTAAGTGGGAACTTACTAAGAATGGAGATATCAGATATATGGGAGAATCTGAGAGTAATTTGGTACTACAATTTTCCAGCATGGGATTGGTTGGTCAAATTCCAGCTTTCATAGGAGTACAGTTGAGAAATGTATGTTATCTAAGTCTTGACAACAACAAAACTTCAAGGGGAACTACCAACGAAGTTTGGGTTTCTGGAGTTTGTGAGTGAAATCAATTTGGAAAACATTAATTTTAGTGGAAGAGTTATTTTCCCTGCAAAAATTCTTATTTTTGTAAATTCTTATGTTGATTGAAGTAAAAATAGAGGAGATGAAGACATGGGTCGAAGAAGAAGATGACGTGCCACGTCAGTATTTTCTAAGGAGAACCAGAATGTAAGCGAAATAAAAGTCGAGTGATATATAGACTCTGCTCCTGTAGCACATTTTTCTCTTTGCTCCTATAGCACGTTTTCTTTCTCTTTTTCAGATCTGTTTTTCCTCTTGACTTTTGTCAAGTCTTTGCGCCATCAGGATTGGCTTCACTGCTATGGCGACAGTGACTGATGATCTGGCAAACCTTTCCATTGCTGGTGGTGAGGATGATGGGCTTCAGTTGGAGGCTGAGGATGTTGATTCTTCTATTTCTTATGACCACTGCTTTGCTGGGAGATTTCTCACTAGTAGCGTTGTCAATGTGCCGGCGATGAAAGTTACTTTGGCTAATGTTTGGAAGCCGATTGGAGGCATCGCATTATCTGATATTGGGGATAATAGGTTCCTGTTCAGATTTTTCAACAACATAGATGCGAATCGAATTGAGAAAGGGGGCCATGGTATTTTAATAATCACCTTCTTATTATGCATCGGTTGTTACAAAATGAGGATCCTCTGCTAGTACCTTTGTTCCAAGTTTCATATTGGGTGCTAGTTCATGATGTGCCCCCTGGTTTTATTTTTGAAAAAGTGGCCAAGTCGATTGGGACCTTTATTGGCGGCTTCTTGGAATATGACTCTACGGCGGTGACCTTGAGATACAAACGTATAATGCGTATAAGAGTTCTTCTAGACTGCCGATTCCTGTTGAAGAGAAAGAAGAAATTGATTCTTGGCGGGGGTAAAGCTCATTATGTCCGGTTTGAATATAAAAAATTAACTCTGTTTTGTTTCATTTGTGGCTTACTTGGCCACGGTGAAAGTTTTTGTCCGGTGCGGGTGGTTAAGGGTGAAGAGGAGATTGCTTTCGAATGGAATGCATCGCTGAGAGCATCGTCGAGACGTGCAACGCCGGCATCCAGCCCCTGGCTTCGGGATGAGCCCGTGAATCATACCTATTTTTCAGGGATAAATGTTTCCAACGAAATTAGTGGGGCTAATCTCAATCAAGATCAAAGTTTATCCCATGGCGTTAATTTAGGGGTGTAATTCCCTTATTTATTTCCAGGCCTCCAAGTTGGGCCGTCTAATCAGACTGTGGGCGGTCAAGTATCTGGGCCATCCTTTTTCCTGTTCTTATTATGGATACTCATATGACTAATGAGATAGAGGACCAGGCCTTGGAGCAGGTTGAAGGTTCGAAACGTCCTCGTGTTCACGTTCCCCCACAAGGATTTTCTGCTGATTTAGATTTGAATGGTGTCACCCCTCTTTCATCGGCAGGCCGGCCGGAAACAATGAAAACCTTAAGCTGGAATGTCCGTGGCTTGGGGAAGCTGCAGGCAGTTCAACGCCTCAGGAATAAGCTGAGGGAGATTCGCCCCGATGTTTTGTTACTTATGGAAACTAAACTTTCTGATGTTAAAATGGCTCGGGTTCGTCGTCAATGTGGTTTTTCGCAAGGCTTTGAAGTTAGTTCGAATGGCTCTTGTGGTGGATTATCTTTGGCTTGGAACCGTGAAGTGTCTGTTTCCCTAAGGAGTTTTTCCATTTTTCACATTGATGCTGAAATTACTGATATTTCATCTTCTTTGGTTTGGATATTTACGGGATTTTATGGAAACCCAATGGAAAGGCTACTTGTGGACAGTTGGAATTTATTGCGGTCATTAGGAGAGGATCAGAGTTTGCCCTAGTTGGTGGTGGGGTATTTTAATGAAATTCTTCTCTCGTCTGAAAAGGAGGGAGGTCGATTGCGTTCTAGTAGAAATATGGATGCTTTTCGAAGTGCTTTGGAGGATTGTGACTTACTGGATTTGGGTTTCTCTGGTCAGTGGTATACTTGGGAAAAAGGTCGTCTCTCATCTAATGTTATTCGTGAGCGGTTAGATAGGGGTGTTGCCAATCCCGAATGGTGGGACGCTTTTCTGAATTTCTCTCCATCATCTCTCGCATTCCATATCCGATCATTGCCTGATATTGCTTACATCATCTTCTCAAGGTTCTTCTTACTCTCGTTTTAATTCTCAGCCTTTTAAATTTAATGCACACTGGACATTGGAGGAGGAATGTGAACCCCTTATTAAAGAGTTTTGGGAAGAAAATCATTTGTGTCTCCCACGAAAACTGGAGATTCTAGGCTCTAAGCTTCTTCAATGGCAAAGTGAGAGTAAGATGATATGTCGTAATCGTACTTGTGACCTTAAAGATAAACTTACTTCCTTATCGAGTAAGGACCCCGATGATGAGGTGTTAGCAGAAATTATGGATGTTAAGATTGCGCTGAATTTGGAGGCTGATAAAGAGAAACTGTATTGGGAACAGAGAGCAAGGGTCAATTGGCTTCGGCATGGTGATCGAAATACTACATTCTTCCACAAATGGGCATCGTATCGGAAACGAAAAAACACTATTACTAAATTGCAGAACGATGATGGTCTTTGGATTACGGATGAGAAGGAGATGGCTTCCCTTGTTGTTGAATTTTTTTGGTAATTTGTTCACTAGTTCTACTTCGGTGGGTGATAGTTCAATTTATGATGGCATACGAACAATGATTACTGAGGACATGAATAGGGAGGTGTTACTACCCTTTCGTAAGGAGGAGATTTATGCTGCTATCAAATGTATGGCCCCATTAAAGGCCTCGGGGTATGATGGGTACCCTGCGATTTTTTACCAACATTATTGGCATATTGTGGGGGATGAGGTTTCAAATTTCTGTTTGGATATACTTAATAATAATGGTGATATTTCGGTCATAAACAGTGCGAGTATTGTGCTGATTTCGAAAGTCGAAAACCCATCTACTATGGCCCAATTCCGCCCAATAAGCCTATGCAATGTACTTTACAAAATCATTGCCAAAACGATTGTTAACATGCTTAGCCCCTTACTGAATATTTGTATTGATGAAACACAGGGTGCTTTTGTGGCTGGCAGACATATTATTGATAATATTTTGATAGCTTATGAGGTGCTTCATTCTTTAAAAATGAGGAAGGGAGGGAAGAAGGGGTCTTTTGCTCTAAAGTTAGATATGAGTAAGGCATATGACAGAGTGGAGTGTCCTTTTATCAGGAATTTGATGACCAAGATGGGCTTCGATAACAGATGGGTGTCACTTATTACGAGTTGCGTTGAATCTGTCTCATACAAAGTATTGTTTAATGATAGTATTAGTGATAGTTTTTAGCCCACTCGTTGTCTACGACAAGGGGATCCTTTGAGCCCTTACCTCTTTTTATTTTGTGCGCAATGTCTTTCTGCGTTATTACATTCGGCTAAGGCCTCTAAAAAATGGAAGGGGTGAAAGTGGGTCGGCAGGGGGTTACTCTAACACACTTATTTTTTTTTTTGCAGATGATTGCATTTTGTTTGGGGAAGCTACTCTTAATGGGGCTTCAATAATGAGGGATTTGCTTTTATGTTATGAAAGGGCCTCTGGACAGAAGGTCAATTTTGATAAGTCCCTAATATATTTTAGTAGCAATTTGGCCCAAAATGTAAAAGATGACATTGGGACCCTACTGGGTGTACGTATCTCGAATAATCTGGAGAAATATCCAGGTCTTCCGACTATGGTGGGGAGGAACAAACGAGAGGCTTTTGCGTGTCTAAAAGATAGAACTAATCTGAAAGTTGAGGGCTGGAGTGTACGATTCTTATCTATATGGGTTAAGGAGGTCTTCTTGAAATCGATTCTTCAAGCAATCCCAGTCTACGCTATCCAGTGCTTTCTCTTTCCCTTGTCCATTTGCAGTGAGTTGAAATCTATTTACAATAGATTTTGGTGGCGCAATAATAGTACCAAAAAGGGAATTCATTGGCCGAGATGGATGGATGTATGTGCCTCTAAGTCTATGGGTGGAATGGGTTTTCGGAGCCTTGCTAAATTTAACATAGCTATTCTGGCTAAACAAGGATGGCACATTATGACAAATCTAGATTGTCTCTTAGCTAAGGTTCTTAGAGGTCGGTATTTTCCGAATGGATCATTTATGCACTCGGATTTGGGTACTAAACCTTCATACATTTGGTAGAGTATTTGGGCATGTCGAGGCTTATTGGAGAAAGGAGTAAGTTGAATGATAGGAGATGGGAAGTCAATTAATATTTGGAATGATGTGTGTGTGCCTGGTTCAAAAGATGGCAGGGTGGTGGTTGACTCGATTTCCACTCAGTACAGCTGGGTTGCCGATTTAATTGAGGAGAATAATCGATCATGGAAGAGTGATGTGATTCGCAGGCTTTTCTCACGAGACGAAGCTGAACAAATTCTTAGTATACAACTCTCTAACATATTTAGCCCATATGGATTCAGATGGAGGTATGACCCTTCTGGGTCCTATAATGTAAAAAGTGGCTACAAGCTTTTAATGGGTGGGGATAATTTTCCAAATAGTGGTCTAACGGAGTCACAACAACAATCTGCTAAGATTTACGATAGTCTTTGGTCTGCCTCTATCCCTTCTAAAGTTCAGATTGCGTGCTGGAGATTTATCAAGAATTATATTCCAACAACAGTGAACCTATCTCACAGAAGATTACCCGTAAACACAGATTGCCTGCTTTGTAGCAGTTCCCCTGAATATGTGCAACATATTTTGAACTGCCCTTTCTTTCTACAGGTTTTATCCGAGCTCCATATTGATATTATCAGTACTCATATGGAGCAACTATGGCTCCAGTGGCTATCACACTTATTTGAGTCACTATCCAGGGAAGCAATCAGGCTTTTTCTTCTAGCAATATGGGCAACATGGAACTACCGTAACATAAGATTACATGATAATTTAAATCAAAGACCGAGTGATGTGGCAAAATTTATTAAGCATTACATAGGAGAAATTGATGCTTCTACTTTACACAATAGTAGGAGACCCATTCAACCATCAGATGGTTGGATCCCTCCTCCTATCGATTATGTCAAGGTAAACTATGATGCAAGTTTTCAATCAACCACAAACATTTCATTTTCAGGAGTTGTTATACGAAATACACAAGGCTTAATTATGGTTGCTGGATCTTACCCAAATCATTATGTCCCTAACCTAGAGGTGGCTGAGGCCCTAGCTTGCCGGCACGCTGTGACGCTGGCAAGAGAGGTAGAGTTACATCGTGTGGTGGTTGAAGGAGATTCGCTGAGCATTGTAAAGAAATTATTAGCTCAGTCTTGTGATAGATCTT
Source organism: Hibiscus tridactylites (assembly GCA_958450335.1). NCBI lineage: Eukaryota > Viridiplantae > Streptophyta > Magnoliopsida > Malvales > Malvaceae > Hibiscus > Hibiscus tridactylites. Next base: position 50,842,723 of record OY288285.1, read on the forward strand.
TAACGTGACCGATCATTCAAGATATTAAACAAATATCGAGGGGATTTAGGGACTTATCTTTCCATCATAGTCATCGGAACTTCAACACGGCGGCGCATCTTATGGCCAAAGAGGGGAGACGTTTCGACTCCATCCGTGTCTGGATTGAAGAAGCCCCAGATCTGGTTGAATCGACGGCCCTTGCAGATCGGACTCGGGCCGATTTGGTTTCCTAATTCCCTGTGTCGGTAGCCTCCGGAGCTTTCTCATCTTCCTCCGGTTTCTTTCACACATTTGCATGCAACGAATCATAACTTGCTCTGAAGATCAGAGTTTGAGCTCAAATGGTGAAGCTGATTTTTCAGTCGGTTCGTGTGGTTTTGGGACCTTCTTTTTCTTTATGTTTCGTTTCTTACTTTTGATTAGGCATAGCTGTCTTTTGGGTTTCCTTTATTTTGTCTTTAATTTGTTTCTCGATTGGACTCCCTGTAACCGATCGGCTTATTTAATTAATCAGCATTTTATTTAAAAAAAAGTTGAGTGATATCAATAAAAAGTTTTAAAAATTCGATGACCAAAATGAAAATACTCTAAAAGTTTGATGACCATCTGTGTTTTTTACCCTAAAATTATTGATGCATTTGATAGCTAGTCGATTTATTCACAGGTTAAATCACCTATTCATAAATATGATTATATTTAAAAATCTTTTAAATTCAAATGGCCCTAATTTAAATTTAATATAAATAAACTATTTAAATTTTAATTATAAAAACATATACATATAAATGTAAAATTATTTCTGATATTATAATATATATTTTTTTGAATATTGATATTATAATATATTTAAATAAAATGATTTCTAAGACCAACCAAAATTAGAAAAGTACAAAAAAAAAGACCATGTTGCGATTTTGGTAGTGGAGAGGTCAATACCAGGAAGGTCCACAGTTTTGACCAAAACTTTATATAAACTATAATGTAAACGCAAATCCTTTTATCCTCTAGAACTTTTTTTATTCAAAAAAAAATATTTGGCATTGTTTGAAGAATTCCGATCCCATGAATTGTTTGACTAACTTTTTTAGGGACAACAATAAAAGAAAATTTATAATTTGTTATCCTTTATTTTTAATTTTTAAATTAAATATCAGTTGATTGAATGAGATAAGACGTTAAATCTTTAAGTAAAGTCTTATATTTAAATTCTGATGTGCTGAATAAAGCAAATTAAATTAAGAAAGTCGTGAAATAATTGATCAATATAATAAATTTATGTAATACTCAATACGTGTTAATCAATAAATGATCTAAATTCTAGTGATTATATTTAAAAATCTTTAAACTTCATCACTCAATTTTACTCTCACTAAAGTTTACAATTTTTTAATTGTAAAATACCTAAATCATCATTCAACTTTGCTCTCAGACTATTTTGGTCACAATACTTTTAAAACGATCAATTTACTCACTAAACTTTACTTTCTAACCTATTTTAGTCACTTTTTTTTATAAAAAAGAATATTACCACTTGTCTCGTTAAAAATTCAAAAAAAATACAAATGGAGGAAAAAATACAAATGAAAGTAATTACAGAAAAGATAACATCTGATAGAATCCAAAACAAACAACAAACCAAAAGCTGAAACAAAATAAACCATATCGTTCTAATCACCTAAGTCCTCAAGCATTAACGGTACGGAAGGGGGCGGGTGAGAAGAAAGCTAGGGATGGACATTTTATCCGGATCTGACGGGTTCTGACTCGACTCGGCCTGATCGAGTCGGATTTTTTAATGAAAAAACTGAGTTCGGGTCGGGACGGATCGGGTTTTTACTAAAAGTATACTCGGGTCGGGTCAGGTTCGGGTTTAGGGTGGAAAATATCCGACCCGACCTGACTCGGGACTAATAGTGTAATTTTTCCCTAAATTTTTTAAGGATATTTATAATAGTACCCTCTTTATATATATATATATTATAATTAAGTCCTTAAAATTGAATTTGTATTTACAATTTAGTCCTTTGAGTTAATTTTTTTTACAATTAAGTCCTTAAAAATATTTTTTTACAATTAGGTCTCTAAAATTAATTTATTTTATATAGTTCGGGTCAGGTCGGATTTAGCATATTTATTTCGGGTCGAATTTTTTAAATAATATTACCGAGTCGGGTCGAGTACGGGTTTAGGGTGTTTAGTTTTTGGTCGGGTGCGGGTGGGCCAAAAACCTGACCCGTGCCCATCCCTAAAGACAGCACCACATCCATATTATCAGGTGATGCAAGTTTAGCAAGGCTATCCACAACCTTATTACTACTCCTCCAAATATGATTCAAACGAGAGAACACTTCTCTAACAAATTCATATCATGTCGAAGGATGCACATAGCATCCAAACTATCGACTTCAAAAATAACTTGACGAAAATCACATTCCCATGCATACCATAATCCAAGAAACGCTCCTTAAATTTCAGCTTCAAGAACTGAAGTTACTGAACCAATAGCGATAAACTTCGTGAAACCAAAGATCCACGTATCAGAATGATCCCGCGCAATCCCCTCGGGAGAACATCGGGCTCCATTGGAATTTACTTTGATCCAACCGACATCCGGCAGAGTCTACTGCCCACCCCTTCGCCGGTCACCCACCCACCATTCTTCAAAGATAGGTTTTGAACTGTAGCTACAGATTCACAGTGAGAATAGATGGTGAGAAGTAAAAAACTTTGGGGACGGTCCACAGTGGAGTTGTGGTCCTGTTGCTGAGTGAATGGATTCCAAACGCTAATGCGTGCATTTCGACAACTCTCTGGCTCTGGCAAACAACCACGCTTATCCCCAAGCAATGTCTTAACCTTTCCATGATGCAATCGATGTCTTCATTTGTCTCTCTACATTTTTCCATCATGTTGTGATTTCATGTCTTTTGGGTGCAGTATAGTTCAACCAATGGCATCACGAATTCAAGAATCCTTCTCATTCACCCAGGCACTCATCATCCAAAACCTCAAATACAACGCCGATGAAGGAGTGGGTGGCCAATGAGGGTGAAAATGGTTTGAGGTTTAGAGTGTCGAGGGATTTAGGGTTTTTATTTTTTTATTTAATAATAATAAAATATAATTTATTTTTATTATAAATTAATTTTTATATCTAATAATAATAAAATATGTCAAGTCATATTAAAATATTAATAAAATAATTCAAAGTTATCAAAATAGGTCAAAAAAGTAAGTTTAGTGAGTAAATTGATTGTTTTTGAAAGTTCAGTGACCAAAATAGGTCTGGGTAAAGTTAAGTAATGATGTAGGTATTTTACCTTTAAATTTAATTTGTAGTAAATCTATTCCCTCAGTAAAAAATAACATGAAAAAAACATGAAAAAAATAATGAAATAAGTGTTTTTTATTGGTTGTGAATATGGATAACGTGGCGAGCCAGACCTATAATATAATTTCTCATTTATTAATTTTTGAACTGCCACGTATGTATCAAATAGTATTTGTTTTCATCCCTATAGCCTATCGTTCCGTTCTTGTTACCGTCCTCGTCCCTAGCTAAGGTGGTCTGAAATTTAAAACATATCCGCTGCTCCTCTCACCCGAGAATTTATATATACCAAATCAAACAATTATCCAGACAATTATGACACCCCTTAATTAATTATAATATATTCAAAATTATTTACCTTTGATATCACAAAGCGACCTTGCATTTTACTTGATATTTTTGTTTATAAGAATATCAACTATTTTGATAGATCTGCGGCAATCGGAGCCCCTATTTGATTATTCCAATGGAGAAAAGTTCTCTCTTGTTATGGGAAGCAATATATATACGTTCGGGTTCGTCAAACGGAGGACAACGGAGATCAAAGAACAAAATATTAAAACATTCAATGCTAGATTCGTGAAAATTGGGATGTTTTTCGATAAAAAAATATCGAATTCACGTTTAGGAGGAATAAACAAATTCGGTTGAAAATTTTGGTACTCATCAACCGCAATTAATGACGGCCGGCGGTGGCCAGCACGATTGTCGGTCGCGATGAACCAGAATCTGAATAAATTGAGAGACAAGGAGATAAAGGGAAAAAAGAGAGGAAAATAGGAGAAAATGATGTTGTTTTGATTTCTTATACAATCCCTAAATATCTCAATTTGTGAACGAGTGCGACGAGTACCGCTTTGTTTTTCATTATCAAACAAGATTTCATTGAGATCCCCCCAATCAGCCAAGCAAGAGGCGAGGAGGAGCTTAAATTATCAATTAGATCCCAAGTTTTATATTTTAAGTTCGTATCAGCATAGTCGTAAATACCGATGAAGTGAAAATGATCAGAATCCGAATGAACAACAACATCAATATGGCGGGCAGAGTACGAAAGCGAATCAAATCAAATTTTATTATTCCATAAAAGCATAAGACCCAAACAATCACGACCGTTATCCACAGTGATACAACCGAACATATTAAGAGCAAACTTCAATCTATCACTACTAAACCTATTTAAATTAGTCTCGCTAAGAAAGACAAGATCATGATGAATCCTAGCAACAACTTGTCCTGAAGATTGAACTGCCTGAGGCTTACCGAGACTCTGGTAGTTCCAACACACGAGCTCTTTTTTTTTCACGGTGGGGTTCATCATCAACCTCCAATGAAGAGTTTTTGACGTTGTTCATCTCAATTTTAGAGTGTTTGGAGTTTTTGACATTAGAAAGGGGTGAAAGGCGCTGCTATTTAGCCGTGACGGCTTCTGCAAGTGAGGAGACTCGCTTAGAGCTACGTGTGGCCATCTCTGGCTTACTCTGAATGGTAGGCTCGGTGGAAGGAGGTTGGTTAGCTAACCAAGCATCAAATCGGATAGCACCGACGAATCGAACTTGCCCACAACAACCTTACATTTTGTAACCTCAAAGGTGGAGACAACAGTGGCTACTTTACTCGTCGTACTCACTGCATCAGCCAAAAAAACAACATCTGAATCGGAAGCAACATGCACAATTTCTATAGCATCAGCTGCCGCAGCAACAATATAAACGGACATGTGCAGAAGCAGTCGCAGCTGAAAAGCTTGGCCCCTACTCGGCACTGACATAATTGGTATCCACCAAATCCTCAATAATATCATCAGTTGGAGAATTCTCTCCCATATTTACATCCAAAGGAGCATCCAAATTTCTCGTATGTAAATTAGTAATATAATCGAAAATAGTCGTATGTAAATCAACAATATAAACGAAATTAGCATCGTTCTTACCGGTCTCATTACTAGTCACATTGGAGGATGACTCAACATCAAGGTAACAAATTCTACCTCTCGGCAGGTAGGGGCCCTCTTGAGGTTTCGGAGGAGCAACACGAAGCCAATCCCCATATTGCAACTTAGTCGAAGCACTAACCTTAACTGTCAGGCAAGATAAAACTGGGTGACATATGATGTCGCATCCGTGGAAAAGCAAGGGAAGTCGTTCATAGTGAAGAGGACATAATTTCGGTGTAGCACTAGAACCGCCTAGAGCCACACATTGGCGGATCGGTTTGGAAGTATCCAAGATGTCCATACCTAAAGGAAATCATCCATGTTGCCATCCATAATCCGAGTATCAAGACAATCGAGATGCGATGAATTTGGACCCAAATTCGCATATAGGTAAAGGAGTACTTATCAATTGAGCACTTAGGATCCAGAGGGAGAAGGGCAAACCAATCCTTCTTAAGGTCCAAGGTCCTCGCTTAAGAACATCATTACGTTTCGCAACCGACAAGAACTTTATCAGGAAGATATTGGACTTCAATTCATAAATAGCTAAAACCTTATCATTTTCACACTGTTATGCTTGATAGGCTCGATTTCCTTCAACCGTTATGGATTGCCAAGTAGTGGAGAAGTTGAATTTTTGGGTGATTGAGGTGTGGAAGCTAAAAGATAAAAGACATGATAATTTAGAGTGGTTCGGCCTTCTAACAAGCACCTACATCCACTACCTTAGCTTCCCACTAAGGATTTCACAATCAATCCACTAATTGATTCGTCCTTTTTTCTAGGATTAGAAGGAAACCCTTATAACGATCAAAGCTTTCTAGCCCAAAGCTTGATCAAACCCTCTCTACAAGAGATAAAGATAAGAAAACTAAAATCCCTCTTACAAGATTGATGTTTTCACACTAAAGCACTCACCCAAACCTAAACACTTGAGCAAATTTGACAATTTAGGCTCACAAGTGCCGTCTATACAAAAAATGGATAAATTAGGCTCTAAAGACAATTTGATATCATATGGTTGTTAACAATTGAAGCATTAGTCTTCCCTTGATGCTTGAAGGTCCCTTTTATACTCCCAATTGAGTTTATAGCCATTGAGGACCGTTGGGGTTGAATTGGAGCCGTTGGAGACTTTATTTCCCACCATAAATGCAGTTCTGCAACTACCTGTATCGAAACAGTACATGTCTGTTTCGAAACACGACTAAAACAGAAAGAGCCGTTATGCGCATTGAAGAGGCCGTATCGAAACATCTTGGGTCGCATCGGAACACCCGTATCGAAACGCCTAGTGTCGTATCGGAACAGCCTGCAATTCAAATAGTCGTTGGGAAATGGTCGTTGAGGTTGTAGCCATTGGAGTGTGTGCCACGTGGGCGTACCGCAACACCAAAGGGTGTTTTCAAACCACACCTATCCGTATCGAAATAGATAGGCCTTGCATCGAAACGAATTCTGGCAGTTTCAAAACGTATCGATACAGATTATGCATGTATCGAAACGAGTACATTAAAAGCACCGATTTGGCTATTTAAAAACGTTTCAAACATTGTCAAAACCTTTTTAAACATCCTCAAACTTATTTTCAAGTTGTTTTTGACTTAGAGAATATTTTAAATTCTTTTCAATTAAGTCCAAAACAATTTTCAATTATTATATCAAAACATATATTTCTACACACACCGTACGAAAGACACCTATCAAGGCTGTGCCATCAATGTTTTAAGGTGTGATAACCTTCCCAATAAGAGACAAGTCATAATCCTCTAAAGGAGATTCCCAATTAACAGAGGGAATGAAAACCACTTCGTGTTCCTTAGTAGGGATGTAAAAACATGTAATCGGATGGGTTTCAGGTCGGGTACTGTCAGGTCGGGTAAAATCGGGTACAGGTCATTTCAGGTCATTTTTCTATTTTGACTCGACTCGGGTAGGGTGCGGGTCCATTTCAGGTCGGGTCCATTTCAGGTCGGGTCCATTTCAGATCGGGTCCATTTCAGGTCGAGTCCATTTCAGGTCGGGTTCATTTCAGGTCGGGTCAAAACGGGTCGGGTCCGAAGCAGATAATTGACAGGTTAATTCGGGTTCGGATACACTTCAGGTCGGGTCCATTTCAGGTCGGGTCCGTTTCAGGTCGGTTGCATTTCAGGTCGGGTGCATTTCAGGTCGGGTAATTTTAGGTCGGGTAGTTTCAGGTCGGGTAATTCAGGTCGAGGTATTTTTAGGATTGAAATTCGTATTGAGTTTGAGTTCGGTACAACCGTATAAGTAGTCGATAGACTTTAGGTTGGCCTTCGTCAATCGTCATTGATTTTGAGTTAATTATTTAAAGTCATATCAAATTAAAATTATAAAACATTGGAGTAATTAAAAAATACTGAAAAGGGGTCAATTTGGATTAAAAATAAAGTTTCACAGATTATAATGAACAAAAATATCAAATTAAAATTATAAAACATTAGACAAATTTAAAAGAAAACAATGAAAAGGGGTCAATTTGGAATAAAAATAAAATTTTGGGGACTATAATGAACAAAAATATCAAATTAAAAGTATAAAAATTAGAGTAATTAAAATAACAATAAGTAGATGTCAATTTATAATAAAAATAAAGTTTTAAGGTCTAGAATGAACAAAATTTCAAATTAAAATTATAAAACATGATGAATTAAAATATATATAGGGGCCAATATGGAATTAAAATAAAGTTAATGGACTAGAATAAAGAAAATATCAAATTAAAATAATAAAACATTTGACAAATTAAAAAATAAATGTGGGTCAATTTGGAATACAAATAAAGTTTTAGGGTCTAGAAGATGAAAATATCAAATTAAAATTATAAAACATTGGACGAATTAAAAAAACAATGAATAGGGGTCAATTTGGAATTGAAATAAAGTTAAAGGGACTAGAATGAACAAAGTACAAATTAAAATTATAAAACATCAGACGAAATAAAAAAAACAATAAATAAGGGTCAATTTGGAATTAAACTAAAGTTTAGGGGACTAGAATGAACAAAATATCAAATTAAAATTATAAAACACCGGACTAATTAAAATAAAGTTAAGAGACTAAAATGAACAAAATATCAAATTAAAATTATAAAACATCGGACTAATTAAAAAAATAAAAAATGGTCAATTTGGAATACAAATACAGTTTAAGGACTAAAATGAACAAAATGTCAAAGTAAAATTATATATTATTGGACTAATTAAAAAACAATTACTAAGGGTCAATTTGGAATAGAAATGAAGTTTTAAGGGCTATAATGAACAAAAATATCAAATTAAAAATTATAAAACATTGGATGATTCAGGGTTTAGGGTTTAAAGGGTTTAGGTTTTAGGGAAATTTTATTAATGGTTTAGGGTTCATACATTGATAGATACATACATACTTGCATACATTAGGGTTTATGATTTATGGTGTAGGGTTTAGGGAAATTCATCAAGGGTTTAGGGAAATTCATCAAGGGTTCAGGGTTTATACATAGATAAGTACATATATACATACTTATATACATTAGGGTTTAATGTTTAGGGTTTATGATTTTTAGGGTTTATGGTTCCATGTTAAGAGAAAATTCATTAAGGGTTTAGGGTTCATACATTGATAGGTACATACATACATACTTACATACATTTTAGTCTCAATATTAGGCACTAGAATGAACAAAAATATCATCAAATGATTTATATCTGAAATATTGGAGTAAATTACAAAAATTAAAAAATAATAAGGGTAATTTTCTGTGGAAAATAAAATTTTAGGGAATAAAATGAATAAAAATATCACCGTATTAAAAATGAATAAAATTTATATCTACATATGTATACACATATACATATAAATATACATATATTATGATATATACATGTACATGTATTGTTATAATTAATTAAACATATATATATATATATATATATATACTAAAACACACATGTATACGTACATACTAAAACACATATATATGCATGTATTTAAATTTTAGTATATATATACATGTATGTATGTAAGTTTTAGTATATATATATATATATTGTTATAATTATATATATACATATATATGTATGTAAGTTTTAGTATGCATATATTGTTATATATATATATATATATACTAGAACATACATATTTGTATGTATATATGTATACCCCTAAACAATACCCATAAACCTCAACCCTTAAATCTTATAATCACTAATAATTAGAGTACAAGCCTAATCCCCTAATCCTTAAACTAATATCATAACCTCAAATAATTAAATTGACACATTTACCCCTAAACCCCAAACATGAATATCTAAATCTTACAGACACTATTCACTAATAATTAGAGTGGAAGCCTAATCACATAATCCCTAAACTAATCTCATAGCTCCAAACAATCAACTTGACACACTTACCCTTAAACCCTAAACATAAACCCATAAATCTAACAAACAAAATAAATTGAAACGTAAAATGACAAATCTAAAAATAAGTTAAAACTAAATTATTAATTAGAGCCCAAATCACAAATGAATAAAATTATTAAACCTAATTACTTACCAAATCTTTATACGAGGACCAAATCAAATTTAAAACAAACCAAAAAGCTTAATAATTAATTAATTGATGAAGCGTGGCCTAATTAAATAAAATTTAAAGAAACTAAATCAAAAGTTACGATTAAAAAAAACTAAAACCTAAAAAACCTAAACTCTAACCATCTAATTAAGGAAGGACCTAAATGATAATTAACCCCTAAATAAAAAAATCTCACTTCCCCTCTTAATTTTGTTTCATATTGGCCGCAAATCCCCCCGATCTGGCGGCAAAATTTCTCCCCCCCGCACTCGCATTTTATTTTTGTTTGATATGGTGCCACCCCCTCCATAATTTCCTATCAATCAAAAAAACTTTCCCCCCATTAATTCAAAAAAACACTTCCCCCTAAACTAAAAAATATTTTTCTATTATTTTAATAGTTATAATTAAAATTTTTAATAATTTTTTTAAAATTTAATGATCAAAATTAATAAATTAATTTTTATTAATTTAATAAAACTTTTAAATTTTGAATATTTTTAATAAATTAAATTTAAGTATGTTAATTTTTATTAAACTTCACAAATAATTTATATTGAACGAGTTAGTATTAAATTAATTTAATAAATTAATACTTTACATTTATCAACACTTTAAATTTATCAAATCGTAGACTTCTTCAACTATATATCAGGTAAATATCAAGTCAAATCAATATCAGTTCAGGTTAAAAATAGGTCGGGTCAATTAACAGGTCGGGTCAATTAACAGGTCGGGTCAATTAACAGGTCGGGTTCAAAACAGGTCGGGTTCAAAACAGGTCGGGTTCAAAACAGGTCGGGTTCAAAACAGGTCGGGTCCAAAACAGGTCGGGTCCAAAACAGGTCGGGTCCAAAACAGGTCGGGTCCAAAACAGGTCGGGTCCAAAACAGGTCGGGTCCAAAACAGGTCGGGTTCAAAACAGGTCGGGTTCAAAACAGGTCGGGTAATATCGGATCTCGGGTCAATTCAGTCAGGTAAAATCGGTTATCTGCCAGGTCGGGTTCGGGTTCGTTTTAGTCGGGCGCAGGTCGGGTTTCAGGTCCACAGTAACAGGTCCAATTCGGGTTCGGGTCGTTTTCAGTCGGACGCAGGTCGGGTTCGGTCAGTCGGGTTCGGTCACTACAGTAATAGGTCGAATTCAGGTTCGGGTCAACAACAGTCGGTTACAAATCGGGTTCGGGTCATTAAATTTTCAGGTCAAATCAAGTTCTGACTCGAGCAGGTTTCAGTCGAGTTTTCAAGTCAGTTCAGCTTTTTACATCCCTATTCCTTAGAGGTGAAGTTCAAATCACCCAATTGTTGGAGGATAGAATCGGTAGCCATTGGTTCAAGAAGGAAAGCAGGCCAGAGAAATAATAAGAAAATATAGTCGTAAGTACTTAGAAGATGCTTAGTAGGAATATAAAGAAGATTTGGAAGAGGGACCTTAGGCCCGTGCGTGAAAGAGATAAGTGTAGAGATTAGATCAAATAAATTTAAATTCAATATTAATTTAAACTGAAATCCAACATAGATAATTAAATAGAATTTTAAGGTGATAATAAAAGAGATAAAGCTACCAGATTTCATATTTGAGTTGAAACTTTTCAAAGATAAAACCAATCGATAATAGTTATTCATATAATTACAAGTGATAAGGCATTTAGAATTCGAGATGAAAACTAACAGATTGAGATGATTTGAATCTAGTTTTGGATAAGATCGGTTGGAGGGTGATTCTAAATGAAAAGGGTTATCCCAAAATCTAGAAGAGATAAGGGAAATTGAAAATAAATTCGAAATAAACCGAAATGGTAGATCATATAAGAGATAATCATCCCAACAATCGACCAATATGGAGGTATTTGATACCTGGTCTAATTTGGAGTGAGTGAAGAATAAAACTATGCGAAAATATGTGTCCCCAAAAAATAGAATAGCCATAGCGAAATGAACGCATCTTCAGTTGGAAGATTAAAAGAGATTGGGTTAAATACAACTCCAGTACTTAGCAGCGTTAAGACAAATGGATTTCAAAATTGATTTGAAGCAAGTTGAAGGAGAAACCAACTCTATTTTAACGAAAGGGTTCAACAAATGGATAGAAATTACATGTGCTAATTATCCCATGATTGGACTAAAGAGTTTATCGCGATGAACTGACGCTCCCTTGAAAATCTTCATCCATTGCAACGTCTGGGTGAGCTTGCTCATAGATTGATCCAGTAATTTCAATGAGAAGCATTCCACTGAGTCATCAAATAGGAGATAAATATGTTCGTCATGCCATTTAATAATCTCCTTTTCATCCACAGTCTTCACAATCAGAATGATTTTCCACTGTGGTGTTGTCCAGCTGATGTAATGTCCTGGTCAATAATCACAACATTGGATTGTTGAATCTCAACCTTACCTTCTTCATTAGCTTCATGCATGGCCTCGTAAAAGTCAGCTTGCTCCTCAGTAGTAAGCATATTGCTGCAACATATTTATGGCAAACTTTCTTTTACAAAGGAATCTTCAATTTCCACAAGCTGGCATTCTTTTACTAAGGCATCTTCAATTTCCACAAGCTGACATTCTTTTACTAAGGCATCTTCAATTGCAAATCATTCAACTAGGGAACAACAACCTCACAGATTGTTTGGTTCTAGGATGGTGGGTGCAGTGGTGGGTTTTCTTGAGGAATTCTCTCGTTGTTTACTTGATTTCTCGTCATTCTACTATTTTGATGAATCCTCCTAAATGTTCCCTTGACTCCTGGATCTAGTACGAAAAGTGGTGTAGTAGTACTTCTGGTCATACAACACCTAAACAAAGTAATGAAAAGAAAAAACAAAAAACAACATTATTAGAAGCAACTACCAACTTAAGTAAAAAAAACAAAATTGCAAGCAGTAACATAAGGACATAATAACACCATTCCTGATAACGACGCCAAAACTTGATCGGTGTGCAACGTCACACTTTTTAGTGCAAGCTACACTATCGATGCAAGAATAGAAATAAGGTAAACTTGTTTCAATATCGATCCCACGAGGATGGTGTATTATGCTGAATCTTATGTGACTACAATACAAGGCTGTGAAAGAAGTAGATGTGGGTGCAATGGTGGTCGCAACAACATAATAAAGATGTAAATAAAATATTAGATTTGGAATAAAAATAGAGTGTAATAAAAGTAAGAGTAATATTTGGGATAAGCCTGGATCTCCTTGGTTAATCTCGGTAGAAAGATCAAATGCACCTCGAGGCGAAAGAATGATTTACTCAACGAATATATGGCCAACTTGAGTATTAGCTTCCATTTAATCTTCAACCATTGACCTAGGGATGTAGATCGACTTTAGCTTTCGTCGGAAATCGAGACTGAAGCCCCTTGAACTAGTGGATCAACTTTCGTTGCATCCATACAACTTTCATTATAGAAATTCGTTAATCTGACTCGTCACTCCATCCGACGATGTCAGTGACAGGTTTTAACATTCTCATGCAAAACATATATCAAATCCAACAATTAAAGCTTTAAAAAGCTAACATTGAAATATATTAAACTAGGAAAATAGTTTAAATAAGTTCAACAAGCTCCAGAAAATTAAACCATAGTCAATATAAGCACAAATACAAGTAAATCTCCAAAAAAACCAATCAAAATAAAGAGAAGTTTTAGAAGATAACAAGATATTTCCTCGATTCAGCACTCAACTCCTCATTTCCTCAGATAAATCTGCCTCACTTCGCCTTGGATCTCTAGAAAATAAGCTTAAGCCACCATGGAAGAAAGATAAAAGCTCGGACGTTGAAGATATGAAAAATGGAAATAACGTGACTTTCTCTTTCCTTCAAAATATTCCTTATGTAGGTCACCTGAGGAAGGACACATGTCCTGCAAGTTATTTGCGTGCTCAGTGTCATACAATTTTTTTTTGTAACAAACTAGACAAGTGGCATATTCGTTCTTATCCTCAAGAAGGCTGGATAGTTGGCAGATGCAATGTCGAACTAGCTGCAGTGGTGAAAACTTCCTCTACATGGACATTAGTATTGTAGCGACGACAAGGCAAAAATAGACAGAAATATACAAAATACGAGCCATTGAAACTAAGTTAGAAAATATGCAGAAATAAACATGGAAATGAAAAAAATAGATGCAATGGATGCCAATGTGGGGGACAATAAGACCAAAAATCAAGGTAAAATACATGTTATTTAAAGAGCTATCAACCTAGTAGGTCGGGCAGGTGGTGGATCCTCCTGTCGTTCTCGTGCATTATTTTGGATCGCTCCAACAGCTCCTTGTCCTTCGACTAGGGGTATTCCTTGGTTACGCATAATATCATGATCGTTCACTTCGTCGTTGATCACCATATTCTTTTTCTCTTGGCGTAAAGTCTTCAAATGTCTTTCGATCTCCAGAATGTATGGAAGAATAGGTTGTGTGTTGGACCTACTGGCCATGCACTAGAACGAACCTGGGAAAGAAAAATAAAAACAAAAATTAAATGCAAATAAAATAAAGTACTAAGCGCAATTACGACGTAATTTCAATTGCCAATCCTCGACAACGGCGCCAAAAACTTGGTTCTTGTCGAATAGTGATGCACTTTAAATCAAGTATACTAATCGTATCAAGTAATAAAGTGATGAGTAGAATGTCGAGCCCACGAGGATTGGATCAATAACTATGAAGTTATTATGCTTAAGAATGTGTATGCATGTGATGGTGGTTATAGATTAAGTAAAATTAAAACTATTAAACTAAAGATAGCTATGATATAGACGAACAATTGTAGCTATGATATATGGTTAATTGTTTATTATAATGTTATAGCGATTGGCATTACATGTATGCGTAAACCGTTAAGATCTTTATCTACTCGACGTGATTTTTTAATGAACTTCTGCCTCTCTCGATGCCTAGAAGTTAATAATATTAAAGCTAAGGTAATACATGTCTGCATGAACCCCCAACAACTATATTATTTGTTTAAGAACTTCCTTTTAATCATTGAAACTTTAAACTTATGTCTAAGCTAGATTAAAACTAAGTTAATAACTTAGCCCCACTGTTCACGTTTGTATAACCTAACTCTCTCAATATTAAGTCACAGATCAATAGTTAAAAGGCCTCTTTCGATTGCTCTTACAATAACTACACATGAAGAACAATGAACATAATAGATAAAGGGAAAACAACTATAACATTATAATAAGGAAATCAAACATAAAATCTTACGACTCAATAATTCCAACTAAAGTATTTAGCTCATGTCTGAGCCTAAAACATCTATAAAAAATATTAAGTACTGGAAGTTTATCAGGCAAGGAAAAGAAAATAGTCGAGCCTCCTCGACAAACTCCATTCGTGCCGTCAAACTATGTTGCAGGTCTCCCACTCTGTCAGCCTCTCTCGATAGATTATGTCGTGAGGAGATTTCTCTATCTTTCACTCCGGTGATTCTCCGCAAGCTTTAGACTAGGAATGTTGTCTATAATCGCGCTCTCTTTGAAGTAGCATCCAAGTCTCTCTTATATAGGCGGTGAAACTAGAGTTTAAGAACCATAAAGTGCGCACGACTTCATTAAAGAAGGCCATTGATTTCCCGCTATCTTTATTGTTCTATATTTGAGAGAAAGTCCATGTGGGCAAAAGTAGATTCATCTCCAACTTTTTATGCCTCGTCAACTCCAGCCATGAGTTCTTTTATTCTTCTGCTCTAGCATTCACCAGAATCCTGCACATGCACCACAAAGCACCACCTTTTCCGTAAAAAGAACCAATATAAATATATATGACATTAAAGTGCATGTGGTGTAACTACCTATCTACATGCAATATATATACAAACTAACCTAGTTGAAAATTATATAAGCTTAAAAACACGCAAAAGACAAGTAAAAAAGGCATACAAAATAGGTCATTTACACACTCGTCAATTTCCTTCTGCTTGGCACTATTCATTATGAACAAGAGGTTTATAGCCATCTTCAACAAGCTATTTGGACTCAAATTTAAATTCCTTCTTGAACTTTCTCTTCACACCATTTAAGAGGCAAATCAGCGCGCAATGATTCGATCCAATAGCTGGTTCTAACACTCCAGCAGCTTTACTAAAGCGTTGATTCCAACTAAAGTTGAAAAGATTTTTGTCAAGCCTTTCTAGAATAGCATTGCCCTATGTTCTTAGATTCGACCAGGTAAAAGACACCCTTTACAGGCATATCCAAGATGCCACATTCATCAAGGAAATTGTTGAAACGATTTGCTTAACTCATGTCGTAGGCATTTCCCCCCACCTTATCATTTTGACTTGTCACCATATTAGTGTCCCCCAACACCACCCATGGGTTCTGCAAATCATCCCTCATATGGCTTAAAGCTTTCCAAAAGTCCATTTTCTCCTCTCTGTACGGTGGATCGTAGATGTAGGAGCAAAACCATGGGGGCTTATCAATCAAATATTTCTCAGATAATAAAACCGAAAGATGAACTTTGCTTGTCGACCACAGGGCCAAACCCACTGGGTCAACATAGAAACTATTACTGAAACTCATTCTATTTCTAATTCTTTCCAATCTGGATTTTTTGTTTAGTTTCGCTAAGAAAAACAAGGCATGGATTGTATTTCCTCATAAGGTTGTTTCGAGCACAATAAGCATCTTTCTTACCCAACATTTTAATTTTCCAAGCAATGCAAGCCTTTCAGACCCCAAATAAATAGCTCAAACAGATCACAATATGACGAGACCCAACAAAGAATGACACAAGGGAGCTTACCTCAATCTTCTTGCCATGGCCTTTCAAAACCAAGGTCAGACAAAGAGCCACTCTAAAAAAACCTTCGACCAAAGACAATGCGGAGAAGAGACCCAAAGACAAAACCTTGAAAACGTACCCACAAGCACAAATAAAATCAACCAAACGCAGTAGAGCCGGCGAGATGAGCCCGGGGAGATAAATCCTACACCAGAGACAACAAGATCGAGAAAACTTTACAGGAGATGCGAACGAATTTTGGAGGCGAAGAGGATAAGAGATTCTAGGAATTTTGACTCGGGTTTCCCCTACGTTTTCAGGTTTGACTCTAATTTTGATAACGACCAAGGATTTTGAATTTAACGGGTTGGAAAAATATAGTTTTCAATAAGGATAGATTAACCAGTAACTACTCAATTATTGGTCGCGACCTATTTTGATCATTCAATTAAAAAATATTTAAAATTCGACCATTTAACTATACCTAGAGAAATGAATACGTGCATGATGTGGTTTGAACCTATTACCTCTTGGTTGAAAGAGCCAAAACTTAACTACTAAGCCAACTACTCCTTAATGATTTAAACTACACCATTATATATATATATACTATAATGAAGTCAGTGCTAGGAAAAAAAAGAAAAATGTTTGAGATGAGACTCGAACATGGGTCACATGAGATATATAAAAACACACATATCAAATATTCGATTTAAATGAAAAGAAATTTGATTTTAAAAAATATTCGATTATTTGATTTAAAAATATTAAATCAAATTTTTAAAGTAGTTGAATACTTTTTAAATTAAATTTATTTTCTTTTAAATCAAATATTTTTAAATCGAATATTTAATATTTTAATAAATATTCGATTTAATTTAAATATGAAAAAGAAAAAATATTCGAATATTTTAAATCGAATTTCTTTTCTTTTAAATAGAATATTTTTTAAAATCGTATATTTAATAATTTCATATTTTAATTAAATCGAATACATTTGATTTAGTGATATGCGTGTTTTTATATATCTCATGTGACCCATGTTCGAGTCTCCTCTCAAATATTTTTCTTCTTTTTTCCGTAGCACTGACTTTATTATAAGATATATATAGAATGGTGCGGTTTACATCACTAAGGAGTAGTTGGCTTAATGGTTAAGCCTTGGCTTTTTCAACTAAGAGGTCATGGGTTTAAACAACACCATGCACATATTTATTTTTCTTAAATTTTCCTTTAACCAGGTGGCGACACATGTCGTTATCTGATTAGTTGATTAATTTTATTTAATTAAATTAAAATTAGGAGCAAATTGATATAATAGATAATTAGTATAGACTAAAAGTGTAATTATACAATTTTTACTTTAACTGCCACATCATCTTTCCGTTAGATTTTAACGGCCGGTGGTCAAAATAGGTCAATTTAAATAGTTGAATAGTCAAATTTTAAATTTTTTTAATTGGGTAATTAAAACAAGTCGCGACCAGTAGTTAAATAGTTACTTTAGTAGTTTACCGCACCATGCAAATATTGCAAGAAAATGCACATCATAAAGCCATAAAGAAAGTCATGACAACTATTACCCGAAATGTCAACCAACACCAATGCCTAAATTTCAATTTGGTTAAATTTTTCTACCCACATTTCCAATGCTCTCCTCTTCTTCTTTTTTTTCTTTCTCTTTTCGATTTTTTAAAGCTTTGCACTGATTAATCTAAATCAATATATGTTGCACACCTAGTTTTCGTGAGTAAATTTTCCGGAATTTTTTTTGCATACACAAAACTTTAAACTCAATACTTATTAAACAATATCAAACTACTTACCATTTGAGCCAACCTGTAAATATTTTTACTGACAAAATCTCTACTATTCTTGTATCTTATGTCACGAGGAACTTGACATTATTTCCTTTGATTTAATTAAAGTTTTCAATATAACATTATGATTATTATTTTCTGATTTAATTTTTTATTATTGATTTTAGAAAAAGTACGATCTAGTCCTCAGATTAGATCGCTTTTCTAATATCGACCCTAAACTTTTTTGGGCCACATTAAGTCATGGATTTGTATTTTGTAACACAAGTTAATCTTTCCTCTCAACACCATTAGTTTATAATTTTTGGATCTACATTAATCCTTAATTTTTTATTTTAAGTCTATTTTAGTCCCTGGAATTTTATATATCATTATAATTAAACAATTATAATAAATTTAAAAGTTAATAAGGCATAAACACTTTTGTTATTAATTAAGATAAAAACGAAATATTAAATTAAAAGTAACAGCACCCTTAAAATTGGCAATACTTTTTTGGGTAAATTACATAAATCATCACTTAATTTTACTCTTAAACCTATTTTAGTCACTGAAGTTTCAAAGCATTCAATTTACTCACTAAAGTTTAGAAATTGAACGTTTTTGTCACTCCTAAACCCCAAACAATCATAGATTGTGTTCGTTCGATCCCAAATTTCATGAGTCACTTCGTCTTAGCCCCTTGAGTCTAAATCTAACCTCTATTTTGCCGAAAAGTGATTCAAAGTTCACGAATCGGCTGAAAACCTTATGGTTTCTCTCTAGTCGATCTCTCTCTTTTGGCGTTAGATGGAGCCCGTTTCTTAGTATGTTTCCTCTCTCGTGCCGAGGAAGTTCTCCACCATTTAAATCTTGGAGAAGTTCCTTCGTTCACCGGTAAATGGACGTCCTTAAAAAATTAGCGGAGGAGTGATAAAAAAACGTTCAATGTCTAAACTTCAGTGAATAGAATGTTTTAAAACTTTAGTAACCAAAATAGGTTTGAGAGTAAAGTTCACTGATTATTTAAGTAATTTACTCTACTTTTTTTTTCTTAAAAAAGAACATTCTTACTGACTAATGCTGTAACCCCCTAAACTCGACCCAAGGGTTATGGGCCGAATCTAGGAAGTCGGATTGAAAACGTGTCCCTCAAGTAATTTAAAAACGGTGTCGTTTAACATTAAAATCCATATTTTTGAAAACGCAATCGTATATATATATATAAGATAATCCAAAACAGAGTAGGGAAAAAAATCACATTAAAATCCTCATGCATGGTAAACAGTTTTAAAATCCCAAATAAACATAAAAATAATTGAGTTTACATAAAAACCCCAAATAATAAAGTAATCGCAATAAAACCGAAATAAAACTGAAAACTAAGAATATCCATACTAAAACAATAGTAAATCTAATAATTGTGGTCCTCCAAGTACCGAACTCTCCTATGTCTGAGAATCTGAAATAGAAGCTAAGGGGGAGTCAGCTATTAAGCTCAGTGTGTCTCTAAGGTGCATCAAACAGAAAATCACAAGAATCATACAGTCAACATAGTCATTCCAACAGTCAATCGAATATACATATATGCAAAGCACGATGCACCTAAGTCTATGTCATGAACCCATCTACATCACCGTCCGAAGAGTAAGGTTCCCCTGAACCACTCTCTACATCGTCACCATCCGAAGTGGAACTCAGCCCGAAGGGTGGAACCACTGATCCGAAGTGGAATTCAACCTGAAAGATGAAACCACTGAACTTCCGCCGTACATATCCCACCCGAATGATATGACATGAATGTTCCGATTTCAATCCGAATGCAACATCAATGGTCCGAAAATGCATGAGCATTTAGTCCGATAATTAACTATTCAGAATCCGATGTATGATGTTTAACAGAATGACATACAACATATCACATAGTCCAGATCACAACATATCACATAGCCCAGATCACAACATGTTTTACAGTCAAACATCACACATCAACAACATATTTCACAATCAAACATCGCATAACAACAACATATTTCACATTCAAACATCGCATAACAACAACATATTGCACAATCAACATCACACAGCAACAACACATATAATATAGCACAAGCAGAGAACACACCTTAATCAGCTAACAGCTCAACGTCGAGAGTGACGACTCCCACTCTCAGATCTAGAAGCAGGCGAAATAGGATCGACACCTACAAGGGTTCACTAAGTCAAAATTCTCTACTACTATGCCACGATATACTAACAGAAATTTATTTAAATTCTCATACGTGCAGAACTCGAAGGTTGAGACGCAGGAGGTCGACCAGGCGGAGGAGGTGGAAGAATCTCGGTGTCCAAATCTATGTCACCTGAACGCAAACGAAATCCGATTTCAGAAACTAATTAACATTTTTTTTAACTAAGCATAAAATTGAATAAAAAGGCCAAAAACAGTTGTTCGAGATCGAATTTAGAAAAACGGGTTGCAAATCTGGAACCGAAACGTCGAAAAACATGAAGTTGACTTTCGGCCCAAAAAGTCAACGCTGACGTCATCATGGTTAATGATGACGTCATCGCTATGTCATCAGCGGATGACATCACTGCTGATGTCACCCGGTCCAGTTCGATTTTGAGGGTTCAGCCCGGTTCAGTTTCATAATTCCGGTTCGGTTCTCAAAATCCCCAATTTCCAAATCAATCCAAAAACCCTAATTCCAAATTAACTTTCCCCAAATTAAAATAACCCAACCCTAATATCAACACAACCCCAACCGGCGGTGGCGACAACCAACAACTGGCGGCTGCGGCCGTTCAACATGACGGTAGCGGCGACCCAACACTCTAACGCCGACGGCGACCGAACTACTCCAATCTCAACCGAAGAAACAAAGTCGTGAACTATGGCTTACCAACCGGAAAGGAGGAGGCGAACGGTGAGAACGGCGGCACGAGACAGATTTTGAACTATTTAAACCGTTTCCGGCGAAGGACGGCGGAGCAAGGAGAGTTGAGGGTTGGGCTTTGGTCGCACGACCGCGGTGAGCACACCGACGGTCACAAAACGGTAAACGGACGACGGTCGAGTCCTCGTCGGAGCGTGAACGGAAAAATGAAGGGTGGGGGTTAGTTGGTTCTCGAACGAAACTGAGGGAGAGAGGGAAAGAGGTTTTTTTGCGGCTGAACCAAAACAAATAAGTCAAAATAGGGCTTTACCCTAAATAATGGGTAATTTACACAACAGGTCACTAGATTTTCATAAACTTTACGGCTTGGATCTTGAGTTTTACAACCTAAGCAATTTGGTCACTAAAATTTCGGAATTCCTCAATTTAACCCCTAAAATTCATTTAGGTTTTCTGATTCTAATTTCCAAAATTAGGGTTTCAATTTGGGGATTTAAAATATTAGGGATTTTAATTTTTTTGGGAAATTTTTTGGGGTGTTACAGCTCTCCCCTCCTTAAAAGAAATTTCGGCCTCGAAATTTCCAGACTTAGCGACATATCCCAAAAATTAGCTAACATAACTTAAAGTTCTTCATTCTGAATTCCTCATCCTTCAATATGAAAGTAAAAACTGAAAACATCAAAAAAAAGTACCTGCTATGTCCTCTTGCTCATCATCATAACTCTCATTAGCTCTAGTTGCATAAATCAACCCCGGATGTCTAGTATCGGATCTAGCTGATCTATCACTCTGGGCAGGTCTACCTCTACTAGCAGTACCTGAAGTAGCAGGTCTACCATGTCCTCTACCCCTAGCAGGAGTCTGTACGAATGCCTGAGACTGACTCGGAACGTAAGATGATGAAGGTGCTACCGGACAATCCCTAAAAAGATGCTCAAATGATCCACATCGAAAACAAGCCCCAGAATGCCTCCTACACTCACCCAGGTGCCACCTCTTACAGAAGAAACACTGTGGCACCCCACGTGTACTAGTCGAACCCCCGACACTAACGATTGGAGCAGTAGAAGTCACCAGTCTATCTCTGAAATAACCCTGATGATCAAACTCATCTCTAGCTCTCTTCCTAGACTGGTTACCCTGACTGTGCTGAACTGACGCGGTCGACTGCCTCTTACCCTGAGACTCAGCTTGCCTCAACTCTGCCTCATTGCGTTCAGTAGTCCTAGCTCGCAAGGTAATATCCTTGTACTCTTTGTCCAAATGCAAAGACACACCAGTCTTGATCGAAGGTCGCAGACCCTTCAGAAACCAGCTGCACTTCTCTTCCTCTGTAGTAACTAACCCAGGGACGTACTGTACCAACCTCAAAAACTCAATCTCGTATTGATTCACGGTCATGTCATTTTGCTTCAGATTTATAAAGTCCTCTCGACACTTGGCTAGATACTCTGCCCCGACATATCTGTCTCGAAAAGCCTGACGAAAATGATCCCAAGTGATCCGACTAGCAGAAATAACAGTCTTCTCAGCCTCCCACCAGTTTAGGGCTTCACCCTTCAATAAAGATACAACTGCTCTTAATTTCCTATCAGTAGGGTAGTCCATCTCATCAAATAACTGTTGTAATTTCTTCAACCAATACTCTGCGTCAGCTGGATCTGCAGCCGTCTTACCATTAAACATCGACATCCCAGCAAACAAAAACTCAGTAGATATGGGTCTCCTAGAACCCTTTCGAAGATACTCAAGTAGCTCCAAATGCACTGCAGCAACATCAACTCCAGCAGTCCCACTGTTACCGGCTGCACGAGGAACTTCACTCTGAGTCTGTTGATCAGGGTGATCGGTCTGTTGACCACTCGTATGAACCTCAGGTTGCTCCTCAGCTTGCTCATGTTGTGGGTCCTCTTGATGCGGTGGCGAATGCTCAGGAGGATTAACGTCAGTCGTATTCGCAGCGGTACGACCTCGACCACGACCTCGACCTCAGCTAGCCGTAGCTCTAGTACTCCTACAGGGTGGCATAGTAGTCTATCTACAAAAGAAGAGTCCTAAAGATAAGATTCGGTACTTGGAATTCTATTCAAAATATATCAAAATTCTGAGAATATTTACTTTCCCAAAAATTACTCATTTTGCCCGAAAATATTTAGTATGCATGCAAAAATCATTTTTAACTTAAAAATTCTATGTGAGCCACACAGTCCGAGGGTTGAACTTAGCTCTGGTACCACTAAATGTAACCCCCTAAACCCGACCCAAGGGTTATGGGCCGAATCTAGGAAGTCGGATTGAAAACGTGTCCCTCAAGTAATTTAAAAACGGTGTCGTTTAACATTAAAATCCATATTTTTGAAAACGCAATCGTATATATATATATAAGATAATCCAAAACAGAGTAGGGAAAAAAATCACATTAAAATCCTCATGCATGGTAAACAGTTTTAAAATCCCAAATAAACATAAAAATAATTGAGTTTACATAAAAACCCCAAATAATAAAGTAATCGCAATAAAACCGAAATAAAACTGAAAACTAAGAATATCCATACTAAAACAGTAGTAAATCTAATAACTGTGGTCCTCCAAGTACCGAACTCTCCTATGTCTGAGAATCTGAAATAGAAGCTAAGGGGGAGTCAGCTATTAAGCTCAGTGTGTCTCTAAGGTGCATCAAACAGAAAATCACAAGAATCATACAGTCAACATAGTCATTCCAACAGTCAATCGAATATACATATATGCAAAGCACGATGCACCTAAGTCTATGTCATGAACCCATCTACATTACCGTCCGAAGAGTAAGGTTCCCCTGAACCACTCTCTACATCGTCACCATCCGAAGTGGAACTCAGCCCGAAGGGTGGAACCACTGATCCGAAGTGGAATTCAACCCGAAAGATGAAACCACTGAACTTCCGCCGTACATATCCCACCCGAATGATATGACATGAATGTTCCGATTTCAATCCGAATGCAACATCAATGGTCCGAAAATGCATGAGCATTTAGTCCGATAATTAACTATTCAGAATCCGATGTATGCTGTTTAACAGAATGACATACAACATATCACATAGTCCAGATCACAACATATCACATAGCCCAGATCACAACATATCACATAGCCCAGATCACAACATGTTTTACAGTCAAACATCACACAGCAACAACATATTTCACAATCAAACATCGCATAACAACAACATATTTCACAGTCAAACATCGCATAACAATAACATATTGCACAATTAACATCACACAGCAACAACACATATAATATAGCACAAGCAGAGAACACACCTTAATCAGCTAACAGCTCAACGTCGAGAGTGACGACTCCCACGCTCAGATCTAGAAGCAGGCGAAACAGGATCGACACCTACAAGGGTTCACTAAGTCAAAATTCTCTACTACTATGCCACAATATACTAACAGAAATTTATTTAAATTCTCATACGTGCAGAACTCGAATGTTGAGACGCATGAGGTCGACCAGGCGGAGGAGGTGGAAGAATCTCGGTGTCCAAATCTATGTCACCTGAATGCAAACGAAATCCGATTTCAGAAACTAATTAACATTTTCTTTTTAACTGAGCATAAAATTGAATAAAAAGGCCAAAAACAGTTGTTCGGGATCGAATTTAGAAAAACGGGTTGCGAATCTAGAACCGGAACGTCAAAAAACATAAAGTTGACTTTCGGCCCAAAAAGTCAACGCTGACGTCATCATGGTCAATGATGACGTCATCACTGACGTCAGCCTGCTTGCATCAGCAATGTCATCAGCGGATGACATCACTGCTGACGTCACCCGGTCCAGTTCGATTTTGAGGGTTCAGCCCGGTTCAGTTTCATAATTCCGGTTCGGTTCGGTTCTCAAAATCCCCAATTTCCAGATCAATCCAAAAACCCTAATTCCAAATTAACTTTCCCCAAATCAAAATAACCCAACCCTAATATCAACACAACCCCAACCGGCGGCGGCGACAACCAACAACTGGCGGCTGCGGCCGTTCAACATGACGGCAGCGGCGGCCCAACACTCTAACGCCGACGGCGACCGAACTACTCCAATCTCAACCGAAGAAACAAAGTTGTGAACTATGGCTTACCAACCGGAAAGGAGGAGGCGAACGGTGAGAACGGCGGCACGAGATATATTTTGAACTGTTTAAACCGTTTCCGGCGAAGGACGGCGGAGCAAGGAGAGTTGAGGGTTGGGCTTTGGTCGCACGACCGCGGTGAGCACACCGACGGTCACAAAACGGTAAACGGACGGCGGTCGAGTCCTCGCCGGAGCGTGAACGGAAAAACGAAGGGTGGGGGTTTGTTGGTTCTCGAACGAAACTGAGGGAGAGAGGGAAAGAGGTTTTTTTTGCGGCTGAACCAAAACAAATAAGTCAAAATAGGGCTTTACCCTAAATAATAGGTAATTTACACAACAGGTCACTAGATTTTCATAAACTTTACGATTTGGATCTTGAGTTTTACAACCTAAGCAATTTGGTCACTAAAATTTCGGAATTCCTTAATTTAACCCCTAAAATTCATTTAGGTTTTCTGATTCTAATTTCCAAAATTAGGGTTTCAATTTGGGGATTTAAAATATTAGGAATTTTAATTTTTTTGGGAAATTTTTTGGGGTGTTACAAATGCTTATTCGTCAGCTTCTCTGCAAAAAACATCAGCCATCTCCGACGGTGGCTCGATGTAACAACCTCTCTTTCCACAACTCATATTTGCGAGAGAATCGACAACTATATTAAAATTAGCAATACTTTATCTAATAGTAAATCTATTTTAAATGAACATGAACTGATGTTTCTGGTTTAAATCCTTTATGGAAAGAGCAGACGATCTCGAAATGGTCTATTCTCTTGATATGTGTTGTTAGAAGCATGAGTGAGATGATCATTTGGTGACTCATTAGGCATTCGTTGGCGTTAGTAATAGTCGACTGGTAATGGTTGAAAAGTAATTGAAAAGACAATCGGAAGGTGACCTCAAGATTAGTAAGGGATCGCATATCTCACCTTTTGAATCTAGTTGCATTGAGTGGAACTTTTTGTCCAATTTTCTTTTTTAGGAGTATAGGAGCTTCAAAAGGAGTATATATTTATTTTAGATTACTCACTCAGTTTATTGAGATATTGTTTAGTTTTTACTTAGGTGTCTTTTGTTTTAATTGGTTTGGTATTTTGACCTGTTTAATATTATTGTATCAGGGTATGGCTAAAAAATATTAGTTAAACTCTTTTTTTTTCTTTAGTATTCGTGTTACTTTCTATTCGGTGCTTGCGAAAATTGTGATAAAAAACACCATAATGTTGTACTTGTTTTTTTAGGGGAATACTGAGTGGGAAAAATATTATGGATAAAGATAGGACATGTTAGAGCTTATTTGGTAAATTAGGACATTTGTTACGGTGAATATAGAAATCATTGTGTGACACAAATTCCCTTAAATATTTTTTGGGTAAACTATACAGATGACCACTGAACTATAGGTTTGGTGTCAAAATGACCACTATATTATTTTTTGCCGCAAATGTATCACACAACTATTTAAATGGTTCTATTTTAGCCACACGTCGTTAAAAAACGAAAAAGTTGACGGAACTGTTAAAAAATTGGTATAAGTACACATTTGGTCCTCTATATTTATACAATATATCAATTTAGTCATAATTTTAATATAATAAAATGAATTAATTATTCAATAAGATGGTGACAACCTGAGACTTTGAGGGTGTAGCACGCACAAATTTGCCACTGAGCCAAACATATACTTGTGATATGCAATACTAATAATAATATATGTGTTATACTATATACCATAAACAAAACCAGTTCACCAGATTGCAAAGGCTTCCCGCTGAGCCCTTTATATTCACAGGAAATATATGGAGAAAAAAAGAGAGTTGATATTTGCTATGGATTAAATGATGAAGAAAATGAAACAGAATTGTTAACTAACCTCAGACATTATAATCCATGGAATTCTAGACATTCCTAATGAATAAAATCCCATGTACATCTGAAAAGAAATTCGATGTTTAAACGTCATATCGTTTATAAAATGTGATCCCATGAACCAAGTAGAACTTAAAGCTATGTTACTCAGACTTGGGAATGAAGCAATATTTTATACATTACCATGATGCCAAGAAATGCCATAATTGGAGTGATTTCCTTCAACAGTTGAAGATCCTGTTCATGAAATCTTATATCTTTCAAGAAAGAAAAAAACAATTTCTAGGTTGTTTGTTCTGTTTTTTTGAAGAACCTGTAAGAGGAATGACAGTCCTGTAAGGAAGCAACCGAAGAATGCACCAACAGCGGAAACCTGCAAACATGTTTGGATTTCAGCAATAGTTTCTCACAAATTTAGTTGAAACAAATGGAAGTTGATTGGTTGTTTCATATTCTAACCATTAGAAGAGGTCGTCTCCCAAATCTATCGATTAAAAGTATGCCGAATATGTTCATCAAAATCTGTAAACATATGAACAATGTCAGAGGACACACCAGGAATGTGTTTTGAATCAAATATTACAAATCAAAATAGATAGAACACCTGCGTTACAGCAACCACTGTAATCATATTTTATACCTTCTAAATTTTGTTTTGTTTAGTAAACAGCTTGATGGGAATTTGACATTGTTTATTCTCCAATAGCTGATTACTGACTTGGAATCAAGTTCCACCATCGTAAGAAAGTTTAGTGGACCAAATGCAAAAGGTGAGAACCTTCTGCGATGCTTTGGTGTTTATTTGTTTATTTATTATTGTAGCCCCTTCTAATGAATTGTTAACATAATTGCAAGGGCAGTACTTTCTTTCTTTTAGGGAGTTCTAGTCTCTAGGAGTTTTATATAATTCTTTCATCTGCTGTCTTTTTTAATTACCTTTCAAGTATGCTCATTAAGAATGCTTTATGCAGACGGGATTTCATGTTGAGGATGTTTTTTCTTTCTCTATATGTATAACACATATATATTTATTAGTATTGCATATCACAAGTATATGTTTGGCTCAGTGGCAAACTTGCGCACTACATCCCCAAGGTGGTGACACGTGTCACCATCTTATGGAATAATTAATCTATTTTATTAGATTAAAATTAAGACTAAATTGATATATTGTATAAATATGGAGGACCAAATGTGTAATTATACCATTTTTTAGCAGTTCCGTCAACTTTTTCGTTTTTTTAACCACGTGTGGCTGAAATGGAACCATTTAAATAGTTTTGTGGTGCATTTGCGACAAAAAATAATATAGTGGTCATTTTAACACCAAACCTATAGTTCAGTGGTCATCTGTGTAGTTTACCTATATTTTTTTAACGAGACAAGAATTTTTTTGAAAAAACTCGTCAAGCATGCACGACAAATTATACTGTCCCTTTAAAAAAATATATTTGGAAAAACTCATGAGGCACACGCAATGAGTTCCCTTCATTATAACAAATGCCTAGTTTACTAAATAAACTCTAATATGTCCTATATCCATAATATATTTTCCACACCCTAATATTCCCCTAAAAAGTCAGTGTATTTTTGTTGGTAATGCTAAATCACTTCGACAAGAATTTGACATAGGGTCGCTATCTTCCTCTGATCTTAATGTGCAGGCTGAGGGGTTTGTTGGATACATCATTCTTCTAGCCCGGTCAAGGTTAATATTGATGAAGTGTTTAATGCCCACACGATTGCGAGTAAAAATCCTTTGCCCCTAACTATTTCTCTATTTATGTCTCATGTTAAAAAAAACACTTGAAAATTAAATTAGGAATCCTAATCCTAAATTTTAAATCCTAAACCTTACACCCTACACTCTAAAAAATACACCATATCAGGAAAGACATAAATGAATGCATGATTAGGAGGTAAATGATTTCCACCCATGATTGCAGCAGCCGTTGGTATTGTAGCTAGGATAACAATGGATTGGTTCTTGCAGTGCATGCACGACCATTTTTCTCTTGGCAGGATGTAACACCCTAAATAAACTCGATACGCATGACCCGACCTGGCCCAAGCAGCTACATTAAACTCTATGAACAACTCAGTAATTTTTTTTTTTTGAAGAAATAAATAATTAAATAAAATTTTAAAACAGAAAACGACGTAATTAAAACATAGATAATTAGTTAAACATTTTTACAAAAGATGGAGCTTTAAAGCATAATAAGAAATTACGATTACAAAATGCCAAAATAAACATGCATAAAGACAACCTAGTGCCATGACATACAATGCCCGCTAACAGAAAATAAACAGTACTCTGAGGCTGAAGTGTTGGAACTCCTTGAAAGGTGATGTCGGTATCCGAACAAACCACAAAAGCCTACTAGCCTGCGAGAGGAAATATTTTGAATACGTGAGGTTGAGAGTCCAATAATACAGAACTATGATACAAAATATATAAAAACAGGCTAATATGAATCCAGCTAAGTCTAACAAACAGAGTAAAATATCATGCTAAGTAATTAAAATCATATCTAATCAGAACTTATAACCAAAATCACTAAACATACTCGAATTGCAAGTGTAATCGCAGAATAACACTCACTCTCATATCCTCAATCCAGAATATATATAACACTAAATGTATGTGCGTGAATCATCAGTCGTCCCGAACATAATATATACAAGTCGGCGTCATTGCGTAGGCATTGAAACGAATCGCCTGCGTACATAATACATTTGAATCTAAGAATATAGAATCACATAGTAGCTACAATGCTCGAGTGAAACAGCTTGAGTCCAAACTCATAGTTTCCTTGTCCTCACAGATCCATAAACCCTTTAAGTACATTAACCATATTTTACTCTACTTGAATTCTGTACTTACTAGAGATGAAAGAAATCTAAATCTTATGTTTATTTCACAAATGGTAAATCTATAGCTTACAATAAACATTAGTCATTTATTTGTTCTATATAGTGAACCATTCGAATTCAATGGCCCTACAATATTTGTTAACAATTCCTAATGAATTGGGAAGCTTATAGGTCGATTCAGATGTCCTAATACGTCAAAATGGCTAAATTTAAGTAAGTTTAAAGCTGTCCAGTTCCCTAGTTTCGAAACCAAATTCCATAATATAAAGTTCAAATGGGAGTTTCGAAACCCACTAGGTGGTTTCAAAACTCCACCCCTGCACCAACTATTTCAAGCTCGAAAGTCGTCTTACTCTCCTTTAATTCATTCCCGAAGGTCTTAAACACATCAAAACCAAAATGCTGATATTAAATAAATAAAATCTAATAAATAAATAAATTCAGTCCATAAATCCAAAAAATTCGCTTTAAATAATGCACATTTAACGTCCAAAGCCCAAGTTATATCTGATATACCCATTATACAACTCATATCCAATTCATTATAGCCTAACAAAACCAAATATATCATAAATCCTAGTTTTTTTCGCTCAAAACCGCTACGTGGTACCCTTTCATTGGCCCGCAAAGCAACACAAGGATTGTGCTTTCTCTCCCCTATTTGGATCTAACTGGCGCACGATGACATAACCATGATGTCAACACTTGACAAACCTATAAATAGGGAGAAGAGAAAGAAACAAAGAAGAAAACAAGAGAAATAGAAGAAAATGAAAGAGAAAAAGAAAAAGAAAATAAAAAAAGAGAGAAGAATAATTAAAATGAACTATTGAATAAATAAATCTCTAAGCAGTCTGATGGAGTTGTGGGGGGGTGATAAATCTAATAAGGAGCTATGCTCCACATGTCCAATACTCAAGCGTTAGAGATGTATCTTTGAAGATATGTGTATAATAATGCAATAATAATGGCTAGTTACAATCAGAAGCACACACAGACACTTATAGAATTTTATTCTTAGGCTGATCTTTTTGCACTCTACCGGTTAAACAAGTCCGAGAAACTTGAACATATTTATGAATAGAAAGAAATGAAGAGAACAGAAAAGGATTTGTTTCTGACTAGATTGAGCAATGAGGTAATCATAGGGTGTGAACTGAAAAATCGAGAAGAAATTTTATAATTTTAGATGTCGCCACAACAAGTTATGCTATTCACATGAGGGTTGAATCTGAGGCGCTCTTGCACTCGATATCCAGAGCATCCTATTCTGCTGCCTTTCTTTATATTAAGATTCTGAGTCTTGTAAGGTATCCTTCAATGAAATGATTATCAACAAATTGACATTTTTACAAACAAAAGATTTCATTGTATTGCTTCAAAGA
Organism: Hibiscus tridactylites; assembly: GCA_958450335.1. NCBI lineage: Eukaryota > Viridiplantae > Streptophyta > Magnoliopsida > Malvales > Malvaceae > Hibiscus > Hibiscus tridactylites. The sequence continues at coordinate 50,874,232 of OY288285.1, forward strand.
TAAACTTCAAAATGAAAGGCTATGGATGCAAATGATCGACTTGACATGGAAAAGATACGACTGAGTATGAGACATTCATCTGTAGTCGACAATCCTCTTTTCAAAAGAGGAATAACTCATCTGGGGTCATGGTGATGATAATGACAAGAATGCATTTATCAGATAGTTCAGGGACTTGAAGCAAGTTTCTACCTTAGATTTTTTGTTGAGTTTAAAGAATGAACTTGATGAAAGTTTAGGAGTTGAACGAAATTTCAGGGACTTGAGGCATTTGCTCGCCCTAAATGATGAAAGAGAGGAAAATTCTACATGATGGGGCAAGAAACAAAGAGATTAGCGGGGCATCATTGTGCATAAAAGTTCAAATTAGAATAGACAAGAAAAGATGCAAAGCCTGAAAGAATTTGATTACAGAAGAAGTCAAAGGTTCTCTCAAGAAGAATAAGAGCACAACAATAAAATTTTCGGATCTCAGTAAAGATTTTTGGATTGTCCGCACAGGACAGAAAGTGCAGTATAATTCTAAACCCTTCGGGTCATCAGTAAGTCATTCGAGCATGATGATAAGTCCTACGAGCCATAACATTCGGGAGTAATGAAAACGTTTGATTGTTTGCACCAGAAAGAGAGTGCAGTGATATTCCAAATCCTTTGAGTAATTAGTAAGTCCTTCAGGCCATCACCTTCAGGAGTGATAAGAACATTTGATTGTATGTACAAGACAGAGAGTGTAGTGCAATTCTAAAGCCTTCGGGTCATCAGTAAGTCCTTCAAACATGGTGTTACGTCCGTTGGGCCATCACCTTCGGGAGTGATGAGAATATTTTATTGTTTGCACTAGACAAAAATGCAATACAATCTAAAACCTCCGGGTCATCAATAAGTCCTTCAGGCATGGTGTTAAGTCCTTCGGGCCATCACCTTTGAGAGTGATGAGAATATTTGATTGTCTACACAAGACAAAAAGTGCAGTAAAATTCTAAAACCTTCGGGTTATCACTAAGTCATTTGAGCATGACATTAAGTCCTTCAGGCTATCACCTTCGGGAGTAATGAGAACTTTGTATATGTCGTCACAGTAAGATAGTGCTGGCATGGTATCGTCAAAGATATTAACCTTTTGGGTAATTAGCTTCAAAAAAAGAAAAAAAAGTAGTTCAGGTTACCAGTTTGGAAAGCAAGAGGGTTCAACCTCGGGCTCAAATGAAGAAAACTTACAATTTAATTAGTCACATATGTTTCGAGCATAGAAGAAGATCAATTAATAGAGGAAGAGAAACGAGAGGTCCTATGCGAGTTTTAAACTGAATGATCGAGACACTTTAGGCAGAAAAAGCAGTGACACAAAATATTTCAGAGCTTCAAGCGGGAAATTTAAGATATTTCATATTACTTCAGGTTGAGTTTTTATTAACTAATGATATTTCATTTTTCAGGTTCAGTTTTTCCTAGAGGAGGAGGTGAATAAGCATTCCTTGCAAAGAATGCATAACTCATAATGAGAAAAGTTCGTCCAGCAAAAAAATACAAAGCTCCTTATGAGAAGAGTTCTCTTGTTGAAGAATGAGGAGTGTGACCGTTACGGGCTTCGTCGCATTTTAGAAGAACAAATAACTTAATTTTTTCAAACTTCACCAACGTTTCAGAAGAATTGAGAGTTAGATTGTTTTTGGACTTCACCAACTTTGCAGAAGAACTTAGAAAAATGAATTAGCATTTCCAAGAGAAATGAATAGTTCATAATTAGAAGAACTGGTTCATATTTCACGGTTTGCCTTTGTAGAAAGATTGAATGGTTCATAATAAGAACTTGTTCAAGCTTTCTAAGGGGGAAGATACATAATGCTCACGGGAAAGATGAAAAGGTTCATAATGAGAATAATTTGTTTGTGTTTTCCAGAAGAAGAAGAAAGGTCAGGAGTTCATAATGATAAGAACTCACGGATCAACATTTTAGAAGAATGAAAATTTCATAATGAGAGGAACTGGTTCAGACTTCGCTTCAGCCTTGGTAGAAGGATTGCGAAGTTCATAATGAGAAAAACTTGTTCAAGCTTCTAAAGAGGAAAGAAGGGGTGGAAGTTCATAATGAGAAGAACTTGCAGCTCAGAGTGACAATTGGTTAGCTCAGACAAAATTCATGTCATTTCAGTCTTTGCCCAATTCCCGTTTCACAATAATGAGCAAAGAGGGGCAGATGTAATACCTGAATTTTACGCGTGTGTACTCATAAAATTTGAATTGTTAATTAAAAATGCCAATATGTCACACAAAATTAAAATTAAAGGTATCGATATCGGGCGTTTGTGGGGGGTGCTAACCCTTCCACACACTTAATCGACTTCCGAAGTCTAATTTCATAAAAACACGAATCTCTAATTGTTTTTATAGTGTGCGGTCTAACAAAATGACCGGTAGCGACTCCAAAATATTTTCAAAACCAAATTTAAAAGGAAAAACTTTAATTTTACAAAATTAATCATCAAGCTATTTTATCGGTTTAAAAATAGCTTCGATAGAAAAAAGTACACCATATTTTAATACACATGACATGTTACGTCATTAAAAACATACAACGTGTATTTACTCCCCATCATGTACGAATCACTAAAGATCATTGAGTCTTCTCAGTTCAATTTTAAATACAACTTAAAATGTTGAAGTATATAATGCACTTATGAATATATCTCCCAAATTATCACATAAATGAGTTTTCTAAATATTCATATTATCATTTTATGAAGATCATGAGGGAGGAAAGTTCGAAAAATATGTTTTGTTCCGTCTTCTTTGATGTTTTCTTTTTTCAATTGAGTTTTATATTCTGCATTGTCTTTGTAAAGGATAATTGGCATCTTATCCTATGGAAACAAATCAAATATATTATGAATATATTAAAAAAATATGTAAGGACAAAGCAAGGATTTGGAATTTGGAGGGCACAACATAAATGTTTAAAGGTGAATGAGTAAATTCATAAATAACCTAATTAAAAAAAATTATACGAGAAGAAGTTTGAGTCGGCTAGGACCTTAGATGAAGGCAACCTAGTTTCTCTTTAGATAAAATTTGACAATTTAATGAATATGAGATTAGTGACAATACAATTCAGATTTGAAAAAAATGGAAAAATAAATAAAACGAAACAAATAATGATTAAACCAAATGGAAGAATGTGAGGATGGATGGTGTCTAAACCTCACAAGAAGAATCATATGTAATCTAAATAATGGAGAAGAACATTAATTGAGATGACTCTCATTCCAAAACATTAATACAAATTAAATCTAAAAAAATACTGAAATAAACTTTGATAATTTAATTCTGAAACTTGATTTATTGATGTTTATTTGTTGAATGAAAGTATTCTTATATAGGCTGTAAAATTAGAGTTTTACCTAAGTGTAACAACCCTGTTAAAGGCAAGGTTGGAAAAGATGAAGAAAGGGTTTTAGAAAAAGATGAGATAGATAGAAAAGAAAGAATTTATTGTTTCATTGATAATTTCTGCATAAGTCCTTTAGTACATGTAATCGTTGCATATATGTAAGGTACTAACTAATAATTAAATGACATCTGTAATGCAATGAAAATAACAACTACTGTAACTTCATATTTTCAAGCATTAAAGTGGGCTGCTAATATTGGGCCCGTTTTAATTGCTCCAATAACAAATTCATACCCCTTTTGCTCCAAACGACGTTGTTCCTTTAATGTGGGGTTTAGTTTCAAATAATCATGATTTTAGTTCGAGTCTGATCCTAGACCTTTTGCACTTCTTCACTTCCCCTTTCTCTCGATCGTCAGACCCTAGGGCACCGGCCATTGTCATGACATTACCCCCGCAGTAGAGGATCCTTGACCCCAAGGATCAAAATTCGGAAACTGGGATTGCAGCAAGGTGAAGTCTTCCCAAGTGGTACTCTCTAGACCCAGATTAATCCATTGTACAAGCAACTGTGTCACAACTTGATTGTTGCGTTTGACCATTCGTTTGTCAAGGATTTGTCGGGGTAGACACGAAGCAAGCCATCATCGCCCAATTTAGGTAGGTTGACAGAAGAATTAACATTATCCCCAATTTTTTTCTTAAGGAGGCTGACATGAAAAACATGGTGTATTTTTGCAGATGGAGGCAATTCAAGTTCATAAGCAACTGACCCAATTTTCTTGGTGATTTTGTAAGGACTGTATAACCGAGCTGAGAGTTTGAGGCTGTATCGGCGTACCATGGATGTCTGACGGTACGACTGAAGCTTCAGGTAAACCAGGTCAGCAAATTGAAACACCCTTTCGAATATGTGTTTATTTGTATACTTGTGTGCATTCTCTATTGTATCATTTCTTGAACACTGCCAACTGAAGATTCTGGTAACCAGGACATACTTGGTGGTTTGTAGCCATAGAGGGCCTCGAAAGAAGTGATTTTAATGGTTGTGTGGTAATTTGTATTGTACCACCACTCGGCCAAAGACAACCATTTAGCCTAAGCTGTAGGTTTTAAGAAATAGAACCCTTGAAGATATTGCTCTAGATATTGATTGAGGCGTTCAGTCTGACCATCTGTCTCATGATGGTAAGTTGTGCTGAATAGGGGTGTAGAGCCAAGTTGCTTCATAAATTCCTTCCAAAATAGACTTGTAAAAATTTTGTCTCGATCAGAGATGCAAATTTGGGGTTGGCAATAGAGTTCGTAGACATTATCTAGGTAAGTCATTGCAATCCAAGGAACTGTGTAAGGATGAGAAAGGCCAATGAAATGGCCATACTTAGTAAGCTTATCAATGACTACTAAGATAGAGTTCAATTTGAGGGTTGTGGAAAGACCCTCAATGAAGTCCATGGTGACTTCCCGGGCTTGCTTTGGAATGGGTAGCGGCTATAGGAGGCCAGATTTGGCACATGTCCATCCTTAGTGCGTTGGCAAATGTCACACCGTTGAATATGAATAGTTACTAAGCATTACATACATGACCAGTAGAAGTAAGATCTCAAACACTGGTAAGTTGCTTGAATGCCTGAGTGTCCCCTTGGGGTGAATCATGCAGAGCTTGCAACAATTGAGCTCGCAAGTGACCAATAGAGCCTACATAGACCCTCTACTAAAATCTAAGAATACCTTGCTTGAAGGACCAACCAGGATGAGAAGTACTGTTTATAGTAAGAGCTGAAATCAATTTCTGAGCCAAGGGGTCTATAGCATAGCTATTCTCAATGTCCTCAACCCATTTAGGAGTAACTACCACTGCAGAAAGCTAAAAAAAATTAGAATCTAGATCATAACATTTGGAAAGTGCATCAGCAACCAAGTTGGTTTTTCCTTTTCTGTTTCTAATCACATAATCTAGTCCAAGTAGCTTAGTTAACCCTTTTTTCTACAATGTAGTGGTCAACTTCTGCCCAAGCAGATGTTTAAGGGGTTCATGGTCAGTCTTAATGACAAACGGTTTGTATTCCAAGTAGTGTCTCCATTTTGTCACTGCCATCAAGATTGCTAGGTACTCCTTCTCATAGATTGGCAAATCTGACTGTTTAGGGCCTAAGGCTTTGCTTAAATAAGCGATAGGTCTGCCCTTCTAAGATAGAACTACTCCCACTCCTTTATAACTCGCATTAGTTTCCAAAAAAAGTCTTAGAAAAATCAGGAAGGGCTAGCACAAGGGCCTTACACATAGCCTCTTTCAACTGTTCAAAGGTTTCTTTACCTTTCTCATTCCAACAAAAACTATCATTCTTCAACATGTTTGTGATGGGCCTACTAATTGCTCCATAGTTTTTAATAAATTTCCTATAATAACTAGTCAATCCCAAGAATCCTCTAAGAGATTTGATTACTTTGGAAACTTCCACTCCTTTATAGCCTTAATTTTTTAAGGATCTGTGGACAATCCTATGGCAGAGATCACATGACCAACGTATTCAACTTGAATCTGTCCAAAAAAACACTTTTTTTCTAGCAAAAAGCTTGTTTCTCTGTAGAACATCAAGGACTTGTCTAAGATGACGAATGTGTTCTTTTAAGGTGGCATTGTACACCAAAATGTCATAAAAAAATACAATAACAAACTTCCTTAAGAATTCTCCAAACACCTCATTCATCAAGGCCTAAAAGGTGGTAGAAGCATTAGTAAGGCCAAATGGCATCACTTTAAATTCATAGTGCCCATGGTGAGTTCGAAATGCAGTTTTATGAATGTCTTCATGCTTGATTCGAACCTGCCAATACCCTGATCTAAGATCAATCTTAGAAAAATAGGTTGCCCTGATAGCTCATCTAATAATTCATCAAGAACTGAAATTGGGAATTTGTTTTTTACTGTAACAATGTTCAGTTGTCTATAGTCTACACACAATCTCCAACTCTCATCCTTCTTCTTAACCAAAAGGCAAGGAGAAGTAAACATGCTTTTACTGTTCTGTATCACTGAAGCTGCCAACATTTCTGCAATTTGCTTTTCCACCTCTGCTTTTTGTTGAAAGGGGAACCTGCAAGGCCTCAAATTGACAGGTTGTGACCCATGATGTAGGGTAATAGCATGGCCATGTGACCTTTGCGGAAGCAAGTCTTTATGTTCTTCAAAAATAGCTTCATACTCATCAAGAAAGGGTTTAATTGGTTCAGGGCTCTCCCATTCTCCCGAGTCAGTACTTCAAAAATAAAATTCTTGCAGAACTTCAGGGTCCTTGCAAGCCAATTTCTGCAACTTGTCCTCTGAAATTATCTTTACAGAATGAACCTTTCTCTCCTATGTAAGACTACTTCTTGACCCCCCCTTCTTGAAAGTCAGTGTCATCTCATTAAAGTCCATGGTGGTTGGGCTGTATTTCCTCATCCAATCTACCCTAAGAACCATGCCACTTCCCCTATTTGCAACACTCTAAAGTCATGCTCAAAATAGTGGCCTTGAATCTTCCACCCTAACTGTTTACTTTTAGCAGTGCTTTGTAGCTTTTCACCATTAGCTACAGTGATGAATAGAGGGTTTGTTTGCACTAATTCCAATATTTCCCTTGCCCACCCAGCCGTAACAAAGCCGAGTGTACTTCCACTATCCACTAAGATGCTCAATGACTTTCCTTTAATGGATCCAGGGATTCTAATGGTGTTGAATCCCACACACCCTTTTAAAGCATTGATTAAGATCTCAAGGGTAGCATCTTCTACTTCTGATTCATCTTTTGGAAGTTTTGGTGTGTTTTCATCTTCCTTGAGCTGATATGTACTCTCTCCCTTGTACTGTTCATCCTACTCCATCATGTTGAACTTCTTGGGCTTATACTGGCGGCCATGTCCAAATTTCTCCCCACATTTGTAGCACATGTTATTTTCCCTCTTGTTCTCCTTCAATCCTTGCTTATGTTCCCATGTAAGTATGGTCCCTTTCTATTGAGAAGCTCTTGATAATACTAGGCTTTTCTGACCACTGGCTTGTGCCCCAAGAGAAGTAGACTTGTAAGAGTATTCAAATTGTTTGCTCTTTATTTCAGCAGAGATTTCATACAACATAGTTTTTTTATAAGCATCTTTCAAGCTTCTAGGTTCATGCACCTTAACCTTATGCTTGATGTCTTCCTTCAATCCACTGATAAAGATAGATACAAAGTACTCTTCTCTCAACTGGGCATTCACTTGTAGCATGAAAGGCTTTAACTCCTCAAACTTCTCCTGGTAATCTTCTAGTGGACTTCTGGAATAGTTTGTTGAATTCCTCTATCACATCAATATGTATTTTATCACAAAACCCGTGGCATAGATCAGCAACAAACTCATGCAAGGTGACCCTATTCTTTTGCATCACATACCCGTCAAACCATGTTTCAGCTCTACCAATCAAATACATCAAGGCTATTTCCAGCTTTTGGTGTTCTAGAACTTCAAAAATAGAGAATTATTTCTGACATTTTTTACCCAACTTCTAGGATTATCCCCTTCAAAGGTTTGTAACTCCATTTTTAATTTTGGAATAAAAGAGTTTTGTTCACTACTCCCAACTCTTCCCCATACTTCCTTGTAACATCCGTGTTTTGGGGTTAGAAGTTATTCGGGTTTATAGTTCGAGTCAATAAAATTAAATTAAAATAAATTCAACCTAAAATGTGGTGTAATTGAACTTTAATAAAAAGGGAAGGGCTTATGTTGTGATTTGCTCAAAAGCTTTTAAAAAAAGATGACAACTTTCAAATTGTCATCTTCTTCCCCTTTTCCCTATCCCCCCCACGTGAAATACCTCCCCCCATTCCCCAAACTCTCTCAATTTTCAAGCATATATTTCATTCGATTTCTTCATCAATTCAAGGGGTTTTTGAAAGGTGATCACATATTTGAACTCTCCTTTCCATTTCCTATTCATACATGGTCTTAGATTTTAAAAATATGAACTTTTGAAAATTAGGGTTTATATCAAGTTTGGATTTTTAAGGGGGTTTTTCATTTGGTTTTGATAAAGAGTTGGGGCTTTGCTTAATCATGTTAAAATGCACATTATATGTTAATTTGGTTGGATTTTGATGAATTCCCGAAATTGGGTAAAAATGGGTTTTTTTGAAGGGTTTTGGGTGATTTTTGGGGGTTGTTTTAGGTGGGAATTGATAGCCCAATGGTAGTGCTATGGTTAGGGGTTGATTTGAGATTGTTTGTGGGTGCTATGGATGTTGGAAAGATGGTTTTTGGACATGGTTTAGGGGCTGCCCGAAATTGCTAAAAATGGGATTTGTTCATGGTTTGCAACATGATAAATTGCATTTGAATTGTATTCCGGGTTGGTATTTTGATGTTGGGCTGATTTGGAATTGTTTGAAATGTGTTTGAGGTTGTTTAGAAGCGGGAAGTTGTGTTGGGGAAGCTTCGGGAAGAAATCCGGAAATTTGAGGAAGGTTGCTTGCTTGGCTTGGAGCTTGGAAGATTAGGTGAGTGGTTAAATATTTTTAAATGGTTTTCAAGTGTTGGTTCAAGCATGTGAACTAGGTTGGGATTGGTAGACCCACCTAGAGTTGGGATTAGGGTGGTGGCCTAATCCCAAACTTTAGTTAGAGACCTTGGTTGATCTTTAAAGTGTTGAATTATGCCTTATGTTTAATCATGCCTATGGTGATTATGCTTATGTTGATATACGTATGTGGAGGCACGGCTTAATGCATTGTTACATGCATGTTGATGATAAATGTGATAGAGATATACATATGTATGAATTATGATGTGATATTTGTGTTATTGAGATGCATGTAGTGTTGACATGTGTAATGATGTTATGAGGTGATTGTATGATCCGAGGATCAAGGTGAGTACATGCTAGGCATGGAAATGTGGTTTGTGCATGACGGTGAGTCATGGTGAGTACGTGCTAAGCACAGAAGTTATTTTGAAATGGTATTGTGAAAGAGTAATGAAATGTGTAGTATTGACACTAGTATACTTGAATACAAATGATCGATCATTAGGATGTTTAGTGTGCACACGTGAGTCAAAATGCGCGCGTGGTCTTGATGATGATAGTCATCAAGATGGAGTGCGGGTTCGCCCGGAAATCTTCTTATGTATATTAGTCGGTGATGAGTAGAATCCCATCGACGGGCGTGAGGATGAGTGGAATCCCCTCCGCGTGAAATGAGGCGTGAGGATGAGTGGAATCCCCTCTGCGTGAACGGTGATGAGTGTAATCCCACCGTCAGGTGATGGTAGAGTTGTTGGATGTGAGTTCCAACGGTTATCCGCGTATTCGAGTCATAGCTAGGTGCCAATACGGATTGTAGTTTATGTTGCCAATATGTGATCAATTGTGAGCCAATGTGATTTGGGATGTGTTGCTATCATGGTTTAATATATGTGATTTCATATGTTGTGGATTTAAACATGTTGAGCATGCCATGATGTTGAATATATGTTCATGCATCATTTATAATTATGGCTCGTGTGGATCGGAGGTAAGGTCATGCATTTCATTTTGGAAATTGCTCGTGCTTGGACCCTGCATTGTCGAAGGTTTGTTTTATGAGCTTACCCTCACTAAGCTTTTATGCTTACGCTCTCTTTTGTTCGACAATGCAGATAAATAGCTTGTGGGTGGCATGGGCAAGGAAAGGCCTCCAAGTGTTGCTTACGGTTAGCTCAAGTATGATAGTTAAATTTAAAGATTGTAATAGTAAAGCAATGGGATAGGTGTCGTGTCGTAATGCTTTTGAAGTATGATGTTGATGTTTAAGAGTATGTTAGACTCCTATGTGTGTTTCATGTTTATGATTTGACTTGGATTGTAATTATGATGACTTGCCAAATGCTTGAGTGATTGTCTAAACCCATGCCTCGTATGTGTTTGTTATTTGGCTTGAGATGTATGCCTTTCTTGAAACCTTGTTAGTTTTGCTATCTTGAATTTGTCTAAGTGTGGGCTACGTGAATGCTTGCTCCTTTTATGATATGTATGAATGCATGGTTTGTGATGTTAAACCTTGGAGTTTAGTCTCGTTTATATGAGGTTAAAGCATGCTTGTAAGATGGTTTGCCATAGGATTAATTGCTAGTATGTTGTTGGAGTATTGTTGAGTGTTTTGTCGGTGTTTTGGGGCATCCTTGTGTCTTAAAACAGTCGAATGGAGTCTGCAGATAGGGGGCGTTTCGAAATGGGCCACCCTGTTTCGATACGGTCCCTTTGCTTTTGGCCAGCCGTTTCGGAACGGATAGGGGCTATTTCGGTACGTTTTTGCTACTGGAATTTTGAGAAATTGACGAGATATAGGCGTACCGAAACGGGTCCTTGGTGTTTCGAAATGGTCAAATCTCGTTGACCACGAGAAGTTGACCGTTAGGGTCGTTTCGATACGGGTCACCCCTGTTTCGAAACGGTCTCCCTATGGTTGACCCTGGCCTGTTGACTAAGTCAAGGCGTATCGAAACACCGTAAGGGCGTTTCGATACGGCCTGCTATAAAGGGCTAAAATGAGCTGTTTAATGTATCGTTTGATTGGTCGATGTTAAATTGTTTTCACTTTCCGCTGTTGTGCTTCACATAGGATTTGAATATGCCTATAGACAAGATAAAGTAAAAAGGAAATTTTCTGGGTCGTTAACCGAGGGGGAACCTTAACGAGTTTCGCTTCGGTTTTCCCCGTGTGGCCCACTCGGATCGGTCATCCGACCAGACCGGGACGAGAGGGTTACATTTGTTGGTATCAGAGCCTAAGGTTTCCGAGACCTTGTGCAGGTAAGTGAGGTAAGTTGTGTTTTGTGATTGATATGCACGGTGTTTGCTTTCCATGTAAGCATGTTGCTTGTTATCCGCGTATGTTGTGATGTGTGATTGTTTGATTGAGAATGTATGTTGTTTGATCGTACGCATATGTTTGCTTGTTTAGCAAGTAAGCCTGTTATATGCTTGATTTAGCGTGTATGTGTGTCGATTTGTTTGAACATGTTCGTAGAGTCCCATTGCTACTATTACATCGAAAAAGATATTTTAAGTGAGGGGAACATACTTGAGCCACTTGGAAGCCTTGCCTTGCTAACCCAATTGTGTATATTTTACTGTTGATGTTGTTGTTGATTTAATTGCTTTTCGGTAAGTAGAAGTCGTAGTTTCTGAAAGGGTGGACGATGTTGAGGGAGTCCATCGCCTTAGTTAGAGAGGTGTGGTTGTACCAGAATTGAGGTACAATTTGTCAGTTTGAGACGGTGTGTATATGGGTTGATTCTTGTGGATGAGGGGCGATATGATCAACTCTGGCATTAGTTAGTAAGAAGTGAAGGCCTATGGGTGGGGGTCAGAGTAGTTTCGATGTTTTATCGAATGAGCCCTTGGAATAGTATTAAGTTGGTTTCCTCCAGTTGATTCCCAATCCGTGCTTTTGTATATCGTTAGCAAGTATGCAAGTTGAATATGTCTGGTGAAGTGTTAGTTGGTGACCGTTGGGGTTCGGCCTATGATTTTAATGCAAGACAACCGGTCAGTGTCCGTGAGTGGGAGCTAGTTTGTGTGATTGGGTCAGTGTACGTCGAGTTGTTTTCCAGCAAGCGGAAGAGATGAAGTCACTTCCGACATAGTTGAGCCAAGAAGGGAGCCTTGAGATTTGACTTCAGGATTGTTTGGTAGGGGTAGAACAAGTCCAGCTAGACTGTTTGTGTGCAATCAGAGTTGAGTCTTGAAGTTACGAGATGCTCTAAGAACAGTTTAGAAGAGTCATATTTTTGTTGAAGAACCAGTCTGAAAACAAGAGGACCGAAGACTATCAGTTGTGTACATGTGAAGTTGCAATTTTTGCGAATACCTCCTTTTGCGTGGGCATGTAAGAAATTGGATATCCTTGTTGAGACCTTAGATGTAGGGACACATGTGACTAGCCTTTTTGGGAGATAGTAGTGATCAGAAAGATGTACAGAAGATGTTTGTTGGTGGTTTAGAGTTACTAGTTTCTAGTAGGTGTGAAGCGATCGTCTTCCTACGGTTTTGATGTACCTTTTGACAAGGTTCGGCTTGAAGAGCACAGAGTTAGTGTGTACGTTGAGACAAAGAGGGAGTTGCCTTGAAATTGCAGATTTCTGTGTGACTGTAGTGATAGGTGAGGATGTGAGCTTCTTATTGAATGTTGATCCAGTTTTAGAGATCAAAGGTTGATTGAGTTTAGTTGACAGACTTTCTAAGCAAGTGTGATGAATTTGATTTTGAATGAAGATTAGACCGCAGAATGCTAGAATAGTTTGTGTTTTTCTAGAAGTGTTTGGAAGATTTATCCGGTTTGTCTCTTGATAGAGAAGAAGAGTTCGTTATTGAGATCGTCTCCGAGGTTGCTTCTGTTTTGTTTGCTCTGTAACTTATGAATCCCGGAAGAATTGAGAACGATGAAGAAATAACTTCGAGGTTAGTTGGACCTTAGACTCATTAGGCCTAGTGCATCATCTTAGAGTATGACAGTACAATTTGTGAAGAAGAGAGAAGACGATACAGGAATGTGTTTGGATTTCAGACCGTTGAAACAAGTGACAGTGAATAATTAACATCCATTTCCGAGTGTCAGTGATTTGTTGATCAGTAGTGTGTGCTTTAGTCTTTTCGAAGAATAATTTGAGATCTGATTACTGCCAGTTGGAAGTGTGAGAAGCTGAAGTTTTGAAGACTGCTTTTGGAGCAAGATGTGATCGCCTTGAGTTCCGAGTTATGCCGTTTTATTTGACTAGTGTATTAGTTACTCTTATAAAGATGTTGAGCAGAATAATTCCCGAGTTTCTTGATCAGTTGTAGTAGTTCTCATAGGTGACACATGTGTATATTTACGTACCGAAGAAGGTCATGACAAGCTTTGAAATTAGTGTTGTAGGTCCTATTAGAGAATTAGTTGTACACCAAGTTGCGCAACATGAACTTCGAGTTAATGAAGATGTTCTCCTAGAACATGCAGATCATCCGAGTGTATTAGGGTAAATCCCAAGTAGGCAAAGGAAGACATGAGTTGGAAGAAATTGAAGACTGTGACAAATATCTATAGTTCCTAGGTCTAGCATTGTGACTTTCAGAGAATCGTAAATGGTCTTTTGAAGATAGTTGCTCCATTGATAGATTGCTATAGAAGAATGTTCAGTTGTGTGGTTAAATGCGAGATAATGAGCCCTGGAGAAACTGAAAGAAACTTTGATGAAAGCTTCGACCCTGATCCAGTCATGTCAGAGAAAGAGTTTGTGAACCATAGTGATGTGTTACATGTAGAGTTAGGTTGTGTGCTTATGCAAGACAGAAGATTGCGGCTTGTTCATCAAGGTAGTTGAAAGACCGTGAGAAGAGTTATCCGATATGAGACATAGAGTTAATTACAGTTGTATTTGCTTCGAAGACTTAGAGAAAAAGCTTGTATAGTAAGAAATGCACAGTGTGTATGTACATATCATCAGACCTTGAATTGTTAGACAACTTAGGAAGGGTTGAAACTTGAACAGCATAAAGTGTTAGAACTGCTTGAAGACTGTAATATCAAGATTGAGTACCATCCGAAGTTAGTCAACGTAGTAACCGATGTTCCGAGTTGTAATTATTGTTAGATTAGTAGTTGAGTTGCGAGTTGTATTTGCTGAATTCAGTTACCGAATGACAGTATTCTTGTGGCCGAGTTTCATGTTGAACCTACATTGAGTCAGAATGCTTGAAGAGGAACAGTTGCAAGACAGATTCTTGGCACCTCACGTGCGAGGCATAGTAGAAGGAAGACCTTCAGAATACAGTTTCAGAGATGATAGAGTTTTGCATTTCAGAGACAGAATAGTTGTACAGATTGACATAGTGTTTTGAGACGTATTGTTTTGGCCGAAGCACACGGTAGTTCATTTGTATTGCATCTGAGTAGTATGAAGACGTATTGTGGGTTGAAGATGAATACTTCTGGATTGAGTTGATGAATAATGTGGATCAGTATGATAGTAAGTATGTAAATTGCCAGCGTGTCAAGACCGAGCTTCAGTTTTCTTCTAGTTTGTTACATCCGTGGAAGATTCGCAGTAAAAGTGAGTAATAAAGATCGGAGATTTCAACTAGAATAATTTTGAAGACGTCTGCATAGTGTTTGGTTAATTGATGAAGACAGAGGATCAGTCAGAGAAAGTTGTGAGTCAAGTGTTCAAGCAGTATTGTATGAGTTTGTGAATCGGGCTAGTTCTGTTGTTATCTGTTGCGGTTACCACCAGAGTTAGAAAGGGGTTTGAGATGTGTTCCGTGTATCTATGATTCAGAAATGTCAGTCAGATCTGTTCCGTGCTATATTTGTTGAAGAGATTGGGTTGAGTTTGAAATTGGCATGCCTTGAAGAATCAGTTAAGATCATAGTGTAAGATAGCAAGTGTTGCGTGGTAAGTCTTTCGAGTTGGTTAGTATGTTGTGGTGAGAGAGGAATGCGTGGAGGTGCATGTTTCAGTGGCCCTCCGTGATCGATGAATTTCGGGGACGAAATTTCCTTAAGTGGGGGAGAGTTGTAACATCCGTGTTTTGGGGTTAGGAGTTATTCGGGTTTATAGTTCGAGTCAATAAAATTAAATTAAAATAAATTCAACCTAAAATGTGGTGTAATTGAACTTTAATAAAAAGGGAAGGGCTTATGTTGTGATTTGCCCAAAAGCTTTTAAAAAAAGATGACAACTTTCAAATTGTCATCTTCTTCCCCTTTTCCCTATCCCCCCCACGTGAAATACCTCCCCCCATTTCCCAAACTCTCTCAATTTTCAAGCATATATTTCATTCGATTTCTTCATCAATTCAAGGGGTTTTTGAAAGGTAATCACATATTTGAACTCTCCTTTCCATTTCCTATTCATACATGGTCTTAGATTTTAAAAATATGAACTTTTGAAAATTAGGGTTTATATCAAGTTTGGATTTTTAAGGGGGTTTTTCATTTGGTTTTGATAAAGAGTTGGGGCTTTGCTTAATCATGTTAAAATGCACATTATATGTTAATTTGGTTGGATTTTGATGAATTCCCGAAATTGGGTAAAAATGGGTTTTTTTGAAGGGTTTTGGGTGATTTTTGGGGGTTGTTTTAGGTGGGAATTGATAGCCCAATGGTAGTGCTATGGTTAGGGGTTGATTTGGGATTGTTTGTGGGTGCTATGGATGTTGGAAAGATGGTTTTTGGACATGGTTTAGGGGCTGCCCGAAATTGCTAAAAATGGGATTTGTTCATGGTTTGCAACATGATAAATTGCATTTGAATTGTATTCCGGGTTGGTATTTTGATGTTGGGCTGATTTGGAATTGTTTGAAATGTGTTTGAGGTTGTTTAGAAGCGGGAAGTTGTGTTGGGGAAGCTTCGGGAAGAAATTCGGAAATTTGAGGGAGGTTGCTTGCTTGGCTTGGAGCTTGGAAGATTAGGTGAGTGGTTAAATATTTTTAAATGGTTTTCAAGTGTTGGTTCAAGCATGTGAACTAGGTTGGGTATGGTAGACCCACCTAGAGTTGGGATTAGGGTGGTGGCCTAATCCCAAACTTTAGTTAGAGACCTTGGTTGATCTTTAAAGTGTTGAATTATGCCTTATGTTTAATCATGCCTATGGTGATTATGCTTATGTTGATATACGTATGTGGAGGCACGGCTTAATGCATTGTTACATGCATGTTGATGATAAATGTGATAGAGATATACATATGTATGAATTATGATGTGATATTCGTGTTATTGAAATGCATGTAGTGTTGACATGTGTAATGATGTTATGAGGTGATTGTATGATCCGAGGATCAAGGTGAGTACATGCTAGGCATGGAAATGTGGTTTGTGCATGACAGTGAGTCATGGTGAGTACGTGCTAAGCACGAAAGTTATTTTGAAATGGTATTGTGAAAGAGTAATGAAATGTGTAGTATTGGCACTAGTATACTTGAATACAAATGATCGATCATTAGGATGTTTAGTGTGCACACGTGAGTCAAAATGCGCGCGTGGTCTTGATGATGGTAGTCATCAAGATGGAGTACGGGTTCGCCCGAAAATCTTCTTATATATATTAGTCGGTGATGAGTGGAATCCCATCGACGGGCGTGAGAATGAGTGGAATCCCCTCCGCGTGAAATGAGGCGTGAGGATGAGTGGAATCCCCTCCGCGTGAACGGTGATGAGTGTAATCTCACCGTCAGGTAATGGTAGAGTTGTTGGATGTGAGTTCCAACGGTTATCCGCGTATTCGAGTTATAGCTAGGTGCCAATACGGATTGTAGTTTATGTTGCCAATATGTGATCAATTGTGAGCCAATGTGATTTGGGATGTGTTGCTATCATGGTTTAATATATGTGATTTCATATGTTGTGGATTTAAACATGTTGAGCATGCCATGATGTTGAATATATGTTCATGCATCATTTATAATTATGGCTCGTGTGGATCGGAGGTAAGGTCATGCATTTCATTTTGGAAATTGCTCGTGCTTGGACCCTGCATTGTCGAAGGTTTGTTTTATGAGCTTACCCTCACTAAGCTTTTATGCTTACGCTCTCTTTTGTTCGACAATGCAGATAAATAGCTTGTGGGTGGCATGGGCAAGGAAAGGCCTCCAAGTGTTGCTTACGGTTAGCTCAAGTATGATAGTTAAATTTAAAGATTGTAATAGTAAAGCAATGGGATAGGTGTCGTGTCGTAATGCTTTTGAAGTATGATGTTGATGTTTAAGAGTATGTTAGACTCTTATGTGTGTTTCATGTTTATGATTTGACTTGGATTGTAATTATGATGACTTGCCAAATGCTTGAGTGATTGTCTAAACCCATGCCTCGTATGTGTTTGTTATTTGGTCTGAGATGTATGCCTTTCTTGAAACCTTGTTAGTTTGGCTATCTTGAATTTGTCTAAGTGTGGGCTACGTTAATGCTTGCTCCTTTTATGATATGTATGAATGCATGGTTTGTGATGTTAAACCTTGGAGTTTAGTCTCGTTTATATGAGGTTAAAGCATGCTTGTAAGATGGTTTGCCATAGGATTAATTGCTAGTATGTTGTTGGAGTATTGTTGAGTGTTTTGTCGGTGTTTTGGGGCATCCTTGTGTCTTAAAACAGTCAAATGGAGTCTGCAGACAGGGGGCGTTTCGAAACGGGCCACCCTGTTTCGATACGGTCCCTTTGCTTTTGGCCAGCCGTTTCGGAACGGATAGGGGCTGTTTCGGTATGTTTTTGCTACTGGAATTTTGAGAAATTGACGAGATATAGGCGTACCGAAACGGGTCCTTGGTGTTTCGAAACGGTCAAATCTCGTTGACCACGAGAAGTTGACCGTTAGGGTCGTTTCGATACGGGTCACCCCTGTTTCGAAACGGTCTCCCTATGGTTGACCCTGGCCTGTTGACTAAGTCAAGGCGTATCGAAACACCCTAAGGGCGTTTCGATACGGTCTGCTGTAAAGGGATAAAATGAACTGTTTAATGTATCGTTTGATTGGTCGATGTTAAATTGTTTGTATTTTCCGCTGTTGTGCTTCACATAGGATTTGAATATGCCTATAGACAAGATAAAGTAAAAAGAAAATTTTCTGGGTCGTTAACCGAGGGGGGACCTTAACGGGTTTCGCTTCGATTTTCCCCGTGTGGCCCACTCGGATCGGTCATCCGACCAGACCGGGACGAGAGGGTTACATTCCTACTCCTTAAATAAAAAGGCCTCTCCTTTTTTAGAGTGATTATCATCCCTCTTAGGCATAAATGTTTGGCTAACCTCTTCATGCTTCTCTTTCAAGTTTCCAATATTAAACATGGGTTTAGATGCCAATATTCCAGGTTCTTCAGGATTGAATGAATATTTCTCATGTTCACTGATGACAGTCACATTTAATTGTTGCTTTCCTATCTTAATAGTTTGGGGGTTATGAGTTACCCGTGAGACACTTCAAAGTGACATTATCTCTACTTTTTTCACTCCCTTAGAGAGTATGGCCAAGCTTCTCTGTAAGTAGCCCCAGTTTTCTTCATTGCTACGTTTCAAGTTGCTTACTCTTTCTTTGAGGCTGACTTCTGTTTTCTCGTCTTCAATGGTTGTTTCAATGTTTCCAGGAGTTCCCTATAGTGGTGGTATTTTGCTGGAGTCACTCATTTTTCTTGATCTCTTTGATTTCATAGTGTGTGGTGGATCGAAAGATACGACTTTAGATACTAATTATAACAACCCTGTTAGAGGCAAGGTTGGAAAGGATGAAGAAATGGTTTTAGTAGAAGATGAGATAGATAGAAAAGAGAGAGAATTTACTGTTTCATTGATAATTTCTGCATAAGACCTTTAGTATATGTAACCGTTGTATATATGTAAGGTACTAGCTAATAATTGCTCCATAAATTCATATTTCAAGCATCAAAGTGGGCTGCTAATATTTTGCCCGTTTTAATTGCTTCAATAATCAATTTAGACCCAATTTCCTCTTTTCTTCCAAACGACGCCATTTTTTTTAATGTGAGGTTTAGTTTAAGATAATCC
Source organism: Hibiscus tridactylites (assembly GCA_958450335.1). Taxonomy (NCBI): domain Eukaryota; kingdom Viridiplantae; phylum Streptophyta; class Magnoliopsida; order Malvales; family Malvaceae; genus Hibiscus; species Hibiscus tridactylites. The sequence continues at coordinate 50,893,151 of OY288285.1, forward strand.
TGATTTCAGTTCGAGACTGATCCTAGACCTTTTGCACTTCTTCACACCCTAGTGCACCGGCCATTGTCATGACACTAAGTTGGACTCACAAAAGAATAATGAAATATATTTCATGTAAACTAGAATATATTTGGAACATTCTAGAATATGTTTGAATGCTTGTTTGGGGCTTGTGGGCTGTCAAGCCAAAATGGGCTCTTGGACCATTGAAACAGTTTAAGAAAATTGATATGCAATGAACAATCTCCATGGCTTGCTTCTCTTCTCCTAGGACTTCATTGGAATGCAAAGTAAAGAAAGGAAATAATCAATGGAAGAACTTAAGAACATGATGCCATACTTACCTCCATGGAAGGTCCAACACTCCAGATGTATAAAAAATGGCACTTTCTCGGATTTGAATTTTGACTGCATCAAATGAAATGTAAAAATTGATGTCCAGATTGATGAGAAATTACATACCTAAATTTTAGGAACATAACATTATTCGACCGTAGAAATGAAAAACTTACCAAATATGATAAATGAAACGAAATGAAAAGTTACCAAGAATTGAAAATGGAAAATACTAAAATGAAAATTGGGATATTGATCATGTTTGGTAAATAGCGGTTTGAGCCAAAATTAGAGGTTTGAGTAGGGGTGTTCAAAAAAATCCGATCCGATTGATCCGATCCGATTATCCGTTGATCCGATCCGAAATTTCGGATATCCGATCCGTTTTTTATTTTTCGGATACTTCGGATCGAATATCCGAAAATTTCGGATCGGATACGGATAATGGTTTTATATTCGGATCGGATATCCGATTATCCGATATCCAAAAATTCAATTTTTTTATAGGTATGAATCTTATTATATTCGATATTTTTACTTGTTATATATGAAAAATTGAAATTTCTTGATACAAATATTGTTACATTCAATAATTTATTAATTTTTATATTCGAAAGCCTAAAATTTTCATGGATAGAACCATTAAATTAAAAAAATAATCAAATAAATTCATAAATTTCGGATATTCGGATATCCGATTTTTTCGGATCGGATACGGATCGCTATTTAGGTGATCCGAATTTTCGGATCGGATCGGATCGGATATCCGAAATGAACACCCCTAGGTTTGAGCTAATATTAGAGGTTTCAACGGTTAAATTCGTTAATTTGGATGTTTGGTGAATAGTGGATTAGAATAGTGGATTGAGGTGAAACCTCTAATTTTGAAAAAGCTGCTAATAGGAGCCTTTTGAAATTAGAGATTTTGACATAAAAATTATAAAAACCTTTTACCCTTAACAATTATAAAAAATTTCTAAATAACCTAAATTTAACCTTTTCTATTTTAATTCTTCACCCATGTATTTACATTGTGACATTTGTAAACTAATATTTTTTATTTTTTTATTCTCACACAGTTATACTTGTATTTAAATTTAATAATTAATTAAATTATATTAAAAATAATTATATAAATGATAAATTAATATATAGATCTTTCAATTATGCTTAGTAATGTTATATTAAAAAAATTAATTTTCATAATCTAATTTATACTCAATAGATGCAAAATATTAATAACCAATAAACTATTCAAACAAGTATCGAATATAATCATGTCCTTAATGTCATTTTGCTTGTTTAAATAATCAAACAACTATTATCTATGAGTTAATTATACCACACTTTTATATAATCCGCTAGTCAAATCAGCTAATGCAATCAGTTATCAGCTATCAACTAATGTAATCTGCTATCAACTATCTGCTAATTGCCAAACAGAGCCATTATAAAAAAAAAATGAAAATATGTCTTTTTAGGAATGCTTCTCTGAAATTCCAAGAATAAAACCCTCATTCCGTTTTTAGTGCTCCAACATAAAAAATAGGGTTTAGAGATTAAGGTTAAAGTTTAAAGTTAAGATTTAGGGAACTAGTGCAGGGTATATTTTTAGGGCTTAGAGTTTAAAATTTAAGATTTAAAATTTAAGATTATCGCTTAAAATTTAATTTTTAATGTTGGGACTTAAAAAAGAACACCGAAAAATAGTATCGAAAAAAAACTGAAATTTTTTGTTTAAATTCTAATGTATAAACACATCTCAACCCAAAAATACTTGGCCCCATTCTAGTATGTAGGGGTGTTCATTTCGGATATCCGATTCGATCCGATCCGAAAATTCGGATATCCGAAAAATTCGGATCACCTAAATAGCGATCCGTATCCGATCCGAAAAAATCGGATATCCGAAAATCCGGATATCCGAATTTTCGGATCGGATACTCGGATATCCGAATATCCGAAATTTATGAATTTATTTGATTATTTTTTTTAATTTAATGGTTCTATCCATGAAAATTTTAGGCTTTCGAATATAAAAATTAATAAATTATTGAATGTAACAATATTTGTATCAAGAAATTTCAATTTTTCATATATAACAAGTAAAAATATCGAATATAATAAGATTCATACCTATAAAAGAAATTGAATTTTTGGATATCGGATAATCGGATATCCGATCCGAATATAAAACCATTATCCGTATCCGATCTGAAATTTTCGGATATCCGATCCGAATTATCCGAAAAATAAAAAACGGATCGGATATCCGAAATTTCGGATCGGATCAACGGATAATCGGATCGGATTTTTTTGAACACCCCTAGTAGTATGCGTCGTATTTGAGTAGATATTTCAGACTTGAAAAACAACTTCATTGAATCGTCTACAATAAATTGTTATAACTCTGCTATGCATGTATCATCCCCTTCCCCCAAAAAATTCATCATCAAATTCAATATGTCAAATGAAGCAAGATCACCGTGCCCGAACAAGAATGAATCTTTATCACAGCTGCATTAATTTAAGTGATGATTTCAAGACGGATAAACAAATATATGTAAGAAAAAAAAGAGTTAAGGGGTAAACTTATCCATGTAGTAAACTCAAATAACCATTATTGTTTCTCCTTTTTTTCATCAATTTAATCCTTAAAGTCATTTAATTGCATTAATTTTATTCCTTAATCTCCGTTGATCGTTACATTGCTGACGTAACAGTTAATGATGTTAACGTTGTAGTCCACTGTACTAACGTGGCGGATGATGCTGATGTGGCAACACATGTTGTAATTATGACGTGACAGAGTGACTGAATTAATTTTTTTTAACTGAATTCGAGAGCACAATTAATTTATTTTGCTATGTTTAGGGGCATAATTGATATTAATTAAAAGTTTGATAATTTGTTTCAGCTTTAAGCTAAAAAATAAGAAATTGTTTAAATTTTAAATATATTTAAAAACTATTTAAAAATTAAAAATATTAAAAAAACATTATAATGAATTAAAAAAATTTAAGTAAAAACATAAAGATAAAAATATCAAAACCTATATAAAAAATTATAAACCATTAGAAAAGTTTTCGACTGTTTTTGGTTATGCTAAGCCAACTGATATTTCTTGAACATATTTTCAATGGAATCATCACTATATTAGAGTAGTAATAAAACCAAAATTCTCCTTCATTTTTTACATCGAATTAGTGAGGATCAATTTGATGTAGAAAAGAGAAAGAAATTTGAGTTTCATTGTTACTCTAAAACAAGATTAATTCTATTAAAAATTTGTTTAATGAATAATAATACACAGACTGACGAAGTTGAAGACCTTTTTGATGAAAGTGTTTAAGTTTTTTCAATACTTTATATATATATATATATATATTAATTCTTATATTTATATTTTATCACTGTATAATTTATAATACATTTTAATTTCTTATATAAGTTATTATTTTCAATAATTTTTTTGAATATTTTATTTATTTTTATTAAGTTTATGGAATATTATTTTTAAGAAGGATATTCACACCAATTTGTTAATCAATTTTTCATATATTTCACTTGTAAAAGTTCAGCTCGAAAAACTACATTATATATTCAATTTTATCCAAAACTAAATAAATCAATTAAATTGGCTTGAATTTTAAACACATTATTTACCTAGTTTTAATATTTTTGAAATTTTAATAATTTTTTAAAATATTATTTTTAGATTAAATATTACTCAAGTTACCAAACTTCTAATTAAAATCAAGTATGTAGGCATGTAAACGAACCGAACGAACACGAATGAGGGTATGTTCATGTTCGTTTGTTTAACTTTAACTGAACAAATGAACGGACACGAACAACTAAACGAACAAAATTTCTTGTTCGTGTTCGTTCATTAAGGAATGTAGCTTGTTCATGTTCGTTTGTTAAAATGATAAACAAACGCAAACAAACACAAACAAATGTAAGTGAACAAAAACAACATAAACCACAACAATAGTGACCACATAAAATTCATTAATATAAGTTGCAGTTTTAGAATTATTTTGTTCGAGTATGATATGGATCAATCGAATCGAAAATGGCCAAGAGGGGGTGAATTGGGTTTTTGAAATTGAAGGGAGTGAATTGAAAGATTGGAAAATGAAGACAAGACAATTTATAGTGGTTCAAGCTTAGAACAAGCTCTACATCAACTACCTTAGCTCCCACTAAAGATTTTCAACCAATTTCACTAGAAATTCGTCTCCTTTTCTCGGATTAGGAGTAAGCCTTACAATCGGTTAATCCTTCTACCCAAGGATTAACCAAGACTCTCTCAAATACAAAGAAGATTGACATTTTTAAAAATGCCTCTCACAAGATTAATAGATTGTCCAATTACACTTAAACACTCCCCAATCTTGAAAAAAGATAATACAATGAAAGATTACACAAGTGGGGTTACAAGAATTTGACTCTAATAGCTAGGGTTTGGATATGTGCTTGGATTGTTGCAAATAGGTTCAATAGTTATTGTTGTAGCTTTTGAGGCTTGTTTATATACCCTTGTATTGATTTCTAGCTGTTCTAGTGGTTGAGATCATCAATAGAGCCGTTAGGCTTCATTTTTCCCGCAATAAATGCACTTTTGCAACCTATCGTGTTAGTACTTGAACAAGCGTATCGAGACTTGTCTCAAAACAGAAAGAGCCGTTGTGCACATTTAAGAGGGCGTATCGATATGCGTATGGGCATATCAGTACGAGCATAGTGTAAAAATAGGGGCGTATCGATACTCTAAGACCGCATCAATCGGATTTTGCTCACTAGAATCCTGAGTAGAACTTTAGCAAAAAGTGTCTCAATATGCTAAATGGCCGTATCGGTACGGTCCAACGACCGTTTGAAATTTTGCTAAAATCATAACTAACAAGCAATGGTCAAAAACTTTAAATGCAAAGATTTATCGAATTAGATCAAACCATATTGATAATGGTAAAACCGTATCGGTACGCTATGCCTTAAAGTTAAGCCCATAGAAAATATCGTATCGATACGGGTGTAACCGTATTGGTGCGTTTTTTTCAATTAAAATTCAAGAACCTCAAAACTCTATCAATACGACTATAGCGTATCGATAGGCCTTAGCGTACAAGTAGGTTTTGGGCTATAACACTTAGAAAAATTTGCTTGAACAATTTATTTGACTTAGAAAAATTTTGGTTCAAGTTTGCTTGTCAATTTGTGAGACTTTGAAATAATTAAAAATTTATTTACTTTTACAAATAGGTCCTTAGACACTTTGTTATATCAAAATCAAATTAGGTTTTACAATCTCCCTTTTTTGATATAACAAAACCAAAGTAAAATTTTAAGTGTTTTGAAAACTTTGAAAAGTCTACTCCCCCTTAATTTAAGATTGGTTTTCAAAAGTTTGTAAAAAATTATATTTTTACACTTTTCCCCTTTTTTGTTAGATCAAAATCAATGCAAAAATTCAAAGATATAGACAAGATATAACAATAAAACACAAGATAAAGCATAATCAAGCAACATAATATCATTAAAGTTCAAATAGAAATTCAAAGCAATAATAGTTCAAAATAACTTCAAACTTAAATCCGGACTTAATCCTAAAAACAAAATCAAAGCATAGGGTTCCTAAAGACAACGATTCATGATAAAAGATAAATCCTAAATGGTATGATATGTAATGATATGCTCAAAGACTACTCGTCCCCATCGTCTTTGTCCTCATCTTTTTCATCATCACGGTTGGTTTGAGACTTCTAAGTATGATTGAGCCAAGCATCATGGAAGGCGGTGAGAGAGACGTCCATGAAAGTTTGTTGTTGTTCAAGGGCCTTGACTCGATCCTCCAATGATGTAAAGTGAGTATCAATGGCCACAAATCCCGTATTCATGTTCGTATCTAAAGAATCAATATTAGTCACTAAGGATATGAATTGCTCATTTAGATACGCCATGAGTCCATCCATGGAAGTTTGAACTTGTTGGATTTTTGAACCTTGTGGAGCGACCGAACGAGGTTGATCGTCTTGAGGAGGAGGTCGATTAACACAAATCCATTCATGATCAATGTACTCAAAGTGAGCACGAGTTAGGGAGTGTTCATCGATTGGCTTGCCAAGAGGCTCGACAGCATCATGGGAACAATCAATCTCTAATGAATGAAACAAGAAGCTCAAAGCCTTTCCATAGAAGGACTTGACTTGATCAGTGTGACGGTGTTGAACAATATAGACCAAGTTGGAAAACATAATTTGGCAAATGTTTGGGCGTTTACCCTCTCAGAAACAATGGAGCCAAAAAGCATCAACTTGGCGAATGGTAGAGAATTTCCCACCGGATAGAAGAATCCACCGAGAGATGATGAGATGAAGGATACGGTCATGGGCATCAAGGACAGTTATAGAGCCAAGTTGAGAATGCCCCAATGAGTGTTCATCATCAATTCCCAAATTTTTAAAACCAAAAACGTTACATAAAACACTTTGTTCAATTCAAAATTTCTTGCCCATAAGATAGGATTCAATGGAAATTACACTTTCCCTAGCTTGATCATGGATGCAACGAGCATTAGCAAAGAAAATGAAAAACAAGATTTTGATATAAAATCGGGGGTACAATTAGAAAAGTCATGAATTTCCATTGTTGTAACAATCCAAAAAATTTGAACTTAAAACGTTCGGAGTTTAGAAAAGGGATTGAAACATCTCTTTCATCCCGAATTGAAAAAGTTTGGTATTGTTTATAATGGGCCATAGCTGAAGGGGATTGGAAACGATTTTGAATAATAAAACCAAGGTTCGATTTAGTAATACCCTCATTTTTCGAATTGAGATTGGATAAACTAGAAGCCAATTTTTTCCTTTGTCTCTTATTCAGCCTCATAATAACCTGAAAACATCAAAACCATTAGAAAACAATGTATGCAATTATCATCACATTCGATCCAATAAACATTCCAATAATTCAAGGTATTGATAAAAATACTATATTTTATATGTTTAAAATATATAAAAATATAAAAATTAATTTTAGTAAAAGAATTTTGAAAAAATAGTTTACAAAAATATACGATATGTTTATATATTCGAAACAAAAAATTTATATTTTAAAGAATTTTTGCAAAAACTTCAAAAACCATACTATAAATATATTATGTATACAAAAATTAGTTGAAAACAATGAATAAGATTAAATGAAAATTAAAAAGAAAGAAAAAAGTAATGGATTTGGATTAATGAAGGATGTTGAATGCACCAAATTGATAACAGAGCTAAGCCTTAATGTGTTGATGAAAAACCCTCAAAGAATTTTGAGTTTGGTGTGATAAATCAAGGGTTTGAGGAGGTTTTATAGATGAAAATCGGCTAGGGTTTTGAGAGAAGAAGGGTTTGTGTTTTAATTAAAGTGAAACACCTATTTAATGCCCCATTTAAACTCCAGTGGCTTACCGTATCTATATGCTGGAGTTGCATATCGATCCACCATATCTGTACGGTTTTTATACTCTATCAATACACGTGACCGTATCGATACAATTAAAACTGTATCGGCGCCCATTAAGCAACCTGTATCGATACACTATGACCCGTATCGATACCCTTTTACCATAAATGCATTTTTAGCTCACTTGAGTTCAAAAATTGGATTTTAAACGATCCTAAATGCAAGTGTATGAAGAATGAGAAACATTTATGGACTAAAATATAGGCATACTCCCCCTGCAACAAGCATAGATACATCAAGAGGCAAAATTGCATAAACAAGATCATCATTCAAATTCAAGCAAATTTTGACACTTAAGGTCTCTAAAAGGTCAAGATAGGCTAGTTAGACCTAACTCTCTCCTAAGAGTCCAAAAACGTTCTTTTTCTAATGATTTTGTAAAGATATCTGCTAGTTGATTTAAGGTATCAACATACTATAGAACAACATCATTCTTTAGGACATGGTCCCTAATGAAATGATATCTTATCTCTCTGTGCTTGGTTCTAGAATGTTGGATGAGTTTCTTAGTGAGACATATGGCACTAGTGTTGTCACACTTAAGGGGTATGGTACCTACATCAATTCCATAGTCTAGGAGTTGTTGCTTCATCCAAAGGACTTGAGCGCAACAACTTCCGGCCGATATATATTCCGCTTCGGTGGTAGATAAGGCTACACTATTTTGTTTCTTAGAGAACCAAGATATGAGCATACTACTTAGAAATTGGCAAGTTCCAGAGGTACATTTTCTATCTATTTTACATCCCCCATAATCCGCATGAGAATAAGCATGTACGTTAAAGGAAGAGTCTCTAGGATACCAAAGGCCTAAAATGGGTGTGTCTCTAAAGTATCTAAATATTCTCTTAATGGCTACAAGGTGTGATTATCTAGGGCTAGCTTGAAACCTAACATACAAGCAAACACTAAACATGATATCGGGTCTACTTGCTATAAGGTAAAGCAAATAGCCAATCATAGAACGATAAATCTCAGACTCAACACACTTACCTCCTTCATCTTTCTCAAGCTTAATTGATGAGCTCATTGGAGTAGCTTGAGGCTTCACATTCTCCAAGCCAAACTTCTTGAGCATATCTTTGATGTACTTAGCTTGATTGATGAAGATGCCATCCTTCCTTTGCTTGATTTGGAGCTCCAAGAAGAATGAGAGCTCTCCTATTATGCTTATCTCAAACTCACATTGCATTAACTTAGAAAATTCTTGGCAATAAAACTCATTAGTAGAACCAAATATAATATCATCAATATAAACTTGTACTAATAAGATGTCATTGTCGTTTCTTTTAATGAAAAGTGTAGTATCCACCTTGCCTTTTTCAAAACCTTTTTCAACCAAAAAGTTTGAAAGCCTTTCATACCAAGCTCTAGGGGATTGTTTCAAACCATATAAAGCTTTAGTTAGTTTAAAAACATTGTAACACCCTACACCCGGTTAGGAGCGTAGAGCGTTACGACACACATCGAGCATACAACCAAAACAATTAGCAGAAGAACTTAACATGTAAACATAGAACTCACTTGGCAAACTTATCAATAGGTGGGCTAACAAAAACTTTTACCAAACATATATCATACTTTCAACTAATGCTTACTTAAACTAGAACATACACACAAGTTCAACCAACTTATCTTATTAACCTAGGTCATTCGAATCATATATAACCAATAAGGTGCATTTCTATTACAATCATTCCTAATTAGATCCATTAGAATCAAACCATGTATATCAAATTCCAACCAATGCATTCGAACACTAGATGCCATCAACCTATACATTATAGATTATTCAAATTACTCATATAAGCATACAAGGACATGTTCTAAATATGTTCACAAACTTCCTAAAAATCGTATACCATTTGGTTTAAGCTATCAAATATGTCAAGCAAGCATATTCATCAGTTTACCAATTTCATAAGATTACACCTAACACCAAACGTTTTCAATCCATATTAGCATCAAACCATCCAATCATAATCAAACATAGTTAATTCGAACATAACATAGATCCTATGGATAATCTAGATGCATTTTTCTGATAAAAATCAAGCATTCCAAAGGTGCACATATGTTACTCATTCGAATAGCACAAGATTAAATCATCATATAGCATTTGACAAATAAATTAACCAAGCTTACCATATATATACATGTAACACACCAAAAGAGTCTTACAAACTCTCAAAACACAAGTTCATTTAACATTTACATACCAGAGGTTCTAACATCCATTACAAATCATATCAACATTCATAACAAGACTCATACATGGCCAAAATGCATGAGACATTACTTCTAAACACAAAGCTATGCCACCCTTTAGGAGTCCAAACATATGGAACTATATCATACTTGAGTCTTTGGCTTGTGATTGCTCCTGAATCAGAATTGGACAACTTTCAAACAAGTTATCCTGTTGTTTTGGGAAGAAGGAAACAAGAGAGTGATAAGTACAACAAGTACTTAGTGAGGTAGTTCCTATAACTATCAATTCAATCTTTTAAGTGTTTTATCTCATTTAACCAAGGTTACCTAACTAGGCTTCATTCTAATTTAGTAATACCTAGCTAGTCTCAAGCATAAACAAGTAGTATACTTAATTAGTCTCATTATCATCATATACCATCATATAAACAAGTACATACTATCGTACCAAAGATCAATCAAAGCAATGTAATCATGTAACACATTCATATAGACAATTTGATACTCATCAATCACTTTGATCGAACTAGATTCAAGCATTCAAGCATAGATCATGTTCAATACATTTCATTCGAATAGGATTATTATCCCTATGTATATATCATACTCATTTCGAGCGAATTAGATTGGTACATAAATTTTTATCAACACGTGAATACATTTCAATATGACTCACTCATATAATATGTTAAACATTTAATTTAACATATAACAAGTCTTATTGAGGAACTTTTAAATGTTTTTCCTTGGTAGATTAGTGGGACTAGGTAATCAAGTCATATTGGGTAGAAAGCACCAAATCAGGGGATGTACAATTGCATCAAGGTGTCTTCTACACCAACATAGGGTAACCAAAGTGCCAACAAAGGATGCACAAGGCATTAAGATCATTAGGTGCCATCAACACCAAAACATAGAGTACAAAAATTACTAAATCAGAGGAGCTCTAGACTCTAAGGCATGCCGTTATACCTAAGACCAACTAGTCAACCAAGGGCTTATAGTGTCTTTTAAATTAAGCAAACACAAATAATGTATTTAGCAATCAAGCATTGCAAGTTACATAGCACATTACATGTGACTAGCATATAAGAAACAAATAGACATACTTAAGCATCATATATCACCCAAAATCAGTAGCATAACATTCTTAACATGCTTATATTCATCATTCATATATCTATCAAGGCAAAGCAAACCATGTTAAGTGGCAAACCAAGGTATTAAGTTATCAATGTAGATTATATTAACATCATTCCTTTTAACCTTCTTCCCTTAGAACATGTTACCAATTAATGATTAGATTCATTTCATGCTTTCGTTTGTAACACAGTTTAAACATATAAAAATGGTTAGGAAGCTAGTCCCAACCCTAAGGTTAACTACACTCACTATACTCCAAGCTTATAGGTTATTCTTGCTCCTTGATGAATATGCCTTTGTTCTTCCTATTTGGAGGGCAAGCCCTTGCTTCTTCCAAATCAAGCATATAAACTTATTCAAACAAGAACAAACATAACACACTCAAAACTGTTTTCCACTTCTGGCAGCTTGCACACATGTTACTATTCTGGCCATAACTTTTAATCTACACATCGAAATTTTGATTAATTTACCTTGTTAGAAAGCTTATTCAACTAGATTTTTTATCCATGTATGGCTCATATTTTTCCCATTTCTGGATCAATATAGTTTTGCAATTTAAGACAGGGCATTTTTCAGGGACTAAACTGCCAGACTTCATTTTAAGTCACTTTAATGCATTTTTGAACCTAGGTCCCTTACTAGTTCAATTTATCCCTTATAACCAAAGTTTACCCTGTTATTCCCTAGTATATTCAAGTCCAGTATGGTCCCTAAATGAACCAATTCAGTCTCTTAATTAACTAAGTTTCCAGATTAGTCCCAATTCACCTATTAAGCACTTTAACCACTTTAGACATTCAATTAAAGCTACATATCAGCCAATTCAAGTTATAATTCATTCATATATTAAATCCCCTATTTTAAATATTATTTCCAGAATCTATTACAGAGCAATTTGATCCCTAACACTTTCAATTTCACCAAAACAGTCCCCAAGAGCATTTAGTTACTATTTTGCATTATCCAAAGATCTAATCTCAATTCCTATCATATAACCCATGCTAGATATATTAATTTCATGAACATATAACATATTTCCAGCCACAATTTCATCATAATCATCAAGTAATCAAATCAAAAAAGAATATACAAACATTCAAATACATATTCAAACATGAATTTGGTTCACTAGTGACTAGGATTGCTTACTTTGCTTTCTAGCTTTAATCTTAGGGTTGGATCATCAACATGCAAGCATTTCCCTTAATTTTTCCATGGCTGATCAAACTATTCACTCTCTCTAATTTTTCAGCTGAATGGAGAAGAATGGTGGAGAAAGACAACTATCCTAAGTTAATGGGATTTGGAGTTGTCTAATTTGCCCTTTGGTTAAAACTACCATTTAATTCAGCCCAAGGTCAGTCTAGGAAATCCTAATTTTCGAAATGCAAGTCCCCATTTTATTATGTATTTCGAATTGGTCATGGCTGATTAGTCAATTTATTTATTCTTTTGATTAGGTCCTTACCTATTTAATTAGGGATTTTTCTAAGTTCAATCGAATTAATTTCTAAATCAATTAATCTAATTACTTCTAAGCTAAGGTTGAGGTTGTTACAAACATGGTTTGGGTAAATTGGATCTTCAAAACCGGGTGGTTGTTCAACATACACTTCTTCATTAATAAAATCATTTAAAAATGTACTTTTAACATCCATTTGAAAAAAGCTTGAATTTATGATAACATGCAAATGCAAGAAGCATCCTAATTGCTTCAATTCTAGCTACGGGTGCATAGGTTTCATCAAAATTGATTCCCTCTTCTTGAGTATAACCTTAAGCAACAAGTCTAGCCTTGTTACTCACTATGTTACCACTCTCATATAGTTTGTTTCTAAAGACCCATTTAGTTTCTATAGTAGACTTATTACTAGGCCTTTAAACTAATGTCCAAACTTTACTCCTCTCAAATTGATTAAGTTCTTCTTGTATGGCCAATATCCAAAAATCATCTTTTAATGCTTCTTTGATATTTTTAGGCTCAATGTATGAAATAAATGCAACATTATTAAGCAATCTAAGAGAGGATCTAGTGGTTACCCCCTTGGATGAATCACCCAAGATTTCACCATCTTTGACATAGTTGAGTTCCCTTGGGTAGCTCACTTCCTTTCACCAAGATTCATGTCCTTCAAGAATTCTATGGGAGGATCTTGCACTTTTTCTTCTTTCGTTAGAACCTCATCTACCTTTGATGATTGTCCACCATCATTGGCTTCAATGATCCAAACATCATCATTAGAAGAAGAATCCTTCCTCGGAAGGAGGTTATCATAAAAAACCACATGAATAGACTATTCTACAACTAAGGTTCTTTTGTGAAACACTCGATAGGCTTTAGACTTTAAAGAATATCCTAAGAAAATAGCTTCATCACTTTTGCATCAACCTAAATGATCTTTTCCACTGTTTAAAACAAAACACTTGCATCCAAAAGGATGAAAATAGCTAATGTTAGGTTTATTTGACTTTAAAATCTCATAAGGAGTTTTATTTAAAATTGGTTTAATCATTACATGATTTATGATATATCAAGCGGTGTTTGTGGCTTCCACCCAAAAATACTTAGGTAAATTGTTTTGACAAAGCATGGTTCTAGCCATTTCTTCCAAAGTATGGTTTTTCCTCTCAACTACCCCATTTTGTTGAGAAGTGCGAGGTGCGAAAAAAATTGTGGCTAATACCATTAGAGTTACAAAAATCCTCAAAACTTAGATTTTGAAATTTCGTTCCATGGTCACTTCTAATAAGAGTTATGTTTTGACCAAGGTCATTTTGAGTAACTTTTGAAAATGTGATGAACTTTTCTAAAGCCTCATCTTTTGTACTTAAAAAGAGAACCCAAGTGTATCTAGAGAAACCATTAACTAAAACATAGGCATATGATTTTCCACAAAAGATAGTTTTCCTAATAGGCCCAAAGAGATCCATATGGATCAATTGTAAAACTCTACTAGTTGAAACATTACTAATGGATTTGAATGAAGTTCATTTTTGTTTACCTTTAGCACAAGCATCAAAAATTTTATCTAAGGAGAATTTTAACTTAGGTAAACCTCTAACTAGATTTTGGGAAACCAATTTCTTTAAAACACTTATAATAGCATGTCCTAGTTTCCTATTCTATAACTATGCATCATTTTTATTTTGAGCAACCAAACATGTATCTGATATATGAATGTCATCTAGATGCACCATGTATATGTTACCTATACGATGACCAATGAGCATTGTCTTATTTGTTTTGATGTTCACAATTTTGCAACCATTAGCATCAAAAATAACATTAAAACCTTTATCACATAATTGACTAATTCTCAACAAGTTATGCTTTACACCATTGACATATAACACATCTCCAATAAGAATAGAAGAGAGATTACCACTGGAACCTATACCCTCAATATGGCCTTTGGAGTTGTCATCAAATGTCACCACTCCATCACTCTTTGGCTTTAGCTTTATGAATCTACTCATGTCGTCAATCATGTGTCTTGAGCATCCACTATCAAGGTACCAAGTGTTTTGACTTGAAGCTTTGGCCATGTAGCAATGCTACCCTTACAAACAAAGATTAGTTCTTGATTTTTGGTACCCAAATCATTTTGGGTCCATGTGAGTTAACTCCCAAATACTTGGTTCCCTTAGGAATCCAAGAAGCAATAGCATTAATATTATTATAAACTACTAGTTCCTTAGGAATCCATACATTTCTAACCCCTTTACCTTTACGATGCCTTTGATAGCCTCTTTGTTTGTAGCCATTAAAGTTCCTCTCCACATAGTTGGGTTTTGAAGAGCTTTCTTTTTCAAAATCTTGTTTCCCAACTACGTTTAAAAAAGCCTTAAGCTCATTCACCACTTTGTGGTGATCATCATGAACTTTTGAAAGAAGATTGTTCAAATCCATATTTTCATTTTGAAAATACTTTAAATCATCTTGTAAATCCACAATCTTCTTTTCAAGTTCTGAGTTGGTCGTAGAAAGGGAATCATTTTGGTTTTTCAAATTGGAAATTATTTTCTTGTTTCTCAAAACTAATTCCTTATATTTCTCTACCAACTAATCGTAAACATCTTGCAACTCATCATATGCATCTTGAAGTTCATCATATGTAAAATCGAAAGTAGCTAAGTTAGGGTTTACCTTATGATCATCATCAATAGCCATGAGGCAAAGATTAGCCACTTCGTACTCCTCTTCATCGGATGATGATTCTTCATCGCTCCAAGTAGCAACGTGGGCTTTGTGCTTTTTCTTCTTATCGAAACCCTTCTTTTTGAGTTGAGGACATTTCGATCTTATGTGTCCCGGCTTCTTGCACTCATAACAAATGAGTTGATCCTTTTCTTCTTCTTTGTTCTTGTTCTTGAAGTCTTTTCTTCTTTAGAACTTTCTACCCTAGTTGGACTTCATGAACAGAGAGAATCTCTTGGCTATCATACCCAATTCCTCACTCATCCTCTCTAGAATTGCTTTCCTCTTGAGATGCCTTGAGAGCAATTCCTTTCTTCTCCTTCTCTGCCTCTTGCTTCTCCACTCTTATCTCCTATCTTCTTTTCTCTTTTCTTCTTCCCTTTCTTGCTTCATGATCTCATGAGTAACGAGAGATCCCTCCAACTTATCGAGCTTCAAATTCTTGGCCTCAATGATTGTGGTTCTCTTACCATCCCATGATCCAAGAAGAGAGTAAAGAAGCTTCCGGACTAGCTTGTGTTCATGAATAATCTCACTGAAGCCCTTGAGATCATTTAAAATGATAGAGAACCTATCAAACATCTTGGAGACGCTCTCACCCGGCTCCATCTTGAAATTCTCATAACTCAAATTAAGGATCCCAATCTTGGTCTCCTTTACATCGTTGGTACCCTCGTAGGTGGTCTCTAGCTTGTCCCACACTTCCTTTGCACTTGTTTAAGATGACATCTTTTCATACATATCGAGTCCAAGTGCACAAAAGATGATGTGAAGAGCCTTGTCATTCACTTGAAGTCTTCTTTGATCTTTATTAGTCATTTCCTCTCTTTGTTTTGGAACTAACCTTCCTTTTTCATCTCTCTTCATCAGAATTGTTGGCCCATCTTCCACTACACCCCAAATGACATAGTCATTAGACTTGATGAAGAGCCTCATTTTATTTTTCCAATAGGGATAGTTATCCCCATTGAAAAATGGCAGTTTGGTGATCGATTGTGACTCAAGGAAGTTATGGCCGAAGGTAGATGCCATGGATTGATTCAGAGGTTGATTGATCTTCTTGTAGAATCTTATTTTTGGATGTGAGTCCCTCAAAGATTTAAGCTATGATACCAATTGTTAAGTGGATCAATCGAATCGAAAATGGCCAAGAGGGGTTGATTTTGCTTTTTAAAATTGAAGGGAGTAAAGTGAAAGATTGGAAAACGAAGACAAGACAATTTATAGTGGTTCAAGCTTAGAACAAGCTCTACATCCACTACCTTATCTCCCACTAAGGATTTTCAACCAATTTCACTAGAAATTTGTCCCCTTTTCTCGGATTAGGAGGAAACCATACAATCGGTTAATCCTGCTACCCAAGGATTAACCAAGACTCTTTAAAGTACAAAGAATATTGACAATATGAAAAATTCCTCTTACAAGGTTAATAGATTGTCCAATTACACTTAAACACTCCTCAATCTTGAAATAAGATAATACAATGAAAGATTACACAAGTGAGGTTACAAGAATTTGACTCTAATAGCTCAAGGGTTTGGATATATGCTTGGACTGTTACAAATAGGTTCAATAGTTGTTGTTGTAGCTTTTGAGGCTTGTTTATATACCTTTGCACTAATTTCTAGCCGTTCTGGTGGTTGAGATCATCAATAGAGCCGCTGAGTTTCATTTTTCCGCAATAAATGCACTTATGCAACCTACCGTATCGGTACTTGAACAAGCGTATCGATACCTGTCTCAAAATAGAAAGAGCTGTTGTGCACATTTAAGAGGGCATATCGATACACGTATAGGCATATCGGTATGAGCATAGTGTAAAAATAGGGCTGTATCGATACTCTAATACCGTATCGATACGGATTTTGCTTACTGGAATCCTGAGTAAAACTTTAGCAAAAAGTGTATCGATACGCTATATGGGCGTATCGATACGTTCCAGTGACCATTTGAAATTTTGCTGAAATCATAATTGACAAGCAACGGTCAAAAAATTTAAATACAAAGATTTATCGAATCAGATCAAACTATAGTGATACGAGTACAACCGTATCAGTATGTTAAGCCTTAAAGGTAAGCCAAGATAAAATACCGTATTGGTACATTTTTGCCGATTAAAATTCCAGAACCTCAAAACTGTATCGATATGACTATAGCGTATCGATACGCCTTAGCGTACAAGTAGGTTTTGGGCTATAACACTTAGAGAAATTTGCTTGAACAATTTATTTGAATTAGAAACATTTTGGTTCAAGTTTTCTTTTCAATTTGTGAGACTTTGAAATACTTAAAATTTTATTTACTTTTACAAACATGTCCTTAGACACTTTGTCATATCAAAATCAAATTAGGTTTTACACATGCATAAATCATAAATAAGCTTCATGGGAATAATAAAGTTTAAGTCTTAAAGCTAATTTGTTCGAAAAAACAATCTTCTTAAAATCCAAACATTTTCAACAATCTTCGTAACAATTTTCATCTTGCATTCATGAACAATTGTCAATTCATCATCCATCCTGATCAGAACCAAACAAATGAAATTATATTTAATTAAAGAATTTATAACAAAAGTTGAAAAGTATACAAGATTAGTGAAGTTATACTAATTCACGCGTCCTCATTCTTCGAGGAAGCTCAACATATACAATATCCTCTTTTTGATACAACAAACCAAAAAAAGAAGAAAAAACTATTATTCATTGTAAAACCAAATCCATTAAAAATTCAAAATATAAAAATACATTATTTTTCTTTTTCTCAAACCTATAAAATTGACGGTACCAATCAGCTCCACAAATAATCATATTTACCATCTTAATTCCTAAACTGGAACGATGTAGATCAATAACCCTCCCACCAGCATTGAAAGCGAATTCAAAAGCAATGGTAGTGATCGGAATTGGCAAGGTATCAATAGTTAGTTTAGGAAAAATTCTAAACTTAAGATTGTTCTCCTTCCACCTCCCCAAGACATCAAAATGTACACTAGACTCACTAATGTAAACTCCAACTTTCAAATAAATGTCCAATTCTGATTTTACAGACGCAAAAGTATCAACACTTCTAATATGTTGGTCATACTTAGTTGTGCCCGTTTTGATACAATTTACCAAACCGACTAGTTAAAGAGCTAAAACAACTCTTAGAAGTACAACCAACACTAACACCTTGGCTCCCATCAATTCCAGTAAATGAAACAACATTTGCTATTTTAAGAGCCTCAACATATTCTTGGTACAACTCATATAGAGTATCTCAAACTATTTGAATTTGCTTTGGAGCCTTGTCATGTGAATAAATGACATTGGAAAAGAAATTCAAGCAATTTTAATTTATACCTGGTGGAGAAAATAATAACAATTAAAATCAAATAATGGTATTAACAGGAAACTCAAGCAATTTCATTTTGTAAATGGTGGAGAAAATGACACCAATTGAACTCAAATAATGACAATTAAAGAAAATTCAAGTACCCCAATACTATAGAATCTGATGAAATCATTTTTGTTTTCTCAATATTTTCATTCATAGTTTAGTTTTTACAATCTAAATTAATTATATTTATCTACAGTAAATAACAAACTCTAATTATCTTATATTATTTACAGCTCACACTCCCCCTCAAACTAGTGAGTATACATTGCATAATCCCAGCTTGAATGTAAATTCATCAAAACTTGCTTTTGGCAGTGCTTTAGTAAGCACATCAACTAGCTTTTCTTTGGTAGAAACATAGGACATATATGCTATTCCACCATTAACCTTTTTTGAGATGAATTGCCTATCAATTACCACATGTTTTGTTCTATCATGATGAACCGAATTTCTAGCAATCAAGATGGCAGACTGGTTGTCACTTAGAATTTGGAACTATCCATCTTGATTCAGCTCCAATCCTTTTAAAAGTCTCATCAGCCACATTCCTTCACACATTCTAAGTGATAAAGCTCTATATTCAGCTTCTGCACTGTTCCTAGAACCAACAAATTGTTTCTTGCTTCTCCAAGTTACTAAGTTTCCCCATAAATATGAACATTAGCCACTAGTTGACCTCCTTTCAGTTAGCTTTCCAGCCCAGCTTGCATCTGTGAAGACCTTCACTGTTCTATCTTTAAATTTTCTGAAAATTAAGCCATGACCTGGGGTTAATTTCAAATACCTTAGTATTCTATGAGCAATATTAAGATGCTCTTCTCTTGGATCTGAAAAGTGTTGGAAAATAACGTTAACAAGAAAAGCTATATCTGGTAGTGTAAATGACAAGTATATTAGCTTTCCAACCAGCATTTGATACCGCTCCTTGTTCATTGGAGGTCCCATTTCTTCCTTCTTTAACTTCAAATTTGTTTCATTGAAGTTTCTGCAGGCTTGCATCACAACATTCTAGTCTCAGACAAAAGATCCATAACATATTTTGTTTGGTAAATACATGTCCATTACTCGATCTTGCTACCTTCATACCCAGGAAATATCAAAATTTTCCTAGGTCTTTAATCTCAGATTCACTGTTTATTAGCCCCTTTAACCTATCGATTTCACAGACATTATCTCTAGTAATTACAATGTCGTCTACATACACAATCAAAACAACTCTCTTTTTGTTTGGTGCCATTTTAATAAAAAGTGAGTGATCATTCTGGCATTGCTTGTAACCATCTCTCACAATGACCTTAGTAAATCTCTCGAACCAGGCTCTTGGGGATTGCTTCAGGCCATAGAGAGAATTTCTCAGTTTGCACACCTTTTGAGCCTCTGAATTTGTCTTCACACATGTAGGAACCTTCATGTAAACCTCTTATTCTAAATATCCATCCAGGAAAGCGTTTTTGTTTTCTAGTTGATGTAGTCCTCATTCTTTATTAACTGCCAAGCTGAGAGGAACTCTCATTGTATTAAGCTTGGCTACATGTGAAAATGTCTCCTTGTAGTCGATCCCAAAGGTTTATGTGAAACCCTTAGCCACAAGCCAAACCTTGTACCTTTCAATGATGCCATCTCAGTTATACTTAACAACAAACACTCAATTGCAGCCTACTGGCTTCTTTCTTTATGTTAAGTCTGCCATGACCCAAGTATCATTCTTCTCGAATGATCCAATCTCTTCCTCTACAGCCTTTTTCCATCTACGATCTTGTAGATCCTCTTCTATGGTTGCTGAAATTTTCACCTTATCTAAGCTAGCTGTAAAAGCTTTGAAAGAAGGCATCAAATTTCAATAAGCAATTAAATCTTTTAATAGGATGTTTTATACACCGTCTTACACCCTTCCTTTTAGCAATAGGTAACTCATCACGAATTACATCAATTATATGAGCTTGAGAGGATTCACTACCTCTATTAATTTTTGCATTTTTTGAATCAACTAGACTCAACATCAATTCTCGACAAATATCAGACTGCAAAATGGCCTTTGGAATAGATTTTTGCCTTCAACTATAGACAATTAATTTCTTGGTAGATGTTTGATTATTTTGAGGAGTTGCTGGAGGAGACAAAGGGGCTTGTGGGAGATGTACCAGAAGATGGATTAATAGGAATAGGACTGGTGGGAATGTTTGGTGTAGGAGTTGACAAAGTATTTGAAGTTGCTGATGGTAAAATGAAAGAATATGACCAGGAAAGTGGTTGATCATGCTCAAAGGGCTGTGAAGGCTGAAATCTATCTAATGTCTCCATCTAGATTGCAACATATTTGAAAAAAAAGGATCCATTTCTTAAAAATGTAACATTCATATAAATGTAGGTTTTTTAGTAGAATGAGAGTAATAATTATAGCCCTTCTTTAGAGAAGAATAACCCAAAAAGATACACCTTATAGACCGAGGAACTAATTTAGACTTAGTGGGACTATTATTTTGAACGAAAACAGTACACCCAAAGACTCTCAAAGGAAGAGTAGAAGGTGAAACACCCCAAAAACGGGGTTAGTCGGAATTGGATTCCGATGATTGAAATGTTGACATTAAAATGTTCAATTATCGCATCTTTGCTATAGATTATATTTTTAAGGGACCCTAATTGAACTTATCCTTAGTTAAGACCTCCATGGAAATGCCTAAAATGATGATGTTGAGCTAGGCCATTCGATACAGTAAATACTCGTACCGAAACGACATAGGTAAGGTGTTTCAAAATGATTATAGGTGTTTCGATACAACCTTAACGATTTTAACTAACTTTTGGACTTTTGCACAGCCGTTCGGATACAGCGTTACGCGTTTCGAAGCGGGTCCCCTGATTTAAATCTACTTGAAGGATAATTGAAAAGAAATGATGTGGAGATGAATCACCTGCTTATTGTTGTCTTCCCCACGTGTTAACCTATCTGAAAAGGGTGACTTAAAGTCATCAATTACTTGGAATAATAAAAAGCATAATTTTTAGAAAATATATTTTAAGGAAACCCTTCTCTTGGGGTAAGCTTCCTATTGGCTAAAAGTGAGGTGGGATATGACCAAAGTTATAGATCGTTTTAATGAATAAAAAGAAAATTCTTATTCTTGCTTTGTTTCACCGAGACCAAACTTGTCCTTTGTTTAAAGGTAACAAGCATAAACCTCCATTGTCATCTTCTCCACTAAGCTCAAGCACACCCCTCTCAATTTGAGAGTCATAAGCTTATGCTTTCTTTAATTTAAGAATATCAATCCATAACTACCGATTGGGTAAGTGGACGCCCTAAATCAATTATCAATTCTCTTGATTAATGAATGTCTAAATTCAAGCTTTAAGAAAAGATTTTGTCTAATAGCTAATAGCTATTTCAAGTATCGATATTGTCATATAGATTTTAATAATTTTCTATTGTTTACCTAGCTAAAGAAGTGGAGAATAATCATCCACCATCATCATCGAAAGTTAGAGATAAGGGCATCGTCATCCGAGAGCCTTAGAAGCTTCGAATTATCGAGGTGAGTGTAGTCGAAGTTTCGGGATTAGGCAAGGAGCCTTTGCGAATTCATTGTTATTGATTTCATTAGATTTACTAACCATGGAGTTAAATGAATTTGCTAAAGCATTAATGATAGCCATATTGGTAAGTTGCGATAAGTATTGCATCGAATTATTGTCCGTAGCATTGTTATTATTGTCATCGAGATCATTGAAGTAAATAGAATCATTGACCATTGGATATTACATTGGATTCTCACTATTGTTTATTGACATGGAAAATATGATTTGGTTTATTGATATGATACTATTGCCATAGAAATATTGTTATTGAACCTTGGATTCGAAGTATTGGATACAATTCGCATGCCATAGAATTCATGAGCTCAGTGGTACGGAGTGTATACAGTGTAGTGGAGGGATGTGATATTTGCTGGTAAAAAATGGTGTAGTGTGTATTGGACCATATTTGTTCATTGTTGGTGTAGTGGCGGAATTCGTGTATCCAAATACGGGTGAATCGATCCAACGAAAAATTATTGATTATTGATATTGCTTTGTTGTTGTATTTTGATATTGTCATTGATGACATGATGATTGATATTATGCTTTTAATATGAATGAAGAGCATGCCATGTTTATTCATATAATTGATAATGTGATCATCATTGAAGCATGATAAATGACATACCATGTCCATTTATGGTTATTCGCTACGTCACTTAGACTATATAAGTCTAATGCATTCATTGTCGATACATTTTAGGTTAAGAGTTATCGTTTCAAGATCGGAGCTAGTTGGTAAAGCGACAAGTAACCTCGAGCCCAAAGTAAAGTATTTTGTCTCTATGAACTACTAGAATGGTGGCAAAGTAGTTAAACTAGTTGATCTTTATGTTTTGTCTATGAGTACAAGGTTATGTGTTGTATGTGGTTGAAGTGGTTGAAGTGCCTTAAATGACTTGTTAAAGATTGCATAAAATTGGCTTAAAATGTATATTTGGCTTAAAAAGGTGAAAACATAGTAAATGGATTCGAATGATGATGAAATATGGCATGTCAGTAGTTTATAGTATTGAAATATTGCATGTAAAGTTTCATTGCATTTGAACATCGTTGGGTAGGTCAAATCGGTTAAATACCATAAAAAATCTCTCATTACAGGTCAGGCCGTATCGATATGGGGTATGGCGTATCGACACGAATATGCATATTTGGAATTAAGAAACAAGGCGTACCAAAACGGTCTAGAGTCCTATCGAAACATTTTGCTACAAGAATCCTCTGTTTCGATACATGTCTAACGTGTATCGAAACGGGTCAAAGTCAAGGTCAAAGTGAGTCAACCCGTACCGATAAAGGGCTTGGCCATATCGATACTGTAAAAAGGGAAAAGTCAACTCATGTTGACCATTGTTCACGCGTATCGAAACAACATTAATGTGTTTCGATAAATGGTTACTTAAGTTGGTTAAAAAGGCATAATATGATGGTTTACATTGTTTATAGAATGGTCACTGAATTTAGGATGGTTAAATTGGATGAGTTAATGAATTCATAATTGCATGAAAAATTTAAAAACCTGTTAATATTGCATTGAATTTCATTTTGGTATGGTAAATTGCATCAAGGAACCTCTAATTTATCAAATTTACAGTTTAGTCCTAAAAATTTTAATAGTTAAAAAGTGGTCCTAAGTGATTGGTTAATGTTTCATAATGGAATAAATGGACTAAGATGCATCTTGGTTATTTTTTATTGTATATTGTTGTTCAAGTGTTAGTTATAAAATGAATTTTTATTGCACCGTTCACCGTAATGCTCACCGGTAGCACCTTCCGACCCGATTTTCGACCAGGCTGGGAAGAGGGTGTTACATTTGTGGTATCAAAGCTAGAGTTTAGTCGGTTCTTGACTAAACCTATGCTTGTTTGTATTGTATATTCTGTTACTTTACCACCAAGGAGTTATTTATTGTGTATTGTGACTTGCCGGCTAATCTGATCTTTTATTTATAAATGTCTAACTCTAATCAAGCTCGAATAGTTAGCATATTGTTGATTCCTCAACTCATGGTGAGGAAGTTAGAAGGAAGGATCTTCTGAATCCGCAAAACCCTCCAGTACAAAATCTTGAGCCTGAAGTACAATCGGCTAAAACCGAATGCTTTAGGAACATGATTGATATGTTCAAAGTATTCTTGACATCGATGAAAGTTGAGCAAACTTCTCAAACTCCCACTGTTTCTATTTCAGGTACCCGAGCTTCTATTGATAAGTTACCTCAACATCGGGCTTACTCATTTACCGAGCAAAATGATGATAACCCTGAAGTTGCAGAGTATTGGTTAGACAATACTTTACAGATTTTGAATAAGCAGTTATAGTGTTCTGATGAACACAAGCTCGAATGTGCCCTCTCTTTGTTAGCTGATGAAGCACTGTATTGGTGGGAAGCAACGATCTTGGCAGTTCCTGAAGAGACTGTGAACTGGGAGCTCTTCCTACCAGAATTTAGAAATACGTACATCATCGAATACTACCTTGATGAGAGACGTGATATCTTCCTTCATCTAAACCAAGGTGATTGACCAATCGAGTAGTATATTCACGACTTTTGTAAGTACTGCCGATATGGGGCTGAATATATTAAGAAAGAAGAGAAGTGTAGGATGTTCATCAATGATTTGAATGATGAACTACGTCCTATATTCACGGATTTGTGCATCACCGATTTTCAAACCCTTGTGAATAGAGTCAAAGCTACCAAAGGTGCTCAAAAGGTTCACAAGAATAGTGGGTCGAGCAAATCTGAGAAAAGACACCGAGATGAACCTTATGAATCTTTCAAGAAAGGGAAGTATAAAGATTCAAAACCGAGTGTGTACTCACAGCCTTCCCAGTATGAATATCTTGATAAACCACAAGCTGTAACATAGTTTTTCTCTAGTGCTAATTCCAGTGAGAGCATTGATGGTTTTAAACAAGAAACGAAGTTCCCTGTTTGTAACTTCTGTCAACACAGGCACCCTGAGGGACAATGTCGCAAAAAATCCAGAGCTTGTTTCTTCTGTGGTGAGATAGGACACCTTAGACGAGATTGTCCTAAAAACTACTTTGTTAATTCACCCCCTGCTCAATCCTTTCGTAGCAAGGGAGCGAGACAAGGATCTTTCATAAAATCTGGAGGTTTATCCAAAGCATTGTACCGACCTGAATCTAAAACATCTGCACAGATGTACCATGTAAGAGGCAAAGAAGAAGTGGATGATCACGACATTATTCTAGGTAAAAATTCGAGGACAAATTTTTCTCAAGGGGGAGAGTTGTAACACCCTAAAAACGGTGTTAGTCGAAATTAGATTCTGATGATTGGAATGTTGATATTAAAATGTTCAAATATCGTATCTTTGTTATAGATTATATTGTTAAGGGACCCTAATTGAACTTATCCTTAGTTAAGACCTCATTGGAAATGCCTAAAATGATGATGTTGAGCTAGGCATTTCGATACAGTAAAGATCCATACCGAAACGTCCTAGGTAAGGCATTTCGAAACGATTATAGGCATTCCGATATGACCTTAACGATTTTAACTAACTTTTGGACTTTTGCATAGCCGTTTTGATACAGCTTTACGTGTTTCAAAAAGGGTCCCCTGATTCGAATATGTTTGAAGGATAATTGAAAAGAAATGAGGTGGAGATGACTCACCTACTTATTGTTGTCCTCCCCACGTGTTAACCTATCTGAAAAGGGTGACTTAAAGTCATCAATTACTTGGAATAATAAAAAGCATAATTGTTAGAAAACATTGTTTAAGGAAACCCTTCTCTTGGGGTAAGCTTCCTATTGGCTAAAAGTGAGGTGGGATATGACCAAAGTTATAGACCCCTTTAATGAATAAAAAGAAAATTCTTATTCTTGCTTTGTTTCATCGAGACCAAACTTATCCTTTGTTTAAAGGAACAAGCATACACCTCCATTGTCATCCTCTCCACTAAGCTCAAGCACACACCTCTCAATTTGGGAGCCATAAGCTTAGGCTTTCTTTGATTTAAGAATATCAATTCATAATTACCGATTGGGTAAGTGGAAGCCCTAAATCAATTATCGATTCTCTTGATTAATGAATGTCTAAATTCAAGCTTTAAGAAAAGCTTTTGTCTAATAGCTAATAGCTATTCCAAGTATCGATATTGTCATATGGATTCTAATAATTTCCTATTGTTTACCTAGCTCAGGAAGTGGAGAAAAATCATCCACCATCATCGTCGAAAGCTAGGGATAAGGGCGTCGTCATCCGAGAGCCTTAGAAGCTTCGAATTATCGAGGTGAGTGTAGTCGAAGTTTCGGGATTAGGCAATGAGCCTTTGCGAATTCATTGTTATTGATTTCAAAGAGAGTCAACCCGTACCGATAGAGGGCTTGACCGTATCGATATATAGTAAAAAGAGAAAGTCAACTCACGTTGACCATCATTCACCCGTATCAAAACAACATAAATGTATTCCGATACATGGTTAGTTAAGTTGGTTAAAAAGGCATAATCTGACGGTTTGCATTGTTTATAGAATGGTCACTAAATTTAGGATGGTTAAATTGGATGAGTTAATGAATTCAGAATTGAATGAAAATTTACAAACCTATTAATATTGCATTGAATTTCATTGTGGTATGGTAAATTGCATCGAAGGACCTCTAATTTATTATATTTACAGTTTAGTCCCTAAAACTTGTAATAGTTAAAAATTGGTCCTAAGTGATTGGTTAATGTTTCATAATAGACTAAATGGACTAAGATGCATCTCAGTAATTTGTTATTGTATATTATTGTGCAAGTGTTAGTTATGAAATAAAATTTTATTGCATCGTTCAACGTAATACTCATCGGTAGCACCTTTCGACCCAATTCTCGACCAGGCCGAGAAGGGGGTGTTACAGAAGGCATGAGTTTAAAAGTATGAAACGGATCTAAAAAGACAGACCTTGGTGTTTGGAATTTCAAAACCTTACTAGGCATCCTATTAATTAAATAGGTAGTTGTCAAAAAGAGCTTCACACCCAGAAATGATTAGGGATATTAGAAGAAAACAACAAAGTCCGAATAACTTCTAAAAAATGCCTATTTTTTCTCTCAAAAACTCCATTTTGCTGAAGATACCTTTCTCTCGAAAAACATGCACCCAAAGTTTTAGCAAAGTACTCTCCCCCCATTATCAGATTGAAGAATTTTAATCTAACTCTGAAACTGGTTTTCAATCATAGTGTAAAATCTTTTAAAATTTGTTCAATTTTAGAGTTTTCTTTCATTAAATAAGTCCAAGTAGTTCGACTATGATCGTCAATAAATGTTATGAACCATCGACAACCATTTATGTTTTTTACCTTAGAATGGCCCAAATGTCACTATGTATAAGGGGGAAAGGTTTAGAAGGTTTATAAGTGGATGGAAAATATGAATTTATAGTATGCTTAGCAAGTTGGTAGATAGAACATTGAAAAAGTTGAGGCTTTTATTGAAATATAAATCTGGAAATAACTTGGCCAAATAATATAAACTAGGATGGCTTAATCTAGAATGCCAAAACATCACATCATCAGAATGTCCTAAAATAGAATAAAAAATAGACGAAGAAGAAAAAACACTATGAATATTTGTAGAAGAAGGAATCGACTAAGCAGGGAGAACATATAGCCCATTAGACAGCCTAGCATTGCCAATCATCCTCCTTGAGTCCATTGCTTGCAATTTACAAGTGTTACCAGTAAATTTAGTAACACACTTCAAATCCCTAGTTAATTTACTGACTAAAAGCAGATTGCAAGCTAAATTTGGGATACAAAGGACATCATGCAAAACTATATCCTTTTTTATAAAAACAGAACCACTTCTTGCAAATACAGATAAAGAAATATCTTCTGCTCGAATGGAGGATCGATGAGATGTATTCCGAAGCTCACAAATTAGGTTTTTCCTACCAGTCATGTGATCAGAGGCCTCAGAGTCGATGAACCATTCTATAACACCTTTTTTAGTAAGTAGGGTAGCAGAGATAAAACTACCTTGTGGACAGTCATGAGCTTTCAAAGCAAGGCTGGAACTGCTTGCCCATTTAATGACTCAAAAAAATCATCACAACTGGAATTGGGTTCTGTGACAAAATTTATTTTGGAGGAAGATGAATTGGCCATCATGCTAAGTTTAGAAATCATAACTTAATCTGATACCATATAAAATCTTATAATTTTTTTTTGTTTTCTCAGTATTTTCATTCATAGTTGTTGAGTGGATCAATGGATTGATCAAAGCCAAGGGGGTGAATTGGGTTTTTAAAAATTGTTGGAGTAAGTAGAATGGCTAAAATGAAGAACAAGGAATTTTAGAGTGGTTCAAGTTCCAAATGTAATCTACATCCACTACCTTAGCTACCACTAAGGATTTCCAATAATCCACTAATTGTTCTTCCCCTTTTCAAGGCTTAGGAGGTAACCTTTACAATAACAGTCAATTTTTCTACCCAAAATTTGACCAAACCCTCACAAGAGTACAAAGAAGATTTAAAGGCAAGAAAGATAACTCTCAGTACAAGATTTCCCCTTTAAGTACAAACACTCAACCCAAATTTGATAATAAGATCATAATTGAACACTACACAATTTGGGGTTTACAAGAGATTGGAAAATAAGCACTTTGAGCTTGGATTTTTGCTAGGTGTTTATCTTTGATGCAATAGTTGTTGTTGGTCTTCAATTAGCTTCAATTTATACCTTCTCTATCAATTCTAGCCATTTGGGTGGTTAGGGTATTGATTATAGCCGTTGGGACCCTCTTTCCCCACCATAAATGAACTTCTACAGCTTACCGTATTGGTACACGAGGACCCGTATCGATAGCTGTCTCAAAGCAGAAAGAGCCGTTGCACCATTACAAGAGGGCGTATCGATACACGTGTAAGCATATCGGTACGGGACAAAGACCGTTTCGATACGGGGAACATTCGTATCGATGCAATTAATTCAACATAGCTCACTAAAAGTTTCCGTATCGATACGGCAAGGAGCGTATCGGTACGGACAACCACCAATTTAAATTTCGGTTACCTAACAACTGACACCAACGGTCGAAAACATTAAAGGCTTTTGATTTTAAAATTCCATAAAATTCGTATCGATACGGGTGGAACCGTATCAGTACGCCATTCAAACTCCTTCAGTTTTTACAGAGGGAGCGTATCGATACAGATTCAATCTGTTTCGTCACGTTGTTTTGATACGGTTAGGAGCGTATCAAAATGCGTTTTTCCAGTAGCCAAACTTGTAAAAAAGGTATCGATACGACTGGAAGCGTATTGATACGTCTGGACGTTTTTCAATACTTTTGCCTTGGAACGCTTAGAAAATATTTAGAGTTTGAGTTTTTCAAATCAGATTAAAGCTTTGATGATTTATAAATCATTTGAGGGACTTAAAAAAGTATTTCAAGTTTTCAATTTAATCCTTAACATACATTGTTATATCAAAATCAAACATAGGTTTTACAATCTCCCCCTTTTTGATATAACAAAACCAAAACTTGAAATTTTTGACACTTTGAAAAACTTTGCAAAACCAACCCCTTTAATATTAGCTCGGTAAACTTTTAAGGTGAAAATCAAAATTTTAAGTGTGAGCTTGTTTCCTCTCCCCCTTTTTGTTAGATCAAAAAATAGAGACATTGATAAACATAGGCAATAGGCATAAATAATAACCAAGCAACATAATATTGATAATCATTAAGTTTAAAATAAAGATAACATCAACATAAAATCCAAAAAAAAAAAACAGAAAATCAAAGCATAGGTTTTAAAATGCAAACATAATTGAAAGTGTATAAATATCCTAAATGACATGAATGATATGCAAAGATGAACTACTATGCATCTCCATCGCCATCTTCATCGTTCTCATCATGTGCATCATCATTCCTCCAAGATTGACACCACTCGTCATGGAAAGCGGTAAGGGATATGTTCATCGAGTTGTAATCGCCTTCAAGGGAAGTGTGACGCGTCTCCACACGATCTTCAAGACTTGTAAAACATGTGTCTATAGCAGCAATGTAACACCCCAAAAACCGGTCTGGTCGGAATTGGATTCCGAAGGTTGGAAACTTGGTCTTAAATTATTGATATCTGAAAATTCTTGCTATAAGTTATATTGCAAGGCTTTTGGTAAGTCAAGTCCCTAGTTAGATTTGCTTTGTATGCCCAAGTTAACGTTTTTGGGCTAGGCGTTTCAATACGCTTATACTCGTATCGAAACGGCCTAGCTAAAGCATACCGAAACGAGAACAGGTGTTCCGATACGGTTCAACGATAAAAACTAACTTTTTTGAATTATGCATGACCGTATCGAAACGACCTCGAGTGTTTCGAAACGAGACTCTGTAGAAACAGGGCAAGAGCCCCGAAGTCAAAGATTTCGGCCTTTGATGAGTTACCAGCTTGGTTGGCATGTTCTCTCACGTTTCTAGCTGAACATATAGCCGGGTATCAACTATTATGTTATAAGTAGGTAAAGAATAGTTATTTAAGAATTCTTAAAGGTGAGGAAATGTTTTGATGGTGGATTGGGTTTAGCAAACCCTTAGGCAAGGGAAAATTTCTTATTGGCTGATGTGGGAGGTGGAATTGAATAATTAATTCTTTAAGTCCTCTATAAATAGAAATAAGATGAATAAGTCTTGGTTTTTATTTCTTACGAAGCTTTAAACCCTCTCTTTTTCAAGAAAGCAAACACCTCCATTTTCATCACATACCTCAAGCTTCAAGCAAGCACCTCCATTTAAGCTAAACCAACGCTTTGTCTTCCTTTGTTAAAAGGTCTCGTTTAAATCCGTACAATTTCGAGAAAGAGGATTCAAGCATTGAACGAGGTATTACCGACCTTAGAAGCCTTAAACCGATCAAGGTGAGTGTAGTAGCGTCTCGAGCTAGGCAAGGGCCTACTCGAATTTGTTATTATAGTTGTTACTCTAACCTTTGAGTTAGAAGTTTGCAACGTTGATTAAATGTTGACAAGTGTACGGTAAGCATTTCATTGATTCCATGTTTCTTGATATGTTCATTAACATGAAAATCATTGCAAGCATTGGCATTTGATAAAGTATGACATAAACCATTGATATTGTTATTGCCATGAACTATGAACTATGAAACATTGTTAACGGACCTTGGACTCGAAGTATTGGATACAAGTGGCATGCCATAGAATTCATGAGCTCAGTGGTAAGAAGAATGATTCGGTGTAGTGGAGGGATGTGTTGTGTGATGGTCAAAATTGGTGTAGTGGAGGGTATGGACCGTACTGATCATGGATGGTGTAGTGGTGAAATTCGTGTATCCATATACCATGAGTCAATCTAAGGGAAATATGAACTCAAGATAAAGATTTACCAGGAATCATGTTATTTGTTATATGCTTGTTATGAACATGAAATATGTCATGATATTGCATGATTAGTAGTGTGATATATTGAAGCATGCTATAAGTCATGATATGATTATTCATGGTTATGTGACTACCTCACTAGGCAAAGTATGCCTAATGCATCTCATGTATCTATTTCAGGATAAGCAAGTAGTAGGATCGAGATCGGAGAAGTTGGAACGTTGAACAAGTCACAACCAAGTTCAAGTAATGTGTTTGTCCTCTCGACTCCTAGTATGGTGGCAAGGTCTATGTATAAGTCTAATATGTCTTCTTGAGTTGAGGGCACTCCGAACGAATGTGACTCGTTTTTTGCATTCAAAGAAAATGATTTGATCCCTCTCTTCTTCTTTGTTTTTGGTTTTGAAGTCCATTTTTCGTTGAATCTTCCTTCCTCGGTTAAACCTCATAAATCGTGAGAACCTTTTGGCTATCATAGCCAATTCTTCTAGGTCTTCCTCCTCACTGGAAGTGCTCTCCTCATGTAGTGAAGCTTTGAGAGCCACTCATATCTTCTTCTTCTTTTCTACCTCTAGCTTATCCACTCTTCTCTATTCCTTTTTCTTTTCATTTTCCCTTCCTTGCTTCATTATCTCATGAGTTAGGAGAGAACCCACTAGCTCATCAAGCTTGAGTGTCTTTAAGTTTTTGGCCTCAATGATGGCGGTTCTCTTCCCATCCCAAGACTCGAGAAGTGAGTAGAGTAGCTTCTAGACTAGTTTGTCTTCCGTGATTATCTCTCCAAAACCTTTTATCCCGTTGACGATTGTTGAGAAACGATCGAACATCTTTGACATGGTTTCGTCGGGCTCCATTTTGAAATTCTCATAGCTAAGATTGAGAATTCCAATCTTTGTCTCCTTCACATCACTTGTTCCTTCATAAGTAGTCTCTAGTGTATCCCACACTTCCTTGGCACTTTCAATGGAGGAAACTTTAGAGTAGATGTCGGGACCGAAAGAGCAAAACAACATGTGAAGAGCTTTATCATTGATTTGAATCTTCTTTCTCTCTTTTTCACTCATCTCATTTTTCTTCTTTAGCACCAATCTTCCTTTGTCGTCTCTCTTCATAGGAATATAGGGACCATCTTCAATGGCATCCCAAACTAGATAATTGTTGGATTTGATGAAGACGCGCATCCGGTTCTTCCAAAATGGGTAGTTATCACCGTTGAAGAAAGCTGGTTTGGTGGTTGATTGAGACTCGTACATGCTTGACCCGGAGGTAGATGTCGTGTCATGATTTTTGGATGATCACACTCTTTCTAAGAAGTCCTCTTGTGGTTGTTAATCCTTCAAAGAGGTAGGCTCTGATACCAATTGTTGAATGGATCAATGGATTGATCAAAGCCAAGAGGGGGGTGAATTTGGTTTTTAAAAAGTGTTGGAGTAAGTAGAATGGCTAAAAGTGAAGAACAAGGAATTTTAGAGTGGTTCAAGTTCCAAATGAACTCTACATCCACTACCTTAGCTACCACTAAGGATTTCCAACAATCCACTAATTGTTCTTCCCCTTTTCAAGTCTTAGGAGGTAACCTTTACAATATCGGTCAAATTTTCTACCCAAAATTTGACCAAACCCTCACAAGAGTACAAAGAAGATTTAAAGGCAAGAAAGATATCTCTCAATACAAGATTGCACCTTTAAGTACAAACACTCAACCCAAATTTGATAATAAGATCAGAATTGAACACTACACAATTTGGGGTTTACAAGAGATTGGAAAATAAGAACTTTGAGCTTGGATTTATGCTAGGATGTTTATCTTTGATGCAATAGTTGTTGATGGTCTTCAATTAGCTTCAATTTATACATTCTCTATCAATTCTAGCCGTTTGGGTGGTTAGGGTATTGATTATAGCCGTTGGGACCCTATCTTTCCACTATAAATGCACTTATGCAGCTTACCGTATTGGTACACGAGGACCCGTATCGATACATGTCTCAAAACAAAAGAGTCGTTGCACAATTACAAGAAGGCGTATCGATACGCGTATAAACGTATTGGTACAGGAAAAGGACCGTTTTGATACGGGGAACATCCGTATCGATGCAATTAATTCAACATAGCTCACTGGAAGTTTTCGTATCGATACAACAAGGAGCGTATCGGTACGGGACAACCACCACTTTAAATTTCGGTTACCTAACAACTGACACCAACGATCGAAAACATTAAAGGCTTTCGATTTTAAAATTCTATAAAATCCGTATCGATACGGGTGGAACCGTATCGGTACACCATTCAAACTCCTTCAGTTTTTATAGAGGGAGCGTATCGATACATATTCAATTTGTTTCGTCACGTTGTTTCGATACGGTTAGGAGCATATCGAAACGTGTTTTTCCAGTAGCCAAACTTGTAAGAAAGGTATCGATATGGCGGGAAGCGTATCGATACGCCTGGACATTTTTCAATACTTTGGACTTGGAACACTTAGAAAATATTTGGAGTTTGAGTTTTTCAAATCAGATTAAAGACTTGATGATTTATAAATCATTTGAGGGACTAAAACTATTTCAAATTTTCAATTTAATCCTTAACATACTTCATTATATCAAAATCAAACATAGGTTTTACAATAGTTAGACTTTAAAATCTAAACCATTTAGATTTATCTACGGTAAATAACAAAATCTAATTATCTTATATTATTTTCAACTCAAAAATTCTTGTCAAATGTTCTCTTCATTTTCATAGTCATAGCTATCATGTAATCACTTCCTTTCAAAATTACTGCATCCAATGCTTCTTTTATTTCAAACAATTCACTAAGAAATAAATTAGAGGTATGATATTCAGAACCTATAATATTAAAAAGAGAAATATTAGTAAATCTAACATAAACAATTGTCTTGTATTATAAATTCAACAAAAATAATCAATTAATACCTTAGATGATTTTTGTAGCTTCATTGAAAAGTTCCAAAAATAGTAAACTTCTTCAACTTTTTTCAATCTTCCTCGCTCTATAAAGTAGTGTATATAGACCCTCGATTAGCATAATTTACATGTTGTCACTAGATTTTCACTTATTATTATTATTATTATTGTTGTTGTTGTTGTTGTTGTTGTTGTTGTTGTTGTTGTTGTTGTTGCTGTTGTTGTTGCTGTTGTAGTTACAGACCAAAAAGTAAAATGCAAAAAAATAATAATAATAATAATAAAAAGAGTCAATTTGAATTAAATAAGGTGTCCTATAATAAACCCATTTAAAATAAACCCCACTCCAAAAATTAAATAAATAAGAACCCATTTTAAGGGCCCAAACTAACCCATTTATCTTTGTTTTTTTCAGGTTTAACATAAACCGTTGGGTCGAAGGCTAAAAACATGGAAGGATTGGATCGAATAAAGATAAAAAAGGGGGAAAAGGGGGCCAACCCGCGCCGCCATGCGCTGGTGCGTGCGCGTCACGCGTGCGGGATTGGATCCCCAAATCCCAGCCTCGATAAACCTTCGGCCGACTACCGACTTTCTCCCGCCATCTCTGGGCCACGACGGCCATCGTGTAGGGTGTCGGTCGACTCGCCTCGGCCGACCGGTTCGGTTACCGCCGACCACACCTCTTGTCGTCACCGATAGCTAATCCAATCGAAGGAAAATGGTTCGAACCCTAATTTAATTTAGAGGCAAAATTCCTCTTCAAATCCGAACAAAATTGAATTTTTTTGGGGGTTTCAATCGAGGATCAAGCCCCTTGTCGGATTATGTCTTCAATTTTGAGATTGAATCCCGTTTTTTTCCTTGAATTGCAAGCCCTAGCTCTAGTATAAATACCCCCCTTCCCGATTGTGTTCTGCACCAATTCACCAAGTAAATCACCCTTCAAAAAAATACCGAAAATTCTCTGAAAATTGCTGGAAAATTGTGGAAGTTGGTTCGAGTTTGGAGGAGATTCAATTCGAGTTCTTGAAGAGCAATCAAGCTTTTTGCGGTGGCAATAGGGGTCGATTCGAGTTCGAATCTTCTTTTTTAACGGTGAAATTTTCTTTTCTTTATACTCTTTTAATATATTTTCTGGATTGATTTTTGTTTGATTAGTTCTTGCTTTTAGGTTGTTGTTTTGTGTTGAAATTGAATTTTTGAGCTCGGTAATTGTTATTTTCTTTGTTTTTGATACCTTTTTAAAAAACATGATATGAAAATTTTGTCTTAAGCCATTTCATTCTAAAAAATAAAAGTTTTTTTTACAAAAAAGGTTGTGTGAATAGTAAATAAATATACCTTTTAAAATTCTTAAATGGAGAGTTTCAACAAATAAATGATTTAAGAAATAGTTTTTAAATAAAAGGGCCTGGAATTTTTAAAGTTAAAAAAGGATTTTAGGAATAAAGGTTTTTTTAAAAAACTTAAAAAGAAAAAAATAAAAATAAAAAGGGTTTTAAAACATAAAGATTTTAGAAATAAAAAGTTTTAAAAAAACTAAAAAATGGAATAAAAGTGTTTTTTTTTTACATAAAGAAAAACTTTTCAAATATAAAAATGATTAAAGTTTTAAAAACTAAAAAACACTTCAAATAAAAGGACAAAAGAATAAAAAATATTTAAAGCATAAAAATAAAGAAGTTTTTTTTTGTCTCGTTAGCCTTTTGTGATTGTTTGAACTTTAAGGTTAAGATCTTTGAGCTTAAATTATAGGTTTTTTTTTTAAAAAAAAAACTTTCTTCACCTTTTGAAACAAAACACACTTTAAATATTATAACTTTGGCAAAAAAATGAATTTAGACGTTCCTTAGGATTTAAACACTAAACTTTAAAAAAATGACAACTCACCTAATCCTTTCTTTGGTTTGTTAAAAAAGTTAAAACTAAATCAATGTGGTGTCTTAACAAACGGAAATGACGGGTTAGTGCTTGGAGTGTTGGCGATGATTGGAGTTCATTTTCCTAGCGGTAAGGCCGTTAAAATAGACTTATATTCGTAAAATGGATGGATAAATTAAACATTTTTTAACTTGCAAATTCTAATATTGAAAACGTTTTTAAAATCAATTAGGTACCGATTTTTGGGCGATGTGGGGGTGCTAACCCTTCCCCACGTGTAACCGACCCGAACCTGTTTTTCTGGTTTTCACATACTAAAATCGTTGTTTTAATAAAATAAAACGTTTTATTTGAACTTCAATCACACTTTTTTCAAAAAGATTGGCGGCGAGTCTTTTTTTTTAAGTTTTCCAAAATGTCGGGCTCGAAAGGTTGTGACATCACAAACACTTATTTGAACTCCAAAGCAATAGACACCATAGCATATGTAGTGTTCCATCGAGTAGTAACATCTAAAATAAAATGCTTCTTTGAAATTGAAATTTGTTTGGCGAGTTCACTAAAGATATGCATATGCAGCTAACCCAGAGAGGCATTAACATGTTTCACACTCTCACGGTCATTATGAAATATGTCTTCAATTTCTCCAAGACCATCTTGAACTAACAAATTAAGAATAAGTGCTCAGCACCACACATGAAACAATTTTCCACCAACAAATTTCTTCTAAAGATCCAAATTTTACATCAATTTTCTAACCACCACATCATTGGTCTTAGCATTGTCCAAAGTGAAAGTAGCCACCTCTGTCTCAATGTTCCACTCCTTTAGACACTTGAAAAAAGAATCATAGATACAAACTCTAAAGTGTGGTGGAGACACATCAACAAAATATGCATTTGTGTAGCTCGAAATCAAAATCTACAAAATGACATGTAACTACCATGTAATGGATGTTTTGACCAGATGTCCACATATCTTTAGTTATGCTCACACGCTTGACAATATTTAACAATTTTTGAACTCTTTTCTTTTCAATCTCATAACTGGAAACACAATCTTGTCTAATAGATAAATATGAAATCTTGTTAAATTATGGATTCACTCCCTTCATTACCACATTAAATAGTTCATACTCCACAAAATTAAAAGGTAACTCATGAGCCATGATCAGGTGCGAAATGACCTCTCTCATCCTCGCATTGTCAAACTTTCAAATTTGAATCATAGATGAAGAATTTGATTTGCAAGGTAACACTTTTAAATTTAATCGACCTATATTAACCGCTTTAATCTTTGGGCAATCACCAATATGCCAATGCAATAGAGTGGTGGTTCCTTCGTTAAGTTTCTTAATCTTTATTCCACAATGGATGCATATCGGGTCACGCCGGTACACCCCATGGCGCAGCGGAAAAATTATCCAGCGATCACCACCAGAGATCCATGTACGAGAAACGAATCGAAGTGAATAAGGCTGAAGAATTACCTGTTTAAACTCTGGAATTCTGAATTTGGAGAAGATGGATATCCAATCACGATGTTGATTCTTAAGCTGCAACGATAACGCTCCGACCTCTACGTAGTTCACCCAGTTGAAACGAGTATATAAAACTCTCTAAACTATTTAGAAGAGAACGAGCATATAAAAACTTTTTAAACTATTTAGAAGGTTTTTTCCAAAAAGTATTAATGACTGCTAGATCTCTCATGCCTTTATATAGCCTTATATATATATATATATATATATATATATATATATAATACCAATTTAACTTTAATTAGGATTTCAATATATGTATTAAATATCTCAATTCAACTTAATTAGGATTTAAATATATATATATATATATGTGTGTGTGTGTGTGTGTGTGTTAAATATATATAATCTCAATTCAACTTAATTAGGATTTCTATATATATATATTAAATATATATAATATCAATTCAACTTAATTAGTATTTCAATATATATATATATATATATATATATATATATATATATATACATATATATTAAATATATAAAATCCCAATCCAACTTAATTAGGATTTCAATATATATATATTGATTTAAATTGAATTTTATTATTTATATATTAAAAAATCATAATTACAATAATTGTTTTTTCTTTTCATATTTACCCAATAGTTAAATTATATATATATAACGAATTTATATTAATTTAACTAAATCTGTGTACAACAAACTTGTACATATATAATTCGTTTAATATATGCTCATTTCAACTGTGGCCGTGACCCTGTAGGTTCATGTAACGTTAGTAGTAAATATTAGAATATTTTTAATATTAAAAATAATGAGTGACATTTAGCAATATGTCTTTGTCCCCTAATGTTGAGATGATCAAACAATGTCGAATTGGCCAAGAGGTGGTGAATTGCCTTTTTAAAATGAAAGGGAGCAAAATGGTAAAATAAAAATTGAAGACAAAGAGATTTAGAGTGGTTCAAGCTTCTAACAAGCTCTACATCCACTACCTTAGCTCCCACTAAGGATTTCAACCAATTCACTACTGAACTCTTCCTCTTTTCTAGGATTAGGAGGAAACCGTTACAAATATCCAAGCTTTCTACCCAAAGCTTTATCGTAATCACTCTTTTACAATAAGAAGTTGGCAAATTGAAAATAGACCTCTCAATAGGTAAAATATTTGCCCAAACTTGAAATGAAAGATTACAAATGAATTACACAAGTTGGGTGTAAAGGTTTGACACTAAAATGCTCAAAGAGATTGGATTTTTGCTTAATTGTGCATGACTTGATGAATTGTTGTTGATGTTGCTTTAGAGACTTGCTTTTATACCTTCTCATTGAATTCTAGCCGTTTGGGTGGTTGGCATCATAAATAGAGTTGTTGAGCTCTCCTTTTCTCACTATAAATGCACTTCTGCAACCTACCGTAT
This sequence comes from Hibiscus tridactylites, assembly GCA_958450335.1. NCBI lineage: Eukaryota > Viridiplantae > Streptophyta > Magnoliopsida > Malvales > Malvaceae > Hibiscus > Hibiscus tridactylites. The sequence continues at coordinate 50,932,620 of OY288285.1, forward strand.
CGGTACACAAGGTACCCGTATCGATACTTGTCTCAAAAAATAAAGAGTTGTTGCATGTAATAAAGAGGGTGTATCGATACGCGTGAAGGCATATCGAAATGTGTAAGGGGTCGTATCGAAACGGCTATAGGTCGTATCGATGCAATTTTTGCAAACTTAGACACTGCCAAACTCCATATCGGTACGCCACATGGGTGTATCAGTACGAGTAACTAAATTTTGAAAGTTTGTTGATTTCATCTAACTGACAAGGCAATAGTCATATAATAAATGCAAAGATTTGAAAATCTTAACCCCCTATCGATACGGTATAGGCCCGTATCGGTACGTTCAAGAAAAATCTTAAGCCCAGAGAATGTCGTATAGAAATAGGCATAGTCGTATCGAAACACCCGTATCAAAATAGGCTCAGTTGTACCGAAACGTGAAATTCCAGTAGACAATTAAGATGAGGCGTATCGAAACGCTGGGATAGCGTATCGAAACACTTGTGTAGTTTTCTAAAGTTTGGCTTTGGAAAGGCAAGGCTGTATCGAAACACTTAAATAGTGTATCGAAACGCCTGAGCGATTTTGTTAAGTTTGTCTTTGAAAACACTTAGAAAAATTTGTGGGGTTTAATTTTTGACTTGGAAATATTTTAGTTTTAAAATCCTTTTCAATAATGAGACTTTCAAGTACTTCAAAATTTATTTACTTTGCAATTTGGTCCTTAAACTATATGTTATATCAAACTCAAACATAGGTTTTACAATCTCCCCCTTTTTGATATAACAAAATCAAAGTAAATTTTTAAGTACTCCGCTTAGTTTAAGCTAGTTTTTTTTGTTGTTGAAAGATTTAGCTTGAAAATTTTAGCTTATACCCTTCTCCCCTTTTTGTTAGATCAAAATCAATGATAGAAGCAAGATAATATAAGCAAGATTAAGCAAACAACATAAATTTCATTAATAGCTTAAAGCATAATAATTCAAAGCAAACATAAAATCCAAACTTAAATTCTAAAAACATAAACCAAATATTCAAAGCATAGGTTCAAAGGGAAAGAACATAGGTGCATAAAAGAAAATCCTAATATGATATGTTATGATATGCAAGACCTAAGACTCGTCTTGATCTTCATCTTCATCTTCACCTTCATTGTTGACATTATTACCTCGAGATTGTTGCCATTTATCATGAAAATCTTTAAGAGAGATGCTTGTAAAGGTTTGTTGAGTTTCAATCGAGGTAATTTGATTCTCAATGGAAAGAACACTCTCCTCCAAGGTGGTGAACCTTGTTTCGATCGCGGGAAACCCAGATTTCATATTTATGCCCAAAGAGGTGAATTGCTCGTTGAGAAAGGCCATGAGTGCATCCAAGGAAGGATGAGCAACTAGAGCTTGAGGAGCCGCTTAAGGAGGTAGACCTTGGTCGAGTCTATCTGCTTGAGGAATTTGATTGAGACGAACCCATTAACCCTAATAGTAATGAAACTTTGAACAGACAAGAGAACGTTCGTCGATTAGATCTTTGAGAGGTTAGGGAAAGTCATGCGAGCAATCAATCTTCACCTTCGAGAACAAGTAGCTCAAAGTGATTCCATATATGAATGAAGAGACAAGAGAAGTATGGCGATGTTGAACAAGACAAACCATCTCTGCAAACATGATTTGACAAAGGTTTGGGTGTTTACCTTCATGAAAGCAACGAATCCAAAAGTCATCGACTTGCCGGATTGTTAAGAACTTTCCACCGGAGGGGCGAAACCACCATGTGATCATAAGGTGAAGGATACAATCATGCGCGTCAAGGACAGTCACCGAGCCATTAAGAATGTGTCTTAAAGAGTCTTATTCACAAATACCCTCATCTTCAAATCCAAAAACATCGGTTAAAACTTTTGGATCAATCCAAAGTTTCTTGTCCATAAGATAGGATTCAATAGTAATAACTCGAGATCGATCGGGGCTAGAAATACACCGGGCATTTGCAAAAAGGGCATGCAATTCCATAGGCGTAAAAGACCAAGATATTTAAAATTGAAACGTTCAGAATCCAAAAAGGGTAGAGAGGTGACACGCTCACGACAGATTTGGTAGTTTTGATATTGGTGGTAGTGAGCAAGAGCGGAGGGGCTTGTAAAACACTTTTGATAAATGTAAGTGAGGTTAGGTCGGGGAACATCATCTTGATTTGAAGAATGTCCAACCTCACTAGCCTTTTGTCTCTTTTTAAGGGCCATAGTTCAAATCTAAAAAACAATTTAATGCTAAAAAATAGTGTATGCATAAATCACCATATTCAAACCAATAATCAATCAAAAAATCCAAGGTATTGTGAAAAATCTATACGATATAGTTTCAAAACATATATAAATATAAAAAGAATATTTTGGTAAAAGGAATTTCGAAAACCAGTTTAAACAAATATACGGTATAATTTTATATTCGAATACAAAATTTTCAATTTTGAAAGAATTTTTACAAAATATGTAAACCCTATACTATGGGTATATTATATATACAATAACTAATTAAACAATATATAAAATTGAACAAAATTGAAAAAGAAAGGGAAAGAATTTTTATACCTTGAGAAAGGATTATGGATGAATGCTTGATGAAGATGCACCAAATTAATAAATAGAGCTTATGCTTGATTTGAGAAACAAAATCCCTTAAAAGATTTGATGAAAAACAAAAGGCTTTGATGGTTATTTTTAGGTTTAATAAAAGTTTGATTTAAAGTTGGAAATCCCTTTAAAGACTCATTTAAGATTTTGCGTCCTTGCATAACAATACGCCACATGGTGTATCAAAGTAGGTGTATCAGTACACTTTTAAAGCCGTACCAAAACACGAGCATGTATTCGTACATGTTTATCTGTACCGAAACATGATTGATGCTTGTATCGAAATGCTTTTAGGCGTTTCGATACAGATTTTACCAGAAAGGTGGTTTGGTCACAGACCAAGAGCCAGTATCGAAACACATTGATCCGTTTCGATACCCTTGTGCTAGAAAGTTCATTCTGGGCAGACATTCAAGAACGCATATCAAAACGCCTTTATCCGTTTCGATACAGATGTGCCAGAAAGTGCATTTTGGGCAACGAGAGGCTTATGAAGACTATTTTAATCGAGGCTAAATGCATGTGTATGACATATGATAAACATATCTAGGCTAAAACAGAAGCATACTCCCCGTAGCAACAAGCATAGATGCATAAAGGAGCAAAATCACAAAATCAGGGCAATTAAACAAATTCAAGCAAGTTTTTGAACTTAAGAGGCTCTAAAGGGTCGAGAAAGGATAGTTAGACCTAACTCTCTCCTAAGAGTCCAATAACGCTCTTTGTCTAGAGGTTTGGTTAAGATATCCGCTAATTGATTCAAGGTGTCAACATACTCTAGAACTACATTATTTTTCAAGACATGATCCCTAATAAAATGATGTCGTATTTCTATGTGTTTGGTTCTAGAATGGTGGATGGGATTCTTAGTGAGACATATGGCACTAGTGTTGTCACACTTAAGGGGTATGGTACCTACATCAACTCCATAATCTAAAACTTGTTGCTTCATCCGAGAACTTGAGCACAACAACTTCTGGCCGATATATATTCCGCTTCGGTGGTAGATAAGGCTACACTATTTTGTTTCTTAGAGAACCAAGATTTGAGCATACTACCTAGGAATTGACATGTTCTGGAGGTACTTTTTTATCTATCTTACATCCCTTACAATTCGCATCTAAAAAAGCATGCAAATCAAAGGAGGAATCTCTAGGATACCAAAGACCTAAACAAGGTGTGTCTCTAAGGTATCTAAAGATTCCCTTAATGACTATAAGGTGTGAATCTCTAGAACTAGCTTGAAACCTAGAACACAAGCAAACACTAAACATAATATCGAGTCTACTTGCAGTAGAGTAAAGAAAAAAGTCAATCATAGAACGATAAAGCTTTAAATCAACACACTTATCTCTTTCATCTTTGTCAAGCTTTATAGATGAGCTCATTGGAGTGGCTTGAAGTTTCACATTCTCCAAGCCAAAGTTCTTGAGCATATGCTTGATGTATTAAGCTTGATTAATAAAGGTGTCTTTCATCTTTTGTTTGATTTGGAGTCTCAAGAAGAAAGAGAGCTCCTCAATCATGCTCATCTCAAACTCACCTTGCATTAGCTTAGCAAACTCTTGGCAAAACAACTCATTAGTTGAATAAAAAATAATGTCATCAACATAAATTTGAACTACTAATATGTCTTTTCCATTTATTTTAATAAAGAGTGTAGTGTCCACCTTTCCTTTTTCAAAACCTTTTTCAATCAAAAGGCTTGAAAGCCTTTCATACCATGCTCTAGGAGATTGTTTCAAACCATATAAAGCTTTAGTAAGTTTAAAAACATGGTTTGGAAATTTAGGATCTTCAAAACTGGGTGGTTGTTCCATATACACCCCTTCACTTATAAAACCAATTAAAAATGCACTATTGACATCCATTTGAAAAGCTTGAATTAATGATAACATGCAAATGCAAGAAGCATCCTAATAGCTTCCATCCTAGCTACGAGTGCATATGTTTTATCAAAATCGATTCCCTCTTCTTGAGTGTAACCTTGAGCAACAAGTCTAGCCTTAATTCTCACTATGTTACCACTTTCATCTAGTTTGTTTCTAAACACTCATTTAGTCTCTATAGTAGATTTATTACTAAATTTCCAAACTTGACTCCTCTCAAATTGATTTAATTCTTCTTGCATGGCTAATATCCAAAAATCATCATTTAATGCTTCTTTGATATTCTTAAGCTCTATGCATGAAATGAATGCAACATTATTCATAAGTTTAAGAGAGGATCTAGTGGTTACCCATTTGGATGGATCACCCAAAATCTCACCACCTTTGATATAGTTGTACTCCCTTGGGTAGCTCACTTCCTTTTCCTCTAGAGTCATGTCCTTCAAGGCTTCTAGTGGTGGATCTTGTGCTCCTTCATCTTTGATTGGAACCTCATCCACCTTCGATGATTGTCTACCATCATTGGCTTCAATGATTCCTACATCATCATCATCACAAGAATCCTTCCTCGAAAGGAGGTTATCATTGAAAACCACATGAATAGACTCTTCAACAACTAAAGTTATTTTGTTAAATAGCTAATGCTAGGCATTTTAGGTTTTAAAATCGCATAAGGTGATTTTTTTAAAATTGCCCTAATCATTACTCTATTTATAATGTAGCAAGCGATATCTGTGGCTTCTGCCAAAAAATACTTAGGCAAATTATTTTCACAAAGCATGGTTCTAGCCATTTCTTCTAAAGTTCAGTTTTTCCTCTCAACTACCCCATTTTGTTTAGGAGCGTGAGGAGCGGAAAAATTACGAATTATACCATTTGAATTACCAAAATCCTAAAATCCTAAGTTTTGAAATTCAGTTCCATGGTCACTTCTAATATTAGAAATTAATTGACCAAGATCATTTTGAGTGATTTTTGAAAACGTGATGAACTTTTCTAAAGCTTCATCCTTAGAACTTAAGAATAGAACCCAAGTGTATCTAGAGTAGTCATCAACTAAAATAAAAGCATATGATTTCCACCCACGCTCATTGTCCTAATTGATCCAAAGAGATCCATATGGATCAATTGTAATACTCTACTAGTTGAAACATCATTAATAAATTTAAAAGATACCCTTTAATGTTTACCCTTAGCATAAGGGTCACAAATTTTATTTAGAGAAAATTTTTGCTTAGGTAAACCTCGTACTAGATCTTGGGAAACCAAGTTTTCTAAAACATTCATGCTAGCATGTCCTAGTTTCCTATGCCATAACCATGAATCATGTTCATCCTTAGCTACAAAGCATGCATTAGAAAATGTTTATGTCATCTAAATGCACCATATATATATATTACGTATGCGATGACCTATGAGAATTATTTTGTTAGTTTCAATGTTCAAGATTTTACAACCATTTATATCAAAGAGAACATTAAAACCTTTATCACATAATTGACTAATGCTCAACAAGTTATGTTTTAGATCGTTGACATATAAAGCATTATTGGTGAGTATGGAAGAGTGATTACCAATGGAGCCAATTCCTTCAATGTGGCCTTTGGAGTTGTCACCAAATGTCACTACTCCACCACTTTTTGGCTTTAGTTCCATTAATCTACTCCTGTCACCGGTCATGTGTCTTGAGCATCCACTATCAAGGTACCATGTGTTTTGACTTGAAGCTTTGGTCTTGTAGCATTGCTCCCCCTACAAGAAAAGATTAGGTCTTGATTTTTGGTACCCAAATCATTTTGGGTCCATGAACATTAGTTCCCAAAATCTTGGTTCCCTTGGGAATCCAAGAATCAATAGAATGTAAATCATTAGAAGCAATTAGGTTCTTAGGAACCCAAACACTCTTAATCTTCTTACCTCTAGAGGGCCTTTGGAAGCCTCTTTGTTTGTGGTTAACAAAGTTTCTTTTTACATAGTTGGGTTCTGAAGATTCATCTTTTTCAAAACTTGAATTCCCAACTTTGTTCAAAGAAGCTTTGAGACCATTCACCTCATGATGGTGATGATTATTAAGCTCGGAAAGAAGGTTGTTTAAATCAATATTTTCTTTTTCAAAATATGTTAAATTGTCTTTTAAAGCACAAACCTTCTTTTCAAGTTTAGAATTGGTTTTAGATAAGGAGTCGTTTTGTGTTTTCAAATCAAAATTGATTTTCTTATTTTTCAAAATTGATTCCTTATATTTCTCAAAAAAATTTGTCATATACCTCTTGCAACTCATCATATGCTTCTTGAAGCTCATCACATGTAAAATCAAAGTTAGATGAGTTAAAGGTTACCTTAGGATCCTCCTCTAAGGCCATGAGGCAAAGATTGAGAACTTCTTGCTCTTCTTCATCGGATGATTCCTCATCACTCCAAGTAGAAATGTTGGCCTTGAGCTTCTTCTTCTTCCTGATGCTCTTCCTTTTGAGTTGGGGGCAATCGGTTCGTATATGGCCCAGTTTCTTACATTCATAGCAAATGAGTTGATTCTTCTCTCCATCCTTGTTCTTGTTCTTGAAGTCTCTTTTACGATTGAACTTCATGAATCGAGTGAACCTTTTTGGCTAAAATAACCATTTCCTCATCTTCTTCCTCACTTGAATCGCTCTCTTCATGTGAAGCTTTGAGAGCAATTCCAATCTTTTTCTTCTCTGCCTCTTTCTTCTTCATTCTTTTCTCTTTTCTTTTCTTTTCTTCTTCTCTTCCATGATTCTTGATCTCATGAGTGAGGAGAGACCCAGTAGTGCATTGAGCTTTAAAGTCTTTAAATCTTTTGCCAAGATGATTGCATTCCTCTACCCTTCCTATGACTCGGGAAGAGAATAGAGAAGCTTTCGGATAAGTTTATCTTCGATAATGACTTCACCGAAGCCTTTGAGACTGTTGATGCTTTCATCGGGCTTTATCTTGAATTTTCATAGCTCAAATTGAGGATTCCAATCTTGGTTTCCTTGACATCAATGGTTCCTACATATGTGGTCTCTAGCTTGTCCCACACTTCTTTCGCACATGTACACGAAGACATCTTCGAGTACATGTCCAGTCCAAGAGCACAAAATAGCATATGTAATGCTTTGTCGTTAGCTTTTAACTTCTTCCAATCATCATCGATTATCTGGATCTTGGACTTGGGAACGAGTCTACCTTCTACATCTCTCTTCATAGGAATTGATGGACCATTTTCCACTATACCCCATAGAAGGTAATCATTCAACTTGATGAAGAGTATCATTCTATTCTTCTAATATGGATAGTTGTCCCCATTGAAATAAGGAGGTTTAGTGATGGATTGTGACTCATAAAGGTTTTTGCCGAAGTTAGATGTCATGGCTTCAAATGTAAGTTCATCAATCTCTCCAAGAATCGACTCAAGAGGGTGTTAATCATTCCAATGAGTGTAGCTCTGATACCAATTGTTAAGATGATCAAACAATGAGTGACATTTAGCAATATGTCATTATCACCTAATGTTGAGATGATCAAACAATGTTTAATTGGGCAAGAGGGTGAATTCACTTTTTAAAATGAAAGGGAGCAAAATGGTAAAATAAAAATTGAAGACAAAAGATTTAGAGTGGCTCAAGCTTCTAACAAGATCTGCATCCACTACTTTAGCTATCACTAAGGATTTTAATCAATTCACTATTGAATTCTCCCCCTTTTCTAGGATTAAGAGGAAACTGTAAAACCTATGTTTTATTTTGATATAATTAAGTTGTTAAGGATTAAATTGAAAACATGAAATTGATTTCTGAGTCCCTTTAATAATTTATAAATCACCAACACTTTAAACCGATTTGAAAAACTCAAACTCCAAATATTTTCTAAGTGTGCCAAGGCCAAAGTATTGAAAATCGTCCAGGCGTATCGATATGCTTAAAGTCGTATCGATACCTTTTTTACAAAGTTGGCTACTGGAAAGACGCGTTTCGATACGCTATTAACCGTATCGAAAGAGCGTATCGAAACAGATTCAATCTGTATCGATATGCCCCTATGCTAAAACCGAAGGAGTTTGAATGGTGTACTGATACGGCTTAACCCGTATTGATACAGTTTTAACTGAATTTTTAATTTGAAGTGTATTAAATGTTTTCGACCGTTGGTGTCAGTCGTTAGGTAACTAACATTTAAAGTGGCAGTTGTCCCGTATCAATACGGTGTACCCTCGTATCGAAACGAAGACTTCTAGTGAGCTAAGTTGAGAAAAAGGTATCGATACGGTCTCTTCCGTATCGAAACGGTCCCTGTCCCGTACCGATACGCTTACGAGCGTTTCGATACGCCCTCTTTATTATGTACAACGACTCTTTCTATTTTGAGACAAGTATCGATACGGCTCCCCGTGTACCGATACGGATAGCTGTAGAAGTGCATTTATTGTAGAAAGAGAGGGTCCCAACGACTATAATCAATACCCTAACCACCCAAACGGCTAGAATTGATAGAGAAGGTATAAATTAATGCTCATTGAAGACCAGCAACAACTATTGCATTAAAAGATAAACATCCAAGCAAAAATCCAACCTCAAGTGTGCCTATTTTCCAATTTCTTGTAAACCCCAAATTGAGTTGTATTCAATTCTTATTCTATCTTCAAATTTGGGTTGAGTGTTGTACTTCAAGGGACAATATTGTATTTGAGAGATATATTTCTTCTCCAATTTCTTCTTTGTTTATTTGTGAGGGTTTGGTCAAATTTTGGGTAGAAAATTTGACCAGTTGTGTAAAGGTTACCTCCTAAGCCTTGAAAAGGGGAAGAACAAATTAGTGAATTGTTGCAAATCCTTAGTGGTAGCTAAGGTAGTGGATGTAGAGTTCATTTGGAACTTAAACCACTCTAAAATCCTTTGTTCTTCATTTTTAGTTGTCCATTCACTCCAACAAAGTTTTAAAATCCCAATTCACCCCCTCTTGGTCTTGATCAATCCATCGATCCACTCAACAATTGGTATCGGAGCCTACCTCTTTGAAGGATTAACAACCACAAGAGGAGTACCTAGGAAGAGTGTGATCATCCAAAAATCAAGATATGACATCTACCTTGGGATCTAGCATGTACGAGTCTCAATACACTACAAAACTGCCATTCTTCAATGGTGACAACTATCCATTTTGGAATAACCATATGCGTCTCTTCATCAAGTCCAACGATTACTTGGTTTGGGATGTCATTGAAGATGGTCCTTACATTCCATTGAAGAGAGATGATGATGGAAAGATTGTTCTAAAGAAGAAGATGGAAATGAGTGAAGATGAGAGGAAGAAGATCCAAATTAATGACAAAGCTCTACACATGCTCTTTTGTTCTTTCGGTTCCGATATCTACTCCAAAGTCTCCTCCATTGAAAGTGCCAAGGAGGTGTGGGATACTCTAGAGACCACCTATGAGGGAACCAATGTTGTGAAGGAGACCAAGATTGGAATTCTCAATCTTAGTTATAAGAATTTCAAGATGGAGCCCGACGAAACGGTGTCAAAGATGTTCGATCGCTTCTCAACCATCGTCAACGGGCTTAAGGGATTTGGAGAGACTATCCCAGAAGACAAACTTGTTCGGAAGCTACTCTTCTCACTTCCCGAATCTTGAGAAGGGAAGAGAACCGCCATCATCGAGGCCAAAAACTTGAAGACTCTAAAACTTGATGAGCAAGTGGGTTCTCTCCTTACTCATGAAATCATGAAGTAAGGAAGGGAAGAAGAAAAGAAGAAGGAAGAGAAAAGAGTGGAGAAGCTAGAGGTGGAAAAGAAGAAGAAAATGGGAGTGGCTCTCAAAGCTTCATTACTTGAGGAGAGCACTTCTAGTGAGGAGGATGATTTAGAAGAATTTACTATGATAGCCAAAAGATTCTCACGTTTCATGAGGTCCAACCGAGGAAGGAAAATTCTTAGAAAGATGGACTTCAAAGGTAAAAGCAAAGAAGAAGAGAGGGATCAAATCATTTGCTTCGAGTGCAAAAAGCCTGGTCACATTCGTTCGGAGTGTCCTCAACTCAAGAAGAAGGGCTTTGAGAAGAAGAAGAAGAAGCTCAAAGCCAAGCTTGCTACTTGGAGTGATGAGGAGTCATCTGAGGGTGACGAACAAGAAGTGGCCAACCTTTGCCTCATGGCACTTGAGGAGGATTCCTCCATGGTAACCTCTAACTCATCATCTTTTGATTTTACATTTGATGAATTAAATGATGCATATGATGAGTTGCAAGAGGTTTATGATGAGTTAGTTGAGAAATACAAGGAGTCGGTCATTAGGAATAAGAAAATTATTTCGGAATTAAATGATAAAAATGTCTTACTTTCTCAAGCTAACTTAAAATTTGAGAAAAAGATTTTAGGTTTATAAGATGAACTTAAATTCTTCCAAGATGAAAATGTTGACCTAAATAATCTTCTTTCTCAATGCAATAGTGAACACCAAAAGGTGTTAGGTGAGCTTAACAAGCTCAAAGAGTCTTTTAAATATGTTGATAATGTGAAGCATGAAAAAGGTGAATCATCTAAAACAAACCAACCTAGGAGAAAGACTAATAACTACAAACAAAGTAGCTTCCCTAGACATAATAGAACTAAAAAGATTAGAAGTGTATCAGTTCCTAAGGAACTTGTAAAATCTAATAATATTGTTGCTATGTCACATTGGATTCCTAAAGGAACCAAGCTATTGAGAGCTAACACTCGTGGACCCAAAATGATTTGGGTACCAAAAACAAAAGTTTAATATCTTTGTTTGTAGTGGGAGCATTGCTACAAGGCCAAAGCACAAAGTCAAAATTCTTGGTACCTTGATAGTGGATGCTCGAGGCATATGACCGGAGACAAGAGTAGATTCATGGACTTAAAGCCAAAAAGTGGAGGAGTGGTGACATTTGGTGACAACTCCAAAGGCCACATTAAAGGTATTGGCTCCATAGGTAATCACTCTACCATTCTTATTGAAAATGTCTTGTATGTCGATGGTTTTAAATATAATTTGTTGAGCGTAAGCCAATTATGTGATAAAGGATTTAATGTTTTATTTGATAAAAATGGGTGCAAAATTGTTGACATTAAATCTAATAATATTATGATCATAGGTCATCGCATAGGTAACATTTACATGGTGCATTTAGATGACATACATACATCCCATGCATGTTTAGTAGCTCAAAATGAAAATGATGCATGGCTATGGCATAGGAAATTAGGACATGCTAGCATTAGTGTTTTAGAAAAAATAGTTTCCCTAGATTTAGTTAGAGGTTTACCCAAAATTAAGTTCTCAAATGATAAAATTTGTGATGCATGCTCTAAGGGTAAACAACATAAGTCATCCTTTAAATCCATTAATGATGTTTCTAGAAGTAGGTGTTTACAACTTATCCATATGGGTTTATTTGAGCCTATTAGGACTATGAGCTTGGGTGGTAAATCTTATGCATTTGTACTAGTTGATGATTTTTCTAGATTTACTTGGGTTCTATTTTTAAGTACTAAAGATGAGGCTTTAGAAAAATTCATCACATTTTCAAAACTAACCCAAAATGATCTTGAACTTAGAATTTCTCATATTAGAAGTGATCATGGAACCGAATTTCAAAATTTAGGGTTTGAAGAGTTTTTAAATGAAAATGGTATTAGCCACAATTTTTCGGCTCCTCGAACTCCTCAACAACATAGGGTAGTTGAGAGGAAAAATAGAACTTTACAAGAAATGGCTAGAACCATGCTTAGTGAAAACAATTTACCTAAATATTTTTGGGCGGAAGCCACAAACACCGCTTGCTACATTGTAAACCGAGTAATGATTAGGCCAATGTTAAAGAAAACACCATATGAGATTTTAAAATCTAAAAAGCCTAACACTAGCTATTTTCATCCATTTGGTTGCAAGTGTTTTGTTTTAAATAATGGAAAATATAACTTAGGTAAATTTGATGCAAAAAGTGATGAAGCTATTTTCATAGGATATTCCTTAAACTCTAAAGCCTATCGTGTATTTAACAAGAGAACTTTAGTAGTAGAAGAATCTATACATGCTGTATTCGATGATAACCTCCTTCCAAGGAAGGATTCTTGTGATGATGATGATGTAGGAATCATTAATGCCTTTGATGGAGGACCAAATTCAAAGGAGGATGAGATTCCATCAAAAGAAGAGGATACACAAGATCCACCTCTTGAAGCCTTGAAGGACTTGGCTCTTGAGGAAAAGGAAGTGAGCTACCCAAGGGAGTTCAACTGTGTCAAAGGAGGTGAAATCTTGGGTGATCCATCCAAGGGGGTAACCACTAGATCTTCTCTTAAACTTATGAATCATGTTGCATTTATCTCATGCATAAAGCCTAAGAATATAAAAGAAGCATTAAAAGATGACTTTTGGATTATGGCTATGCAAGAAGAGTTAAATCAATTTGAGAGAAGTAATATTTGGACATTAGTTGATAGGCCTAGTAATCAATCAATTATAGGAACTAAATGGGTCTTTAGGAACAAACTAGATGAGAGTGGTAACATTGTTAGAAATAAAGCTAGACTAGTAGCACAAGGTTACACTCAAGAAGAGGGAATTGATTTTGATGAAACCTATGCTCCCGTAGCTAGAATGGAAGCCATTAGGATTTTGCTTGCATATGTATGTTATCATGATTTCAAGCTTTTTCAAATGGATGTTAAAAGCGCATTTTAAAATGGTTTTATAAATGAGGAAGTGTATGTGGAACAACCACCGGGTTTTGAAGACTCAAAATTTCCAAATCATGTTTTCAAACTTACTAAAGCACTTTATGGTTTAAAACAAGCTCCTAGAGCTTGGTATGAAAGACTTTTAAACTTTTTGATTGAAAAAAGTTTTAAAAAAGGTAAGGTGGACACTACACTTTTCATAAAAAGGTATAAAAATGACATATTAGTAGTGCAAATTTATGTTGATGATATCATTTTTGGATCTACTAATGAGTGTCATTCCAAGGAGTTTTCTAAGTTAATGCAAGGTGAATTCGAGATGAGCATGATGGGGGAGCTCTCATTCTTTTTGGGACTCCAAATCAAGCAAAGGAAGGATGGCACCTTCATCAATCAAGCAAAGTACATCAAGGATATGCTCAAGAAGTTTGGCTTGGAGAATGCAAAGCCTCAAGCCACACCTATGAGCTCTTCTACAAAGCTTGACAAAGATGAAGGACGTAAGTGTGTTGACTCTAAGCTTTACCGCTCTATGATTGGATCATTGCTTTACCTTACCGCAAGTAGACCGGATATCTTGTTTAGTGTTTGCTTATGTGCTAGGTTTCAAGCTAGTCCTAGAGAGTCTCACCTTATAGTCGTTAAGAGAATCTTTAGGTACCTTAGAGATACTCCTTGTTTAGGTCTTTGGTACCCTAGAGACTCCACCTTCAACCTTCATGCTTATTCGGATGCAGATTATGGGGGGTGTAAAATCGATAGGAAGAGCACTTCAGGAACTTTTCAATTCTTAGGTAGTATGCTCATATCTTGGTTCTCTAAGAAACAAAAGAGTGTATCCTTATCTACCACCGAAGCCTAGTACATATCCTTAGGGAGTTGTTGTGCTCAAGTCCTTTGGATGAAGCAAAAAATCTTAGATTATGGTATTAAAGTTGAAACCATACCCCTCAAGTGTGATAACACTAGTGCAATATGTTTAACAAAAAATCCAATCCAACACTCTAGAACAAAACATATAAAAATAAGGCATCATTTCATTAGAGATCATGTCCTTAAGGAAGATGTTGTTATAGAGTATCTTGACACCTTAAACCAACTAGCAGACATCTTTACAAAGCCTTTAGATAAAGAACGTTTTTGGTCCTTTAGGAGAGAGTTAGGTCTAACTAGCCTATCTTGACCTTTTAGGACCCTTTTTGTGCTTAAATTGCTTGATCTTGTGAAATTGCATGTTAATGTATTATAAGTACTCTTGAAAATATCCATGCCTATAGCTAGGGGAGTATGATTCTGTTAAAATATGCTTAGAACTGCTCATTCATCATTTGCATTCATTCAGAAGATGTTAGAATCGAGCTTTTGGTTGTTCTTCAAGCCTAAAATGTATTTCTGGGCATAGGGTATCGATACGGCCTTAAGCGTATCGATACGAGTACTGTATTAGCTTCCCAGACTTCATTTTGCCTTAAATAGGTATCGATACGGTTAAACTCGTTTCGATACGAGCAACAATTGTTTCGATACGGATTGCAACCGTTTCGATACGATCATTCAACGGGCATTTTTAATGGAATTACATTTTTACCCTCGTATCGATACACCCTCAGGCGTATCGATACGCGATTGCGCAGACAGCTATCAATTGGCATTTAAGAGTTCAACTTTTACCAAAATTAAAATTTCTCAAAACTCTAGAAACCCTAGCCATTTTCACTCTATAAATAGCCTCTTTTTCCCTTATATTTTCACACCACAACTCAAAATTCTCTAGAGGGTTTTCAAAATCAAGCAAAGCTCTAAGGCTTTTCATCAATTGGGTGCTAAGTTTTTCTTCCATTCCTCTTTAATCAATATCAAGGTAAAACTCTTTCTTTTTCTTTTAATTTTTTTATTTTCGTTTCAAAGTTTCTCTTGTTTTGTTTTTGTTTTGTCTTCTCAAACCAAAATTTCTGTTCAAACTTTTTCTCTTTATAATTTTTTTTAACCTTGATTATTGGTTTCCAATGAGTTGAATGAAGAAATCTTGATGTATACATTGTTTTATCTAGTTCATGGCTCCTCCTAAAAAGAGAACACGCACTAGTGAAGCCAGTGAAGGATCCAATACTGGAGATGGTGCTCGTCTGAATCTCACTCAAATCTATCAACAATCTTTTCAATCCCCCGGAGCTCTCACTTACTTTCGCCAATTTCAAAACTATAAGATCCGTCCGGAGAGGGTAATCTCTATTTCTTTTCTTAACTCGGAACGATTCAAATTTGAATATCTACCTTTGCTCCAAGAATGGAAGTTTATGGATTTTCTCACCATTCCCGGATTTTACTTTTGCATTTTGGTTTTGATCTTTTATGCTAATGCAAAATGTTGTGCCAATTGAGATGGTGTTGTTACGGCTGTTAATTATTATTTTATGGGTAAAAAGGTCACTATAATTGTTAAATCTATTTGTGATGTCTTTAAGTTGGAGGATGAAGGCTTTGATGATGACAATGCCCTTGGCCATGTCTTAAGTGGTTCCGTCACCGCCCTTAATGCTCAGGATCGGATCCTCCATTTGATGGTGTCTTGGTGGTTTAGGCCTTCGGAAGGGAAGTATTCCACTATCCGCCAAGTGGATGATTTTTGGATTCGATGCTTCTGTGAGAGAAAACGTCCGAACCTTGCCCGTATCATGTTTGCGGAGATCATATATCTCGTGCAACATCGCCACACCACACTTGTCACTTTCTTCACCTATGGCACGACCCTAAGTTACTTCTTCCAACAAAAGGAGATTGATTGCTCGCATAACTACCCAACTCCCTTCACCGATCCCATCGATGAACGCTCTCTTGCAAGGGGTAAGTTCCATTACTTTAATGGTAATTGGCTACGTCTATTCGAGCTCCCTAGTGAGGCCGCGGAACAATTTGCTAATCCTCAAGTTGAACAAGTTCCTCAAGCTCTTCCTCCACCTTCCATGGATGCTCTAATGACCTTTCTCAAAGAGCAATTCACGGGTTTGCACACAGACATGGCTTCGGGGTTTACCATGATTGATACTCGTTTCACAAGCCTTGAAGATCGGATGAAGAACGTGGAGACTCGCTCACTTCTCTTGAAGGCGGTCACAACTCAATGAATATCTCTCTCACCGCTTTCCATGACGAGTGGCGTCAAACCTTGAAGAATGATGATACAATTGAGGAAGATGATGAATATGATGAAGACGGCAATGGAGATGCATAGTAGCCTATCTTTGCATATCATTCATATCATTTAGGATATTTACTTTATGCACCTTTGCTTTATGTTTTTAGGATTAAGTTTGAATTATTCTACAACCTATGCTTTGATTTTTCTGTTGTTTGGATTTTAAGTCGATGTTATCCTTTATTTTAACTTAATGATATTATGTTGCTTGCTTATTTATACCTTTTGCCTATTTATGCACTTTACATTATGTCTCAATTATTTTTGATCTAACAAAAAGGGGGAGAGGGAAGCTCACACTTAAAAATTTTGATTTTCAAACTAAAAAGTTACCTAGGTAATATTAAGGGGGAGTTATTTTGCAAAATTTTTCAAAGTATCAAAAATTTCAAGTTTTGGTTTTGTTATATCAAAAAGGGGGAGATTGTAAAACCTATGTTTGATTTTGATATAATTAAGTTGTTAAGGATTAAATTGAAAACTTCAAATTGATTTCTAAGTCCATTTAGTAATTTATAAATCACCAACACTTTAAACTGATTTGAAAAACTCAAACTCCAAATATTTTCTAAGTGTTCCAAGGCCAAAGTATTGAAAATCGTCCAGGTGTATCGATACGCTTAAAGTTGTATCGATACCTTTTTTACAAAGTTGGCTACTCGAAAGACGTGTTTTGATACGCTCTTAACCTTATCAAAACAGCGTATCGATACGGTTTTAACTGAATTTTTAATTCGAAGTGTTTTAAATGTTTTTAACCGTTGGTGTCAGTCGTTAGGTAACTAACATTTAAAGTGGCCGTTGTCCCGTATCGATACGGTGTACCCCCGTATCGAAACGGAGACTTCCAGTAAGCTAAGTTGAGAAAAAGGTATCGATACGGTCTCTTCCGTATCAAAATGGTCCATGTCCCGTACCGATACGCTTACGAGCGTTTCGATACGCCCTCTTTATTATGTACAACGACTCTTTCTGTTTTGAGACAGGTATCGATACGGCTCCCCGTGTACCGATACAGATAGCTGCAGAAGTGCATTTATGGTGGAAAGAGAGGGTCCCAACGGCTATAATCAATACCCTAACCACCCAAACGGCTAGAATTGATAGAGAAGGTATAAATTTAAGCTCATTGAAGACCAGCAACAACTATTGCATTAAAAGATAAACATCCAAGCAAAAATCCAACCTCAAGTGTGCCTATTTTCCAATTTCTTGTAAACCCCAAATTGAGTTGTATTCAATTCTTATTCTATCTTCAAATTTGGGTTGAGTGTTGTACTTCAAGGGACAATATTGTATTTGAGAGATATATTTCTTCTCCAATTTCTTCTTTGTTTATTTGTGAGGGTTTGGTCAAATTTTGGGTAGAAAATTTGACCGGTTGTGTAAAGGTTACCTTCTAAGCCTTGAAAAGGGGAAGAACAAATTAGTGAGTTGTTGCAAATCCTTAGTGGTAGCTAAGGTAGTGGATGTAGAGTTCATTTGGAACTTGAACCACTCTAAAATCCTTTGTTCTTCATTTTTAGTTGTCTATTCACTCCAACAAAGTTTTAAAATCCCAATTCACCCCCTCTTGGTCTTGATCAATCCATCGATCGACTCAACAGAAACCGTTACAAAGATCAAAGCTTCCTACCCAAAGCTTGACCAAAATCACTCTTTTACAAGAAGAAGTTCGCAAATCAAAAATAGACCTCTCAATAGGTAAAATATTAGCCCAATTACAATAGTACACTCCCCAAACTTGAAATGAAATATTGCAAATGAATTACACAAATTGGGTGTAAGGGTTTGACTCTAAAAGGCTCAAAGAGATTGGATTTTTGATTAATTGTGCTTGACTTGATGAATTGTTGTTGTTGTAGCTTTAGAAAGTTTGATTTTATACATTCTCATTGGATTCTTTCCATATGGGTGATTGGCATCATCAATAGAGCTGTTGAGCTCTCTTTTTCCCACCATAATTGGATTTCTGCAACCTACCGTATCGGTACACAGGGTACTCGTATCAATACATGTCTCAAAACATAAAGAGTCGTTGCATGTAGTAAATATGGCATATCGATACGCGAGAAAGCATATCAAAAGGTGTAAGGGGTCGTATCGAAATGACTATAGGTCGTATCGATGCAATTTTTGCAAACTTAGACACTGCCAAACTTTGTATCGGTACGCTACATGGGTGTATCGGTACGAGTAACTGAATTTTGAAAGTTTGTTGATTTCATCTAACTAACAAGGCAACGATCATATAGTAAATGCAAAGATTTGAAAATCTTAACCCCCTATCGATACGGTATAGGTACGTACCGATACGCTAAAGAAAAACCTTAAGCCCATAGAATTCCATATCGAAACAGGCTTAGCCGTATCAAAACGTGAAATTCTAGTAGCCAATTAAGATAAGGCCGTATCGAAATGATGTGATAGTGTATCGAAACGCCTGTGTAGTTTTCTAAAGTTTGGCTTTGGAAAGGCAATGCCGTATTAAAACACTTATATAGTATATCGAAACTCCCGAGTGATTTTGTTAAGTTTGGCCTTGAAAACACTTAGAAAATTTTGTGGGTTTAAGTTTTGACTTGGAAACATTTTAGTTTTGAAATCCTTGTCAATAGTGAAACTTTCAAGTACTTAAAAATTTATTTACTTTGCAATTTGGTCCTTAAATTATTGTCATATCAAAATCAAGCATAGGTTTTACACCTAAGTTACAAGAAATCATGATTCAACATAACCTTTTTCGTCATTAACTCTTTTTCATGTATTACATCCTTTTGTCCTTATATCTAGATTGGACACAAGTCATGGAATAGTCACACTTGTATAGCCCATCTAATATTTCTTGATATCTTGAGTAGACTATTATAAACGAATAACGAGGATATCTCATATCAACTTATTTGAGCATGGCCATGCATTTCTAGTCTCACCCAATCAAGTGGCCTACAATATTACTCCTATTATGTTTAGGGACAAATCCTATCTTGATCAACCATATCCCACTACATAGATTGTTACATATCCAATATCAGTCTTTATAGTGTAGTCAATTACGACACACGTTTGACTGTGACACTCACGATGTTGAAATAATGATGATCTAAAGTCTGAGGATTATACATGTAGTTATCACTATGGGCAATGTTGTGTCTGTCACATAATAATCTAAGAAACTTGTTCATAGCGAGTCAATCCAGTATGTTGTTCTCTAACACATACTTGTGTATTGATTTTGACATCTCCATGTCAATAACAACACTTTGTCATCAATCAATTACACATAAGTCTTAATGCATTGTTGTTGTCCACGCCCACAATAACACTCGACTAAGGACATTTAAAAATAAGTATATTATTCTAAGGACTTTATTATAATTCGGTTTTTTACGCACGCAAAATTGTAACTGAAAATAATAATGACAGAGCCTCTTTATAATTAGACAAGGTAAAAACATATATCATTTATAATAATCTTATGATTGGTCTTTAAGCATACTCTAACAATGTACTCACACAATTCAGTTTCATCAAGTAACTTAACCAAACAAAAATGTTCCTAAACTCCCAACGTCTTCTTTCCCTTCCTTTGAGTGAATGAAGTTGGTTATTCATTGTTGGTTGCATCAACTTCCTCTGCATCAGCACCAGCAACTGAAACAGTTGCACCAACTTTTCCTTCATCAGCTGTAGTAACAATAACTTCAGGATGTTGTGTATTTTATATGGCTGGAACGTCTATACTTAATTCGAATTCGGTTGATCGAAGTGATGAATAGTTGTTTAAATATTGATCGTCGTTCATCATGAAAGGGGAATTAATGGACCACTACAAGAAACATCATAGGAACGAATTAACTAATAAAGAAAACACGGTTGTGTAAACAACGTGAACTGTATAAGAGTGAATTTGCAAATTCCTTAAAGCCTGATTCATAGAATATATACACGTGTCTTTGCAAATTGCATGCTACACTTTACAAGGAAAACATTAAGATGATTGATTTAATAAAGTAAATAATAATAAAAGACGTAAACAAAATAATTATAATAATAGATAAAAATATTATGATTTTGTAAACAATCTTCATCCTTACCTAAGAACAAGGTGGCCGATTGAAGGCCTAGGGATGGCAAACGCAACGGGGGAAGAAAAAAATGATTGATTTATTGTAAGAGAAGAGTTTTAGGTATTTATTGTTTCTAAGAATAATTTTAGGGTTGGTAGGTTACCACCTAGAATCTAAGGATTTTAGGCGTCGGTGGGAATATATATGTATATATTAACATATTATTATTAAATTAAAATCTTATAACAATAAGAATTATAAGAAAACTTAATTTAAGTCGAATGATGGAATTAGTGGTTTAGGATAGAAATGACTCAATAAAATAAAACACTTAGAAAATTACAAGCATAAACAAATGAACATAAACAAACGAACATAAACAAACTAATTACTGGACGTAAATGAAGGAACGAGCCATTTGTTAGTGTTCGTTCATCTAATTAAACGAACATAAAATTTTGTTCATGTTTGTTCGTTTAATAAATAAACAAACATAAACAAACTTCCCGCCGAACGGTTCACTGAACGTTTGGTTCGTTTATAGCCCTACAAGTATGCCCTTAAACTCGAAAAAAGTCAATTATGTCCTTGAAGTCGGTTAAAAAAAATCAATTCAGTCCCTCTATCAGAACATCATCCCAATGTGTACTGCCACGTCAGCATCGTGGACTGCCACTTTAGTACCGCTAATTGCCATGTCAGCACTATAATGGTCAATGTCGGTTAAGGGACAAAATTGATGCAATTGAATGACTTTGAGGACAAAATTTATGCAAAAAAGTAGGGACAACATTTCTAATTTGAGTTTACTACATGGACAAGTTTACCCCTTTAGCCAGGAAAAAATAACACGATTAGAATCCTCTAGCTTCCCACCTTTTGATCTCCCTTCACTAAAAATCCCTACCGACCATCATTGTTGGTGGTTGTTTGACTCCAAATTGCATCGGGACACTTATATTGATGCGTTGAACATGGATCCACCCTCCATTTTGCCGAAATCCACCACAATCACCAAGAATAATGCCAAGAACCCTCTAGCTTCCCACCTTTCGATCTCCCTTCACTTCAAGAAAACATACTTTTAGCGGTGTTTTTTTAGCTCTATAGCAGTGTTTTTAAGTGCCGCTATAAACCTTCCCGACAGTAGAAAAATGCCGCAAGAAGTTCCACTAGAAAAACAGTTAGCGACATCTGTGAACAAAAAGTATCGTAAAAGGTTGAGTTATATAGCGGTGTTTGTTCCTCCAAACGTTGTTATATACATTCTCTTTAGTGGCGTTTGGAGGAATAAACACCACTATATACCTTGTCTTTAGTGGCGTTTGGTGGAACGAACGCCACTATATACCTGGTCTTTAATGACGTTTGTTCCTCTAAACGCCGTTATATACCTTTTCTTTAGTGGCCTTTGTTCCTCCAAATGCAGCTACATACCTTTTCTTTAGTGGTGTTTGTTCCTCCAAACGCCGCTATTGACTATGTATCTTCCACATTCCTCATCTTATTATAGAGCTCGTCGATCTATAGTTTCGCTTCGTTTCTTTATAAAGTTTCAGTAAGATATAAATGGAGTCGATGTTGGAATTAAACATTTAAATCCTATTGCGGTGTTTGTCTAACAAACACTACTAAAGTAAGCGTCTATAGTAGCGTTTGCCCTTAAATGCCGCTAAAGTACGTGTCGATAGCAGCACTTGTCTATCAAACGCCATTAGAGTACTCGTCTATAGCGGCGTTTATGCAAACCCCGCTAAAGTATGTGACTATAGAGGCGTTTGTCTAACAAACGCCAGTAAGGTACGCTTTTATAGCGGTGTTTGCCCAAAAACATCGCTATATATCAATCTATCACGACGTTTTTTCAACAAATGCCAGTAAATGTATAAATTTAGGTATTTACTCAAAAACATCGCTAAAATCCTATTTTGCTATAGTACTTCCCCGCTGTTAGATCAGATTGATTTTAATGTATGTGGTTCTCCTCACCAAAAGAGGGTTATCCATCGTTGGGATTCGCCATCTGATGACTGGAGCCACCGCTAATGACAACCCGTAGGTAAAGTTTTCAGTATGTCAATTTGTTCGTGACAGTTTGTGAATCTAAACAAATTGGAACGCAAGTGAACCGTGAATTCAAACACACGAATCCAAATGAGATTCGTGGGATGCTGAGCTAATTACGTAACATATTTTAAACCATTAAAAGTTTATTATAATACTAATATAATACAAAAGGAGAATAAAACATACATATTTATTATTTATCATGTTACTAAAAATAAATAATAATCATAATAAATTATTCATTCATTTTAACTCAATTATCGGGTCAAAATTGAGTTGATTTTCAGATCAAATTTGAGCAAATTAAATTCGGGTTACTTTTGGTTCAAGTTGATTTTTGTTTTAGGTTGCTTTCGATTCAAGTTATTTTCGATTCTAGTTGATTTTTGGTTCAACTAAAATTCAGGTTTATTTTTGCTCGGTTCAATTTTCTGATTCGGGTCAAGTTTAAACCATGATGATCATGTCCATATTGGATCTCGGATCAGGTAAATCAGTTTGGGTCTCGAATCTCGAGTCAAGTTTGCTATGTATACTTGGCAGCAACAGTGTCCCAAAAACCCCAAGCGATAAGATGATGACCCCCGAAAAAAAAGGGAGAAACAACAATGGACTCAGATACTATGCCTCCTCCTAGAGATCGTGTCATAGCATCGGGAGATGTCGTGCCTAACCCTAGTGAAACCAACAAACATGTTGCCACATTGCCTACATCCTACAAAGAATATTTAATTGGTGGAAACGATGTTGATCCCTCGCATGATGAAGACATAATTGATGAGGACATCAAAATTCAAGAAGGTGAAGTCACCCAAAGCATGATTGACGAGGTAATTTCTATTGAATCTTTAGAACGAGTTTAGGCTCTTGTAGAAAAGTACCTCGACCAAACAGTGGTAATTAAACTCATTGGTCAACGAATTGGATACAATACATTGAATACCAAAATTTATGAAATATGGACATCAGAAATGACTATTTTTAGTCACTTTTTGAACTCTCTCTGATTATCTTCACATTCTTGTGGATTGTCCGTGGTCGATTTTTGGCCATTACTTACTGGTTGAACCGTGGACCATTGATTTCTCCACTTCTCAACTGTATCCAAGTAAGATCATTGCTTGGATCTGTCCACACTATACAAACGAAGCCTTACCATTGAGATTGCAAAAATGCATTGGTCTGGTTATTCAAATCGATTACCAAACTAGAAGTGGTGGACGAGGATGCTTTGTGCAAAAGGCAATCCACACAAGCCACTTGTTTCTCAATTAATGGTTAATGGTGGAGTACGAATCTCTTCCCACATTTTGTTTTAACTTTGGAAAGTACGGCCACAATCAAGACTCGTGCTCGGATCTACATACTAATGCTGCCCAAAAGGATACTATGCCAAAATCATCAGAGAATAATTTCATTTCTGACAAGCCTTTGTATAGTTCTTGGATGGTAGTCAAGAGACGTCAGCGTCAACGTGTGAAGAAAAACTAAGACGTGAGCGAGAATACTAGTGGAATTGCGATATCGAGATCGCGATAGAATCCTATCTATATAGATATATTGGAACGAAAAGCAATTTGTTGCAACGAACATATATAGTAAGATTACTTCTCTGCAATATTCTTCTTGTGAGTGGTGTTCTAATGAAGTGGAATTTCGAGTGCGAGCTACAAGTTTCTTCCAACATTATTTGTCGTTGATAATCCACCACGAGGGGCATTATAGTCGATCAGGAGGTTGTACATTCTATGCGATCTCTCGAAACCAAAGTTTTGTGGATGGTAAATAAAGTTGATCTCGAGAAGGCCTTCTACGGACTATGATTGGATTTTATTCATGACTCACTCATTGATGTTGGGTTTCCTCATGGTATTCAACACATCATTATGAATTGCATAACATCCTCGAGTATGCAAATCCAATGGAAATGTAATGTTTCGGGAATACAGATTCAAGAAGGGCAATCCTTTATCTTCATACTTATTTGTGCTATGTATGGAATGTTTGGGACATCTCATACATAATGTTGTGAGCTAGGAATCTTGGACGCCTTTCAAGTTCACCAAAAATGACACTCCCTTATCACATTTGTTCTTCACGGACGATCTTATTATGCATGTGAGAGCAAATTTACAAGTATAAAATATCAAGGCTATTCACGACAACGAATGAATAAAAGAAATACTCAAATATATTTTTCTACTAAATATTAATCCTGATTTACAAGGGACAATTAGTTCTCGGTTGGGATTTGTTAGATGTTGGTCCCAACTATGTGGGGGAACCTATCACCTTAAAAACAGGTTGCAACTTGATAATAGGTTACAATCTAAAATGTAGTGTAAATGTGGTGTAACCTGAAATGTGATGCAAAAGTGGTTACAACCTAAAATGTGAAGCAACTTAAGAAAACATATTGCAACTTGAATGACAACCATAAAACAAGTTTTTTGTTTTGCTGGAGAAGTTTTCTGCACTGCATTTATTGCTTTTTGTCCTTTGACTTTTGATAAAAAATTACCTTTGACTTTTGTGATAAAATGTGTGGGCAGTAGCAAAAGGTTATTATATTTGCTATTTTCAAAAAGGGTGTTTCACGTTTTTGAGAGAAAAATAGAGGAGAAAACATACATTTCAAGTTTGGTGAAGCAGTGATCAACTCTACGATCGGAGATCCATCTGTGGTTCGATTGAGCTGAATTTTGGACAACAGCTAGATGACAAGGTGTTCTTGATTGTGTACGGTCAGATTTTTCATCCAAGTTTAGTAGCGTCGGAAATACTCGTTTTTTAGCAGGCTGCGTTTTGGTGATGATCTCTCATTTTTCTCTCTTTTGTTGAAGACTACTTGTTATTAGCTTTGTTGGAGCTATATGCTTGTTGTAGGTTGAATATTGTAGTATTGTACTTGAATATTTGTTGATAGTGGAACTTTTGATCGGACTCTAAAGTCTCATGGTTTTTACCCTTGATTTAAAGGGGTTTTCCAGGTAAAAATTTTGGTTCTCGGTTTATTATTGTTGTGGTTGTCTTGGTTGATGTTTGAGATTGATTTGAAGTGCTAGAGAACATATTCAGTGTTGTTGTATTTCGCATAATTATCGACATGCATTTCAGGGAGAGAAAGAACACTGATTATGCTTCCGCTTTTATCTCAGTTGTTTGGTTTCTTCCCCAACAAACTGGTACCAGATCTTGCTTACTGTGTCAGATAATTATGAAGATTAATACGAGCAAGATGATTATGTTGAATGGCACGAATTATAAACTTTGGCAGAATAAAATGAAAGATTTGTTGTATGTAAAGGATTTGCATCTTCTGGTCTTTGCTACTCAAATATCCGAGTCGAAAAGTGATGAAGAATGGGAATTTGAGCATCAACAAGTGTGTGGTTTTATTCAACATTTTGTTGAAGAGAATGTTTACAACCACATTGATCTAGAGACACATGCTCGTACATTGTGGGAGAAGCTTGAAAGCTTGTACGCTTCAAGGTCGAGCAATAACAAGTTGTTTTTGCTTAAGAAGTTGATGGCACTGAAATACAAAGAAGGAACGTCTACAACTGACCATGTTAGTGAGTTTCAGATTGTGATGATTCAGTTGCTTGGTATGGGCGTCAAAATTGACAATGAGATTTTGGGGATTTGGTTTCTTGCTACTCTACCGGACTCTTGGGAGACTTTTCTGGTCTCGCTCATTAATTCTGTTCCACAAGGTATTATTACCTTGGATTTGGATAAGATTGGTGTGTTGAATGAAGAGGTTAGAAGAAGATCTCAGGGTTCTACATCACAGTCTGAGGTGTTGGTTATCGAGAATAGGGTAGAAATAGAGACAAAGATGGCAAGGGTAGAGATAAAAGCCGAAGCAAGTCAAGATCGAGATACAAGAATCTTGAGTGACATCATTGTGGTAAGAAAGGGCCATTTCATGAGTATTGTATGTGACAGAGAATTAGACATCATAGGACACCACCTAAGACTACACAATTGAATGGTTTAGCTGAAAGAATGAACCGAACATTGATTGAGAGAGACAGATGTTTGTTGTCAGATGCGAACCTTCCGAGATCATTTTGTGCTGAAGCT
This sequence comes from Hibiscus tridactylites, assembly GCA_958450335.1. NCBI lineage: Eukaryota > Viridiplantae > Streptophyta > Magnoliopsida > Malvales > Malvaceae > Hibiscus > Hibiscus tridactylites. The sequence continues at coordinate 50,959,253 of OY288285.1, forward strand.
TTAAATACAGTGTCACATGTGATTAATTTGTCTCCTAATGTTCCTTTGCGGGGTGATGTACCAGATAGAGTTTAGTTTGGTAAAGACGTGTCATATGATCATCTTCATGTGTTCGGTTGTAAATCATTTGTTCATGTTCCGAAGGATGAAAGATCCAAGTTGGATGCCAAGAATCAACAATGCATCTTTATTGGTTATGGTCTAGATGGTGAGTTTGGTTATAAACTCTATGATCCACTTCAGAAGAAGCTCGTGAGAAGTTGAGATGTTATCTTTGTTGAAGATTAGACCATTGATGACATTAATAAGATGGAGAAAGCAGATTCACAAGATAGTGATGAGTTGATCGATGTGAACTAGATTCCCCTAGACCCTTCACCAGATCCTATTCAGGGTGATGTGCATGGTAATGTTAATGATGACCAACAAGATATAGGTGACCTTGACGCTCCCATGGATGATGTTGTGAATGATTAACAACATGCACCTATAGCTCCACCGATAGTTCCACTTCGGAGGTCTTCCAAAAATCGACGATCTTCTGTCAAGTATTCTTTTGATGAGTACGTTATTTTGACTTACGGGGGAGAACCTGAGTGTTATGAAAGGCTATGGAGAGTGAATGCAAAGATCAGTGGGTTGAAGAGATGAAAGATGAACTTCAATGCTTGCATGAAAACCATACCTTTGAGTTGGTAAAACTTCCTAAGGGCAAGAGAACTTTGAAGAATCGGTGGGTTTACAGGTTGAAGCAAGAAGAGAAGTCTTCATCTCTACGATACAAAGCTAGATTGGTTGTCAAGGGTTATACTCAGAAAAATGGGGTTGACTTTGAAGAGATATTTTCTCCAGCTGTGAAGATGTCCTCTATTAGAACTATTTTGATTTTGGCAGCTTGTTATGACTTAGAGGTTGAACAAATGGACATGAAATCTGCTTTTCTTCATGGTGATTTGGAGGAAAAGCTTTACATGGAGCAGCCAGAGGGATTTGTTGCACAAGGAAAAGAGGACTACGTGTGCAGGTTGAAGAAGAGCTTGTATGGTTTGAAGCAAGCTCCTAGGCAATGGTACAAGAAGTTTGAGTCTGTTATGAAGGAGCAAGGCTACAAGAAGACTACTTCTGATCATTGTGTGTTTATCAAGAGATTCTCTGGTGACGATTTTATTATCCTTTTGCTCTATATTGATGATATGCTTATTGTTGGTCGCAATGCTTCTAGAATTGATAAGTTGAAGCAAGAGTTGAGTAAATCCTTTGCGATGAAGGATTTGGGACCAGCAAAGCAAATTCTTGGCATAAGGTTGACACGTGATAGAATGGCCAAGAAATGGTGGTTATCACAAGAGAGGTACATTCAGAAGGTACTTCAAAGGTTCAATATGGATAAAGCTAAAGCGATGAATATTCCCTTTGCTATGCACTTTAGATTGAGTGCCAAACATAGTCCTTCCACAGAAAAAGAGAAGGAGGAGATGCAGAAAGTTCCTTACTCTTCAGCCGTGGGTAGTTTGCTGTATGCGATGGTATGCACTAGACCTGACTTGGCTTACGTTGTTGGTACAGTTAGTCGGTTTCTTTCTAATCCAGGCAGAGAGCATTGGAATGCAGTGAAGTGGATTATGAGATATCTTCGTGGTACTTTCAACATGAAACTTTGTTTTGGCAATGAGAAACCTATTCTTGTTGGATATACAAATTCAGATATGGCCGGAGACATTGACTCGAGGAGATCTACTTCAGGTTAATTGATCACTTATGAAGTGGGAGTTGTGGCATGGCAATCAAGATTGCAAAAGTGTGTTGCATTGTCCACCATCGAATCAGAGTTCAGTGCAGCGACTGAAACGTGCAAGGAGATGCTTTGGATGAAGAAGTTTGTGCAGGAACTCGGTTTTACTCAAGAGAATTATGTCTTGTATTGTGCTAGCCAGAGCGTGATTCATCTTAGTAAGGATTCAACTTTTCATGCTAGATCTAAGCGTATTGATATGAGGTACCATTGGATACGAGATGTTCTTGAAGCTAAGTTGTTAGAGCTTGAGAAGATTCACACTGATGATAATGGTGCTAATATATTGACAAAGGCCTTACCAAGAGTGAAGTTCGAGGCGTGTTGTTTGACCTCCGACATGGAGGCATTCCCCACATAGTTGGAGGGGGAGATTTGTTGGGTGTGGGTCCCACTATGTTGGGAACTCATCACCTTAAAAACGGGTTGCAACTTGATAATAGGTTACAACCTAAAATGTGATGCAAATGTGGTGTAACATGAAATGTGATGCAAAAGTGGATACAACCTAAAATGTGAAGCAACTTGAGAAAACAGGTTGCAACTTGAATGGCAACCATAGAACAAGTTTGCTTGTTTTGCTGGAGAAATTTTCTGTCATGCATTTATTGTTTTTTGTCTTTTGACTTTTGGTAAAAAGCTACCTTTGGCTTTTGTGATAAAATGTGTGAGCAGTAGCAAAAGGTTATCATATTTGCTATTTTCAAAAAGGTGTTTCATGTTTTTTAGAGAAAAACAAAGGAGAAAACATATATTTCAAGTTTGGTGCAGCAGTGATCAACTCTTCGATTAGAGGTCCATCTGTGGTTCGATTGAGCTGATTTTTGGACAGCATCTAGGTGACAAGGTGTTCCTGATTGTGTACGGTCAGATTTTTCATCCGAGTCTTGTAGCATCGAAAATACATGTTTTTCACCGGGCTATGTTTTTGTGATGTTTTCTCATTTTTCTCTCTTTTGTTGAAGACTACTTGTTATTAGCCTTGTTGGAGCTATATGCTTGTTGTAGGTTGAATATTGTAGTCTTGTAATTGAACATTTTCTTATAGTGGAACTTTTGATCGGACTCTAAAGTCCCGTTGTTTTTACCCTTGATTTAAAGGGGTTTTCCCCGTAAAATTTTTAGTGTCTCGATTTATTATTGTTGTGGTTGCCTTGGTTGATGTTTGAGATTGGTTAGAAGTACTAGAGAACATATTCAGTGTTGTTGTGTTTCACATAATTATCGATAGGCTTTTCAGGGAGAGAAAGAATATTGATTGTGCTTCCGCTTTTGTCTCGGTTGTTTGGTTTTTTCCTCAACATGATTCCAATTGATTATCACTTCCCCAATAGGATTCCAATTGGTTATCACCCTTGGTAAATACCTAGGGGGTTCCAATCTTGCACAAAAGAGTTACTTGCTCTGATTATGAATTCATACTTGAAAAAATGTGTACTAGGCTTAATGGGTGGGCTGCTAAATTTCTCTCAATGGCTAGTCGTATTACATTGGCTAAGTCTGAATTGGCAATCATTCCTGTTTATTTTATGCAATCAACATCATTGCCTAAAAAAGTTTGCCAGGATATTGAAGGTCTTATTCGCCGATTTATTTGGGGCTCAACACCATCTTCCCATAAAGTCTCTCTCATTATTTAGGAGACATTATGTCGGCCTTTGGAGTATGGATGATTGGGTCTTTGGAATGTCTATGTGCAAAATGTGGCTTTTCTCCATAAAATCGGATTTCACCTACTCACAGATACTGATTCATTGTGGGTTCAATTGTTGCACCAGAAGTATAAAGTTGTTCAGCTCTGTCCACTCTCCATCAAGACTGATTCATCATTATCTTATTGTAATACATTAATTTATTACAGGAAATGACACGCGGACATGCTAACATAGACGTTAATTATATAACAACGGGGTGTCTGACATGGGAAATGGCAATCGGTGATAACGGTTTAACTAGTCAACGATAGTCAAAAGGTGAATTGGTGTAATTCAAAAGTTTGAGGGTTAAATTGATGAAACTAAAAAAAGAGGAGTAGCATTATTGATTTAGGATTACTATAAGGGAAAAATTAAGCCTTAAGCCAAAAATTTTGTTCTAAAGTGATTCATCAACTGAATCTAATTCTAGCATACAAAATAAATAACACGACCTAATTGAAGTGATTCATCGACTGAAAACAGTTAATATGATGCTAATATTATTGATAGAATTTTTAAATTACAAGATTGAGATATATTTTTGGACCTGGAAAACTTGACTCGAACTGATTCATCCGATATGAGACTCGATATGGACCCGTATATGATGGTCGAAACTTGATCCGAACCAAAAACAAATTGTCCCAAATTTTAGCTGAACTGAAATTAACTTGTACCCAATTTGACCCGAACTAAAAGTAATAGGAACTGAAAATCAATCTGAACCGAAAGTAACTTATACCGAAAATAACTCAATTTTAATTTGCTCAAATAGATATGTTTTAATCTTTTTTGTGTTATATTATTAATTAATAATCACATTTAATAATAGTTTAATGGTTTAATATTATATTTTCTCCTTTAAAAACCATCTTCATACATTGACTCAAATAGAAAATCGACTGATCTGATATTGATTTGACCTAAAAAGTAATCGATCCGATATTCACCCAACTAGAAATAACATAGACGTGAACTGAATCTGAATTAAACTCGATCTAACCCAAATCGAACCTAAACCGAAAACAACCCAAACAAAAAATCTACCCTACCCGAACCTAACCCAAACGACCTGATTGGCACCTCTAACATTTATCTTATTAGCTAGAAGGTAAACGACTTAAAAAATAAGTTTAAGAGAGATTGTTGCGTGTAAAATAGACTATCGCAATTGTAGTGCAAGTGTACACGACGCAAGTAGTAAAGTGATACGAAGTATCGGATATCGTCTCCACAGGGATTGGGCTAATGACTTCACCTAAATTCACTGCACGAAGTAAAGAGAAATATTTAAGAGTTGTCACGAGAATAATAAAGTAAAAACGTAAATAAAAGGATTGAGATATCAAGATGGAGAGAATGGGCTGGTATTGAATTGCTCAGTAGTGTAGGTATTGAATTGCTTAGGAACTCCAGTTCTGTCGTCGCGGCGGCTGTCCGTTAGCTGTCGTGGAAGCAAACACTAACTCCGTACTTCAAGCTTGGCAAGAATCCCAGATCTGCCTTGCCCTATCCCTAGGAACAAGTCTGTCGATGATCACGTCTTTGATGATACCTCCCGGCGTGAATCGAAGGATGAACACCGATGTGTATGAATTCTTCCTTAGCCACTTAACCTCGCCTTATCCCTAAGCACGAGATGGTTCAACTATAAACTAGAGAACACGCTTTTATCTCTTTCGTATACTTAACTCTCCCGATGCTAAGTAAATAGATAACCTCACAATGCTCTCCCGATGCTCTTGCAAGATATTAAAACCAAGATAAAAGAACTTGAAGTTTATTTTATTGAACTGAAAATTCCTAAAACAAAACAACCCTTGCAACTACTTTACAAAACAACTCGTAGCCCTAGGAGGAATTTAGAACATGTCGATGACGGGTGGACGACAGGGGTTTGATTTTGGTTATGGGGTATCGGTTATGCCTCCTAGGTTAAATATATGCCCTTATATAAGCTTTGGGCTCAAGTTATCTAAGGTAACAAGGATTACAACTTTAATTAAAAGTAAGATTCTAATAAAGACTAAATCTCTAAAGTCTCCTACTTTCCAGCCGCATCCTTGCTTTTAGGGATTACTTCTCTTTGAGCTTTGGCTTGACATATCTTTTGATCCGGGGCTTGGAAAAATATATGGCTTTCACACGACAGATGAGCAGATTTTTCTCTATCTATCGAGGTCCACTTTGCTTTTCCTCTTCATAAGTCTATTGTCACCATGCTGTCACGACAGGTCCATGACAGGTTCGTCTTCTTCAGCTGCTTGTCCAGTTCAGCTTTCCTGCTTATCTGCCCTGCGCCTGCCTTCATCGTCAACCATGGCAGCTACCTGCAACATACACCATCTTTTAGTAGAATCCGTGCCTTTTATATAATTGTGATGTTTTATTGAAAACTAACCTAAATGCAATGCAATGATGCTTGAATGCAGCATAAATATGGGTTAAAAAGGGTGTAAATAATAGAACTTTTACACACTCAACACACCCCCAAACTCAAGTCTTTGCTTACCCTCAAGCAATTAAAACCTAAAAGAAAAAAGAAATTTTTGTGTTGGCCTTCAAACAGTGAACTGTCCCTTACCCGCCGCTCATTCTTTGTGGCGGCAGCAACCTGTCGGAAAGGTCAGGATCTGTCCGGAATCTCCCTATAGCTCTCGTGTAGTGTGTGCATGCTTGTGAACAGTTATATGCTAAGATTCTCTTAGTTTCACTAGAATATTCAACTCCTTAACTCGAATTTTTATGCCAAAGTTTACTTTCTTGAAGACACATTTTCATGCTTCTTTTCTATTTTTCAAGCTAAGTTTTTCTAGAGCCAATTTCGGGCACCTCTAGTTTACTAGAGCCGGTTTCGGGCACCTCTAGTTAGCTTCCTAGAGCCGGTTTCGGGCACCTCTAGGTTTTCAAATTTCTTTTGCTAAACTTCTTTCCTAGAGCCAGTGTTAGGCACCTCTAGGGGCTATTCAAGTTCTAAGCATCCTATTCTAGTTTGGCTAAAAGAAATCTAAGCAATATAACAGTCACAAAGGTGTTTAAGTTTTCAGAACTATAGAAAGGCTCTAAACTTTTCCTTAAGTTGTCCTAAAGATGCTGCCACGACAGAGCTGTCATGACAGGTAAGTTAACTTCACAGTTTTAAGCCAACAGTTTTATATTTTCTGATTTTTTTTGAAAGAAATTAAATGAAAATTAAGACACAACAAATAATAAAAAGATGTGCTAAAGACTCCAATAATGATGGAGGGTTGCCACCCCCAAACTCGAGGGTTGCATTGCCCTCAATGCAAAATGACATGAAAAAGAAAGAAAGAAAAAGTACATCACAAAATATAAAGGCATGCAGCAGTAAAGGAAAAATAAAAACTTAAATTTTCACTCGCTGTCCTCGCTGCTGCTGCTGACGCGGATCTGATGGCGGCGTCTGCGCTGTGGAGGAGGTTGGGCAGGTTCCGCAGCAGGTTGATCAGCCGGTGGAGGGGCAGGTTCATTGGCAGGTGGCTCCAATAGCCGGACATCGGAACTGCTACCGCTGTCCCAAGAGCTGCTGGTTGTGGTGGCTCTGGGCAGCCGTTTCTTGTGCGCCACGTGCTTAATTCTTTTCACCCTCGTAAAGTCCCTCTCCAAATTCCTCCGGATAAGAGGGCTGTCATCAGTGGCAGGTCTCTTGGTTCCTCGAGGGGAGGTGTCTGCCGGTGAGCTGCCGGCTGCCGTCGGGGCAGGGGATGGTGTGGAAGTGGCAGAATGTGTATGGGGAGAGACAGGTGGTGTGGGAGTAGGGGAAGGGATATGGAAATAATGGGCGGGGAAGGTGGGGAAGATGACATCCGAGTAATGTAAAGTATTAGTAATGAAGTTTACCGTTGCGTTTGAGAAGTCACGGATAAAAGTCATCAAACCCATTTGGCGCTCCTCTACCCGTAGGATGGCAGCAAGGATGTGGGCAGACTGATCTGTCTGAGCGGTGTCGGCGGCAGCTTCTAGGGCAGGTTTGGTGGCAGGTTCATCATCGGAATCAGCAGGAGGGGCATTTGGGTCGAAGGCGTTGAGGGGTGATACGACTATGACCTCCATGAGGCTGGAGATGTTGTTGTCAGTCCAGCCGCTGCCCGTTTTGATTTTGTCGGAGGGTTCCTCTGGTACGGCAGCACAGCGGCAGAGGGCGGTGATGGTGAACGGCAGGCAGAGTCTTGAGTCCGAGCGGAAGGCACAATCGAGTATGCTATCTCGCATGTACCTGCCCACATTGATGGGCCTGTCATGCATAATCGAGTGAATGAGAGCCAAGCGCTGTCGGTTGACTGTCGTATGGTGGGACGAGGGCAGGATACGCTTTTTGATGAAAGCGTTCCATAGTTTTGCTTCAGGGAGTAGCTGCCCCCTATTGACGGAGTGGGGGTTCTTCTTGCTGGTGGTTCATGTCGTCCCAGCCTCTGTCAACTCCATCATGACAGCATCATGGGCAGCAGCATCGAGAGTGTCCCAAAATTGTTGGTGAGCATCATCATTGGGGCCAAAGAAGAGACCGAACGTATGGTTGATGCTGTTGGTGGTAAAAGGTACTTCCACTCCTCGGACGGTGACAGATGTCGCCGTTTTGCTGTCGATGGCCACATAAAATTCTCGGACCAAAGTATCATTTAACTCTGCCGGCTGCTTGGCAAAGTCCTCCCATAGTTGTGCCGTTATGGCCTTCACAATGAACGGCCGGAGTCCCATATGGGGAGCATCCCTGTTGTAAATGAAGCCACGCTCCTCCCATAGTTCCTTGTTGGCGAAGGAGGATGCTGCTGCTGAAGAGAAAGCGGCAGCAGCTGTACGACGGGTTTGTCTTGATGACATGTTGGTTGCAAGGGCTGTGAAAGAAAGAAAACAAATAAAACTAGAAGAGAAAACAAGAGAGAAAAATTCAGAAGTGAGGAAAATGAAAGGGAGAACGGGGTTATATAGTTGTTTGGTATCTGCCCATTTAATGCCGCAACGGCAGGCGGGAATAACGGGGCGGCAGATTGGATGTAGCGTGTCTGACGCGTCTGACACGCATTTATGCGTCTGCTGTGCGTCTGCCGCACGCTTCTGCGTCTGCAGTGTCAGCCTGTTGACAGCCTGTCAAATCCGTCTGCGCCGGCAGCTGAAGCGACAGGTTTTCATAAATGGGCTTTATTGGGCTGGTGGATGGGCGGTGGTCTTGGGCCACTTCTTCTTTCTCACTTGACTCCTTTATTTCCTAAAAACTGAAATTATAAAAGCAAATCATTATTCGAATAAAATAAATCTAATTCCTAATAAATAATATTAATAATAATATAGAAATAAAAATAAAAATTAGGTTAAATTAGGGATGCCTTGTGGGGCATCACCTAAAGTAACCACTTCCTGTATTCTTGGGGCTTCAGTCCCCTGATAGTGCTTGAGGCGTTGTCCATTGACTTTGAATTGGTGCCCGTCCTTTAATGATTGAATTGTGATGGCACCATGGGGAAAAACTTGAACCACTTGGAACGGGCCAGACCATCTAGATTTGAGCTTCCCTGGAAAGAGTTTCAACCTAGAATTAAACAACAACACAAGCTGCCCTGGGCAGAACTGTCGTGGCAGCAACTTCTTGTCATGCCACTTCTTAGTCTTTTCCTTGTAAATCCTTGCATTGTCATAGGCCATTGTCCGTATTTCATCGATCTCATTCAAATCTAACAGCCTTTTCTGGTCTGCCTTGTCCATGTCCATGTTTACTGCCTTGATTGCCCAATATGCTTTGTGCTCGATCTCGACAGGCAAGTGACAGGTTTTCCCATAAATCAGTCGGAATGGAGACATGCCCAATGGAGTTTTAAAAGTTGTCCTGTATGCCCATAATGCATCATTCAAAAGTAAAGACCAATCTTTCCTAGTTGGTTTAACCATCTTTTCAAGGATGTTCTTCACTTCCCTATTCGAAATCTCAGCCTGTCCATTGGTCTGTGGGTGGTATGCTGTCGCGATCCTGTGCTTGACACCATATTTCTTCAAGGCGGCAGCAATTACCCTATTATCAAAATGTCTCCCTTCATCACTAATAATCGCCCTAGGGATGCCAAATCTAGAAAAAATGTTTTTGTGCAGAAACTTTTGGACCGTTTTGGCATCATTCTTTTGAGTTGCGATTGCTTCTACCCACTTGAAGACATAATCCACTGCTAGGAGGATGTAAAGATTTCCACACGAAGATGGAAAAGGTCCCATAAAATCAATCCCCCAAACATCGAAGATCTCAACTTCCAAAATATTTTGTAGTGGCATCTCGTTTCTCCTCGAGATGTTACCTGTCCGCTGGCACCTGTCACAGTTCTTGTAAAATTCCTGTGCATCTTTATAAAGTGTCGGCCAGTAGAACCCTGACTGCAACACCTTGGCAGCAGTCGTATTGCCTCCTAAGTGACCTCCATATTGTGAAGCATGACAGTGATGGAGAATGTCTTCTTGCTCTTCTTGTGATACACATCTCCTTATAACCTGATCTGCGCACATTTTGAAAAGAAGAGGTTCGTCCCAATAATAATGCTTAACATCATTTTGGAACCTCTTCCTGGCTTGATAATTAAGATCAGAAGGAAATATTCCGCTAACTATAAAATTAACGAAATCAGCATACCAGGGAAGGTTAGAAGACTTACCTGCCGCCATGGCTGTCGCGACAGCGATTGTGGCAGCAAAGAGCTGCTCGTCTGGAAAGGTCTCCAGTATGTGTGTCTCGTCTATAGGTAGACTCTGTCCCATCTCCAATCTTGACAAGTGGTCTGCCACCTGATTTTCTGTCCCCTTTTTGTCCTTGATCTCAAGGTCGAATTCTTGTAGTAGCAAGATCCACCGTATCAATCTAGGCTTTGCGTCTTTCTTTGCAAACAAATATTTTAGGGCAGAATGGTCGGTGTGCACTATTACTTTCGTCCCAAGTATGTAAGAACGAAACTTGTCAATGGAGAACACCACAGCTAACAGCTCCTTTTCGGTGGTGGTATAATTCACTTGGGCGTCATTCAATGTTTTGCTGGCATAGTATATGACGTGAAACAGCCTGTCTCTGTGCTGCCCAAGTGTTGCCCCTACAGCATAGTCACTAGCATCACACATAATCTCAAACGGCTGCGTCCAGTCTGGTGGCTGTACTATGGGGGCTGTCACTAGTTTTTCCTTCAGAACCTTGAATGCTTCAGTACATTCTTCATTAAAGTCAAAGGGTCGGTTCTGCTATAAGAGATGACATAGGGGCTTCGTGATTTTTGAGAAGTTAGCAATAAATCTCCGATAAAACCCAGCATGCCCTAAAAAACTCCTAATGCCCTTGACTGTGGTTGGCGACGGCAGCTTCTCAATTACCTCTATTTTGGCCCTATCGACTTCTATACCACGGCAGCTAATCTTATGGCCTAGGACTATCCCTTCATCCACCATAAAGTGGCATTTTTCCCAATTTAAAACCAAGTTTGCTTTTTCGCATCTTTCGAGCACCTTTTGTAAATTGCCTAAACAACTCTCAAAATCGTCTCCAAAGACAGAAAAATCATCCATAAAAATTTCCAGGAAGTCCTCTACCATGTCCGAGAATATAGCCATCATGCACCTTTGGAAGGTTGCAGGTGCGTTACAGAGTCCAAACGGCATCCTCCTAAATGCGTATGTACCGTAGGGGCATGTGAAAGTCGTTTTCTCTTGATCCTCTGGTGCAATAGCAATTTGGTTATAACCTGAATAACCATCAAGAAAACAATAATAAGGTTTACCCGCTAATCTGTCAAGCATTTGATCAATAAAGGGTAAAGGAAAGTGGTCCTTTCGGGTAGCTTTGTTAAGCTTCCGATAGTCCATACAAACCCTCCAACCGGTCACAGTCCTGGTTGGGATTAACTCGTTGTTTTCGTTGGTTTTCACGGTCATGCCTCCTTTCTTGGGAACACATTGTACCGGGCTTACCCATTTGCTGTCGGAGATGGCGTAAATAATACCAGCATCTAACCATTTAATTATTTCTTTACGCACTACCTCCTTCATCGCAAGGTTTAACCGCCTTTGGGCATCAATAGTCGGCTTATGATCTTCCTCTAGGAGGATTTTGTGCATATAGATTGCCGGACTAATGCCCTTAATGTCTGCTATCGTCCATCCTATCGCCCTTTTATGCTGCCTTAACATGTCGATCAGCTGTCGTTCCTGTTCCTGCGGCAGCTTAGCAGAGATGATTACAGGTAGTGTGTCATCACAACCAAGATAAGCATATTTAAGCTGCCCTGGCAAGGGCTTAAGTTCTAAGACAGGTGGTTCAACAGTAGAGGGCTTTTGGATTAAGTGGTTATCCGAAGTGTAATTCAAGGGTTCGAATAACTTACCTGGACGATGGTCTAACTAGTTTACCTCCTCATGACCTTCAGTATCAGATGTATCGGATTCAGAGGAGTTGCTGTCGTCGGTGCTGTCGTCATCGCTGTCATGACAGGCTTGTAGGTGGCTGTCACAGCAGTGACCGAATTTTATATCTCGGCAGCCCGACCTGATGCAGGGTTGATCAAAGGTCACCTCAATTATGGCCTTGCATTCCTCATCCACATCAGCATGTTTCATTGCTTGGAGAACATTCAACTTAATTTCTTGATCGTTCACGCGCATGGTGAGTTCTCCTTTCTCCACATCAATCAATGATCTTCCCGTGGCTAAGAAGGGTCGCCCTAGGATGACTGGTGCGTTTTCATCTGCCTCACAATCTAAAATAAGAAAGTCAGCAGGAAAAATAAGCTTATCCACTCTTACCAAAATATCTTCAATCTTTCCCTCGGGATGAACGTAAGAGCGGTCGGCTAGCTGTAGGGTAACTGTCATGGGCCACGCCTTCCCAATACCTAATTTCTGAAAAACCGATTTGGGCATTAGATTAACACTAGCACCAAGATCACAAAGTGCCTTACCCACAAATCTGTCGCCGATTACGCAAGGTATGATGAAGCTCCCCGGATCCTTCTTTTTCTGGGGTGGCAGCCGATGAAGAATACTCATGCAACCTTCTTGCATCCTTACCGTTTCAAATTCCCCAAGTTTAGATTTTTTCGACATAACATCCTTGAGAAATTTAGCATAACCGGGCATCTCCCTAACAGCATCTAACAACGGAATATTAATATGAACCTGTTTAAAAATATCATAAATCTTTTTAAGTTGAGATTCATGCTTAGCTTGCTGTATCCATTGAGAAAAAGGTGGTGGAGGACGGTAATCAGCAATGCGTCCTTCCCACTGCATGCGAATCTGAGGACGATATTCATCCTTTTTCTCCTCTGTCGCTTCTACTGTCGTGACATGCTCATCGGCAGCAGTCTGTTTGTCACCTGTCGGGGCAGCTTCCTCGACAGGTCTATCCAAGGCAGGTTCCTTTTCTGTTTCAGCTTCTTTTTCCGGCCCTGGTAACTTTTTCCCACTCCTAGTAGTAATCGCCTTACATTGCTCATGTGGGGGCGGTCTAGCATTTTCAGTATTGCTAGGGAAACCTCCATTTTGCCTTGGCTTAATATGCTGCGACACCTGACCCATTTGTGTCTCGAGAGATTTCAAGGTAGCCTCATGGTTTGTCATTCTCATCTGGGTTTCATCCATAAAGTTTTCCGTCTTCTTGACAAACTGATTAATATTCTCCATATACGTACCAGTCTGAGACATAAAGGTGGCCAGAGTCTGCTCCAATATACTACTCGTGGCAGGTGGTGGCTGCTGTTGCTGCTGAGGCGGCAGGTTCTGCGGCAGGTTCTGCGGTGGCAGTTGCTGTCGCGTCAACAATCTAGGACCCCCTGATTCTGATGATGTGCTTGCGGATTCAGGGCGTTGTTAGGATTACTCCAGGAAAATTTTGGATCCTTCCTCAAATTAGGGTTGTAGTTGATGGAATTATAGTTCGGCTTGTAATTTCCAACATATTTTCCCTCTTCTATGTTTATTGGGCACTCATCCCTACTATGATTTCCCTCACAAGTAGCACAAACTTCTTCGACAGCAAATCCTTGTAATTCATCATCATTCAATAACTTTTTCATTGCTTTAGTAAGGAATGCTACCTGCGATTTCATAGTGCTGTCGGCTTCATAGTCCTTGACAGCTAGTACCCATTTACCTCCTCTTCTAGCGGTCGGAAACTGCTCCTCATTCTTAGCCAGATGTTTCAAAACTTGCAGGGCCTCGTCCGGATCTTTATCCAATAATAGTCCATTTGCTGCAGAATCAATGCGAATGCGAGTTTGTAAGTTAGCAGCATTATAGAACTTAGTTACCTGATTCCAGACGGGAAATCCATGCATTGGGCAGTTCCGTAGAAGAGTAGTGAATCTGTCCCAGGCCTCGTGCATCGGCTCGTCGTCTTCCTGTTGAAAAGTAGCAATTTCATTACGTAATCGCTCAGCTAAATGTGAAGGATTAAAACGAGATAAAAATTCACGAGTTAGATCTGCCCAAGTCATAATGGAACCCGGTGTAAGTTTATTCCACCAAGTTTTAGCTCTGTCCCTCAGTGAATGGGGAAATAATCGAAGCCTCAGTATCTCCGGACTAACTCCTGGTAGTCTAAACGAACCACAGATCTCCTGGAACGTTTTGAGATGCTCCCTGGCATCTTCTGTCGCAGAACCACTAAACTGCCCGGCATTGTTGATCATACTAAACATGACAGGTTTAAGCTCGAAGTTGTCAACATCAATATCCGGCAGCGTGGTCTCCAGCTCTACATGGTCATTCAGCATGTAGTCACAACATGATCGTCGTCCATCTGCCCTCGGCGGGTCGCCGACAGGCGGTATATCTCGACCAGGGGCTGGTTACCTGCCATCTGCTCTAGCTTTTCCTCGAGGTATTCGTTTCTGTCTAAGAGGTGGCGAATCTGTTTCTTGAGATTGAAGGAACGTTCGATCTCCGGATCTAATTTATACTCAGGATCTTCACCTCTTTTGGATCTGCGCATAAACAAGAAAACCTCGTGAAAAGCGAGAGTTGAAAGCACAAAAGAAAAATTAAAGAAAAATAAAAACAAAAACAAAAACAAAAATAAAAATAAAAGCGAAAAGTGCAAGGAAAGAAAGATGTAGTTATGTTGCCAATCCCCGGCAACGGCGCCAAAAACTTGTTGCGTGTAAAATAGACTATCGCAATTGTAGTGCAAGTGTACACGACGCAAGTAGTAAAGTGATACGAAGTATCGGATATCGTCTCCACAGGGATTGGGCTAATGACTTCACCTAAATTCACTGCACGAAGTAAAGAGAAATATTTAAGAGTTGTCACGAGAATAATAAAGTAAAAACGTAAATAAAAGGATTGAGATATCAAGATGGAGAGAATGGGCTGGTATTGAATTGCTCAGTAGTGTAGGTATTGAATTGCTTAGGAACTCCAGTTCTGTCGTCGCGCCCGTCGCCGACAGCACCTGTCGCGGCGGCTGTCTGTTAGCTGTCGCGGCAGCAGACACTAACTCCGTACTTCAAGCTTGGTAAGAATCCCAGATCTGCCTTGCCCTATCCCTAGGCACAAGTCTGTCGATGATCACGTCTTTGATGATACCTCCCGGCGTGAATTGAAGGATGAACACCGATGTGTATGAATTATTCCTTAGCCACTTAACCTCGCCTTATCCCTAAGCACGAGATGGTTCAACTATAAACTAGAGAACACGCTTTTATCTCTTTCGTATACTTAACTCTCCCGATGCTAAGTAAATAGATAACCTCACAATGCTCTCCCGATGCTCTTGCAAGATATTAAAACCAAGATAAAAGAACTTGAAGTTTATTTTATTGAACTGAAAATTCCTAAAACAAAACAACCCTTGCAACTACTTTACAAAACAACCCGTAGCCCTAGGGGGAATTTAGAACATGTCGGTGACGGGTGGACGACAGGGGTTTGGTTTTGGTTATGGGGTATCGGTTATGCCTCCTAGGTTAAATCTATGCCCTCATATAAGCTTTGGGCTCAAGTTATCTAAGGTAACAAGGATTACAACTTTAATTAAAAGTAAGATTCTAATAAAGACTAAATCTCTAAAGTCTCCTACTTTCTAGTCGCATCCTTGCTTTTAGGGATTACTTCTCTTTGAGCTTTGGCTTGACATATCTTTTGATCCGGGGCTTGGAAAAATATATGGCTTTCACACGACAAAGGAGCAGATTTTTCTCTATCTATCGAGGTCCACTTTGCTTTTCCTCTTCATAAGTCTGCTGTCACCATGCTGTCACGACAGGTCCATGACAGGTTCGTCTTCTTCAACTGCTTGTCCAGTTCAGCTTTCCTGCTTATCTGCCCTGCGCCTGCCTTCATCGTCAACCATGGCAGCTACCTGCAACATACACCATCTTTTAGTAGAATCCGTGCCTTTTATATAATTGTGATGTTTTATTGAAAACTAACCTAAATGCAATGCAATGATGCTTGAATGCAGCATAAATATGGGTTAAAAAGGGTGTAAATAATAGAACTTTTACACACTCAACAGAGATTATATAAAATATTATTAGATTAGATAATTTAGGATAAACAACACTATTGGTCACTAAACTATTCTCACTTTTCTATTTTGGTTACCAAACTATTATTTTAGTAAAATCGTCTTTAATGTTATGTTCCTTTCTTGCGATGGAGACCAAACTCTTTGCGACAAAATAATATGTTGAGGGTGTGGTGTTTAATTGTTGAGTTGTACGATGAGAAATAAGTTTGTGTTTTATGGGTGAGGGGTATTTTATTTAGATAACTGATAATGGATCGAAGTTGCTTTTTTGGTACGATAGATGGTGTCTTGATGAGTCGTTAAGGAATGCTTACCATCGGCTATTTTGTTTGGCTATTAATAAGCTAATCTTGGTTGGTGAGGTTATGGAAGGTGTGGGTCAAGCAATGTAGTTAGCACTCTTTTGTCTCCATTTGCGAGGCTTTGAATTGCAACAGCTTGAGGAGTTGAAATCCTTGGCGTGTACTGTGGCTATGTCGACTAATGTGGGTGATAAGCTGATTTGGAAGCCAAGTATATTTGGTATTTTTTCGATCAACGGTTTGATGTCTTTTAGTCATCTTTTGGGGTTGAAGAGGAGTGTTTCGAGCATTTTATGATTTCGAAGATTGAAGTGCCTCCTAAGGTTCAATGTTTTCTATGGTTTATGTTGCTTCATAGGTTATCGACGATGCAATTTTTATTAGATAGAGGAATACAGGTGGAAAATATAGCACTTAAATATGCGTGGTGCGATGTGAGAATGGATGAAATAAACCATATTATTTACTCATGCCTGAAAATGTATTTGTTATGATCTCGGTTTTTTTGGGTGTTGCCGTGTGGAGATTGTTCGGCCACCCCTGTTGGTGGCTTTTCTTGAGCAATGTTTGCATAGTCATTTTTCAGGTATCATTCGGAAATGGTGGTTAGTGGCGTGCGCAACTGTATTGTGGTCGAAATGATTTTGTCTTTAGTGAGAAGAAAATTGCTATTGGTGAACTGTTGTTTTTTGTGAAGTTGCGGTCTTTGTGTTGGATAAAAACGTCTATGTGGTTGAGTGATATTGTTGAGGCCCAATGGTGGATATGTCAGTGGATTGGTTTGGAAATTGTTACAAGGAAAACAGTTTGTCATGGTATTTCGTGGGAGCCTCCCTTGTCGGATGTGTTGAAATTTATTGTGGATGGATCGGCAGGTATGGCAGGTTGCGAGGGGTTTTGTGTGACTTATTGAGTCAGGTGTTGGCCTTATTCTCGGGGCCGTTAGGGGTAGTTGATTCCAATGTGGCTGAATTGCTCTCCATTTATGCTTTGGTGATGTTATCAACATCACGATGTCGTAATCTTTCTGTGGTGCTCGAGTCAGATTAAAGAGTTGTCGTGGTTGGAGAGCGCATACCATGGCTTCATTGGAAATATTTTAAGAAGATTCATGATGCGTGTGCTTTGCTTCCTCACATATGCTTTCACAATGCGTCGCATGAGGCCAACAACCTAATCGATACCCTTGCCAAGGGTGGAGTTGACCGTGTCTCATTGTACGTGTTTTATTTTTTTGCATCACGTTTGTATCTTGGTTTGTCAAATTTCTACGTTGCGCTCTTTTTCCCTCCCAATGTGAAGTTTTTTAATGGGACACGTATTAATCATGTCTGACACACTCCTTTCAATAAAAAAAATTATATTGGGAAAAAAATTCTTCCATTCACACATTTCTCCAATGTTAACCGTTAAGTCTAACATTTTTTATTTAGAAATTAATTGTGCCACGTGTTATGTGTCATGGTAATTTCACATTACATTTCAGAAGTTGTCTATATTTTAAAAAATTCTAAACAATTTTCAAATATTTTAAAAACAACAAATGCCATGTAGTAGAACTGTAATGTTCCTCATGAATGTAATATTTCAGAAAAAAACACATATATTAAAAATTAACAATTAAAATTGATAAGAACTCAATTGAGTACCAAACAATAGGGACGTAATTGAATTTTTAAAATATTTCAAAACTTTATGTACCCTAAACCATTTTAAAATATTTTAAATAATCTTCGGGCAGGGCAGGTCTGGAAGAGCGAGAACCACATATATACTACCAAGTACCAACAATCTCGGTGATGCCATTACCACCCTTTTAAACCAAAATGGTAAAAAGGCATCAAATTAAATGTGATTATCAGCTTGGGTGTTTATTTTCGGGTATCATTTTTTTCGGCCTGTTTTCGACTCACTTTAACTGGGTGCTCGTAAAATTCGGGTATCCGAAAAATAGGGTAAGGGGTCTCGAATGTTTTTTTTTCAATTTTTTTAAACCACTTAATTTTATAAAATAAATTCACACCTAATAAAAGTTCGAATTATATAATCCAAGCATAGAGTTTAAGATTAAATTATCAAACCCAAACAACTTTAGAATACAAATTTTGACCTATTGCACTTTGATGTTGTTTGTTTAGGCTTTTCTGGTATGATGTCCAAATTTGTGAGATCCTACCAGGCCCGTTTCTGAGATTTTGGTGGCTCATGTGCGAACTTAAAAAATAAGCCCCTAATTAAGGGTAAATGTTCGATCGAGTTAAGTTGAGTAAAAAAATTTCAAGTTATGCGAGTTTACGAGTCCTTATGACTCGAACTTAAAAATTTATCTACTAAATACTAAAATTTTGAGTTATTAGAATTTTTATTTTACAACTCAAACTTTATTTGAAATTTTTTTCGAGTCAAGACTAGTTGAGTCGAAAAAATCAGTTTTTTCGAGTCCAGTGTAGTTTTGCTCACCCTTTCCCCTAATAACTAGTATAGGGAAAAAATGAAATTAGACCCTTAGTAACAAGTGGTATATAAAAAAATGGGTCTCTATTAACAAATTTTGAAAAAATGAATTTTAAGAGTATTCTTGTAACAACAAATATAGGGAAAATGGAACCCTAATAACAAGTATTGAAAAATTAAAATTAAAGAGTATGCATGTAATAACAAATATTAAAGAAAATAGACCATAAATAACAAGTATTGAAAAAAATTGGACTCGTAATAACAAATATCGGAAAAAATAAAATTTAAGAGTAGGGCCCTAATAACAAATATTAGAAAAGATAGGCTCCTAGTAACAAGTATTGAAAAATTGGCCTCATAATAACAAGTATTGAAAATTTTGCACCCTAATAGTAACGATTGAAATAACAATAAATAATAAAAAAATGGCCCATAATTACAAGTATTCGAAAAAATGAGCCTATAATAACAAGTATTAGAAAAAATTACACCCCTAATAACAAATATCGAAAAAAATAAATTTTAAGAATAGAACTCTAATAACTATTATTTAAAAATTAAATTTTAAATAATAAATATTAAAAAATATTAAACCCTAACTATAAATATTTGAAAAAAGCTGAGCCTTGGGCGGGCGCCCCTGTTGCCCATGCCCAGGGACGGCCCTGGATCCTACTCAGCTGAGGATCTAAACTTGCAATATTTCAGTCTGTGAAGGCATCTTAGAAGTAAACTTGGGACTGAAAAAAAATTGAAAATTTGAAAATACATAACCTCATTTGTTCTTAATCCTAATCATAAGCTAACAGAGAATTCAATTCTGAGAGACAAATAAGGCTTGTTTCTCCTTTTTCACTCTTGGAGTGGAAGAACCAACCTTTGCTATGCCACATCTTTAAACTAACCCACTTTGGGGATTACATATATATATATATATATAATATTTAATAAAAATATAATATAGTTTAAAATTTTAATCGGGTCTTCAGGTTATCGAGTACCCGATAAGAGGAATTTTTTTTGTTCGGGTCCGACCCGAAAAATGTAATTTTTAGCGGGTCGGGTACTCAATCCGAGAGAAAATTTTTTGAATAATTACCTGATTATTTATGTTAGGGTAGTCGGGTCGGGTATTTTTGAATACCCCTATTATCATCTATCCCAAATTCCACCCCATAATGCTTTGATTTATTGCAGGGTTTGTCTCAAATATCAGGATAAAACAAAACTGGGTTTGCTCAACTCTGTGCAAAAAGAACCACTTGCATGTAATTTTCTACTTCTCTTCATTGTGCGCTGAAAATTAATAAGTAGATTACTTTAAAGGAGTTCTTATTTTATGTTTCTTATATTATATACTTTATATTAATACAAATATTAAAAATATCATGCTATATTTTTTTAAAAATGTAAGAAAAGAGAACTCAACAAATGGTCCCAGTGAAAAAACAGATGATGTTTATCTTAGAAGATTCAGGTTCAATTACTTTGTCTACAAAGTGTGTGTGCATTGTCAAACGGTTAAGAATATATATAAATAAATACTACATTGTATCACTTTTAGATTATATGTTTAAAGAAAAGTTATAAATTAAAAAATGTCACTTTTCATTGTCCAAAAAATAATGTGACGGATGGTTTATCGATTTACATAGTTGATTTAGATAAAATTTAAAAGTTATATTGTCCATCGTTCAACCAAACATAAACAAATATATTTTATATTATATCCTTATATTAGATTAACTCGATCTTTAAACAGCTTTATTGATAAATATTTTTTCCTCTTTATTTAATAAAAGTAATAAAATTATGTATAACCATCATAGTCGTTAGGGTGTAAACAACTCGAGTTTGAGTATCGTTAAGCTCGACTCAAACTCAAAATGTTCAAGGTTAAGCTCGACTCAGCTCAAAAGCTCGCGAGCTTAAAATTATTAAGCTCGAGCTCGACTCGAAAGCTCAAAGTCATCAGGCTCGAATCGAACTTGAAAACAAAAAATAGATCTCAAGCTCGAACTAAACCCTAATTTTCTAACATTTATTCCTAAAAACCTATCATCCATTGTTAATCTAACCTAACCAAAAATCTCAAACAATACTCTAAACCTTAAATTAACCCCAAAATTAATTCATAATTAACCAATATTATATATTATATTTTTTAGTAGCTTCGAATTTTTTAAGTCTGGTATTAGGTAGCTCGTCTCAGCTCATTAAGATTTCGAGTCGAGTTCGAGCTCAAGTCGAGTCTAATCGAATCGAGCTTTGACCGTGCTTTAACCGAATTAAACTCGAGTAGCTTGCAGTCTGTCTCATCTCATTTACAACCCTAATAGTCGTATCTATGTTTTAGCAAGAAGGGCACTTACACATGGCTCTTTAATAGCGGTATCTGGGTTTTCGCAAGAAGGGTACCTACACATGGCTCTTAATTAAAAGTCTAAAACTAATTAATGGAGGTCGAATTTATAAGTAAATTAATTTGTTTTTATATACTTTTAAAATTTAATTTTTTTCAATACTTATTATTAAGGGTCTAATTTATAAGTAAATTAATTTTTTTCTACTCTTAAATTTTTTTTTTCAATACTTATTTTTAGTGGGCTAATTTACCATAAAACTAATTTATGTTTTCTACTTTTGAAATTCATTTTTAATACTTTTATTAGAGGTCCAATTTACAAGCAAATTAATTTATTTTTGTGTACTCTAAAAATTATTTTTTTCAATACTTGTTATTAGGGTCCAATTTACAAGCAAACTAATTTGTTTTTGACTACTCTTAAAAATCAATTTTTTTCTATACTTATTATTAGGAGTCCAATTTATAAGCAAATTAATTCATTATGCTATACTCTTAAAATTCAAAATTTTCAGTACTTGTTATTAGAAATTTAATTTATAGACAAAATAATTTTTTTTCAAATCTTAAAATCATTTTTAAAATACATATTATTAAGTGCATAATCATTTTTCTTATACTTGTTATTAAGTGCATAATTTACATGCTGTTAACAATAGTACTAAACCTGCTTATGATATTTTTAAACTAATCTGGCAATTTATCAGATGATTTGGTTCAAGTAATAATAGATCAAATATTGGGTTTTTGTGGTTCAAAATGAAAAAGGATTTGTAATTATTCGCAGGGTTTCGAAGGCAGAGATGCCTTTTGCATGGAAAGACAAGTAATGCTATAGGGGGGAAATATAGCTTAAAAATGTGCAAGTCCTTTTTTTTTGTCAAATTGCATCAAACAACGGAAACTTTCTATTTTCATAGCAAGATTTCCATTTTAATCTTAATTATTGGCTTATCGTGATAAAAAAATACCTAGTTTTTGGTGAAATATATTTCCTTTTTTATAAAAAAAATTATGTGGTTAGAGAAATAGATCTATCCATTCGGGTTTTTCTGAATTTGTGTATTTTATTGTGTTATAATAGTTCAAAAATTAGATTATTGCGTAAAAATTTTAAAATTTTTGTATGAATTTTATTTTTAATATTTTTGTATAAATTTACAAATAGTATTTATTTTCAAAATATTTTGGGCATTGTGGATTTCGCTCTGCCCGTGGTTATTTATGTTTTGATATTTTTTTGGGTAATTATTTCATACATTGGCGAAAGAAATAAAAAAATTACAAGCGTCATTGTATTTGGTTTAGAATTAAATTTTAGGGTTTAGGATTTAAGTTTAATTTAGTAGTTTAGAATTGATTGACTGTGGTTAGAATTTATGGCTTGGGTTAAAATTCATGGTTTATAGGTTAAGACCTAATTCCCTAACCGTATTACCTTAAATTTTAACTACAATCCCTAAACTCTAAAAGTAAAGTGATTTTAGATTTTTTTTATTTTCACCACTTGTCCATTGAATATAAATCCTTATTTTTAATGTTAAAAATGATATACAATTTTATAATATTTCATTATGTTAATTTGTATTGTTTTTTTGTTTAAAGTTGATCACATATCTGTATTATGTTGGTGTTATTTTTTAAGTTCATATAACATAATTTTGATATTATATTTTTCATATTTTTTATTTTTATATTTTGCATAATATCCTTAGATACCTTCTTTATTCATGACCTAAAAAGCTAAAATCAAACAATAGAATTTATTTTTGAGACAACTTTAATTGGGTTGGGTTGGGTTCGGTAGGTGAGTGGCAAAGAGGGACTCATCTTTTTAACATTTTAAAACATAATAATGTACTTAAGTCTTTATCAATCCTCAAATCCATCCTTAATAAGCGTCTTTCGCCCCGTTTCATAGTTTCTACTTTAACTGTGTTTGTAAATTTGATAAATCCATAAACATATTCTTAGCCTACAAATTTTTTCCTAATTAGTATGCATTATTGGAGGACCAATCCACACCCACTATGCAATTTGTTTTCTCAATAATTTTCATTTTCTTTATATTTGATATATTCACCAAAATCTGGAATACTTTTTTTTTAAAATTAAAATACAATGGAATACTTTCATTTTAAAATTCTTAGGGTGAATGTTTGATGCATTGAAGGTAAGGCTGGGCGTTCGATCGAGTCGAGTCAAGTTAAAAAATTTCGAGTTATTCGAATCGAGTTTATAAATTTCGAGTCGATTCAAATCGAATCGAGTTTATGAAATTTGAATCGATTCGAGTTTTCAAATTTCTATACAAATTTAATTGTACATATATATTACTGCATATATATATATATATATATATATATATATATATATGTATATATATATTGTTGAGTGGATCGAATGATCAAAATAAACCAAGAGGGGGTGAATTGGATTTTTAAAGTTCTTGGTGGTGGAATTTGCAAATAAAAATGGTAGACAAGGAATTGTAGAGTGGTTCAAGTTCCAAATGAACTCTTCATCCACTACCTTAGCTTCACTAAGGATTTGCAATAATTCCACTGATTGCTCTTCCCCTTTTCTAGGCCAAGGAGGTAACCCTTACAATTTTCGGTCAAATTTTCTACCCAAAATTTGACCCAATCCTCACATAATTGAAACAAAGAAGTTGTTGGCTAAAACAAGTATCTCTCAATACACAATATAGCTCAATTACAAGCACTCAACCCAATTGAAATGATAAGAATGAAAAATACAATTGGGGTTACAAGACAATAATGGGATTTAGGCACAAATGCTTGGATTTGATGTTTGGATGTTTGCTTTAGGATCAATAGTTGTTGCTGAAGCTTTTAGAGGTCCCTTTTATACCCTCTCATTGAATTCTAGCCGTTGTGGTTGTTGCATTCATCAATAGAGCCGTTGGGGGTGTTATCTTCCCTCCATAAATGTAGTATGCAACCAACCGTTTCGAAACGCCCGAACCTGTTTCGAAACAGACCAAAATAGAAAGAGCCGTTGGGGTGCATTAAAGAGCCCGTATCGAAATGGTTAGACTTGTTTCGATACGCTAAGAACCGTTTCAAAACCAGTTTCGAAACATTTTGCCACTGTCAAGGATCGTATCGAAACGGCTTGAGATCGTTTCGATACGCCTTAACTATTTGTTTAAAATAAGTTAAAAACATTCAACGGTCATATTTTTCAAATCAATTTTAAAGCCGTTTCGAAACACTAGATGTCGTTTCGATACGGTGTCTCAATGTTCTTAAGCCGTTTCGAAACTTGTTTCGAAACACAGGTTGGCAGTGTTAAAATCGTTTCGATACCCGTTTTGAAACATGAACTCACAGATTCAAAACTGTTTCGAAACGCCTAAGGCCGTTTCGAAACGGTGACTCGAAAATCACTGTTTAGGCTTTGAGAACACTTAGAAAACATTTGATAAATTTAGTTTTTAACTTAGGCAAATTGTTTAAAACATATAGAGAGGTTTGAGGACTTAAAAATTCGTTTTCACATTTTCAATTTAGTCCTTAGGTTCTTTAGTTATATCAAAATTAAAATATCGGTTTCACAATCTCCCATTTTTGATATAGCAAAACCAAAGTTAGAATTTTTAAGAGTTTTGAAAATTTTGAATACATTCTAACTCCCCTCAATTTAAGATGGGTTTTTAAAGTTTTAAAAAGATTTAAGGATTTAAATTCAAGGTTTAAAACTTAAAAACACTTTAAACATTTAAAACGAATTTTGGCTCTTTGATTACTTCTCCCCCTTTTTGTTAGATCAAAAATAAGAAACAAGGCTCAAAGAGAAGAGATAGGGTTAAAAGCAATAATCAATAAGCAATAAGCAATAAGCAACATAATATTAATTCATAAAATTCAAATATCCAAAACATAAATCGTAAACAATAAGTTCAAAGCATAATCCCAAATAAAATCAAAGCATAGGTTCATAAAACATAAGAAATAAAGATGCAAACTTAATCCTAATATGCATAGCTAATATGAGATGACATGAGAATCCTAAGCCTCGCCGTCGTCACCATCATCATCCACAGAATCATCATCATCCTTAGCTTGAGCGCGACGAAAATTCATCCATTGGCCATAAAAGGTGGAGAAGGACATGTCCATAGCCGTTTGTTGATTCTCAAGGGAGGTGAGGCGATTCTCATTTGCAAGAAGACGATCCTCCACGGATTGCAAGCGGGTATTGATAGCACCAAACCCTCTAGACATGTTAGTGTCCAAAGTGTTGAAGCGCTCGGTAAGGAAAGCCGTGAGAGCTTCATTGTTTGCGACCGGAGCTTGTGGTTGAGGTTGAACTTGAGGTGGAGGTGCTTCTCTATCAATACGCTCGCATTGCCCATTGTTTACATAGCGAAAACCGGACCTACGGAGAGAAGACTCACAAATTTTTGACTTGCGGGGTTCCGAAGAGTCCTAGGTGCAATCAAGATTAAGCTTTCCAAAGATGTAACTTAAAACAATCCCATAAGTAAAAGATTTTAGTGCATCGATGTCACGAAGCTTAACATTATTGACTATCTCGGCAAATATGATCTTAACAAGATTAGGGCGCTCACCACGACGAAAACACTCAAGCCAAAAGTAATCTACTTGACGAACGTGAGAAAATTTACCTTCGGAGGGGCGAAGAAACCACGATACTATCAAGTGGAGGAACCTATCGTGAGCATCCAAGGCAAGCACCGAACCGGTGTGAGAACCAAAGTAACTCTCATTCTCGATTCCTTCATCCTTAAGACCAAAGGTAGTCTCTAAGTAAGGGATATCAATGACAATCCTCTTTCCCAAGATAGAAGACTCAATGCCAACGACTTCGGAGTTGTCTTCACTATTAATGAATTGGGCATTAGAGTAAAAGAGAAGTACCATGTGCTTGTAGCAAATATCCGGGATACTCAAGAGACCAAGGAATCCCCATTTTCTCAAACGGGGGAGGTAACGAAAGAGAAAGCGCTTGGGGTCAAGAAACGTGAGATCAATAACACGCTCACGACGAACTTCAAACTCCTTGACATAATTGAAACGCTCCCTCATCTCCGGAGTCCGAAGACTTTTTTGAAACAACTGGGTGAGATTAGGACGAATACTCGATTCACTTGTTTGACCCGTCTTACGCTTTTTGTTAACGTTCTCCGTAGACATCCTAAAAACATAAAGCAAGCAATTTTAAAAACAAGTTGAAGTGTATGCATGAGATTTCTTAATTCAATCCAATGGTAAATCCCACTAAGGTTTAAAAACAAATTTTAAAAACAAAGATACAAAACAAAACAAAACAAAAAATAAAATAAAAACAGTAAAGAAAATACGAGTGAAAAAATATATATTCGAATAAAAAAAAATTAAAGATTTTGAATTTTTTTTACAAGATTTGAAAAACCCAAGTATCAACACACATAAACTATACAAAATTAAAATTTTCTAACCTAGGATTCGAATACAAATTGAAGGAAAAAGAAAAAGATGAAAATATACCTTAAATTGGGATTTTGGATGAATAGATGAAAATCCTTGCACAAGATTGTTGATGCTTGCTTAGACTTGTGTTTAAGAGTAAAAGTGTAACACCCGTGTTTTTGGCCTAGGAGTTAACCGGGTTTCTAATTCGAGTCAATAAAATTTAAATTAAATCAATTCAACTTAAAATAATGACATAATTGAGCTTTAGAAAGAGGGGAGGGACTAATGTTGTAATTTTACCCAAGATTTTTCAAAAAGCTAGACAACCTTTAATTAAAAGCAGAAAATTGTCTTCTCTCTCTCCACTCCCCCTTTTCTTCCCAACGTCAAACCCTCTTCTAAACCTCTCCAAACTTGGTTCACTATTCCATTCATTTTCTTCCTCAATCCAAGACGTTTTTCAAAGGTAATTATGTTTTCTAACTCTCCTCTTCAACCTCTATCTAAGCATGGTCTTGGATTTCAAAAGCATTGGGTTTTGAAAATTAGGGTTCATATGAAATTTGGGGTTTTTGATGGGGCTTTTTAATTTGTTTTGTTAAATCATGTTGAGGTTTTAGTTAATCATGTTAAAAGATGTAACATATGTCAATTTGGTCGAATTTGGGTAAAAATTCGTAGCATGCTCTTGAGGTAGATTTTAGAGTATGAAAACTTAGGTTTTTAGGAGGTTTAATGTTGTAAATGAGGGGCTGATGGTCTACCTAGGTAAGGAGGGTGTTTTGGGATGCTTTGGAAGCCATTTGGGTGTTTGGAAGTGGATTTTTCAGCAAGGGTTTTGGGAAGCACGAAAAATGAGTTTTGGGAGATTTTGTGATTTGGGGAATTTGTGAAATTTGGTTTATGGTTGTGAAGTGAATTGATAGTTGAGCTTTAGCATTGAATTGTGGTGTAATAAGTGTGTTTTGCTTGGCTAGAAGCAAGGGGAAACGTTGAAGGAGCTTTGGGACCGAATCCGGGTGCGTAGGAGGATTGTTCAATTTGCTAAGGAAGGGCGGTGAGTGGTTTCAACTTGTTTTTAAGTTTGGCTCGAGCATGTGTAGGGTGTGTGTGTGTAGTGTGCTTGGTAGGCCACTTCCATTTAATTCAAATTGATAGTTTAGCTTTGATATCCTCAAATGCTTTGTGCTTACTAGTTATGCTCATGATTTGTGGTTGATTGATACATATATATATCATGATGAGTAGATATGTGATGAGCATGTATTGTGGTTGATGATGGTTAAATATGATGTGGGTATGATAATTGGCACTAAAAATTACCGGTTGTAAATGATCGATCATTAGGATAGTGTGCACACAAATTGAGTCAAAACGTACGTGGCCTTGATGGCGTTAAGTCATCAAGGAGGAGTACGGTGATGTAACATTCCACCGGAAGCTATTCATATATTTCTACGGGATGATGAGTGGAATCCCATCCGTAGGGCATGTGGCGATGAGTGGAATCCCGCACATGCAAGGTCCAGTGATGAGTGGAATCCCACCGAGGTAAAGTGTTGTCAAGGTTTAAATCCGCACAATCGGGGTAATTAAAGTGGCCAATTAACTTGTTCATGTATTGTGATATATGATGGTGATATGTGATTGAGGCATATGGTGTTGTTGCATGATGATCTATATCGATGTTTAAATCTTGCTAGGATTGAGAGACCATATTTTCCACTTGAAAGACTAGCTAGGTCCACTTGATTATATGCAATGCTTGATATGTGTGAGATTAGGATTACATGCTTGAACCCTGCATTGTTGATGTTTTTCATTTTAGAGCACCCTCACTAAGCTTATAGCTTACGCTCTCAATGTTCAACAATGCAGATCATTAGCGTGGTGTTAGCTCGAGGCAAGGCAAGAAGGGCTTCCAAGTTTGTAGCTCAAGTATGGTTATCGATTTTGTAATAGTTAGCAATGTGGCAAGGGTCTTCCTATGAGCGTGTGTGACTCATTTGATTGATGTTGTTTTTGGTTTGATCATGGTTTGTAAGCATGTTACACTATGATGAATGTTTGATGTTTGATGGCATGTTTTAGAATGTTTAGGTTGCATAGTGTATGAGTGCAAACATTTCAAGATGTCTTGTTCCTTTTAAGGTCCTTTGTGTTTTGAGTATGCCAATATTGCATGAATTGCCCTTTAACTAGAATGCTATGTATGAATGCTTTAGTCCATGTTTGATTGACTCCCTTGGCTTAAATATGTATGCTTTTATGGTTGGTTTGCCTTAGGAATTGATGTTAGTGTGTTGGTTGAAGTGTTAGAGGGATTTAGGGGCCTCCTTGTGCTCTAAATCAGCTCAAACCTGCAGATTCGTAGCTGGGGTATCGATACCGTTGGTCTGGTATCGATACTGCCCCTTTGGTTTCAGGCCTCGTGTATCGATACTCGAGGAGAGTATCGATACCTTTTTGGCCACTGGAGCCACTGTCGATTTCGGTATCGATACTGGCCTCCAGGGTATCGATACCGATGTCTTAGCTTTGACCGTGGGAAGTCAACTTTTGGAGAGGGTATCGATACCCATGAGGTGGTATCGATATTGTCTCCTCAGGTTGACCAAACCTTGTTGACCTAGTCAAAGGGGTATCGATACCCCCTTAAGGGTATCGATACCGCCTGCAGTTTAACTTTAAAAATGGGCTTTTAAATGTTAGTTTGGGTTCGTTTGATTGCTTCGTAAATATTGTTCCGCTGTATGATCACTTAGGATGTAATTCTCATCTAGGCAAGATTGAAATGAAAAAAAAATATAGGGTTGCTAACCGAGGGAGAGTTCCTTAGGGAGTTTTCACTCGGTTTTCCCCGTGTAGCTCACTCGGACCGGTCATCCGGCCAGACCGGGACGAGGGGGTTACAAAAAGCCCTCAAGATTTGATGAAAAACAATGAGGTTTAGAGGTTTTTATAGGGAAAAATCGTTTTATGGTTTTTAGGGTTTTTGGGAGAGTTTTAATTTAAGTTAAACTTTAACATTAAAGCCCCTTTAAAGCAGTCCGCTAACCCGTTTCGGAACGGTGTCGACCGTTTTGAAACGCAGGCACGAAAGTTTGACCGATTTTTCAATACCAGCTGGCCGTTTCGATACGGCTTTGACTGTGTCGAATCCCCGTTGACTCGTATCGAAACTTGTTTCGATACACACCTTGGCAGTAGTAAAAACGTTTCGAAACCCTTGTAAGGCGTTTCGAAACACCCTTCTCTCAGATAGAAATTTAAAGCATATGTATCAGAACAGGTGGACCCATTTCGATACACATGGGCCTGGAAATGCAGATGTGGCTCTAAAAGTGCAGAAAAATGAAATTTTCTAAGGCCTATCTTGCATGAATGACATGAATGAGCAGGAAAAACATATGCAAACATAAACATACTCCCCCTAGCTATAGGCATGGATGAAATTAGGAGTAAAAACACATAAACATGGCATTTCACAAGATCAAGCAATTTTAAGCACAAAAGAGGCCTTAAAAGGTCAAGATAGGCTAGTTAGACCTAACTCTCTCCTAAGGGACCAAAAACGCTCTTTGTCTAAAGGTTTTGTAAATATGTCCGCTAATTGATTTAAGGTGTCAACATACTCTATAACAACATCTTCTTTAAAGACATGATCTCTAATGAAATGATGACTTATTTCTATATGTTTGGTTCTAGAGTGTTGGATGGGATTTTTTGTCAAACATATGGCACTAGTGTTATCACATTTAAGGGGTATGGTTTCAACTTTAATACCATAATCTAAGAGTTGTTGCTTCATCCAAAGGACTTGAGCACAACAACTCCCTAAGGATATGTACTCGGCTTCGGTGGTAGATAAGGCTACACTTTTTTGTTTCTTAGAGAACCAAGATATGAGCATACTACCTAGGAATTGACAAGTTCCTGAAGTACTCTTCCTATCGATTTTACATCCCCCATAATCCGCATCCGAATAAGCATGAAGGTTGAAGGTGGATTCTCTAGGGTACCAAAGACCTAAACAAGGAGTATCTCTAAGGTACCTAAAGATTCTCTTAACGACTATAAGGTGAGACTCTCTAGGACTAGCTTGAAACCTAGCACACAAGCAAACACTAAACAAGATATCCGGTCTACTTGCGGTAAGGTAAAGCAATGATCCAATCATATAACGGTAAAGCTTAGAGTCAACACACTTACCTCCTTCATCCTTGTCAAGCTTTGTAGATGAGCTCATAGGTGTGGCTTGAGGCTTTGCATTCTCCAAGCCAAACTTCTTGAGCATATCCTTGATGTATTTTGCTTGATTGATGTAGGTGCCATCATTCCTTTGCTTGATTTGGAGTCCCAAAAAAATGAGAGTTCCCCCATCATGCTCATCTCGAATTCACCTTGCATTAGCTTAGCAAACTCTTTGCAATGACATTCGTTAGTAGAACCAAAAATAATGTCATCAACATAAATTTGTACTACTAAGATGTCATTTTTATATCTTTTTTATAAAAAGTGTAGTGTCCACCTTAACTTTTTCAATTAAAAAGTTTGAAAGTCTTTCATACCAAGCTCTAGGAGCTTGTTTTAAACCATAAAGAGCTTTAGTGAGTTTGAAAACATGATTTGGAAATTTTGAGTCTTCAAAACCCGGTGGTTGTTTCACATACACTTCCTCATTTATAAAACCATTTAAAACGCGCTTTTAACATCCATTTGAAAAGGCTTGAAATCATGATAACATGCATATGCAAGCAACATCCTAATGGCTTCCATTCTAGCCACGGGTGCATAGGTTTCATCAAAATCTATTCCCTCTTCTTGAGTGTAACCTTGTGCTACTAGTCTAGCTTTATTTCTCACAATGTTACCACTCTCATCTAGCTTGTTCCTAAAGACCCATTTAGTTCCTATGCTAGATTGATTACTAGGCCTATCAACTAATGTCCAAACATTACTTCTCTCAAATTGATTTAACTCTTCTTGTATAGGCATATTCCAAAAATCATCTTTCAATGCTTCTTTTATATTCTTAGGCTCTATGCATGAGATAAATGCAACATGATTCATTAATCTAAGAGAAGATCGAGTGGTTACCCCCTTGGATGGATCACCCAAGATTTCACCATCTTTGACATAGTTGAACCTCCTTGGGTAGCTCACTTCCTTTTCCTCAAGAGCCAAGTCCTTCAAGGCTTCAAGAGGTGGATCTTGTGTATCCTCTTCTTTTGTTGGAATCTCATCCTCCTTTGAAGTTTGACTTCCATCAAAGGCATTTATGATTCCTACATCATCATCATCACAAGAATCCTTCCTTGGAAGGAGGTTATCATCGAAAACAACATGTATAGATTCTACTACTACTAAATTTCTCTTGTTAAATACTCGATAGGCTTTAGAGGTTAAAGAGTATCCTATGAAAATAGCTTCATCACTTTTTGCATCAAATTTACCTAAGTTGTCTTTTCCATTATTTAAAACAAAACACTTGTTGTTGCGTGTAAAATAGTCTATCGCGATTGTAGTGCAAGTGTACACGACGCAAGTAGTAAAGTGATACGAAGTATCGGATATCGTCTCCACAGGGATTGGGCTAATAGCTTCACCTAAATTTACCGCACGAAGTAAAAGAGATATTTTAGAAAGTTGTCACGAAAATATTGAAGAAAACGTAAATAAAAGAATTGAGATATCAAGATAGAGAGAATGGGCTGGTATTGAATTGCTCAGTAGTGCAGGTATTGAATTGCTTAGGAACTCCAGTTCTGTCGTCGCGCCCGTCGCCGACAGCACCTGTCGCGGCAGCTGTCCGTTAGCTGTCGCGGCAGCGAACACACCAACTCCGTACTTCAAGTTTGGCAAGAATCCCAGATCTGCCTTGGCCTATCCCTAGGTCCAAGTCTGTCGATGATCACGTCTTTGATGATACCTCCCGGCGTGAATCGAAGGATGAACACCGATGTGTATGAATTCTTCTTTAGCCACTTAACCTCGCCCTATCCCTAGGCACGAGATGGTTCAACTATAAACTAGAGAACGCGCTCTTATCTCTTTCGTATACTTAACTCTCCTGATGCTAAGTAAATAGATAACCTCACAATGCTCTCCCGATGCTCTTGCAAGATATTAAAACCAAGATAAGGGAACTTGAAGTTTATTTTATTGAACTTGGAAAATCCTAAAACAAAACAACCCTTGCAACTACTTTACAAAACAACCCGTGGCCCTAGGGGGAATTTAGAACATGTCGGTGACAGGTAAACGGCAGAGGGGTTTAGGTTATCGGTTATGGGGTAGAATGAGGGATATCCTCTCTAGGTTAAATCTATGCCCTTATATAAGCTTTGGGCTCAAGTATTCTAAGTTAACAAGGATTACAACTTTAATGAAAAGTAAAATTCTAATAAATGCTAAATCTCTAAGGATTCCTACTTTTCAGCCGCCTCCTTGTTTCATGGGAATTCCTCTCCTTGAGCTTTGGCTTGACATATCTTTTGATCCGGGGCTTGGAAAAATATTTGGCTTTCACACGACAGACGAGCAGATTTTTCTCTATCTATCGAGGTCCACTTTACTTTTCCTCTTCATAAAGTTGCTGTCACCTTGCTGTCACGACAGCTCCATGACAGGTTCGTCTTCGTCGTCTGCTTGTTCAGTTCAGCTTCTCTGCCCTGCGCCTGCCTTCCTCATCGACTATGGCAGCAACCTGCAAAATACGCCATCTTTTAGTAGAATTCGTGCTTTTTATATATTTGTGATGTTTTATTGTAAACTGACCTAAATGCAATGCAATGATGCTTGAATGTAGCAGAAATATGGGTTAAAAAGGGTGTAAATAATAGAACTTTTACACACTCAACACACCCCCAAACTCAAGTTTTTGCTTGTCCTCAAGCAATCAAGACTTAAAGGAAAAGTGAAAATTTTTGTGTTGGCCTTCAAACAGTGAACTGTCCCTTACCCGTCGCTCAATCTCTATAGCGGCAGCAACCTGTCGGAAAGGTTAGGATCTGTCCGAAATCTCCCTATAGCTCTCGTGCAGTGTGTGCATGCTTGTGAACAGTTACATGCTAAGACTCTTTTAGTTTTACTAGAATATTCAACTCCTTAACTCGAATTTTTATGCCAAAGTTTACTTTCTTGAAGACACATTTTCATGCTTCTTTTCTATTTTTCAAGCTAAGTTTTTCTAGAGCCAATTTCGGGCACCTCTAGTTTACTAGAGCCGGTTTCGGGCACCTCTAGTTAGCTTCCTAGAGCCGGTTTCGGGCACCTCTAGGTTTTCAAATTTCTTTTGCTAAACTTCTTTCCTAGAGCCAGTGTTAGGCACCTCTAGGGGCTATTCAAGTTCTAAGCATCCTATTCTAGTTTGGCTAAAAGAAATCTAAGCAATATAACAGTCACAAAGGTGTTTAAGTTTTCAGAACTATAGAAAGGCTCTAAACTTCTCCTTAAACTGTCCTAAAGATGCTGCCACGACAGAGCTGTCATGACAGGTAAGTTAACTTCACAGTTTTAAGCCAACAGTTTTATATTCATGATGTTTTTTTTTAAGAGAACTTATTTAAAAATAAGACACAACAATTAATAAAAAGATGTACTTAAGACTCCATTAATGATGGAGGGTTGCCACCCCCAAACTCGAGGGTTGCATTGCCCTCAATGCAAAATGACAGAAAAAGAAAAACATGAAGTGCGCACATCACAAAAGATATAAGCAGGCATCAGAAAAGGAAAATAAAAACTTAAATTTTTAGTTGCTGTCCTCGCTGCTGCTGTTGACACGGATCTGACGGCGGCGTCTTGGCTATGGAGGAGGCTGGGCAGGTTCAGGGGCAGATTCAGGGGCAAGTTGCTCCACGAGCTGGACGTTGGAACTGCTGCCATTGTCCCAAGTGCTGCTGGTGATGGTGCTAGCTTTGGTGAGCCGTTTCTTGTCTGCCACGTGTTTTATCCGCTTGACCGGCGTAAATTCTCTCTCCAAATTCCTTCTGATCAGAGGGCTGTCATCGGAGGCAGGCCTTTTTGTTCCTCTGGCAGAAGTATCGGCCGGTGGACTGTCTGCTGCCGTCGGGGCAGGTGATGTGGTGGAGGCAGTCGAGTGGGAATGTGGAGAGGCAAATGGTGTAGGTGTGTGAACAGGGGTGTGGACAGGAGTGTGGACAGGAGTAGGGATATGGAAATAATGGGCAGGAAAAGTAGGGAATTAAACATCGGGAAAATTTAAAGTTTGGGTAATAAAGTTTACCGTCGAGTTTGCGAAGTCCCGAATGAACGTCATCAATCCTATTTGTCTCTCCTCTACCCGTTGTAATGCAGCAAGGATAAGGGTAGACTGGTCTGTGGGAGCGGTGGCGGCGGCAGCTTCAGGGGCAGGCTCGGTGGCAGGGTCCGTGGCAGGTTCCTCGTCTGAATCTGCTGAGCCTGCTGCAGGGTTGAAAAAGTTGATAGGTGTAGCGGCTATCAGCTCCATGAGGCTATTGATGTTATTGTCTGTCCAGCCTCTTCCTTGGAGTAGTTTGTCGGAGGATTCTTCGGGGACAGCTGCATAGTGGCATAAGGAGGTTATTGTGAATGGCAGGTAGAGGCGGGAGTCGGAGCGGAAGGCGCAGTCCAGGATGCTGTCCCTCATATAGCGGCCGACATTGATAGGCCTGTCGTGCATGATGGAATGAATAAGGGCAAGCCGCTGCCGGTTGACTGTCGTGTGGTGGGAAGAGGGCATGATACGCTTTTTGATGAAAGCGTTCCAAAGTTTGGCTTCCGGGAGGAGCTGCCCCCTGTTGACGGAGTGGGGGTTCTTCTTGCTAGTTGTCCATGATGTTCCCTCCTCTGTCAACTCCACCATGACAGCATCATAAGCGGCAGCATCGAGGGAGTCGAGGAATTTTTGGTGGGCATCATCATCGGGGCCAAAGTAGAGGCCAAACATGTGGTTGATGCTGTCGGCAGTGAATGGCACATTAACTCCTCGAACGATAACAGATGTCGCCGTTCTGCTGTCTATGGCCGCATAGAACTCCCGAACTAATGTGTCGTTTAGATCTGCCGGTTGTTCGGCAAAGTCCTCCCATAGTTGAGCCGTGATAGCCTTTACAATGAACGGCCGAAGTCCCATGTGGGGTGCTTTTCGGTTGTACACAAAGCCTCTTTCCTCCCATAACTCCTTGTTGGGGAAGGGCGTCGCTGCTGCTGAAGAAGAAGCGGAGGCAGCGCTACGATGGGTCTGTCTAGACGACATTTTAGTTGCAAGGGTTGTGAAATAGAGAAAGCAAATAAAACTAGAGGATAAAGCAAGGGAGAATAAGCAGAAGTGATGAAAAATGAAAGGGAAAACGGGGTTATATAGCGGTCGAGTTGCTGCCCATTTAATGCTGTAACGGCAAGCGCGAATAACGGGGCGACGGATGGGATTTAGCGTGTCTGACGCATCTGACACGTAATTATGCGTCTGTTACGCGTCTGTCGCATGCTTCCGTGTCTGCCGTGTCAGTCTGTTGACAGCCCGTCTTATCCGTCTGCGGCGGCAGCCGAAACGACAGGCTTCAATAAATGGGCTCTGTTGGGCTGGTGGATGGATGGTGGGCTTGGGCCACTTCTTCTTTTCTTCTTGACTCCTTTATTTCCTAAAAACAGAAAATAGAAAAACATTATTCAAATTAAAATAAACCTTATTTCCTAATATATAATAAATAATAAAAATAAATAAAAATAAAACTTAGGTTAAATTAGGGATGCGTTGTGGGGCATCTCCTAAAGTAACCACTTCCTGTATTCCTGGGGCTTCAGTCCCTTGATAGTGCTTGAGGCGCTGTCCATTGACTTTGAATTGGTGCCCGTCTTTTAGTGATTGGATTGTGATGGCACCATGGGGAAAAACTTGTACCACTTGGAACGGGCCAGACCATCTAGACTTTAGCTTTCCTGGGAAGAGTTTCAGTCTAGAATTGAACAACAATACAAGCTGCCCTGGGCAGAACTGTCATGGCAGCAACTTCTTGTCATGCCACTTCTTTGTTTTCTCCTTGTAGATCCTTGCATTGTCGTAGGCCATTGTCCGTATTTCTTCGATTTCATTCAAATCTAACAGCCTTTTCTGGCCTGCCTTGTCCAAATCCATGTTTACTGCCTTGATTGCCCAGTATGCTTTGTGCTCTATCTCGGCAGGCAGATGACAGGTTTTCCCATAAATCAAACGGTATGGAGACATGCCC
Source organism: Hibiscus tridactylites (assembly GCA_958450335.1). Classification (NCBI taxonomy): domain Eukaryota; kingdom Viridiplantae; phylum Streptophyta; class Magnoliopsida; order Malvales; family Malvaceae; genus Hibiscus; species Hibiscus tridactylites. Next base: position 50,996,035 of record OY288285.1, read on the forward strand.
AATGGAGTTTTAAAAGCTGTCATATATGCCCATAATGCATCGTTAAGGAGTAAAGACCAATCTTTCCTAGTTGGCTTAACCATCTTCTCAAGAATGTTCTTCACTTCTCTATTGGATATCTCAGCCTGTCCATTGGTCTATGGGTGGTATTGTGTCGTGATCCTGTGCTTGACACCATATTTCCTCAAGGCGGCAGCAATTACCCTATTGTCAAAATGTCTCCCTTCATCACTGATAATCGCCTTAGGGATGCCAAATCTAGAAAAAATGTTTTTGTGTAAAAACTTTTGGACCGTCTTGGCATCATTCTTTTGAGTGGCGATGGCTTCAACCCACTTGGAGACGTAATCTACTGCTAGGAGGATGTATAGATTTCCACATGAGGATGGAAAAGGTCCCATAAAATCGATCCCTCAAACGTCAAAGATTTCGACTTCTAGAATGTTCTGCAGTGGCATCTCGTTTCTCCTCGATATGTTACATGTCCGCTGGCACCTGTCACAGTTCTTATAGAAGTCCTGTGCGTCTTTATACAGTGTCAGCCAGTAGAACCCTGACTACAGCACCTTGGCAGCAGTTTTGTTGCCTCCTAAGTGACCTCCATACTATGAAGCGTGACAATGATGGAGAATGTCTTCTTGTTCTTCTTGTGGTACGCACCTCCTTATAACCTGATCTGCACATATTTTGAACAGAAGAGGTTCGTCCCAATAATAATGTTTAACATCATTTTGAAACCTCTTCCTGGCTTGATAATTAAGATCAGAAGGAAGTATTCCGCTAACTATAAAATTAACGAAATCAGCATACCAGGGGAGTTCAGAAGACTTACCTGCTGCCATGGCTGTCGCGACAGCGATTGCGGCAGCAAAGAGCTGCTCATCTGGGAAGGTCTCCAGTATGTGTGTCTTGTCTATAGGCAGACTCTGTCCCGTCTTCAACCTTGACAAGTGGTCAGCTACCTGATTTTCTGTCCCCTTTTTGTCCTTGATCTCAAGGTCGAATTTTTGCAATAGCAGGATCCACCGTATCAATCTAGGCTTGGCATCCTTCTTTGCGAACAAGTACTTAAGGGCAGAATGGTCGGTGTGCACTATTACTTTCGTCCCAAGTATGTAAGAACGAAACTTGTCAATGGAGAACACCACAGCTAACAGCTCCTTTTCTGTGGTGGTATAGTTCACTTGGGCATCATTTAATGTTTTGCTGGCGTAGTATATGACATGAAACAGCTTATCTCTGCGCTGCCCAAGTGCTGCCCTGACAGCATAGTCACTAGCATCACACATAATCTCAAACGGCTGCGTCCAGTCTGGTGGCTATACTATGGGGGCTGTCACTAGTTTTTCCTTCAGAACTTTGAATGCTTCAGTACATTCTTCATTAAAGTCAAAGGGTCGGTTCTGCTCCAAAAGATGGCATAGGGGCTTCGTGATTTTTGAGAAATTAGCAATAAATCTCCGATAAAACCCAGCATGCCCCAAAAAACTCCTAATGCCCTTGACTGTGGTCGGCGGCGGCAGCTTCTCAATTACTTCTATCTTAGCCCTGTCGACTTCTATCCCACGGCAGCTAATCTTATGGCCAAGGACTATCCCTTCATCCACCATAAAATGGCATTTTTCCCAATTTAAAACTAGATTAGCTTTTTCACATCTTTCAAGTACCTTTTGAAGATTGCCGAGGCAGCTCTCAAAATCGTCTCCAAAGACGGAAAAATCATCTATGAAAATCTCAAGGAAGTCCTCTACCATGTCGGAGAATATGGCCATCATGCACCTTTGGAAGGTGGCAGGTGCATTAAAGAGTCCAAACGGCATCCTCCTAAACGCGTATGTTCCGTAGGGGCATGTAAAAGTCGTTTTCTCTTGATCCTCTGGTGCAATAGCAATTTGGTTGTAACCTGAGTAACCATCAAGAAAACAATAGTAAGGTTTACCCGCTAATCTATCAAGCATTTGATCAATGAAGGGTAAAGGAAAATGGTCCTTTCGGGTAGCTTTGTGAAGCTTCTGATAGTCCATACAAACCCTCCAACCGGTCACAGTCCTGGTTGGGATTAACTCATTGTTCTCGTTGGTCACTACGGTCATTCCTCCTTTCTTGGGAATGCATTGCACCGGGCTTACCCATTTGCTGTCGGAGATGGCGTAAATAATACCAGCATCTAACCATTTAATGATCTCTTTACGCAGTACCTCCTTCATCGCATGGTTTAGCCGCCTTTGGGCATCAATAGTCGGCTTATGATCTTCCTCAAGGAGGATTTTGTGCATGCATAACGCCGGACTAATGCCTTGTATATCAACAATCGTCCATCCAATCGCCTTCTTGTGCTGCCGTAACATGTCGATTAGCTGTCGTTCCTGTTCCTGCGGCAGCTTAGAAGAGATGATTACAGGCAACGTATTATTTGAACCAAGAAAAGCATATTTAAGCTGCCCTGGCAGGGGCATCAGTTCTAAGACAGGTAGTTCAACAGTAGATGGCTTTTGGATTAAATGGTTATCTGAAGTATAATTTAAAGGTTCGAATAACTTACCTGGACGATTGCCCATCCAGTTTACCTCCTCTTGACCTTCAGTGTCAGATGTATCGGATTCAGAGGAGTCGCTGTCGTCGGTGCTGTCGTCGTTGCTGTCGTGACAGGCCTGTAGGTGGCTGTCGCGGCAGTGACCAAATTTTGTATCATAACAGCCCGACCTGATGCAGGGTTGATCAAGGGTCACCTCAATGATGGCCTTGCATTCCTCGTCCACATTAGCATGTTTCATTGCTTGGAGAACATTCAACTTAATCTCTTAATTGTTCACGCGCATGGTGAGTTCTCCTTTCTCCACATCAATCAATGATCTTCCCGTGGCTAAGAAGGGTCGCCCAAGGATGACTGGTTCATTTTCGTCTGCCTCACAATCTAAGATAAGAAAGTCAGCAGGAAAAATAAGCTTATCCACTCTTACCAAAATGTCTTCAATTTTTCCTTCGGGGTGAACGTAAGAGCGGTCGGCTAGCTGTAAAGTTACTGTCGTGGGCCGCGCCTTCCCAATACCTAATTTCTGAAAAACAGATTTGGGCATTAGATTAACACTAGCACCAAGATCACAAAGTGCCTTACCCACAAATTTGTTTCCGATTACGCAAGGTATGATGAAGCTCCCCGGACCCTTCTTTTTCTGGGGTGGCTGCCGATGAAGAATACTCATGCAACCTTCTGTCATCTTTACCGTTTCAAACTCCCCAAGTTTAGATTTTTTTGACATAACATCCTTGAGAAATTTAGCATAACTGGGCATCTCCCTAACAGCATCTAACAACGGAATATTAATATGAACCTGTTTAAAAATATCATAAATCTTTTTAAGTTGAGATTCATGCTTAGCTTGCTGTATCCGTTGAGGGAAGGGTGGTGGGGGACGGTAATCAACAATGCGTCCTTCCCACTGCATGCGAATCTGAGGACGATAATCATCTTTTTTCTCCTCTGTCGCTTCTGCTGTCGTGACAGGCTCATCGGCAGCAGTCTGTTTGTCACCTGTCGGGGCAGCTTCCTCGGCAGGTTTATCCAAGGCAGGTTCCTTTTCTGTTTCAGCTTCTTTTTCCGGCCCTGGTAGTTTCTTCCCACTCCTAGTAGTAATCGCCTTACATTGCTCATGTGGGGGCGGTCTAGCATTTTCAGTATTGCTAGGGAAACCTCCATTCTGCCTTGGCTTAATATGTTGCGACACCTGACCCATTTGTGTCTCTAGAGATTTCAAGGTAGCCTCATGATTTGTCATTCTCATCTCGGTTTTATCCATAAAGGTTTCCGTCTTCTTGACAAACTGATTAATATTCTCCATATACGTACCAGTTTGTATTGGGCATTCATCCCTACTATGATTTCCCTACTATTTGTATTGGGCATTCATCCCTACTATGATTTCCAACATATTTTCCTTCTTCTATTTGTATTGGGCATTCATCCCTACTATGATTTCCCTCACAGATAGCACAAACTTCCTCGACAGCAAATCCTTGTAATTCATCTTCATTAAATAATCGTTTCATTGCTTTAGTAAGGAATGCTACCTGTGATTTCATAGTGCTGTCGGCCTCATAGTCCTTGACAGCAAGTACCCGTTTACCCCCTCTTCTAGCTGTCGGAAACTGCTCCTCATTCTTGGCCAGATTTTTCAAAACTTGCAAAGCCTCGTCCGGATCTTTATCCAATAATAATCCATTTGCTGCGGAATCAATTCGGATGCGAGTTTGTAGGTTGGCAGCATTGTAGAACTTTGTAACCTGATTCCAGACGGGGAATCCATGCATTGGGCAGTTCCGAAGAAGAGTAGTAAATCTGTCCCAGGCCTCGTGCATCGGCTCGTCGTCTTCCTGTTGAAAAGTAGCAATTTCATTACGTAATCGCTCAGCTAAATGTGAAGAATTAAAACGAGACAAAAATTCACGAGTTAAATCTGCCCAAGTCATAATAGAACCCGGTGTAAGTTTATTCCACCAAGTTTTAGCTCTATCCCTCAATGAATGGGGGAATAACCGAAGCCTCAGTATCTCCGGACTAACTCCTGGTAGTCTAAACGAACCACAGATCTCCTGGAACGTTTTGAGATGCTCCCTGGCATCTTCTGTCGCAGAACCACTAAACTGTCTGGCGTTGTTGAGCATACTGAACATGACAGGTTTAAGCTCGAAGTTGTCAACGTCAATATCCGGCAGCGTGGTCTCCAGCTCTACATGATCGTTCAGCATGTAGTCACGACATGACCGTCGTCCATCTGCCGCGGGCGGGTCGCCGACAGGCGGTATAATTCCACCAGCGGGCTGATTTCGGGCCATCTGCTCTAGCTGTTCCTCGAGGTATTCGTTTCTGTCTAAAAGTCGGTGAAGTTGTTTCTTGAGATTGAAGGAACGTTCAACCTCCGGATCTAATGGATACTCAGGATCTTCACCTCTTTTGGATCTGCACATAAACAAGAAAACCTCGTGAAAAGCGAGAGTTGAAAGCACAAACGAATAATTAAAGAAAAGAAAAAATAAAAACAAAAATAAAAATAAAAATAAAAGCGAAAAGTGCAAGAAAAGAAAGATGTAGTTATGTTGCCAATCCCCGGCAACGGCGCCAAAAACTTGTTGCGTGTAAAATAGTCTATCGCAATTGTAGTGCAAGTGTACACGACGCAAGTAGTAAAGTGATACGAAGTATCGGATATCGTCTCCACAGGGATTGGGTTAATAGCTTCACCTAAATTTACTGCACGAAGTAAAAGAGATATTTTAAAAAAGTTGTCACGAAAATATTGAAGAAAACGTAAATAAAAGAATTGAGATATCAAGATAGAGAGAATGGGCTGGTATTGAATTGCTCAGTAGTGCAGGTATTGAATTGCTTAGGAACTCCAGTTCTGTCGTCGCGCCCGTCGCCGACAGCACCTGTCGTGGCGGCTGTCCGTTAGCTGTCGCGGCAGCGAACACACCAACTCCGTACTTCAAGTTTAGCAAGAATCCCAGATCTGCCTTGGCCTATCCCTAGGTCCAAGTCTGTCGATGATCACGTCTTTGATGATACCTCCCGGCGTGAATCGAAGGATGAACACCGATGTGTATGAATTCTTCTTTAGCCAGTTAACCTCGCCCTATCCCTAGGCACGAGATGGTTCAACTATAAACTAGAGAACGCGCTCTTATCTCTTTCGTATACTTAACTCTCCCGATGCTAAGTAAATAGATAACCTCACAATGCTCTCCCGATGCTCTTGCAAGATATTAAAACCAAGATAAGGGAACTTGAAGTTTATTTTATTGAACTTGGAAAATCCTAAAACAAAACAACCCTTGCAACTACTTTACAAAACAACCCGTGGCCCTAGGGGGAATTTAGAACATGTCGGTGACAGGTAAACGGCAGAGGGGTTTAGGTTATCGGTTATGGGGTAGAATGAGGGATATCCTCTCTAGGTTAAATCTATGCCCTTATATAAGCTTTGGGCTCAAGTATTCTAAGTTAACAAGGATTACAACTTTAATGAAAGGTAAAATTCTAATAAATGCTAAATCTCTAAGGATTCCTACTTTTCAGCCGCCTCCTTGTTTCATGGGAATTCCTCTCCTTGAGCTTTGGCTTGACATATCTTTTGATCCGGGGCTTGGAAAAATATTTGGCTTTCACACGACAGACGAGCAGATTTTTCTCTATCTATCGAGGTCCACTTTACTTTTCCTCTTCATAAAGTTGCTGTCACCTTGCTGTCACGACAGCTCCATGACAGGTTCGTCTTCGTCGTCTGCTTGTTCAGTTCAGCTTCTCTGCTTCTCTGCCCTGCGCCTGCCTTCCGCATCGACTATGGCAGCAACCTGCAAAATACGCCATCTTTTAGTAGAATCCGTGCTTTTTATATATTTGTGATGTTTTATTGTAAACTGACCTAAATGCAATGCAATGATGCTTGAATGTAGCAGAAATATGGGTTAAAAAGGGTGTAAATAATAGAACTTTTACACACTCAACACTTGCAACCAAAAGGATGAAAATAGCTAATGTTAGGCTTTTTAGATTTTACAATCTCATAAGGTGTTTTCTTTAAAAATGGCCTAATCATTACTTGGTTAAAAATATAGCAAGCGGTGTTTGTGGCTTCCGCCCAAAAATATTTAGGTAAATTATTTTCACAAAGCATGGTTCTAGCCATTTCTTGTAAAGTTCTATTTTTCCTATCAACTACCCCATTTTGTTGAGGAGTTCGAGGAGCCGAAAAATTGTGGCTAATACCATTTTCATTCAAAAACTCTTCAAACCCTAAATTTTGAAACTCGGTTCCATGATCACTTCTAATATGAGAAATTCTAAGTTCAAGATCATTTTAGGTTAGTTTTGAAAATGTGATGAATTTTTCTAAAGCCTCATCTTTAGTACTTAAAAATAGAACCCAAGTAAATCTAGAAAAATCATCAACAAGAACAAATGCATAAGATTTACCACCCAAGCTCATAGTCCTAATTGGCCCAAATAAATCCATATGGATAAGTTGTAAACATCTACTTGTAGAAACATCATTAATGGATTTAAAAGAAGACTTATGTTGTTTACCCTTAGAGCATGCATCACAAATTTTATCGTTTGAGAACTTAATCTTGGGTAAATCTCTAACTAGATCAAGGGAAACTAGTTTCTCTAAAACACTAATGCTAGCATGTCCTAGTTTCCTATGCCACAACCATGCATCATTTTCATTTTGTGCTACCAAACATGCATGAGATGTATGTATGTCATCTAGATGCACCATGTATATGTTACCTATGCGATGACCTATGAGCATATTATTATTAGATTTAATGTCAACAATTTTGCACCCATTTTTATCAAATAAAACATTAAATCCTTTATCACACAATTGACTTATGCTCAACAAGTTATGTTTAAGACCATCGACATACAAGACATTTTCAATAAGAATAGAAGAGTGATTACCTATGAAGCCAATACCTTTAATGTGGCCTTTGGAGTTGTCACCAAATGTCACCACTCCTCCACTTTTTGGCTTTAGATCCATGAATCTACTCTTGTCTCCGGTCATATGCCTCGAGCATCCACTATCAAGGTACCAAGAGTTTTGACTTTGTGCTTTGGCCTTATAGCGATGCTCCCCCTACAAACAAAGATATTAAACTTTTGTTTTTGGTACCCAAATCATTTTGGGTCCATGAGTGTTAGCTCCCAATAACTTGGTTCCCTTAGGAATCCAAGATGGCATAGCAACAATGTTATTAGATTTTACAAGTTCTTTAGGAACCCATACACTTCTAATCCTTTTAGTTCTACCATGTCTAAGAAAGCTACCTTGTTTGTAGTAATTAGTGTTTTTCCTAGGTTGGTTTGTTTTTGAAGATTCACCTATTTCATGCTTCACACTACCAACATTTTTAAAAGACTCTTTGAGCTTGTTAAGCTCATCTAATACCTTTTGGTGTTCACTATTACATTGAGAAAGAAGATTATTAAGGTCAATATCTTCATCTTGGAAGAATTTTAGTTCATCTTTCAACCCTAATATCTTTTTCTCAAATTTTAAATTAGCTTGAGAAAGTGAGTCATTTTTATCATTTAGTTCCAAAATAATTTTCTTATTCCTAATGACTGACTCCTTGTATTTCTCAACTAATTCATCATAGACCTCTTGCAACTCATCATATGCATCATTTAATTCATCATATGTAAATTCTAAAGATGATGAGTTAGAGGTTACCATGGAGGAATCTTCCTCAAGTGCCATGAGGCAAAGGTTGGCTACTTCTTGTTCATCATCCTCGGAAGACTCCTTATCACTCCAAGTAGCAAGCTTGGCTTTGAGCTTCTTCTCAAAGCCCTTCTTCTTGAGTTGAGGGCACTCCGAACGTATGTGGCCGAGTTTATTGCACTCGAAGCAAATGATTTGATCCCTTGCTTCTTCTTTGTTTTTACCTTTGAAGTCCATCTTTCTTTGAATTTTTCTTCCCTGGTTGGACATCATAATGCGTGAGAATCGTTTGGCTATAATAGCCAATTCTTCTAGCTCATCCTCCTCACTAGAAGAGCTCTCCTCAAGTAATGAAGCTTTGAGAGCTATTCCCATCTTCTTCTTCTTTTCCACCTCTAGCTTTTCTACTCTTTTCTCTTCCTTCTTCTTCTCTTCTTCCCTTCCTTGCTTCATCATCTCATGAGTAAGGAGAGAACCCACTAGCTCATCAAGCTTTAAAGTCTTCAAATTTTTGGCTTCTATGATGGCGGTTCTCTTCCCATCCCAAGATTCGGGAAGTGAGTAGAGTAACTTCCGGACAATCTTGTCTTCAGTATAGTCTCTCCAAATCCTTTGAGCCTATTGACTATGGTTGAGAAGCGATCAAACATCTTGGACACCGTCTCATCGGGCTCCATCTTGAAATTCTCATAACTAAGATTGAGAGTTCCAATCTTAGTTTCCTTGACATCGTTGGTTCCCTCATAGGTGGTCTCAAGAGTATCCCACACTTCTTTGGCACTCTCAATGGATGAGACTTTGGAGTAGATGTCCGGACCAAAAGAACAAAAGAGCATGTGAAGAGCTTTGTCATTTATTTGTATCTTCTTCCTCTCTTCTTCACTCATCTCCATCTTTTTCTTGAAAACCATCTTCCCTTCACTATTTTGATTCAATGGAATGTAGGGGTCATCTTCAATGACATGCCAAATCAAGTAATAGTTGGACTTGATGAAGAGGCGCATCCGATTCTTCCAAAACAGATAGTTGTCGCCATTGAAGAAAAGTGGTTTTGTAGTGGATTGAGACTCATACATGCTCGAACCGGAGGTAGATGCCATATCTTGATTTTTGGATGATCACACTCTTCCTAGAAACTCCTCATGTGGTTGTTAATCCTCAAAGAGGTAGGCTCTAATACCAATTGTTGAGTGGATCGAATGATCGAAATAAACCAAGAGGGGGGTGAATTGGATTTTTAAAGTTCTTAGTGGTGGAATTTGCAAATAAAAATGGTAGACAAGGAATTTTAGAGTGGTTCAAGTTCCAAATTAACTCTATATCCACCACCTTATCTTCACTAAGGATTTGCAACAATTCCACTAATTGATTTTCCCCTTTTCTAGGCTAAGGAGGTAACCCTTAAAATTTTCGGTCAAATTTTCTACCCAATCCTCACACAATTGAAACAAAGAAGTTGTTGGCTAAAACAAGTATCTCTCAATACACAATATAGCCCAATTACAAGCACTCAACCCAATTGAAATGATAAGAATGAAAAATACAATTGGGGTTACAAGACAATAATGGGATTTAGGCACAAATGCTTGGATTTGATGTTTGAATGTTTGCTTTAGGATCAATAGTTGTTGCTGAAGCTTTTAGAGGTCCCTTTTATACCTTCTCATTGAATTCTAGCCGTTGTGGTTGTTGCATTCATCAATAGAGCCGTTGGGGGTGTTATCTTCCCTTCATAAATGCAGTCTGCAACCAACCGTTTCGAAACGCCCAAACCTATTTCGAAACATACCAAAATAGAAAGAACTGTTGGGGTGCATTAAAGAGCCCGTATCGAAACGATTAGACTTTTTTTGATACGCTAAGAACCGTTTCGAAACATTTTGCCACTGTCAAGGATCGTATCGAAACGACTTGAGATCGTTTCGATACGCCTTAACTATTTTTTTAAAATAAGTTAAAAACATTCAACAGTCATATTTTTCAAATCAATTTTAAAGCCGTTTCGAAACATTGGATGTTGTTTCGATACGGTGTCTCAATGTTCTTAAGCCGTTTCGAAACTTGTTTCGAAACACAGATTGGTAGTGTTGAAATCGTTTCGATACCCGTTTCAAAACATGAACTCACAGTTTCAAAATTGTTTCGAAACGCCTAAGGCCGTTTCGAAACGGTGACTCGAAAATCACTGTTTAGGCTTTGAGAACACTTAGAAAACATTTGATAAATTTAGTTTTTAACTTAGGCAAATTGTTTAAAACATATAGAGAGGTTTGAGGACTTAAAAATTCGTTTTCACATTTTCAATTTAGTCCTTAGGTTCTTTAGTTATATCAAAATTAAAATATCGGTTTCCAAATATATATATATATATATATGCATATAAGTAGCGGTGTGTGCGCGCTCACACACATATATATATACATAGGGTTGGGTGGTGCACATATTTATTCCAATTTTTAACGGCTTTCTATATGCATATAGGTAGAGTGGATCGTTGAATCGATAAATTCCAAGAGGGGGGTGAATTGGATTTTTAATTTGGTTGGTAGTGAAGTGATAAAACTCCAAATGAACTCTGAATCCACTACCTTAGCTCCCACTAAGGATTTTCCAAACAACTTCACTAGTTGATCTTTCCCTCTTCTAGGCTTAGGAGGAAACCTTTACACAAATGGTCAATTTTCTACCCAAAATTGACCAAACCCTCTCACAAGTGTACAAAGAAGAATGTGGCAAATAAAATTTATCTCTCAAGACTTATATTGCCGAAATTATAAGCACACAACTCAATTGAATCTGAAAAATAGAAAATTACAAGGATTGACAATTGGGATTTTACAAGGATATTGGAATTTAATCACTTGAGCTTGGATTTGATGTAGGATTGTTTCTCTTAGGATCAATAGTTGTTGTTAGTTTTTTATAGACTCTCTTTTATACCTTCTCATTCAATTCTAGCCGTTGGGGTGGTTGCCATCATCAATATAGCCGTTTGGATGCAATCTTCCCACCATAAATGCGCTTCTGCAACTACCCATTTCGAAACACATGTACCTGTTTCGAAACGGACCAAAATAGAAATAGTCGTTGGGGTGTAATTAAGATACCGTATCGAAACGGATACGATCGTTTTGATACGCTAAGAGCTCGTTCCGAAACGGCTTGATACTATTTCGCAACAATTTAAAACTGTCAAAACTCGTATCGAAACGTGCTTAAATCGTTTCGATACATCTTAACTGTTTTGTTAAAATCAGTTATAAAATTGCATTGGTCATAAATTTTAAATCCAAGTTCAAATCTCGTTTCGAAACATTCGAGATCGTTTTGATACAGTCGTATCGAAACAGATCTGCTCGTTCCGTTGTTCTTCATCCATTTCAAAACATAGTGTCATGTTTCGATATTATCGTATCGAAACAGGAAGACTCGTTCAAAAACCAAATTTAACAGTTTCAACACGTTCCGAAACACCTAAGGGCTGTTTCGAAATAGTGACTCAAAAATCACTGTTTTGACTTGGAAAACACTTAGAAAAATTTGTATAACCATTTGGTTTTGACTTGGCCACTTTTCTTAAAAGTTTTGGGACGTTTTGAGGACTTAAAATTTATTTTCTATATTCAGTTTAGTCCTTAAATCATTTGTTATATAAAAATCAATTCTTTGGTTTTACAATCTCCCCCTTTTTGATATAACAAAATCAAGTATAAATTTTAAAGTGTTTTGAAATCTTTGAAAAACTTTTAACTCCCCCTCAATTTAAGATAGATTTTAAAGTTTTGAAAATTTGAAATTTAAAGCACTTGAAACTTAAAAACAAACTTAAAAACACTTAGGCTCTTAGGAATTACTTCTCCCCATTTTTGTTATATCAAACATATAATCAAGGCTAAATGAGAATAAAAGAGGCATAAATCATAAACCAAACAACATAATAGCAAAGCATAGGTCTTAAAACAAAAAACAGAGATAGGTGCATGAACTCAATCCTAATATGACAAAATAAAATGATATGCAATAAAACTAACGTGCCTCATCGTCTTCATCGCCTCCAAGCTCATCCAAGAAATCATCCTTGTCCTTCTCTTGATCCTTGCGAAAATGCCTCCAATCACCATAGAAGTTGGTGAAGGAGAGATCCATGGATGATTATTGGGTTTCGAGGGAGGTAAGGCGACTCTCTATGAACACGATCCTCCAAAGATGTGAATCGAGTGCCGATAGCTACAAACCCGGAAGCCATGTTTGTGTCCATGGTGTTGAACTTCTCGGTGAGGAAGGACATGAGAGCATCATTGTTAGGAGCCACAATGGGAACTTGAACTTGTGGTTGAGGCTCTTCTTGAGGCGCTTGAGCTCTACGATCAACTCGAGTCCATTCACCATTAGTGTATCAAAATCCAGACCTTACGAGAGAAGACTCACCAAGCTTTTGATTGTGTTGTTCTGGAAAATCGTATGAGACATAAAGGTCAAGGTGAACAAAAATCTAGCTCAAAGTTGTCCCATAGGTGAAAGAGGTGATGGAGTCGGATTGACGATGCCTAACTAGATGGATTATCTCGGCAAACATTATCTTCACCAAGTTAGGTTGTTGTTCTTGTCGAAAACACTCTAGCCAAAAGGTGTCAACTTGATGGATATGGGCAAATTTTCCTCCGGATGGGCGAAAGAACCAAGACATGATTAAGTGCAAGAAACGGTCTTGGGCATCCAAAGTGAGAACCAATCCAGTTCGATATCCAAAGGTGGATTCATCCTCAATACCCTCATTAACAAGCCCAAGAACGATCACTAAGGTGGATGGTTCAATGTGAAACTTCTTTCCCAAGATGTAAGACTCGATATCAATAACTTCAGAATGATCGACATTGCTAATAAGATGAGCATTGGAGTAGAAAAGAAATACCATGTTTTTGTAGACAATGTCGGGAATATTCATGAAGCTTAGGAAACCCAACGTTGCAAAAGAGGTAGGTACTTAAAGTAGAAACGCTCGAAATCAAGGAATGTCATGTCTACAACTCTCTCTCGTCGAACAAAAACATCTTGAAGAATTTTAAACCGATTCCTAGCCTCTTGGTTTCTAAAACTTTTGGCATAAATGAGGGTAAGGTTTGGACGAACATCGTCACCGGGGTTCGAACCTTCACCCCTTCAGTCTTTCTTTTCTTTTGCAAAGCCATTAAAAAAACACCTAAAAACAAAGCAAGCAATAAAATTTAAGTGTATGCATTAAATCTTAATTCGATACAATAAGAATCATATTAAGGTTTTTTAAAAACACTTTGAAAGCATATACATAAAAATAAAATTTTGATGAAAACAGATTTGAAAAATAGTGTTAAAAAATACGATTAAAATAAAATATATTCAAACAAAAAAAATTTGAGATTTGAAAAAAATTTACAAGATTTTGAAAACCCATAATGTGAAACAAGTATTCTATACAAAACTATAATTTTTTTATCATAATGTTCGAGTGAAATTAAAAGAAAAAGAAAAAGATAGAAAATACCTCAAAGATGGGATTTTGGAGGAATTTGTGGACGAAATTGCAAAAAATTGATGAAGCTTGCTTAGATTGATGTTTAGGAGTAAAAGTCCTCAAGTTTTGATGAAAACCAAAGAGATTTGAATGGGTTTTTATAGATGAAATCGGTCTAGGGTTTTGAGGGTTTTGGGGTTTAATTAAAAGACTCTTTAAGCATTTAAAACCCTTTAAATTTGGCTTTTCCGGATACGCGTTTCGAAACATGAGAGATCGTTTTGAAACAGGCATACCGAAACGTATACGAACGTTTCGAAACTTATTAACATTTTCGATATAGGTTTGACTGTATCGAAGCACAAGAGTTTCCCATATCGAAACGAAGAGGGGCCACTTTGATACAAATTTTAACAAAACCAAAACGTTTCGAAACCCTTGGGAGCGTTTCGAAACAACTTGATCCATATGTGTTCTTTAGAGGCAGCCCGTATCGAAATAGGATGATCCGTTTCGATACCAATAGCCTTGGAAGAGTAAATAAGGCTTTAAAATGCATAAAAATCGAACTTTGATTGAACCTAGATGCATGAATGAGATGAATAAGCATGTTTAACATATCAAAACATAAACATACTCCCCCTAACTATAAGCAAAGATGTAATTAAAATCAAAAAACACATAAGCATGGGATTTAACAAGAATTCAAGAAATTTTAAGCAAAAAGGTCCTAAAAGGTCAAGATAGGCTAGTTAGACATAACTCTCTCCTAAGGGGCCAAAAACGCTTTTTATCTAGAGGTTTGGTAAAGATGTCCGCTAATTGATTTAAGGTGTCTACATATTCTAAAACAAAATCTTCCTTAAAGACATGATCTCTAATGAAATGATGCCTTATTTCTATGTGTTTGGTTCTAGAGTGTTGGATGGGATTTTTGGTAAGACATATGGCACTAGTGTTATCACATTTAAGGGGTATGGTGTCTACCTCAATTCTATAGTCTAAGAGTTGTTGTTTCATCCAAAGGAATTGAGCACAACAACTCCCTAAAAATATGTACTCCGCTTCGGTGGTAGATAAATCTACATTATTTTGTGTCTTAGAGAACCAAGATATGAGCATACTACCTAGGAATTGACAAGCGTCGGAAGTACTTTTCCTATCTATCTTACAAACCCCATAATTCAAATCTAAATAAGCATGAAGATTAAAGGTTGAGTCTCTAGGATACCAAAGGCCTAAACAAAGAGTATCTCTAAGGTACCGAAAGATCCTTTTAATGGCTATAAGGTGTGACTCTCTAGGACTAGCTTGGAACCTAGCACACAAGCAAACACTAAATAATATATTCGGTCTACTTGCGGTAAGGTAAAGTGAAAAACTAATGTTTTGATATAATAATTGAAAAATAGTTTTGGACTAAATTGAAAAGATTTCAAAATTGCCTTTAAGCCCAAACAACTTGAAAATAAGTTTGTGGATGTTTTTAATGGTTTTGGCAAGGTTTAAAACATTTTTAAGTAGCCAAACTAGGGTTTTTAAGGTACCTGTTTCGATACAGGGTAACTTCTTTCGAAATTGTTTGAAACTGCTAAAACCCGTACCGAAACAGAGCTTGCCTATTTCGATACAGAGGGTTTTCGTTTCGCAACACCCCTGTGATGTTTCGATACGCCCAATGGTCAAAATCTCCCAAACGGTCGAATTTTCCCAACGACTTTTTAAATGCAGCTCAACGGTCACTCGTACCGAAACAATTTGTAACCGTTTCGATACAGCCAATGGCATTTTGATATGGATTTTTGCATAAGGCTTCAACGGCTAGTTCTGAAGAAGGTCGTTCTGATACGGGCTCG
Organism: Hibiscus tridactylites; assembly: GCA_958450335.1. Taxonomy (NCBI): domain Eukaryota; kingdom Viridiplantae; phylum Streptophyta; class Magnoliopsida; order Malvales; family Malvaceae; genus Hibiscus; species Hibiscus tridactylites. The sequence continues at coordinate 51,011,610 of OY288285.1, forward strand.
CATGTTCCGAAACGAACACCACCAGAACTATAATTAATGTGGGAAATAAAGTCTCCAACGGCTCCAAAACATCCCCAACGGCTAGTAATGGCCACAAACTCAATTGAGACTATAAGTTGAAGGGTGGAACACTTGAAGAATATGAGAGACAACATCCAAGCAATATGGTCAAGAGAATTAGAGTCTAAATCTTTATTTAACTTTTCTTTTGTACATAGTTTTTAGAGAGTGAGCTTTATTGTAAATCCTTGTACTCTTATGAGCTTAAATTTGTGTAAACACCCACCTTGTGAGGTATTAAGTTTACCAAACAAATCCATTGTAAAAGGAGAGGTTCTAGTTTATCCTTGAGAGAAAAACTAGAGTTGGTTCTATCTTAGCCAAGTTCAAAAGATAGGGTTGTAACGGTTTCCTCCTAAATCGGGAAAAGGGGACGAATTCATTGTTGAGTGAATTAGAAAATCCTTAGTGGTGTGCTAAGTTAGTGGATGTAGGTGCTTGTTAGAAGGCCGAACCACTCTAAAATCATTGTGTCACTTGTCTACCTTTATTTCGATTTTAGCCAATTCAACCACCAAACTTTTACAACTCTTCTTGACGGTTTTGGTGATCGATTCGAGCGTGCTACAAACCCAACATAAAGCAAAGACCCAATCATAGAACGATAAAGCTTAGAGTCAACACACTTACCTCCTTCATCTTTGTCAAGCTTTGTGGATGAGCTCATTGGTGTAGCTTGAGGCTTTGCTTGCTCCAAGCCAAACTTCTTGAGCATATCTTTGATGTACTTAGCTTGATTGATGAAGAGGCCATCCTTCCTTTGATTGATTTGGAGTCCCAATAAGAATGAGAGCTCCCCCATCATGCTCATTTCAAATTCACCTTGCATCAACTTAGAAAAAATGTGACAAAGCAACTCATTAGTAGAACCAAAAATAATATCATCAATATAAATTTGAACTACTAAGATATCTTTGCCATTGTTTTTAATAAATAGTGTTGTGTCCACCTTTCCTTTTTCAAAACCTTTTCCAACTAGAAAACTTGATAATCTTTCATATCAAGCTCTAGGAGCTTGTTTTAAACCATATAAAGCTTTTGACAATTTGAAAACATGGTTTGGAAAAATTGGATCTTTAAAACCCGGTGGTTGTTCCACATACACTCCTTCTTTTATAAAGCTTGAAATCATGATAACATGCAAATGCAAGTAACATCCTAATTGCTTCCATTCTAGCTACGAGTGCATAGGTTTCATCAAAATCAATTCCCTCTTCTTGAGTGTAACCTTGAGCAACAAGCCTAGCCTTGTTTCTCACTATGTTACAACTCTCATATAGTTTGTTTCTAAAGACTCATTTAGTTCCTATAGTAGATTTGTTTCTAGGCCTATCAACTAATGTCCATACTTTACTTCTCTCAAATTGGTTTAACTTATCTTGCATGGCCATAATCCAAAAGTCATCTTTTAATGCCTCTTTAACATTCTTAGGCTCAATGCATGAGATAAAAGAAACATTATTAAGCATTTTTAGAGAAGAACGAGTAGTTACCCCCTTGGATGGACCACCCAAGATCTCACCACCTTTGATATAGTTGTACTCCCTTGGGTAGCTCACTTCCTTTTCCTCAATAGATATATCTTGCAATGCTTCTAGAGGCGGTTCTTGTGCTTCTTCCTCTTTGGTTGGAATCTCATTCATCTTTGATGATTCTCCACCATCATTGGCTTCAATGATCCCTACATCATCATCATCACAAGAATCCTTCCTCGCAATGAGGTTATTATCGAAAACCACATGAATAGATTCCTCTACAACTAAAGTTCTTTTGTTAAACACGCGATAGGCTTTAGAGTTTAAAGAGTAACCTAGAAAAATAGCTTCATCACTCTTTGCATCAAATTTACCTAAATTATCCTTTCCATTGTTTAAAACAAAACACTTGCAACCAAAATGATGAAAATAGCTAATGTTAGGGTTTTTAGATTTTAAAATCTCATAAGGAGTTTTCTTCAAAATAGGCCTAACCATTACTCGGTTTATAACGTAGCAAGCGGTGTTAGTGGCTTCCACCCAAAAATACTTAGGTAAATTATTTTTACAAAGCATAGTCCTAGCCATTTCTTCTAAAGTTCTATTTTTCCTCTCAACTACCCATTTTGTTGAGGAGTGTGAGAAGCCAAAAAATTATGGCTAATCCCATTTTCATTAAAAAAGTCTTCAAAACCCATATTTTGAAATTCGGTTCCATGATCACTTCTAATATGTTAAATTTTAAGTTCAAGATCATTTTGGGTTATTTTTGAAAATGTGATGAAGTTTTCTAAAGCCTCATCTTTGGTGCTTAAAAAGAGAACCCAAGTATACCTAGAGTAATCATCAACAAGTACAAATGCATATGATTTCCCACCCAAGCTAGAAGTCTTAATTGGCCCAAAGAGATCCATATGGATCAGTTGCAAACATCTACTTGTAGAAATATCATTAATGGACTTGAAAGAGGGTCTATGTTGTTTACCTTTAGCACATGCATCACAAATTTTATCTAATGAGAACTTGAGCTTAGGTAGGCCTCTAACTAGATTAAGGGAAACTAATTTTTCTAAAACGCTAATGCTAGCATGTCCTAGTTTCCTATGCCATAACCATGCATCATTTTCATCTTGTGTAACTAAGCATGCATGAGATGTATGAATGTCATCTAGATGCAACATATAATATTGCATATGCGATGACCAATGAGCATTGTTTTGTTAGATTTAATGTCTACTATTCTACACCCATTTACATAAAATATGACATTAAACCCTTTATCACATAATTGACTAATGCTCAACAAATCGTGTTTTAGACCATTGACATACAAGACATTTTCAATAAGTATGGAAGAGTGATTACCTATGGAGTCAATACCTTTAATGTGGCCTTTGGAGTTGTCACCAAAAGTTACTACTCCTCCACTTTTTAGCTTTAATTCCATGAATCGACTCTTGTCTCCGGCCATGTGTCTCGAGCATCCACTATCAAGGTACCATGAATTTTGACTTTGTGCTTTGGCCTTGTAGCAATGATCCCCCTACAAACAAAGAGTTTAAACTTTGATTTTTGGTACCCAAATCATTTTGGGTCCATGAGTGTTAGCTCCCAAAAGCTTGGTTCCTTAGGAATCCAAGATGACAAGGCATTAGCATTATTATATTTTACAAGTTCCTTAGGAACCCATACACTTCTAATCCTTTTAGTCCTAGAGTGCCTATAGGAGCCACTTTGTTTGCAGTTCAAATTCTTTCTTTTTGTAAAGTTGGTTTTTGAAGATTCACCCTTTTCAAGCTTTGAAGAACTAACACTTTTGAAAGAATTTTTGAGCTCATTGAGCTCATTCACCATTTTTTGGTGTTCATCATTACATTGAGAATGAATTTTGTTTAAATCAATATTTTCTTTTTCAAAGAACTTTAGATCATCTTGCAAGCTTAAAACCTTTTTCTCAAAATCTGAGTTAGTTTTAGATAGTAAATCGTCCGTCCGGCTTGGATGGAATTTTCTTATGAACAAAAGATTATATGTGAAAGAATTTTTTCTTACAACGTTCAGCATAATTGTATAACAGCCGGTTTAGCAGTTCTATTTTACCAATAGGATGCTGCTGCAGGTTTTGCAGTTCTATTTTACCAACAGGATGCTGCTGACGATCAATGGGTTTGGTCACTTTGGCTAAAGAATTGAAAGAAGAGGGCTTAACAAAATTATCGATTATGCGAATCAGTGGATCAAGAGTGTTGCTTCTATTTAACAACGAAATTTCTAGAAGTCAGACGCTAAAGATAGGGATTTTGCTTAAATGGTTTAGTGAAGTGAGAGAATGGGATCGTGCGAGTGATAGAGGTAACCGATGAGTGTAGATTTCAATTCAAGGAATGCCGATGCACACTTGGTCGAAGAAGTCTTTTAAGAATGTGGCGGTAGTATGGGGATGAATGTTAAAGTGAGAGGAGTCGACAATGGAACCCACTTCGTTTGAAAGAGGACAAGTGTTGATAGAGATAGAGCAATCGGAAAAATTGAAAGGACAAATGATTTCAAAGTTGGGGATAAAATATTCAATGTACGTGTGCTTGAATTTGAACCGATGATGGCTTATCCGAGATGTTGTAGTTGTATTGAGGAAAATGATTCGGAAAGCTTGGAAGAGGACATGGATGTAACGACCAAAAAAAAGGAAATGAAAAGGAAAATGGCAACCAAGGGGTTTCAAAACCATGACCTTGGCCACATGAGCTGGTGACTTAACCAACTGAACTAAGAGAGCTCTTGGTTAGTTATTGCACTAGGGTAAATATAAATTAATGCTTAAAGTTATCAAAAAATAATAAAATAATTAAAATATCCTACCTAACCCATTATTTTTTCTTTTCTTCAAATCAACCACTCATTTCCCCAAAACCTAATATTGACCCCTTATCCTTTTACCCCTTTCGAGATCACCGGCCGTCGCATCGTTTCCCCTACCGCCGCGCCGTGTCACGCACTGCCGTCACCAGTCAAGCCGTCTTGACGTCCCGAGCAAAATCTCTCAACCCTCTCGCACAACCACCGCTCCGTTCGTTGACAATCGAAGAAGAAAGGTTCGTCGAACCTAGGGTTGAAGTCGTTCGGGTTTTCGTCAATTTCGGCGCCAATAAGCGTTCGTTCGCCGCGTTGTTACCGTGAGCGAGCTCCCTATCGCGAGGCGAATAAAACCCTACCAGTTACACAGCCGCTTGACACCGTTTGAATCCTCGTCGGAGATCTCCCACGTTCGTCCATTTTAGGGTAAGTTTGGTTGAATTCCGATTTGTTCCCAAGTTAGAGGATGTGTGGGTTGTGAAATCGGGGGAAATTGTGCATTTTGGACCATTTTTGGCCATTTTTGGTTGTGCGTGGCAACCACGCGCCGCCTCGGGGTGAATTCTGGCCACCTTGAATGGTGGCCTATGAACCGAGTTGGCCGGACCAGCCTTGGAACGGTCTGACCCTTGAATCGAGCCACCTAAACCCAGCCCAGCTCCTAAACCGGTTCGAACCGAAAGTAAATAAACTCGGCCTTAATTGTTCGGCCGACCCGTTGACCGAGTCAGCTATCCGAGTTAACTCAGTGAGTCAACTCGCCGAGTCAGTGTTGACTTTGACCGATGACGTCAGTGTTGACTTTGACCAAAAAGTCAACTTTTCCTGAAAAGTCCTTTCTTATGTTTTTCGATGTCCTGAGTCCGATTTTGAAGCTCGTTTCCTTAATTTCTAACCCGAACGCCTCCGAATTGGACCTTGAACTGAAGTTTTCTTATGTGTTTTATTAATCAATTATGAGCAATGTGAATAAGGACTGAAATTGGAATTTGTGCGATTGAAGGTATTCACAGTTCCTTGTATTCGAGATGTTGAGGACATCACATTCGGGTTTGAGAGTGATCAAATGGAGTATCATGGTTGACCGGTATAGCAAAGATTAAAGGTAATACATTAGTGCCTATTGTATGCTTTATGAACATGTCGGTATTCGTTTGATGCATGCATAAATACGATGAAGAGTGATGTTAGCTCTATTTAAGTCAAACCGGATATGAAATTGAGTATGATAACCTAGATAAGATTGAAATGCTCGAACGAGAAAGTTAATAAATGTAAGGATCTAGAGTCCAATAAATAATTAATAAGGCAACTAATCTCTAAATCTGATTATTAGTGTCAAATGATTAAATGATAAAAATATTTGGATATGAAATTATGAAAATGCCCTTAAGGTATGAGAATGACCAAAATACCCTTGGAATTGGAAGCAATCTAGGAATTTATACCATATATGGTAAAACAACATGATTCATCTAAAAACCTCGAACTACTTGGAAAGTTATGGTAACACGATTTAAACCTTTGAGGTTGTAAGGTGTTAGGTTTCCTTGAATTTGGAATGAATCTCCGAATATAGATTTATGAGAAACGACTAAAAGATTTGGAAATACTGTTATGATTAAATTAATCGGAAAGATCGTATTGACCAAAAAGGATGAAGTGTCCTCAGGCACCGCGGTTTGCAAATTAACTAGAATGATGGATAAACCTTTGAGTTCTGAAATGAATGAAGTGGTTGGAGGTACCGAAATTACTTGAATGGCTGAAACACCCACGAGTACTTAATTGATTGAAATACTATAGATGGTTCAATTGACAGGAATGATGGATATCTCGAGCTTCAAAATGACTGAAATACCCCTTTGACTAAAATAAGTAAATTGCCTCTGATAAAATTCTGGAAATGCCAATAAAGCTAAAAATGACTGAAATGCCCCTAAGGGATGAAAGTTTTTTCACACAAAATATAAGTTCGACTACTCTGTGGCAAGTCCTGTGGTGAAATATGAAAGCAACCGTTCAGATATACGATACAGCCGGATACATTAGAAGGGTTGGTTAGTACTACGAGGTTGGAATATGTTAGTTCGAAAGGTTTTGGAGGCTCGGTTAACTTCTGGAAATCTTAATTATTGTAAACCGTCATTTTATCATCATTAGGCTAAATTACAAAATCACCAAAGATAGTTAAATGACCAAAATGCCCTTGTTGGCCAAAGTAATCAACATAGCCTTGAATGTATCTAATATCGTGAAAGATCTTGACATAGAAATCTATAAATGCCTGGTTGGAATCCTAATGAGCAAATAGAATTCTCGAGCCACTATTTATGCCTTGTTGGTATAAATTACCAAAATGTCCATGTATGATAAAATGATCATAATGCCCTTGTAGGCTTAAATGACTAAATTACTCATGATATATCTAAACTCTCAAGATCTTGATGCATCAACTCTTGAATATCTGGTTTGAATCGTTAGTACGAACCCCCTTTTAATATGGGAATCGTTTCAAAAATTCGTTCAAATTGTCAAAAGTTTAATGTGTTCCCTTCCGTAAATGCCAAGTATCTCCAAGAATTAAGTTGTTCCACCTAGTGTGTTCCATGTATGCTACACGACTGTTTTTGCATATTGATTTACATGGTATAATACCGATCACGTGCCCATGACTGGCATACTTGAATTCACAAGAACATGACTTGTTTTCTAAATTAAGCATGATCGTACTGTATTTCTGATATATGCTTATGCACTCGATATGACAAACTTGCTATATGGATAATGTATTACTGAAAAATACTGTTATTGATTTATGAACTATACATGATCTGATTCACTGGGGCACTTGGGATATGATATGAAGTTACTGACGACTCAGCCCTGATCCAGCTTGTAAGTCTGCCCGTTTTCGGTTCCTATGCTTCGGCTAGGTCCGCCCGTTTTCGGTTCCTATGCTTTGGCTAGGTTTTCCCGTTTTCGGTTCCTATGCTTCAGCTAGGTCTGCCTGTTCCGGTTCCTATGTTTCGATTAGGTCCGCCCGTATTCGGTTCCTATGCTTCGGCTAGGGCCGCCCGTATTCTAAGGTATTCCTTAGGATGGTACCCACACCCAATGTGCTCCGGTTAATTCTTGTACATGATACCGCACTAGGGAAACTATATACTAGAGTATGGTTGGAGGGTAAATAAAGAATTAAAATGAACTTTACTTCTACTTGAAACAAATGTATTTGAAATAAAAAGGTTTACTGCATTGTTACATTTCATGCATTATGTAACACCCCAATTTTGGGCTTAGAAGTTAGGGTCTGAATCGGACCGGTCTGAGAAACGGTTCGAATATAAAAGGAGGTTTTAAGGAACGCCTAGTTTGGGATGCTTTAAAAATATAGAAAAATATCTAAAAATCTTCATTTAATATATATAAGAGAGTGGTGAAATCAATTTTACAAAATAAGGTTTGGAAATACTACATTTCAGTGTAGTGACCAAATTGCGATTTTTGCAAAGTTTAGTAGTGACTGTTTTGTAAAGGATTGAAACTTTGAATCTTTAAGGAGCTAATTTACCCAAAATCTTTTTCTCCAGATTTTTCTTAATTTGGGTGATTTAATTAAATAAAAGAAAGGTGAAAACTACTTTTTGATTTTCATAACTACCTTTCTCTAATTTTCTCTCATTCATTTCTCTCTCAAAATCTTATCATCCAAACACCTTTTCTCCAGAAAAATTCACATTGATTTTTACTTCAATTGAGGAGATTTCCATCACTCATTGGTTCCTAATCAATCTTGCAACAAATCCTTTTGATTTCCACATTGTATTTTCATGGAATTTTGCCCAAATCAAGGAGAAATCATCTTTTAGAGGTAAGATTGTTCTTCTCCTCTAAATACTCAGTTCTTTACTGAAATTCCCAAGTTGTCAATCCTTTATTAAAGTTTTATAAATGGTTTTAATGTTAGATACAAGATTTTGGCTTAAAACTCAAGATTTTGGAAGAGATCTTGAAGATTTTCGTTGTAATTAATTGGGTTCTGTTTTGAGATAGTTCTCTAATGTATTTTGGATGTTAAATGGTGTTAGAAATGAGGTTTTATCAATCCAATCCCGAATAGGTTGTGTTTCCTAAGTTTTTGCTTATGAAAATGGTAGTTTTTGAAGTGTTTTTGATGTTCTATTATAGCTGGAGGTATAAGGACGAGTTTAGAGTGGTTTTTGTTGTTAATTGATGTTTAGAAATGATTAGAAGTGATGGATCTTGCATGGGTTAAGTTTTGGAAGAGTTTGGAGGTGATTTCGGTTGTGTTTGGTAGCCGAAATGTTGGTTTTAGGTACAACAGCGAGTTTAGGAGTGTTGGCTGAAGATTTCAATGCATGATGATGCATTAATCCTCTGCTTTTATGTGTCTAAAAAAGGGGAGACATCTTCGGACACTTTTGGAGTTGATCCGGAAGCTTAATCAGCGTTTCGGCAAGCAAGCGAAACGAAATCGGTGAGTGCGATTGGGTTTGAAGTCCATGAGGACAAAAATACAAGGTTTGGGGATTTAGGAGAGGTTTGAAACACCTTCCTAAGTCCGGAAGTAAGTATGGTTTGATTTGGTCTCTCTAAAGTGGTGTTTGCCCCTAAAATGCTTTTACATGCTCATGGTTTGAGATTGTTAAATTCCTACTGTTTTTATGCATGTTTTGGAGCATGAGAATATGCTTGTAGAGATGTCATGAGATGGCATGTTGCATTGAATAGATTTGAGCTTTTGGTTTAAAGCAAAGTATGATTTATGATTTGAAATGTGGTGAGAAAACCTTTGAGTTATATTGCATGAAAAACAGTAGGTGTGATGATATTTTAACACATTATATTGGCATAGATGTTGATAAACTTACTGGATATAATTGATCGATCAATAGGATGAGAGTGCACTATAAACTAAAAATCCGTATGTGCTCTTTGGTTAAGCCAAAGGGAGATATTCCGATGATGGGCATTCCATCGGGTAGGACTTGGTGAAATACCCAAGCTTTGTGGCGATGAGAGATTCCGCCATGTGAGTACGGTGACGAGAGATTCCACCAGAAGTTGTGTTGCTAGACAAGTGAGTACGGTGATGTGAGATTCCACCAGAAGAGTCTAGTGTAGAAATGTGTCCGCATATCCGAGTATTAATGAGATGCTAAATGCCAATATAAATGATGAAATGGTTTTTGTTACACATGTACCTTGATGAAATGATTTATGCTACGAGTTATGCATATGTGTTTTGTTTAGAAATGTTTTGACAATACAAGCATGTGAATGGCCTTGCCATGAGATTTGCATTGGTTTTAATGCATGAGATAGAATGAAGGTACATGTGATTTCAATGAGTTTTGCTTTGAAGGTTTTCCAAGCATGAGGAAGAGATGAGCATGTGGTTTAAAAGCTTTGATGTAAGTGTTTTCTAAAATTGCATTATTGTGTTGGTTTCTTTAGAGCATGCCTCACTAAGCATTTGTGCTTACGCTCTCTTTTACCAATAATGCAGATAATTGAGGTGTTTAAGGGCATCAAGGAAGTTAAGTTCATCCAAGGAAATCCAAGCTCACGTATGGTGAAGTTTTCATACACTATTAGTTTTGATAAATTGGCAATGGGAAACTAAGATTTATTTTGGGAGATGTGTTAAACTCCCTATGGTTGTGGCATGTTTGCCTTGGTTGGTTTGAATTGTAAATGGCCTTTATTACTTGCTTGAGGTTGGATTGCCTATTAGTGATTTGATAATAGGAAGCATGCCTCTAGATTTGTGAGTTTTCATGTTTGATGCTATGAAGGTGTTTAGGAGTTCTAAATATGTACCTTATATGCTTGTTGGTATGTTTGGAGAGTCTTTTGGATGTGTTTGAATGGGTTTATGCATGAAAAACCAGCATTTGTTGCAGTTTCTGGGCAGGCCGTATCGAAACACCCTCTAGTGTTTCGAAACGGGGGCCTGAAATGGCCTTCGTGTTTCGAAACGCTAAAGGATGTTTCGAAACGATTTGACTACTGGAATGCCTGATTTCGGAACCAGTCTCGGAACAAACCCGTGTATCGAAATGGTCAACATCGTTTCGATCCAACATTTCGATACAACATGTGAGTGTTTCGAAACAGGTGACCGTTGGGCACAAATTTGAATGGTGCTGAAGTTGCAAGCTTTACATTTTAGTCCCAAATGTTGAAGTTGAAATTGCTTGAGTTTGAGATGTTCATTTAAGATGAAATTTGGCAGAGAAGCATGTGACATGACTAATTTCATATTGATAACCTTAAAATCAGTAAAGACCTTCTAATTTACAGAAATTACATTTTGGTCCCTAAATTTGTAATAAGTGCAATTGAGTCCCTACATGTATTCCGATCGCTGTGCCTTTCTCAAATATGATTTGTGAGTACTAACTTAGGGTTAACGTGTATCTAGACAATATTAAAAAGAAAAAAAGGGTCGTGAATCAAGGTTGACTTTCGGGTTGACTTTGATTTTCCCCGTGTAATCTCCGTAGTTCGGGTCAACCGTCTAGGCCGGGCTAAGGGGGTTACATTTGCTGGTATCACAGCCTAGTTCTCGTATAATTGTGGTTTGTGATGTGGATGATGTATGTGCAATTGCATGATATGCCTTTTGGGTGAAAGAATGTTGTGTGAATATTGATGCATGGTTTCAATTGTGATGTGTCTGTAATGTTATGCTATGTTGGAGTGTGTTAGGGGATCCCATTGCCATATCCAAACTAATGAAAGGAATTGTTTTCAAAAATGAGCTTGAGTACTTGGATTACTTACCTTATTGTGCCTAATTGTGTTTATTGCATTTTTGTTAGTGCATTGTTTTTTTTGTAAATGGGGCCACGTAGAGAGATGAGGATGAATACAAGAGCTATGGCTCAGAATGAGAATGATGAGAATGTTGTGGATTTACCTCCTCCTCCTGGTGGTGGACCACCTGGTGGTGATGGTGGTGCTGGAGTTGTTTTGGGAGATGTGTTAAACTCCCTAAGGTTGTGGCATGTTTGCCTTGGTTGGTTTGAATTGTAAATGGCCTTAATTACTTGTTTGAGGTTGGATTGCCTATTAGTGATTTGATAATAGGAAGCATGCCTCTAGATTTGTGAGTTTTCATGTTTGATGTTATGAAGGTGTTTAGGAGTTCTAAATATGTACCTTATATGCTTGTTGGTATGTTTGGAGAGTCTTTTGGATGTGTTTGAATGGGTTTATGCATGAAAAACTAGCATTTGTTGCAGTTTCTGGCAAACCGTATTGAAACACCCTCTAGTGTTTCGAAACGAGGGCCTGAAATGGCCTTCGTGTTCCGAAACGATTTGGCTACTAGAATGCCTCGTTTCGGAACCAGTCTCGGAAAAAACCCGCATATCAAAACGGTCAATGCCGTTTCGATCCAACGTTTTGATACATCAGGTGAGTGTTTAGAAACAGGTGACCGTTGGGCACAAATTTGAATGGTGCTGAAGTTGCAAGTTTTACATTTTAGTCCCAAATGTTGAAGTTGAAATTGCTTGAGTTTGAGATGTTCATTTAAGATGAAATTTGGCAGAGAAGCATGTGACATGACTAATTTCATATTGATAACCTTAAAATCAGTAAAGACCTTCTAATTTATAGAAATTACATTTTGGTCCCTAAATTTGTAATAAGTGCAATTGAGTCCCTACATGTAATCCGATTGCTGTGCCTTTCTCAAATATGATTTGTGAGTACTCACTTAGGGTTAACGTGTATCTAGACAATATTAAAAAGAAAAAAAGGTCGTGAATCAAGGTTGACTTTCGGGTTGACTTTGGTTTTCCCCGTGTAATCTTCGTAGTTTGGGTCAACCGTCTAGACCGGGCTAAGGGGGTTACACATTAAAGTTGGAACACACTAGTCACTAAACTCTTTGATTCCACCTTCGTATGTTACAACCTATATAATTCTCGTCTAATTCTCGATGTTCGATTAAAGAACAAATATCGTTATTCTCGATTATAATGCTACCTCGAAATAGTAGAACAGAAATGGAGACTGTTACTACATGGAACATCATGAAAATGTTATGCCTACCATATATATGCATGAGCTTATAGCATCTTTTGGTAGTTTTGTATTAATGAGCTTTTCCAAGCTCACGTTGCTTTTACCATCGTAGGTTAAAAGAATATATCATGGCATAATGTTTGACATCAGTGTTCAGAGTTCTCTCGGCGTTGCCTCTGGAGTACGGTACTGTACAGTTAATGGGCATGTATGTCATGTATTTTTTTATGATAGTGTCTGTAAGACATATTTTGAAATTTTTGTTATGTGTTTAAATGACTTCCTGAAATGGTATTTTAAACAGAAGTTGATTTTATCGTTTAATAAGTGTTTGAGAAAAAATATGTTTTTATGTGTATTTTTAATGTGGGTCGCTCTTGTGACCCTAATGTGACTTCCTAGGACCCGTTGTAACGCATAGGCTGGACTAGGGAGGTTACAATAGGACTCTGAAACATGGATCGAGATCGAGAACCACCTCTCAAGGGGGTGAATTTGAAGGATAAGGAGGTCGTGCGATAGGAGGAGATAACTATGGGGGAGAAGGCAAAGAACCACGCTGAAATTGACAAGGAAAATGTGGAATGGAAAGTAAATCAATTGTGGGATGGGCGTAGACAATGTGATATAAAAGGGGGTGAGTCGCACATGATTTTAAGATGATCGATAGTGGATGAGGAGCTTGACATAGTATCGAGAGATGATGAAGTTCAATAGGCACTGGCAAGTTGGAATGAGCTGAACAAACAAGAGTTGGTACGTAGAGTGTCCGGTGGAATTCATGATTGCCGCGGAGCATGGTGAAATGGAAAGGGATGAAATTAATAATGTGATACCATAAGAGATAGATGTGGAAGTTATTCAAGGGAATAAAGAATTAAATACAATTCGAAAAGATTCAGAGATTGTGTTGAATTCTATCTCACCAGCACACATAGTAGTAGAGTCCAAGTCGAACAACAATGCCAAGAAAAAAACAAAAAATCAGAAGACAAGTGGGAAGGGGTCAACTAGAGATTCATTATTTGAATATAGAACAAGTTTTGTTGAGGGAAGCTTAGGCAACGGTGGAGTTGAGCAAAGTGTTAGGGGCTAGTACGATTGGAAACAAAGAGAAAATCGTTAGAGACAATGCAAATTTAATGCACAAGCAGGAGCACGCACAATAGCTCGGGATGATTATTGGAGTAGATGAAGATTGTTGAATCAGTTGAAGGGCTAACAAATTTTGTAACGGCCCACTTTCAGTTATAACAAACTGGTCCATTCTCTATATCAGTTTGTAAACTGCATTGGGCTATAAAAACCACTGATGTGGTACTGGCCCAACTTAGTTTTTGGCCTACATTTTGTTAAAAAATAAAGAAAATATTTATTTTCTTTTCTGATTTCTTTCTCTGAAATCGTCCATTTTTCCCTTTCTTCTCCGTTGGTACTCTAGGGTTTCGATGTTCTTTCGATCCTCAAATTGATCATCGTTCTGTCAATATCAACATGGTATCAGAGCCTTTCTCCTCCGTTCCTGCTGCCGGTGTTGTTCGTGGTGGTTGATTCTCTTCTGTCGCATGTTCATAGTGTTGCTTCTTTCGAGCAGGTTCTTGTTTCTCTCTTCTGATTTCGGTTGCCGCGTTGTTCGTTGAGGTTGTCTTTCTCTTCGTCAAGTTCAGAGAGTTGTGATTTCCGTGAGGTTCTGTAATTATGCCTTCTACTATGGATGATTCGAGTACTTCGGTAGAGCCAACTGTAACCTTTCAGTCTTCTGATGATCAGGAAACATCCTTTTTTGCTAATAAACAAGTAAATGTGAAACTGGATGATTATAATTTTCTGCTTTGGAAGAAATAGGTTATATTGATGATACGGGGTCATGAACTCGAGCATTATTTGGATGAGACGCATCTGTTACCTTCTAAGTTAATCACAAATTCCAGTGGTAAACTTGTTGTTAATCCTTCCTATCGACGGTACCGCAAGCAAGATAGTTCGCTTGCCTCGTGGCTTCTCTCGACAATCGGTCCTACAGTCTTACCTCAACTGGTCGGAGCCGAGACTACAACAGCCATATAGAGTGCAGTCGTCAAGATGTATTCAACGCTTTCTACAACAAAAATCATGAATCTACATTGCAAGCTTCAAGCATTAAAAAAGGGAACCTCCACGATTAGTGAGTATACCACTTTTATTAAGGAGATTTGTGATCTTTTAGCTATTAGTGGTAGTCCGGTGTCTGAAATTGAACAGATAGCTACTGTCCTTAATGGTCTACCAGCAGAATATGAGTCATTTATTGCTGCTGTTACAGTCAGTCGTGAGCCACATACCTTTGAATCTATTACTTCTATGCTTAAGGATGCTGAATCTAGGTTGTTAGATCCTTTGCGTGTACCAGTGGGTATTAATGTGACTCGTTACAGTGGTAATAGGTCTCGTGAGTTGTTGAGTAGTGACAGGAATGTATCATGGTCTTATGTTGAGTCAAGGTCTTAGGATCAACGTGTCTCCAATCAGACTGGCAACAGGTCCTTTAGTAGACCACGTTTTCAGTGTCAAATTTTTGGAAAGTTGGGACACTTGGCAGATAGGTGTTTGCATAGGTTTAATAAGGACTTTAAGGGTATTCAGCCACAACAGTTGAGACAATCTGATGATGATCGTCCTGTTAACACTCAAGCCAATTTTTGTCGTTATGTAGATCACTCTTCTGATGAATGCTATGATCCTTTTATAAGTCCTAATGCAGGTTCTGCTGATGAAGTAACTGAAGGAAATGCAGATACTGCTTATATAAACTCTTTAATTGCTAGAGGTGCTATTTCAACTGCTAATAAGTGGTATCCAGACTCTAGAGCCACTCATCATGTTACCTTTGAACAACCAACTGGTCAGAAGGCTCAGCCCTATTCAGGTAATGGCAGAGTTTATCTAGGTGATGGATCTGTGTTAAAAATTTCTCATATTGATAAGTCTGTTATTTCTACTGATTCAAGATCTCTTGCTCTTACTCATTTACTTTGTGTGCCACAACTCACACGAAATCTTATGTCAGTCTCACGTTTTGCTCGTGATAATTTTGTGTTTTTTGAATTTCATGAGACTAAGTGTTTTGTAAAGGACGGCATTTCCAAGGAAATTTTGATGGAAGGACAGCTTGAGGATGGTCTGTATTGTTTTCATCTTAGGTCACATGTTCAACCTTCTTGGATGTTGTGTCACAACACTACCTCGTCTGCTACTGTGGATAACTCAGCACCTTCAGCACCTGGTATTTCAGTTTCTGCAAATAAGGCTGGTCGGCACTCTAATTTCTGGCTTTGGCATCAGAGGCTTGGCCATCCAACATCTAAAGTTGTTGTTTCTGTTCTGAATAAGCCTGTTTCTGTAGATAGATTGAACTTGTGTACTGCATGTCAGTTAGGAAAGAGTCACCAGTTACCTTTTGAGTCATCTGTTACTGTTTACAACAAGCCATTTGAGCTTGTAGAAGCTGATGTTTGGGGACCAGCAGCTCTCAAGTCTTTAGGGTGACAGTATTATGTTTCTATTGTTGATTTGTATAGTCGAAATTGTTGGTTGTTTTTGCTGAGGAATAAATCTGAAGTTGCTGCTGCATTTAAGGCCTTTGATGCCATTGTTAACAATCAATTTTCCACTTCGATTAAAGCTCTACAAACAGATGGAGGTGGTGAGTTTAGAGTTTTAGCACATGAACTTGTTTCTATGGGTATACAACATAGGATAACTTGTCCACATACTTCTCAGCAAAATGGTGTTGTAGAAAGAAAGCACCGTCACATTATAGATACAGCCTTAACCTTATTAGCTCAAGCTAGTGTTCCTTTTCAATATTTGTCTTTTGCTGTGTTGAGTGTTGTATATCTCATTAATAGACTGCAACAGAGGTTTTGGGAGGTGTTTCACCACAACAAAAATTGTATGGTCGATGTCCAGACTATAAGTTTCTAAGAGTTTTTGGATCTGAGTGTTTTCCATGCCTCACTGCATACAACACACACAAGTTTTACTTTCGGTCAAAAGCTTGTGTTTTCTTGGGTTATTCGCCAAAATATCATGGATACCAATGTATGGATGTTAATGGGAGGATTTTTATATCTCGACATGTCAAGTTTAATGAACATGTCTTTCCATTTGCTTCAGGAGTGACTTTCAAAAATTCTAGTGTCAAAGATAAAACATTTATGTCTCCATCCTTTCCTTTTGTCTCATGAATGCTCTTCATTGAACAATGAACAAAGGCCCGACAATAACCAACATGTTGCTACTGGTGATGGTTTACCTGTTGAGCAAGATAAAGCTGATGATACATGTAGACAGCAAAGTTCACCTCAACTTGATAGAATGGCTGATGAGACTTCAGGAAGATTTTTGCCTGATGTACAATGTGGTGCATCAGTTGAATCACCACAAATTGATCAAATCACCATTGAAACTCCAGGAAGTCCTTTGCCTGCTGAACAAAATGGTGTGCCAGTTGAGTCCACACCCCTATGCCACCAGGATGGTTCAATTCACAGTGAACAAGTGGCTGCTGAAACTCGAAGAAGCCCAATGCCTGCTGAACAAAATGCTGACTTGATAGCATCTACTGCACCTATTTCAAATTGTTGTACTGAACAGGGTGAGGTTTTTGTTCCTCCATTAATTTCTGAGCGTCATCATAATGGTATGGTTGAAAGGTTAGTACCTGCTTGTGATATTGCTACATCTCCTGATTTGTCTCTTGCATGTGAATCACAAGAAATGGTTGTCAGATGAAAGAGTTAGTTTGACAAGACAGACTCCTAATTGTAGTGAGTCAGTTTCTAATTCTGTGGATTGTAATAGAGTTAGTAATGATGATGGTCTGCCTGGCACGAAGGATAGAGTTGGTACCATTAATCAACACCCCATGGTTACTAGAAGTAAGATGGGAATACATAAACCAAAGGTTTATACTGTTACATGTCCAGAAGTACCTAGAAATGTGCAGCTTGCTCTTGAAAATTCACAGTGGCGAGAAGCTTTTTACTCAGAGTACAACGCTCTTCTTAACAACAACACTTGGGATTTGGTTAAATTACCGTCTGATCGAAAGGTCATAGGGTGTAAGTGGATTTTTCGAGTTAAATATAATTCAGACGGCACAATAAGTCATTACAAGGCTCGACTTGTAGCGAAAGGCTTCTCTCAAGTTCCAGGTAGGGGTGAGCAAAACTCGACTCGACTCGAAAAAACCGAATAACTCGACTCGACTCGAGGCAAAAATACTCGACTCGTTTTGACTCGACTCGAAATTTTATAAACTCGAATAACTCAAAAAAAATTCAAATAAAGTTTGAGTTGTGAAATGGAAATTTGAATAACTCGAAATTTTTAGTAATTAGTGGATTTATTTTTAAGTTCGAGACAAGTCCCCCTATTTTTTATGATATATACATACTGATATATAAAAATATGAAGAAATATTGTCACATGTGAAAAAATATATATATGCATATCTTAATTGTAGTGACATGAATTTTCTTTGTATGTGATTTTCAGATCAAGGACATTGCATTGAAAGCATCAGGAGCTTATAAAAACTGCAAGCCCTGTTCTGGTTCATCAAACCATAGTCGGAACTATGCTGACTCTGATGCTGCCTCTGACTCGGCAATTTCTATTTTCTGTTAGTTTTTTTCCCTTTTCTGTTCTCACATTTTAAAACTGAAAGTAACCCTAAATTCTTAAAATTGAAAATCCTCAAATTGAATTAGCTTTGCATCGGGGATAAAATCCTCAAAAGCGATAATAGTTCAAAAAGATAAATTGAACAAGAATTATCCCCGTTGTATTATATGATTTTGTAGTTCAATGAGTTTAAATTTTATGGTCTTATATCATTTCGAGAATTTTATTAATAACATTTATCGATTGAGCTAAAATAAAGTCGTTTAAAATTAGAATGAATTTGTACCATAACATTATAAATAATTACAACTAAGTTCGAATAGAAACTCGAATAACTCGACTCGAATTTCTTCAACTCGACTCGACTCGAAAAAATTTCGAATGAAAGTTTGAATGATAAAATTAGACTCGTCAACTCGAATAACTCGAAATTTTTTGACTCGACTCGACTCGATTCATTCGAACGCTCAACCCTAGTTCCAGGTTGTGACTTTGGTGAAACGTTTAGTCCAGTTGTTAGATTCTTTACAGTTAACATTCTCTTTTCTTTGGATGTTTCTAAGAAGTGGCAGATACGACAAGTCGATGTCAATAATGCCTTCTTGAAAGGTGATCTACATGAGGATGTTTATATGAGGCAACCAGAAGGCTTTGAACAATATGCCAATGATGGTTCTCCTCTAGTTTGTAAGCTGAGAAAGGCACTTTATGGGTTACGAAAAGTGCCTCGGAACTGGTTTAGTAAGTTGAAAGAATTTCTTCTCAGTCTTGGTTTTATAGCTTCTTATGCAGACCCATCATTGTTTGTTTCTAGACTTGATGCACATGTGACATATATTGCAGTCTATGTAGATGATATCTTATTAACTGGTTCAGATTCTAGTCAAGTTGATGTTGTAATATGTGTCTTACATGATAGATTTTCTTTAAAAGATCTAGGGTTGGTACATTATTTTCTTGGAATAGAAGTTGTTCATACTAAAGAGGGGTTATTTTTAAGTCAACAGAAGTTTATTGAAGAATTGTTGACTAAGAATAATATGGCAGCAACTAAGGCTGTTGATAAACCCATGGTAACTTCACCTAAACTCAATAAAGAAGCTGGATCTGTTGATGCTGATGCTCAGCTATATCGAAGTACTGTTGGTGCGCTTCTTTATATCTATCACATGCGTCCAGATGTTTCGTTTGCTGTGAATAAGGTGGCTCAATATATGCAAGCGCCGAAGGATGTTCATTGGTTTGCTGTAAAAAGGATTCTTCGTTATTTGAGTGGTACTTCTGGTTATGGGTTATTATTCACTTCTCAAGATGACTCGAATGACTTGCAAGTGTTTTCCGGTGCTGATTGGGCTGGTGACATAGATGATCGACGTTCGATTTTTGGTTATTGTGTGTTTCGCGGCTCACATTTAATTGCATGGAGTTCTAAGAAGCAACGATCGGTGTCTCGATCGACTGCAGAGGCAGAATACAGGAGTTTGGATGATGATGCTTCGAAAATTCTTTGGTTAAAAGCTGTTCTTGGTGACATGGGAGTGGTTTGTGAAGAACCATTAAAGATGTGGTGTGACAATACAAGTACAGTTGCAATGGCAGCCAACCCGGTTCTACATGCCAAAACAAAACATGTCGAGTTGGATCTTCATTTTGTTAGGGAGAGGGTTATGACAAAACATCTTGAAGTCAATTACATTCAGCACAATTTCAAACTGTTGATATTTTTACTAAACCCTTGACTGTTTCACGCTTTCTGGAACTTCGGAATCAAATGTGTGTTTGGTCTCTGAAGCAGCTTCAAAAAGTTGAAGAAGTAGAGTGAATATTGGAGTAGATGAAGATTGTTGAATCGGTTGAAGGGCTAACAAATTTTGTAACGGCCCACTTTCGGTTATAACAAACTGGTCCATTCTCTATATCAGTTTGTAAACTGCATTGGGCTATAAAAACCACTGATGTGGTACTGGCCCAACTTAGTTTTTGGCCTACATTATGTTAAAAAATAAATAAAAGATTTATTTTCTTTTCCGATTTCTTTCTCTGAAATCGTCCGTTTTTTTCTTTCTTCTCAGTTGGTACTCTAGGGTTCCGATGTTCTTTCGATCCTCAAATTTATCACCGTTCTGTCAATATCAACAATGATGGTGCCGTCTTGGAACGTTCGAGGTATGGGTACTACGACAAAATTATTTTACATTTACGTTTTTGAGTTGGGAATTTGGAGATTGCAAGTAGCTTATGCAGGAGTTCGTTGTATATCTCGTTAATGAACTTGTAGGCTTAATATAAGGTCTTGTCAAGCTAAATGTTTTTACCATGGTGTGAAGAGTAGCGAATGGTTTTGCGGATGTAATGGTGAGGGGTTTGAGCGTAATTCCTAGTTTTGAGTGATGTTTTAACATGTTATGCTTGAGTTGATGAGTCTATTGAGGGCCATTATGTGCAGGTTATTTGCTTAAGGAATTTGGGCAGTTTTGTCTTGTCATGGTATGGGGGTTTAGTTCTACATGGAGTTTTGACTTGGGTATGCATTTTGATAGTGTATTTTACTCGCATGGAAGTAGTGGAGCAGCATGAGAGTCGAGCCTTAGGTCTTGGATTAATTGATATAGCTTTGATGCGTGAGTTGATGCTTAGGATGGCTTTACTTGGCATTTATGGTTCAATGGAGGGGTCATTTTATTTACTGTTTTCAATTTACATAGTAGTTGGGTGTAGTGCTTTGTATTCGAGTCATTTATGATGTATTCCATTAATATCATACTATTTTATCGATCAAAAAAATATAAAATAAGACCCTTAAATTGTACCTAGAAATCAACAGTTTGAATCATGAATCAAATGAGCATTTATTTGCAAATATCGTGAAAGGATATTTTCAATGTTTTCAACAACTTCAAGGGTTTATTTTATAACCTTTTTTTTCAATAAATGCTTATTTGATCCATGATTCTAATCACATTTTTACTTGATTTTTTTATATAAGGTCCTTTAAACTTATTTTATTTTAAACTTGAAATCATGCAACTTTATTAATAAACATAAGAAAATTAAGAACATAACCTTCAAAAGGTTCAAAACAAAAAAAAAACAATAAAAATGAAAAATCTAAAAAAAGAAAACTAAAGGATGCTCTGGCCAAATTAGATACTTCTTATTTGTACCAAAACAAATATCTAAAGTTCGTTGTAGGACCCTAGGGAGTTGTCAAAATATGAATTAAATGAAATCCTCAACAGAAAACTATAAATACCTTTTACTTCGGTTTCATAGGCTCTGATCCGCTACACAATTCTGATTACATCGAAAAACAACCACAAAAGAGGATCAAGCTATCCAAGAATATCGGCAAACCCAAATCAAGAACAAACATCGTGAAGAACAATACACGAGCATTAAGCGGTTGTAAAGGTATGCAGAAAACGTGTCATAAGACAGAGACGTGCAATAAAGATAGGGAAAAGATGTGCCACAAAGACATAGAAAAATAAACGCATCAAGATTTGCGAAAAGTAGATAACCAAAATACAGTGTAACAGCCAGATCCCGAATCAAATCTGAAGTACTACATTCGGGTCACCTAAAAATCCGACCCAAAAAGTTTCATTTAAAACCGTAGATTTAACCTTTATTCAAAATATTATATCATCAAATACTTCATAGAATTAAATAAACAACATAAATCAATTTACAAAATAGGAGCTCCAAGTTTATACATTGTATATCAAAATAATGTTATAGACTCGGCCAGGTAAGGTCCTATGAGTACTCAGCTCGCTAAATATAAGTATCGTACTCTGGAGATCACCACTTGCTAGAATCTTATATTGATAGTGCTCATCAAGCTTCCGATCGATTTGTCAACCTACGCACGGAAACAATGATTATGAGCCCTGAGCTTACAAAGCTCAGTGGTACACATCTACTCTACTATACTTCATGTTAATCATAACCATAAGTATGCAAGCTAGTACAAGCAATAAGGAGAGATAAGTAAACATGTGGTGCTACCACTAGTCGCCTAAACACATGCTAAAATCATGCAAGTAATCATACATGGCACACAAGGCCCAACCATACCCGAGATCTCATCAGATCATCAAGGCACAAACATACAAAGTAGAACGTCACACCTAGAGTGAGACTCGAGGCCACACAACATCGGAAACATACACTCTGAGCAAGACATGGGGCCACACATCATCGGGAACATACGCTTTACACTCTACATTACATGAGTGAGACCCAGGGCCACACAACATCAGGAACGTACACTATATGCTCAAAATCCCCCTCGAGTATCTTCGAATAATACCGGAGCCACATAGAATTGGGAACGTACATTCGACATCTTTTACCATGGTGTTGCAACAGTCTCACTTGTATCCGGATCCAATCAACCAAAGACTCAATCAATCAAATGCCTACTAGGCATACATGCAACACGATCCCAAGCATCTCCATATTATTGCTAATCATCATCACATCATTGATTTTTACACTACCGATTTGTTAATAAATTATGGAGTACATTAATCATTCTCATTGGTTATCTCCATTAATCCATATTATCTCATTTATGAAGGCATTAATCAGGTTATTAGCTGTACAAATCAATTTTCATTTCTTATTTAGCATTTATAGGTTATTCCACTTATCGGGTACCAGTACTCGAATACGAGTATCGGTACAATACCCTCTGGTAACGATACTCATATGCGTACTGATACTGAAATTACTTATTGGAAATCTTAAATTTTCACGAGTACCAATACAGGCTGACTCGTACTGATACGACGTTGAATAGCGTAACGGTACAAGAAAAAAATGTATTGATACCCAACTTACTAGTTTAAAACATCTTAGCATAACACGAGATTATGTGGCCTTACTCGCTTCTAAAGCTTATGAAAGTCATTAGGATTTGCTTTCTAGTGGATTTAATTATTTAATATCAGTTACCAACTTTATAATCATTTATAAGTCTGCACACTCCGTTATGCTTCTTATTGCAATAACCACAAACAGAAATAGGTCGATGAACTTTCGAACTACCTACGCTGCCAGACGAAATTGATGATACCACATGTCTCACATTCCGATAACTATGAGGAACAGACACATCTCTAGGACTATTTCCAAACGAATTGACAAAACTTGGTTGTACAGACGTGTCCGGTTGCTTCCCGACTTGATCAGAATTCTGAGATTCCTTCTTTTCTATTAGTGCAAGAATCCTCTCAGCAGTTTTAGCCCGACTAACCATGTTGTTGAATACTTTATCATGATGTGTAGCAACATCTCTCTAAATCAGCAGTCGAAGACCCTTCAAAAACCAATCACACTTATCTTTCTCTATCGCAACTAACCCGGGAGCATACTTGGCCAACCTCCGAAATTCTATCTCATAATCATTCACTGACATATTGTTCCGTTTCAGATTCAAAAAATCATCGTGGCATTTCGCTAAGCACTAAGATCCTACATATCGATCCTAAAATGCCTGTCGGAAAAACTCTCATGTGGCCTGATTAGATGGAATAGTATCAACCACTAACTCCCACCAATTTTGAGCTTCACCCTCTAACAAAGATACAACGACCCTCAATTTCCGATTGACAAGGTAATCCATCTCAACAAACAATCGTTGTAACTTCTTTAGCCAATACTCTGCATCGACTAGATGTGTACCAGTTTTACCCTCAAACAATTTCATCCAAGTAGCTATAAATTCTGTAGGTATGAGTTTCCTGGAAACCTTCTAACTGGCAAAGATAACGCAACAACTCTCGATGCACTATGGCACTGTCCGACAAAAGCTCTAATCTCGAGAAAGGCGAGCCTCACGCTCGGATGTCACTGAATCATGACCTACAAGGTATGAATTCTATATTAGCATTTATTACTAACACTAAGCCACCGACTAAAATACTAAGAACTGAACTACAGATATACTTACGTGAAGATATCGAAGAACGTGCCCGATCAGTCAGAACAACTAGAGGTAACTCAACGGCATAAGAATCGACATCTGAACATGAGAATAACTTGAGTCAATCCGATATTCAATTTATCTGAAATTACTAAGTACAATTAACTATAAATAAAAAAACGAAGCTCTCGGGTTTGAATTTGACAAAACAAGCAACAAATTTGAACTCAGAATGTTGAAAAAGGTCAATGTGAATGTTTTTCAAAAATGTCAACTCTAGTCAAAGTCAACCTTGGTCAAAGTCAACTAGTCAAAGTCAACTCTAAAGGTCATAGTCAACTATCCAAGGTCAACTGTAACCCCCTAAACTCGGCCCAGAAGAAATGGGTTGAATCTAGGAAGTCTCGTTTGAAAAACTTGTCCCTCAAGTTATGTCTTAAATTTAAATACTTTAAAATACAAAATTATTATAAAAAACAAATAGCTCAATAACGTTTAATTTATTATAAACCGTAGTCGTATAACATTTTTCCGACAATTTGATTAAATATCTGAAAAATAACTTAATAAATGCATGCATTTAATAAAACTCAAATTATAATTAGTACCAAAGTCCATTTCACAGAAATATCCCAAATAATGTTAAAATAATAGTCCGAAATAACAAAAGAGTTCATACTGAATAAATATGAGATGCTTCAAGTACCGAGTCGCCTAAAGAGTATGAGTATCTGAAAGAAAACTAAGGGGTGTAAGCTAAAGAGCTTAGTGTGTCTCTAAAGTGCAAACAAACACAAAATCAAAATAATATTTTATTTTCCGATAAAGTTTCTCAAAACACACTAAATATGATAAATCAAAATCATAATGATATGGCGTCCGATGTATGACTCAATACCCGACATTCTGATATCATACAGAGTGGAGGTTGCCCTCACGTTTTCTGAACACTATTTCGATCCCATGACTCATGATATGATTTCTAAAACCATAAATCCAAACTCCTATGAGTGTCACATCTTCCAAAAATCAGATGCTTGATTAAAAAAAACACATTTCATTATGCTATGCATGATGTTTCAAAATATTATCAAATCACAATCAGATAATAAATCAAGCAAATATATAAAATAACATTTATTTATAACACATAAAGAAACACACATAAAATTCATTTATTTAAAACACCCCAAGAAACACACCTTTAGCAGAAGGTAACTATAATCTCGAGAAGGGCGAGCCTCACTCTCGGATCACCCTGAATCAGAACATGCGAAGGATAACTCTATATTAGCATTTATTAATACCACTAAGTCACCGACTAAAAACACTAAGAACTAAACTGAAGATATACTCACGTGAAGATTTTGAAAAACGTGTACGACCGGTCTGAACAGGATGAGGTAACTCGTCAGCCTCAGTATCGATACTTGAACACGAGAATAACTCGAGTCAATCTGATATTCAATTTATCTGAAATTACTAAGTAAAATTAATTGTTAATAGAAAAACAAACCTTTTAGGTTCGAATTTTACAAAACGGGTAGTGAATTCAAACTCAAAACGTCAAAAATGATCAAGGTGAACGTTTTCCAAAAAAGTCAACTCTAGTTAAAGTCAACCTTGGTCAAAGTCAACGGGTCAACAGTCAAAGTCAACTATCCGAGGTCAACAGTCAACGTTGACTTAACTTGTCAAACTGGTCAAATCTGGTTCAGGTTGGTTTAGTCTGGTTCACTTAGTCAGCCGGTTCAGTTCATCGGGTCAATTTGGTTCGGTTCAAATAGGTCACCAGTCTGGTTCAGTTCAAGCCAAAAATCTGGTTCTTTCATTGGTTCAGGCTTACAACCGAAACTGGGTTGCATCATATGCCCACTCTCAAGGCATCATGATTGGGCTTCGAAACACCCACACACACCGGCCATAAAACCCAACTCCATTCATCCACACTCACACAACTCACAACCTACACACACAAACCCGTTGGGTTTACCATCAAGCCCCACGGTTGGGCTCAACCAACAACACTCAGCCCAACTTCCTTAACCCCTTTTAACATATTCGAAAATTAGGGTTTCCATAACCTTCAATAGACAACTCAACTCGACGAGGTAAGGACGACGGCGATGATAAAACACGATGGCGGTGCCACCAAACACAGCGGCAAGACTCGACGGAGACAACATGGACAACGCAGCTTGCTGGTGATTCCAACAGTGACCAACATGGTCATTACCAACCAAACAACAAACAACCCAAGGTTAACTAACAACACCTAAAGAACCAAAACAAAACCCACTGAGGAAAGTCGAAGCTTACCCAAACTCCAAACGGAGATCAAAGCGGTGACACAAAACAACAGAAAAACCATAGGGCTTCTTTTGAATTCCGATCAAACGTTTGAAGGTAAGAAAGAATCGAAAGGTTGAAACACCAATTCTATGAAAACGATGACAAGGAAGACAACCTGAGACCAAGGGTTGGTTCATAAGAGAAAGAGGAGATAACTGGTTTATCTTTGTTTTCTCACAAACGTCGGTTGGCAAGGATGATCTTATGGATGGGGTTGTTCGCGAGATAAAGCTGGTCACGATGGTTGTGACATCGTGAGAAACGAACGGCAATAAGAGGCTTATTGGAGCTTTGTTGGCGATGAAAGAAGGGGAGGAACTATATTCGAAAGAGGGGGAGAGACTGAGAGAGGATGCGGCTGAGAAATCAAATGGAATCCTAAAAGACTCTTCCTTGCCGAAAATGATGCTTAAATACCCAATTTAATGGCTAAATTACAATAGGAGCAACTGAAGTTAATTAGGGTTTATAAGCGAGCACTTAAGTTTCCCTAAATTCCAATTCACCCATGAATTTCGTAGCTAAGCCTTATGATTATGAATTTTCTCAATTTAACCCCTAAACACAATTAGGGTTTTTGAATTAAATTCCGAAATTCTATGGTTACTGAATTAGGGATTTCAAAATTTAGGTTTTTTTTAATTAGGGAAAATTTGGGTGTGTTACATCAACAGACAATGTTGACTTGATTGGTCAAGGTCAACTCAATCAAACTTGTCAGCACTGATGTCATGGTCAAACTGGTCAAAGGGTCAACTATGGTCAAATGGTCAAAGGTTCAAGTCAACAGTCTTGTCCGATTCCCAAATTTAGATCCGGTTCAGCTCATTGATTCAGTTTGTTCATGTCAATTCAGATTACTAGGCCAGATCGGGTTCAAAGGTCAGAACCGATTCAACGGGTTCAGTTCACAAGACCGATATGGGCTTACTGATCCAATTTAGTCCACATATGACTTCGCCTCAATAACAACTGACAGTCCACTGGTTCACAAATGGCTTCGTTTCACACAAGATTGTGAGCTCATTGGTTTCCAAAATGGGCTCACTCAAGGACACAATCCGATGACCCATTTCCCCTCTACTTGCAAGGTCAAAAGGCTAGGGTTTTAGAACACCCTTTGAAGGTGCATCACAATATGAGGCAAGAACGGCAGCAGCGCAACAACACAGTGACAGCGGCATACCGGGGACGAAGAATGACCCAACTGGTGAATTTGCAGCAACACTAACAAAATTCGACATCCAAAACAACCATTTACATGAATAAAGTTGATAAAATACCCAAAAGCAAAGATTGAAAACGTGAATTTCTTACCCCAAAACTAATATCGGAGCCAAAATTGAGTGGTGAGAGAAAAAGGAGAGGAACGGAGTGGTTCTATCACCGTTTTTGAGCAAGGACGATCGGTGATGAAAACTGATGAGTGGGTTTTGATCAAAATGTGACGGGGAGTGGAATGATGGTGATGGTGGTCTGAATGGATGAGACAAAGAGAAGCCGAACGGTTCTTCCTTCGATAACTCATAACGATGGCTGGTGAGGGGTAACCGAGGGTACAAGCCACAAACAGCGAACAAAGGGTCGACGAAGGCTCGCCGAAAGCAAGGGAGATGGCTTTATTTTTTTAGAGAATTTAGGTGAGGGATATGGGATATTTGAAAGAGAGAGACTGAGATAGGGAGAGCGACTACAATACTCCAAAAACTGATGAAGGCTAGGATTGAAAACAAATATTGAGTTTATACCTTAGCAAATGGGTAAATTATAATACAAGGATCCATAAACTTAACCGTTTTTTAGACTGGCCACTAAATTTTCTATTTTAGCCAAAAAAGATCACTAAAATGAGATTTATTCCAAATTAATTCCTTAAATTCAAATTAGGGTTTTGAACCAGAAATTCCCAAATTCTAAGGTTTTCAATTAGGGATTTTCACATTATGGATTTTTCAAATTAAGAATTTTATTGCGGCAAAATTTTAGTGTGTTACAACTCTACTTCCCTTAAAAGAAATTTCGTCCTCGAAATTTTCAAACTTAACAATGTATCCCCAAAACTAACACAAGCTTATACTTTTTCATTATGAATTCATAAAATATCAAACCGAAATAAAGCTGAATGCATCAAAAATATATATACCTGCTATGTCCTGAGATGCATCCCCAAAACTATCACAAGCTCCGGTCGCGTGCACAAAACCTGATCGTCTAGTCTCGGATCTAGTTGCTCCACCACTATGAGCATGTCTACCTCTATTAGCAATACCATAAGCAATTGACCTAAGTTGCCCTCTACCTCGGTGAGGTATCTAAACTGATGCATGTTTTTGACTCCGCACGGATGAACCTGTAGGTGAACGTGGACTATTCTTTAAGTAATGATCATGCAGACCACATCTAAAACACGCTTTGTTCAACAATCTGCACACTCTGTTATGCTTCTTATTTCAATAACCACACACAAAAAATAGGCTGATGAACTTTCGAACTACTCACGCTGCCGGACAGAATTGATGATACCACAAGTCTCACATTTCGATAACTATGAGGAACAAACTCATCTCTAGGCCTCTTTCCAAACGAATTGACAAAACTTGGTTTTACATGTAACACCCCCTTCCCGTCCTGGTCGAGAACTGGGTCAGAGTGTGTTACCAGTGAACGGTGCGGTGTTCGGTGCAATAAAATTTCAATTAATAAACAACACATAAACAATGTTATCTTTTTAAAAAAATACCAAACATACATCTTAGTCCAAATTATTCATTTACTATATTTCCCCTTAATCCAATTATGCCACTTTAGTCACTTTTTACCAAACTTTTAATCAAAATTTTAGTGCCAAATATGTCATTTTTACTACTTTTAAGACAAACTAACATACCATTTTAAGCTTTATAAAACATAGTATTTACAAACATAACAAAAGCATCATAATCAACTAATTTAATTACTTTGCCACCATTCTAGGAGTTCATAGAGACAAAATACTTTACTTTAAGCTCAAGGTGACTTGCCGCTTTACAACCTAGCTCCGATCTTGAAACGATAACTCTTAACCTGAAATGTATGAACAATGAATGCATTAAAATTATATAGTCTAAGTGAGGTTGCCAATAACAGTTAATGAACATGGTATGCCACTTATCATGCTTCGATGACGATCACATTATCAATTATATTAATAAACATAGCATGCTCTTCATTCATATTAAAAGCATAATATCAATCATCATGTCATCAATGACAATATCAAAATACCATAACAAAGCAATATCAATAATCAATAATTTTTTTCTTGGATCGATTCACTCGTATTTGGATACACGAATTCTGCCACTACACCAACAATGAACAAATATAGTCCAATGCCCTCCACTACACCGTTTTTTGACTAGCACATATCAAACCCCTCCATTACACTGTATAAACTCCGTACCACTGAGCTCATGAATTCTATGACATGCCATTTGTATCCAATACTTCGAAGCCAAAGTTTAATAACAATATTTCGATGGCAATAGTATCATATCAATAGATCAACAATCATATTTTCCATGTCAATAAACAATAGTGAGAATCCAATGCAATATCCAATGGTCAATGATTCTATTTACTTCAATAATCTCAATGATAGTAATAACAATGCTAAGTACAATGATTCGATGCAATACTTACCACAACTTACCAATATGACTTTCAATAATGCTTTATGCAAATATCCTTAACTCAATTGTTAGTAAATCAAATGAAATCAATAACGATGAATTCGGAAAGGCTCCTCACTAATCCCGAAACTCCGACTACACTCACCTTGATAATCCGAATCTTTTAAGGCTCTCGGACGACGACGCCCTTATCCCTAGCTTTCGACGATGATGGTGGATGATTTTTCTCAGTTCTTGAGATAGGTAAATAATAGGAAATTATTAAAATCAATATAGCAATATCGATACTTGGAATAGCTATTGGCTATTAGAAACAAGCTTTTCTTAAAGCTTGAATTTAGACATTCAATAATCAAGAGAATCGATAATTGACTTAGGGCTTCCACTTACCCGATCGGTAGCTATGAATTGATGTTCTTAAATCAAGGAAAGCTTAAGCTTAAGGATCTCAAATTGAGAGTTGTATGCTTAGGAGCTCAAGGTTGAAGACAATGGAGGTGTGTGCCTGTTCTTTCAAAACAATAAGATGAAATTGGTCTCGGTGAAGCAAAACAAAGATGAGAGCTTTTTTTTTCATTTTCCAAGCTTAATCATTTCCCACCTCCCTCATGGCCAATGAAAAGGTTTCCCTCATCCAAGGGTAAGCTTAATATATATTATATATATTCTATATATCTTTTCAATAAAGATGACTATTAGCCATCCATTCTAACCAGCTTCCATGTGGGAAGGACAACAAACAAGCTGGTGAGTCATCACCAAGCTCAAAGCTTGCATTTGATTACTAAAAATCAGTTATACAAGGACCCGTTTAGAAACACATAAAGCTGTATCAAAACGACTAAGCAAAAGTCCAAAATTTAGTTAATACCGTTGGAACTATATCGGAACGCGCTATAATCGTTTCAAAACGCCTTACCTATGTCGTTTCGATACGAATCTTACTGTATCAAAATGCCTAGCTCAAAATCATTTTAAGCATTTCCAAGGAGGTCCTTAACTAAGAATAAGTTCAATTGGGATCCCTTAACAATATAATCTATAGCAAAGATACGATATTTGAACATTTTAATATCAACATTCTGATCATCGGAATAAAATTTTGACTAACCCCGTTTTTTGGGTGTTACAACTCTCCCCCTTAAGAAAATTTCGTCCTCGAATTTTTACCTAGAATAATGTCGTGATCATCCACTTGTTCTTTGCCTCTTACATGGTACATCTATGTAGAAGCTTTAGATTCAGGTTGGTACGATGCTTTGGATGAACCTCTAGATTTTCCGAAGGATCCTTGCCTCGCTTCCTTGCCACGAAAGGACTGAGCAGGGGACGGATTACAAACTGGTTTTTAGGACAATCTCGTATAAGGTGTCCCATCTCACCACAGAATAAACAAGCTCCGGATTTCTTGCGACATTGTCCCTCAGGGTGCCTGTGTCGACAGAAATTACAAATTGGAAACTTCATTTCTTGTTTAGAACCATCAATGCTCTCAATGGAATTAGCACTGGGGAAGAAATGCGTTACAACTTGTGGTTTAGCAAGATATTCATACTTGGAAGGCTTTGAGTACACACTCAGTTTTGAATCTTGATACCTCCCTTTCTTGAAAGATTTATAAGGTTCATCTCGGTGTCTTTTCTCAGATTTGCTCGACCCACTATTCTTGTGAGCCTTTTGAGCAACTTCGGTAGGTTTGACTCTATTCGCAAGGGTTTGAAAATCGGTGATATACAAAGCCGTGAACATCCTTGCTTTAGATGAAGGAAGATATCACGTCTCTCAGCAAGGTAGTATCCGCTGATGTACTTCTTTCGAAATTCTTGTAGGAAGAACTCCCAGTTCACAGTCTCTTCAGGGACTGCCAGGAGCGTTGCTTCCAACCAATACAGTGCTTCATTAGCTAACAAAGAGAGGGCATATTTGAGCTTGTGTTCATTAGAACACTGTAACTGCTTATTCAGAATCTGTAAAGTATTGTCTAACCAATACTCTGCAACTTCAGGGTTATCTTCATTTTTCCCGGTAAATGAGTAAGCCTGATGTTGAGGTAACTTATCAATAGGAGCTCGGGTACTCGAAATAGAAACAGTGGGAGTCTAAGAAGTTTGCTCAACTTTCATCGATGTCATGAATACTTTGAACATATTAATCATGTTCCTAAAGCATTCGGTTTGAGCCGATTGTACTCCAGGCTCAAGGTTTCGTATTGGAGGGTTTTGCGGATTCAGAGGATCCTTCCTTCTAACTTCCTCACCATGAGTTGAGGAATCAGAAATATGCTCATCTATTCGAGCTTAATTAGAGTTAGACATCTATAAATAAAAGATCGGATTAGCCGGCAAGTCACAATACACAATAAATAACTCCTAGGTGGCAAAGTAACACAAGATACAATACAAACAAGCATTGGTTTAGTCCAGAACCAACTAAACTCTAGCTCTGATACCACAAATTGTAACACCCCCTTCCCGGCTTGGTCGAGAACAGGGTCGGAGTGTGCTACCGGTGAACGGTGCAATAAAATTATAATTAATAAACAACATATAAACAATGTTATGTTTTTTTAAAAATTACCAAACATACATCTTAGTTCAAATTATTCATTTACTATATTTTCCCCTTTTTAAGCCAATTATGCCACTTTAGTCACTTTTAACCAAACTTTTAATCAATATTTTAGTGTCAGATATGCCATTTTTACTACTTTTAAGACAAACTAACATTCCATTTTAAGCCCTTAAGTTTTATAAAACATAGTCTTTACAAACATCTCTCTGAATCGGCAGTCAAAGTCCCTTCAAAAACTAATCACACTTATTTTCCTCGGTCGCAACTAACCCAGGAGCATACTTGGCCAACCTCTGAAATTCTATCTCATAATCATTCACTGACATATTGTTTTGTTTCAGATTCATAAAATCATCGCGGTATTTCACTAAGAACTCAACTCCTACACATCGATCCTGAAAAGCCTGTCGGAAAAACTCCCATGTGAACTAACTAGATGGAATAGTATCAACCACTGACTCCCACCAATTTTGAGATTCACCCTCTAACAAAGATACAACGGCCCTCAATTTTTGATTGACATGGTAATCCATCTCAACAAACAATCGTTGTAACTTCTTTAGCCAATACTCTGCACCGGCTGGATGAGTACCAGTTTTGCCCTCAAACAATTTCATCCCAGCAGCTATAAATTTTGTAGATATGAGTTTCCTCGAAACCCTCTAACTGGTAGAGATAACGTAACAACTCTCGGTGCACCGTGGCACTGTCCGGCTGAACTGTCTTAGTGTCCTCAATATCAAGTGAGTTATCACTTACAATCTGATGTCCTCCCAAGGGCTCATTCTCATTATCCAATATCTTATTCTAATTTTATATTTTCTCAACGGAAGATAGATGGCCACTACCATAAGCGATAGTACAATCTCGACCACGACCTCGACCAATCAAAGAGCTAGAACTCCTATGCGGTGGCATAATGAACTATTTACAAAAGGTAATAACCTAGAGTCAGAATCAGTACTGGTGTCTCAGATTTAAAATAATTCAAATCACTTAATATTATATTAAAGTTTTTCAGAAAATTCCAATCTATCCCAAAATATTTTAGATGCATGTAAAAGTCGACAACATTTTAAAAACAACTTTTGTGAGCCTCACAGTCTGAGGGTTGAACTTGGCTCTGATACCACTAAATATAACCACCTAAACCCAACCTAGACGAAATGGGCTAAATCTAGAAAGTCTTGTTTGAAAACTTGTCCCTCAAGTTATAAGTCTTAAATTTAAATACTTTAAAATACAAAATTATTATCAAAAGTAAATAACTCAATAACATATTATTTATTATAAAACGCGGTCGGATAACATTGTTTAGACAATTTGATTAAATATCCAAAAATAACTAAATAAATGCATGCATTTAATAAAACCCAAAGTATAAACAATCTTAAAGTCCATTTTACATAAATATCCCAAATAATGTTATAATAGTAATCTGAAGTAAACAAAAGAGTTCATGTTGAATGATAAGTTATCTGAATAAATATGAGATGCTCTAAGTACCGAGTCACCTAAAGGGTCTGAGTATCTGAAAGAGAAACTAAATGGGTGTAAGCTAAAGAGCTTAGTGTGTCTTTAAAGTGCAAACAAACACAAAATCAAACAATATTT
Source organism: Hibiscus tridactylites (assembly GCA_958450335.1). Classification (NCBI taxonomy): domain Eukaryota; kingdom Viridiplantae; phylum Streptophyta; class Magnoliopsida; order Malvales; family Malvaceae; genus Hibiscus; species Hibiscus tridactylites. The sequence goes on from OY288285.1 coordinate 51,045,869, forward strand.
TATTTTCCGATAAATTTTCTCAAAAACAACTTAAATCTAATAAATCAAAATCATAATGATGTGATGTTCGATGCATGACTCAATACCCAACAATCCGATATCATACAAAGTGGAGGTTGCCCTGACTAGAGTAGAGGTTGCCCTCGCCAGAGTGGAGGTTTCCCTCACTTTTACCGAATACATTTCTTATCCCATTACTTATGATATGATTTGTAAAATCATAAATCTAAATTATTATGAGTATTTCTTTTCTGAAATTCCGATGCTTGATTTTAAAACACAATTTATATATGATGCATGATGCTTCAACAGTCTCAAACCACAATTAATCAGTTAATAAATAAGCAAGACATATAAGACATTATTTCACAAAATATAGCACGATAAAAAACACATAAAATTCATTTATTTAAAACACCCCAAGAAACACATCTTTAGCAGACAAAAGCTTTACTCTCGAGAAGGGCGAGCCTCATGCTCGAATCTCACTGAATCAGGACCTACGATGTATGAATTCTATATTAGCATTTATTACTAACATTAAGCCACTGACTAAAACACTAAGAACTGAACTAAAGATATACTAACGTGAAGATCTCGAAGAACATGCCCGATCGGTCAGAACAATTAGAGGTAACTCAATGGCCTGAGAGGCGATACATGCACATAAGAATAACTCGAGTCAATCTGATATTCATTTATCTGAAATTACTAAGTACAATTAACTGTAAATAGTAAAATGAAGATCTCAGGTTTGAATTTGACAAAACGAGCAACCAATTCGAACTTAGAACGTCAAAATAGGTCAAATGGTCAAGTCTGGTTAAATGGTCAAAGGGTCAAGTTAGCAGTCTTGTCCGATTCACAAATTCAGATCAAGTTCAGGTCATTGATTCAGTTTATTCATGCCAATTCGGATTACATGGGCAGATCGGGTTCAAAGGTCAGAACTGGTTCAACGGTTTCAGTTCACAAGACCGTTATGGGCTTACTGATCAAATTTAGTCCGCATATGATATCGGTTCAATAACAACTGACAGCCCATTGGTTCACAAATGGGTTCGCTTCACACAAGATTGTGAGCTCATTGGTTTCCAAAATGGGCTCACTCAAGGACACAATCCGATGACCCATTTCCCCTCTACTCACAAGGTCAAAAGGCTAGGGTTTTAGAACACCTTTTGAAGGTGTGACACAATATGAGGCAAGAACGGTGGTGATGCAACAACACGGTGACAGCGGCACACCGGCGACGAAGAACGACCCCACTGGTGAATTTCCGGCAACACTAACAAAATCCGACATCCAAAACAACCATTTACATGAATAAAGATGAATGCATACACAAAAGCAAAGATTGAAAACGTGAATTTCTTACCCCCCCCCCCCAAACTAATATCGAAGCCAAAATCGAGTGGTGACAGAAAAATGAGAGGAACCGAGTGGTTCTATCATCGTTTCTGAGCAAGGACAACCGGTGATGAAAATTGATGAGTGGGCTTTGATCGAAACGCGATGGGGAGTCGAACAATGGTAATGGTGGTCTGAACAGATAAGACAATGAGAAGCCAAACAGTTCTTCCTTCGATAACTCGTAACAGTGGCCGGTGAGGGGTAACCGAGGGTACAAGCCACGAACGACGAACAGAGTGATAAAAGGGGTACGTTGCTTTAGAAACAACGCTCCTTGTTCGTAAACGGATCTAGGATCGTAGCAAACATTTCTCTGCAATAAAACACTAGAATGAACGTTTTTAGATAGTTAAAATAAAAAAAAGAAAAAAAAAACAAACAAAAAAAGGACAGAATCAAGGTGTAGAAATTTCTGGACAGATTTGGACTCGAACAAGATGAAGGCTTCAACGGGCTTTCATGGTTGTTACGGAGACCACAATATGGCAGAAACGTTGCTAGAAAATCAGCGAAAGTTTGGCAACGTTAAACTCGAAAGAACTCGAACAATCTGCTGAACGAACCTGAATCGAATCTGTCTAACGTCAAAGACGAAAAGCTCGAAAGAACCTGCACAATCTACTAAGCAAACCCGAATCGAATATGCTTCACGTCGAAGGACTTGGACCCACTAGATAGCGATCTAGGAACCCGAAGTATCATGATAAATTTGACAAATCAAAACAAAGTCTGAAATGTCAAAAGATAGTTCTAAAAAGAACCGAACAAGAGAAACTCTCTCAAAAATTTTATTTCCAAAATATCTTTTTTTCCAAATTACATTGTTTAAACACATATATATAGGTACAAGGGCTGCCAAATTCGTTTAAGTTGTGTGGTTGATATTAAAAGGAGTTTAAAAATTAAATTTGAGTGAAAATAACTCCTTTTGGGCGGACTCAATTGGCAGCCACAAGTTTAGGCGCCCAAAACACATGAAAATCACATTTAACATGTGATTTTTATGTTTGAAATTCAAACATAACCACTAGGGCTTATCCTTTCTTGCAAATGGCACATAATGAAGGAGAAAACGGGTTGATTCGGCTGCACATTCACACACATGTGTCAAGCTACCACGTGGGTGCTGGAGATGTCCGGATGCCACCTAGGCTGCCATATGTGCACTAGCACACTCCCCGATATGCAAGACGCTTTTCAGCTACTTCTGGACTTGTCAGCTGAAGTTGAGCTATTGGAGCTAAAGTTGAGCTGACTGGAAATGAGTTGAGCTGAAACGAACTAGCTGAAATTGTGATGAGCTGAAAGTGAGCTGGTTACACTCTCCTGAGCTGGGACCGAGCTGCATACACTCTGGTGAGCTGGAGATGAGCTGCATACACTCACTTGAGCTGGAGTTGAGCTGCATATACTCACTTGAGCTAGTGTCCTACGTACCTACGTCAAAAGGTAATAAACTTCCATCAAAGTATTGTAAACTTAATGGAAACACTAATACAAGTCATAAACACTTGCAACCTTATTCATTAGCTCACAAACAAATATAAACACACCATAAGTTATATCAAACTGAGTCAAAACACACCAAACATACTAAATACATAGTAAACACACTAATATAAATAATATAAGTATACAAATGTTACACATCAGTATGTAACAAATGAAAAAAACAAACTTCCCTGAAAGTTTGAAGTTGCATCGTTGGGTGGCATAAACGTGCTCACATCATCCCCCCTTCTTTAATGCGATTTGTCCCCAAATCGACCCTCATTACAGAAGGGAACAATTTCGACTTTCGCTTGGCAGGGAACTTCTTCATCCTTCTTGCTCGGCACATATGCCATCCTCTCGAATCAAGTTCTCTTAAAAAGAACACAAATGGAAATGCCTTCTTTCTTGTACCTTTCCGAATAATGCACAACATAAAGTCAGACAATGCTCTTTGCACATTCGAAATCCTGTAAACAATGACATACAAAGGCAAATCCAAAGAACAACAAATTTCACGATGATCATCCAGAATCACAACACAAGGTTGTTCACAATCCAATGTACAACCAAAGAAATCAGTATATAAAAAGGAAAAATCAATAGCACAATGGAAAGGAACGTCAAACCGTGGTATAGATGGTTGCCGAATTTCTAGAAAGGACATAGATGCACTAGACATACCAACAGTAGCAACCTTGGGAACTTCACATGGCATCACCTTATTAACCTGCAAGTTAGAAGAAGAAATAGAAGAAAACGTAGGATCAAATAAAACCTTTGAGTTCACTTCTTCTTTGTCACAGCCATTCTTCTCTTTGCTGGCTTTCCAAGATGCAGTACTCGCTTTCAAGCGAACTTCGTCTTCATATACTTCACTTGGAGTCATAGGTGCCAAAGTTACATTTTTTCCCTCATGAGTAAAAGAGTATCGATTGGTGTAACAATCGTGCAAAACTCTCTTATCATACTACCACGGTCTTCCTAACAACAAATGACAAGTATCCATAGAACAAACATCACAAGTTACCTCATCCTTGTATTTGCCAATGAAAAATGGTATAACAACTTGTTCGGTAACTTTGATTTCAACACCATAATTCAACCATTGTAACTTGTACGGATTGGGATGCGTGGTCGTCTTCAGTCCTAACTTGTCAATCATGAGAGTACTAGCAACGTTAGCACAACTACCACTATCAATAATCACAATACATACCTTGCCGTTCACGTTGCATCTCGTATGGAAGAGGTTGTTTCGTTATGGTTCATCCTGTGATGGTTGATCATTCAGACTTCTCTTGTCAACAAGTGCTTCACCGGTAGCCAATGTCTGCACATTGTCATCATTTATCTCTTCATGGATAGAATGGGAACCACCCCTATCTAATCTATCCAATTGAGAATGTATAGGTTTCAATGCATTAATAATCACTTGTTGCATCATCCGCTCTAAGGCTTGCATCTGGAGATTCAGTGGTTGTTGTTCACCTGAATTATCATCAGAACCTGCCATGTTGAAAAACCAAAACAACAAACAAGAACACACAATATATATATATGTTAGTGAAATAAAATAAAAAAAATGGACCTCACTGCACACTCAACAAAATCTCACAGATCGCTCCAAGGAAAGATTGCTCAACAATTGCACTCAAACACTCGTGTTTCACTCGGGAGAATACTTGAATGGCTCTTTTTGTCTCCCCTTCTGTTCTCACACGCTCAATTGCCTTTTCCACTCGATCTCTCGCAATCAGTTCTTTAAGGAACTAACTCGATCTTTCGGACTTGTTAACTGTGTCAAACTTACAAGATAATATAATAGGTAAACAAACAAATGGTTAAAGGACAAATAGGGAATGTTAGGTGAAATAAAAAAAAAGGCTGAAAAAGAAAAAAAATAAGAAGGCTGGATATTGGAGATGAAACAACAAAAAATAAAGGCTGATAAAAATGAAGGAAAAAGAAACAACTTACTGCAAAAGAAATGCTTACAACGACCCTATCACCGAACAAACAAGAAGAAGTTGTTTCGGGTGATTTCGAAGCATTCCATAGCAAATTTGAACATCCTTCATCATTTTCACGAACCAACAACACATATGAATGTAAAAATACACCAAATATTCGAATCTGATTTTTTTGAATTTTTTTCGATTTTTTTTTACTTTGACTTTTTTGTCAAACTTTGACTTTGACTTTTTTTTTTAGAATTTCGATTTTTTTTACTTTTGTATTATTATTTTTTTATTTCTCGTAGTGCGGAAAGTGCTATAATCCGACCAAAGCTCTGATTACCATATGATAAAAGGGGTACGTTGCTTCAGAAACAACGCTCCTTGTTCGTAAACGGATCTAGGATCGTAGCAAACATTTCTCTGCAATAAAACACAAGAATGAACGTTTTTAGATAGTTAAAATAAAAAAAAAGAAAAAAACAAACAAAAAAAGGACAGAATTAAGGTGTAAAATTTCTGGACAGATTTGGACTCGAACAAGATGAAGGCTTCAAGGGGCTTTCATGGCTGTTACAGAGACCACAATATGGCAGAAACGTTGCTAGAAAATCAGCGAAAGTTTGGCAACGTTAAACTCGAAAGAACTCGAACAATCTGCTGAACGAACCCGAATCGAATCTGTCTAACGTCAAAGACGAAAAGCTCGAAAGAACCTGCACAATCTACTGAGCAAACCCGAATCGAATATGCTTCACGTCGAAGGACTTGGACCCACTAGATACCGATCTAGGAACCCGAAGTATCAAGTAAAATTTGACAAATCAAAACAAAGTCTGAAATGTCAAAAGATAGTTCTAAAAAGAACCGAACAAGAGAAACTCTCTCAAAAATTTTATTTCCAAAATATCTTTTTTTCCAAATTACATTGTTTAAACACATATATAGGTACAAGGGCTGCCAAATTCGTTTAAGTTGTGTGGCTGATATTAAAAGGAGTTTAAAAATTAAATTTGAGTGAAAATAACTCCTTTTGGGCGGACTCAATTGGCAGCCACAAGTTTAGGCGCCCAAAACACATGAAAATCACATTTAACATGTGATTTTTATGTTTGAAATTCAAACATAACCACTCGGGCTTATCCTTTCTTGCAAATGGCACATAATGAAGGAGAAAACAGGTTGATTCGGCTGCACATTCACACACATGTGTCAAGCTGCCACATGGGTGCTGGAGATGACCGGATGCCACCTAGGCTGCCACATGTGCACTAGCACACTCCCCGATATGCAAGACGCTTTTCAGCTACTTCTGGACTTATCAGCTGAAGTTGAGCTAGTGGAGCTAAAGTTGAGCTGACTAGAAATGAGTTGAGCTGAAACGAACTAGCTGAAATTGTGATGAGCTGAAAGTGAGCTGGTTACACTCTCCTGAGCTGGGACCGAGCTGCATACACTCTGGTGAGCTGGAGATGAGCTGCATACACTCACTTGAGCTGGAGTTGAGCTGCATATACTCACTTGAGCTAGTGTCCTCCTACGTACCTACGTCAAAAGGTAATAAACTTCCATCAAAGTATTGTAAACTTAATGGAAACACTAATACAAGTCGTAAACACTTGCAACCTTATTCATTAGCTCACAAACAAATATAAACACACCATAAGTTATATCAAACTGAGTCAAAACACACCAAACATACTAAATACATAGTAAACACACTAATATAAATAATATAAGTATACAAATGTTACACATCAGTATGTAACAAATGAAAAAAACAAACTTCCCTGAATGTTTGAAGTTGCATCGCTGGGTGGCATAAACGTGCTCACATCACAGAGGGTCGACGGAGGCTCGCCGAAAGCAAGGGAGATGGTTTTATTTTTCAGAGAATTTGGGTGAGGGATATGGGATATTCGAAAGATAGGGAGAGCGTCTGCAATACTCCAAAATTCAATGAAGGCTGGGGTTGAAAATAAATATTGAGTTTATACCCTAACAAATGGGTAAATTATAATACAAGGATCCTTAAACTTAGCCGTTTTTCAGACTGCCCACTAAATTTTTGATTTTAGCCAAAAAGGTCACTAAAATGAGATTTATTCACAATTAATTCCTTCAATTCAAATTAGGGTTTCGAACCAGAAATTCACAAATTTTAAGGTTTTCAATTAGGGATTTTCACATTAGGGATTTTTCAAATTAAGGTTCTTAATTTGTTGCAAAATTTTGGGGTGTTACACCTAAAGTATATATATATATTTTTATCTAGATTCCTAAAAGTTGACATGTGACATTGATTAAAAATTACATTATGTACCTATTTTGGCAAAAAGAGTATAATTTAAGTACTTATTTTAACCAAAAAAATATTTTAGGTACCTGAATGAAAAATTAATATACTTTAGATACCTATTTGTGATATAAGTCAAAAGTAAATGAATAGTTCTAAGAAAATGAAACAATATCGAGGACAGTTATTGAAAAAAGAAAGATAATTTTTAGGCGATTATTATTATTATTATTATTATTATTATTATTATTATTATTATTATTAGGTTATTTAATAAATTTAGATGTATTCAATAGTTTTTGTTTTTATATTGTAAGTTTTTAAATTCGTTTAACTTTGATTTTGATTTTTTTAACCCATTTGATGATACGAAATCTGGATCCGCCATTGTTGCCATATGTGATACTATGCCCAACAATGTTAAAAATATTTAACATTTCAGTCAATATTTATGTTTAAAAAATGGTTCGACTCTTTTTAAGAAGTTGATGGTCTAATCTGACTCATTTTGAAATGTTGAGTTTCAAATTTACCTAAAGAATAATAAGGGCTAAAATGAAAAAAAAAAGTCAACATGAAGGGCTAAACTTTTCATTATATTTCTCTACTTTTTGGGGGTCTCATATTTTCTCGATACTTATTACATCAATTGGGCCCAATAAAAACACAAAATAAAGCTATTAAACTTTTGTGTTCCCAAATATTCTCAGTTATAACACATAAGAGGGCCACACATATGAGTAAATATGGATACTCCTTTTTTATGCTTTTCTTTGCTTTTGAGTCCTATCTTTGCCAATCAAAGAAGGTTTCAGAGAGAGAGAGAATGAGTGAAAACAACAGATAGAACATCAAAGAAAAAGAGAATATATAAATTTAAGAACAGTTCAATGCACTTAGTTGGAGTTAGTGGGTCAGATATATAATAGCTAGCTTTTTGAAAATTTAATATCAATTTTTTTTTTGTAAGGTAGGTAGAATATCAAAATTGTAAATATATATAGGTTAAAAAAGTATGTATATTTTGTTACTGCGTCTGCATGGTAATTATAATTTTATAGTATGCAGCTTGAATTTTGCATTTACTTGTGTATAAATATTTGTACAAAGGTGAAGGTCACAGTTTGGGAAATGGGAAGGGTTTGCTGAAGTTGAAATTCAAAATCCAAATATATTAATATATCTTAATTCATCAGAATAATTGTATAAACGAATTTAATTAAGTGTTGTTTGATAAACTAAAAAATTAAATATATATCAAATTGACCTAAGTTTTGAATACACATTTTTTTATTGTCTTCTAATTTTATCGAATTAGATATAAGCTAAAACACATGAGAAAATTATAAATAGAACAAAAAGAGCTGTGCTTTTTTCTATAACTAGAGAACTATATATAGATTGAGCAAACTCTTTGTCTCGCCATTTTCCTTGTAGAATCCCAAATACATAGAAATAAATAGCCTCGTCAATTTTTTTTTGATAAAGGTACCATCTGATATTTATTTAAAATAATAAAATAAGCCGCTAGGCTTGGTCGGTCCAAACAGAAACAGAACAGCAATAAAAGAAAGCCCAAAACAAGACATAAATGTAAGAAAAACAGAAACGTCAAAAGACCAAAAAAAACGTAAAGAGGGGAAAAAATCAGATGATCCAGAAAATAGATCGTCGGTTGAAAACTTCCGGTAAAGCTTTGAGAGAGCTGTGGCCACCGACGATGGAGGTTGATCTGTTCAAGAGTGAAAACCTCAGAGAAAATACCGGCGAAAGGCTCAGTTGGTGTACGACAAGAGCCTTCGTTCACGATTTGCGATGACGGATGCTGCCGGAGGAGCTTCGTCTACCCAGAACCGATCATCACTTCCGCTGCGTCCTAGGGAGGCCATTGCATGCGCCGCCCCATTACCTTCCCTTCCGATGTGCTTTAAAAGGCAAGTTCTGAAAACCCTAGCGATAGATTTTGCTTCCGAAATATATGGTCTCAAAACTGACCTATCCTCTTCTGGTGCGAGGAGCTTGAGGATTACTGTTCTACAATCTCCTTCAACCACTATATGTGGTAAACCCATGTCAATTGCAAAAGAGAGCCCCTGCAATACTGCTATGGCTTCCGCTTCGAAAGCTGAATTCACATTTTGGTTTGCCCGGTAAGCCGCCCCCAAAATTTGTCCTTCACAGTCTCTAATTATGAAACATGACCAAGAAGAGTTCAAATGCAGGGAGAAGGATGCGTCAAAATTCAGTTTAACCATCGGAGCCTTCAGGGCACACCAAACAGTAACCGAGAGAGTACGAGGATGGGCTAGTTTCACACAGAGGATTCCCAACTCGGTAAGATAGCTTTTGATAAAGTGTGTAACATCTGTAATTGATTGATTAATGCCTTCATGGTAGTATTTGTTCCGAGAAAACCATAAAGCCCATATAGAAACTGCTATTGCTGAATGTATGCTTTTACTATTATTATCGAACATCCAAGCCAACCATTCACAAAAATCAAGCTGATCAACATGTGTAGGCCAGTGGAAATCTAGCTTATGCCAGACATTTCTAGCAAAATTACACTTCCTGCTTACGTGACATATAGTTTCTGGTTCACCGGAGCATCTAGGGCAAAGATTCTGACTAGCTATTCGTTTAGCATAAAGGTTATTCATTACTGGAATGTAATTCATAGCAAACTTCCACAAATTAATTTTGACTTTAGATGGACAATTTAAACCCCAAATTGATTTGTAGAACTGACCTGAATAGCAGTCGGGGAATAAATCCTTGATTAGGATTCTGTAGGCACTACGTACTGAAAAGCAACCTGAAAGTTCACCTTCCCAAGCCAGTAAGTCAGATTGTGGATTCCTTGGTAGATTAATAGATAAAATGGCCTGTGCTTCATTCATACTGAAAACTTCACGAATGAGATTTTCTTTCCACTTTTTTGATATAGGACAGATTAAGTCAGATACCCGGTTTAGATTCTGAATTCTTGGGGACGTGGTAAGCCTTGTAGAATGTAGGGGAATCCAAGGGTCATCCCAAATAGAGATTGTCCTCCCAGAGCCAATTCTCCAAATAAGTCCCATCTCCAGAGTTTTTCTAGCAGACCAGATACTCTTCCAAATGTATGAAGGACGAGAACCAAGAACTGCACGAAGGAAATCTGTTTGAGGAAAGTACCTGGCCTTGAGGATTCTAGAGACCAGTGAAGTGGGATTTGTCAGGATACGCCAACCTTGTTTAGCTAGCAAGGCTAAATTAAAACACCCTAAATCTCTGAACCCCAAACCTCCATTCTCCTTAGGTAAGCAGAGATTCTGCCACGAACACCAGTGCATACCTCTTTTGCTAGCTGATTTCTGCCACCAATACTTTGCGAACATAGCTTCCATTTCATTACAAAGAGACCGAGGAAAAAGAAAGCATCTCATAGCATAGAGGGGTAGGGCTTGCAAATCTGACTTTATGTAGACTTCTTTTCCCCCCGTAGATAAAGATCTTGTTGACCAAGAGTTAAGACTCTTGGTTATTCTGTCCTTTACGAAGGCTAAGGATTCCTTCTCCCTCCTTCCCACCATAGAAGGGAGTCCTAAATAAGTGTCCCTGCAGGATTGGCTAGTTACATTGAAAATACGGCACACATTCTATCTACTATTGGCATTGACATTCGAACTGAAGAAAACGCTGGACTTATCAAAATTGATAAGTTGACCAGAACATCGAGAGTAGATATGAAGAATGTCTTTAAGATTAGCTGCCCCTGCTACCGTAGCCTCTCCAAAGATGTAACTGTCATCAGCAAACAGAAGGTGGGAGACCAAAGGTGCGCTTCGCGTGATACGGAGTCCTCGAACCTTTTCTTCCTGAGTACCTCTCCTTAATAAAGCTGAAAGCCCCTCACCGCAGCGACAAATAAAAAAGGACTCAAGGGGTCTCCTTGCCTAATACCACGGGATGGTGTAAAAGATTCCCCAACCTGACCATTGATCGTAATAGCATATGATACAGTTTTAACACAGTCCATCATTCTTTTAGTCCAATCCATATCAAAACCTATTTTATTCAGAACTGATTCCAAGAACGGCCATTCAACTCTATCATAGGCTTTGCTCATATCCAGTTTAAGAGCAAAATTACCTAACTTTCCAGTTCGCTTTACCTTCATAGCATGGAGTAACTCATAGGCCACAATAATATTATCTGATATTAATCTTCCGGGCACAAAGGCACATTGTGCTTCATCAATACAAGCATGGATGACTCGTTGAAGGCGGTTGGAAAACATTTTAGAAATGATTTAAAACAAAACATTGCACAAACTGATAGGGCGGAACTGTGACATATGAGTGGGATCAGTTACCTTGGGGATGAGGACAATATGTGTTTTGTTGATAGCTGCCAGATCTTCGTTACCCTCTGCAGCACTAATACAAAATTCAGCCACCTCATCACCCAGGATATGCCAAAACCTTTGATAGAAGATAGCCCCTAGACCATCCTCCCCTGCTGCTTTCAAGGGTCCCACAGATCGAACCGCCTCAAGAACATCATCTTTTGTGAATTTTGCCAACAAACCAGCATTCATCCCTTCTGTAACGCTGGGATTAATACCTTCTAGAATTTGTTCCGGATCAGCACACCCCTGGGAAGTAAACAGATTTTTAAAAAACTTGTGAGCCACATCCTGGATACCGGAATCAGAAGTGATATTTACATTATCATCATTTCTGAGACTAGAAATCCTATTTTTTCGACGACGACTAGATGCAAAACTGTGGAAAAATTTCGTATTTCAGTCCCCATTCTTAATCCAATTGGCTCTTGCTCTTTGCTCCCAATACAACTCCTCACGGTCAGCTTCTAGATTAAGAGCAATTTTTGTTTCAAGGATTTCCTCCAAGACTTCATCATTCGGTTGAAGATCATTAAGTTCCTGCAGCCTTTGTTCAAGTGCTCGAACCGGAATTTTCTTTTCCTTGGTAATCCTCTTGAACCACTCTTCTAGGCCTCTACCCACCTCTCGGAGTTTGTCCGGTAGAGTACCTGAAGATGATTGCCACAGTTTTTGAAATTCTGACTCACAAGATTCCTCGGTAAGCCAAACTGCCTCAAAACGAAAGTGATGGACACAATTGTTGCCGGGTTGCACTGGAGATGTATTTAACATGAGGGGACAATGATCTGAGAAGGCGTGGGAAAGATGATCAAGAGAGAAATTCGGAAATAATTCCCACCAACCGGAGTTTGCCACACCACGGTCCAGTCTTTCTCTAATTAAATTGGATGAAAGTCTTCCCCATTCCCATGTGAACCAGGGTCCACGATATCCAATATCACTTAAACCACAATCCTGTAATGCTGTACGAAAATCATTCATATGTCTCTCGCTGCGGATTCTTCCACCAGTTTTTTCTGAGGCTAACAATAACTCGTTAAAATCACCGATTACAAGCCAAGGAATATCTCCCATATCATCAAGTTGGCGTAACAGATTCCATGTATGAGCTCTATTCTGTACTTCATGGGCTCCGTAAAAGCCCGTACATCTCCAATAATGACCCTCAACGTCTTTGCCGATCAGCACATCGATATATCTATCGGAAAATGATCTTAGTGTAACTGTAACAGTATCCTTCCAAGCAAAAGATAAACCGCCACTTCTTCCATTTGACGGTACGTCCACACCATTCGGGTAACCACATTTTTTACGAACCTTCTCTATACTCAGGCCATGGAGTTTCGTTTCAATTAAAAAAATTACATCCGGATTCAAGTCTCTAAGCAAGTGCTTGAGACGATTTGTAGTTCGGGGTTGGCCCAGGCCCCGAACATTCCAACTTAGGAGCTTCATTGGGCCCGGCTGGCCCGAGAAACCGGACCTGCCAATAAAGGGTATGGAGCCTCATTCGAATCTAGATTAGAAACGTCAGACGCAGAAGCATTAACTCTCGTTCGTTTAAAACCTTCCATAATCGGAGATTGAGCATTTTCCTCTTGGGAGGTCATTATGACATCATTGATTGGCCCTGATTCCCTCATTCAAATTCATATCCATCTGGGCATTGGATTGGATAGGCCCCAGATTGTTTCCATTTGTTGAGTGATCGCCCAAATTCAGCTGATTGGGAGGGGTGTGGATAACGTTGCCTAAGATTCTGTTTCCTTCCATATTAATGGGATGAAAAACCGGAGATTGGGGGCTGACAGGCGAAGATCTCGCTAAAACAGGTTGGCCTGGAAACGTCAGCAGAGATTCTTCCCGGAGCCACCGACTAGGGGTTAACGCCATAGCCCTTCTCGACAGTGCTCGTAAACTCAGATCCCAGCCAAAGGTGATCTCTTCTTTCGGCTTCGATAATCGAACCGGACAAAAAGCTTCGCCATGGCCCATTCTCCCACAAATGAAACAGAAGAGGGGGAGCTTTTCATAAGCAAATCGGACATAAGTAGAAGAAGCATTGTTCAGGGCTATTTTCTTTCGTCGTTTCAGCGGTTTCCTGACATCAAAACATGCCTGAATTCTCATAGTTCCTTTATAGCCCATAGAAACTGCTTGGGAATCATATTCGATAAACGTCCCTATGAAAGCACCCAACTGTCGCGCAACCCTTTCAGACATGTAGCCATGTGGAACATCATATACCAGAATCCAAAAAGGAGAAAGATACAGAGGGACTTCCATTGGGTTCTCACCAACCTTCAAACGATGTAAGATTAGGAGATGAGTATTGAAATTCCAGGGTGCACCTCCTTCTATCCTCTCCATATCCACCGGATGAAAAAATCTAAAGAGATATCGATTCTCTCCCAACTCTGAAATAGCAATTCCTCCCAACGACCTCCACAGATTTGCGAGAGTGTTCCTCATGGATTGGAAATGTATCACACTGGTAGTAAGGAAGCGACCTACACAACAGAGATCAAAAGATATGCCCGCTGGTAGTCCATCACCCTCTTCTTGTACATGTATCTCATTCTCCTCATCATCTTCAATTGTAAGAGAAGCCAAGCCGTCTTCCATCACTGGATCCATACAGCGGAGACTTGAGAACCAATCAGCAAGAGAGAAGAAGACAAAACTCAAAGGAAAAAGAAGACAAAACGTGTCAAAAGACAGAGAAAACGTGCTAAGAAGCAAACAGAGAAAACGTGCTAAGAAGCAGACTTTGAAGATATTATAAACTCATCTCATACCTACTTAGTTTTAGTTTAATTAGTATTGTTATTGTTGTAACAAATAGCCTCGTCAAATTAAACAAACAAAAGGTAATTACATTTGATAAATAACATTAAACGCCATGGAAATGTTAGCATCAAATCCACGTGTTCTTCAAAAATAATTAGCAGAGGCGTAAAACAAGCAAGACCACAATCCCCAAATATTTTTTTTAAAATTTGTCAATATATTCTTGAGGAATTAAAAAAAATATTTGGACAACTCAAAATTTTATTTTTTTTAATTCGCTTGTTTTTAATAAAGTCTTATTAATATATATTTATATTAAATTGAGTTGATAATCTCAAAATATAAATTTTATATATTTGTCTTAAATTGTCATAAATATAAATACGTAACGTGTATGTGAATTCAAACTTATTTTTTTTAATGTTACCTTATCCTACGAGTTAATTTTTCTAAGTTAATTTTTTTCTATTACAATATTGTTTTTTAATTATTTCTCAAAATATGGTATTTTTGGTTTTCCTAAATATAAAAAAATTAATTTGGTGGAAATTCAAATTTTAATGTTACTCTATTTTTTTAATTGACGGAAAATTAAAACAACAACAACAATCTCTTGTTGTATTTAAATAATTGGCTCAATGGCGTAAGAAGTCATTGAACTTAAAAAAAATAATTAAACCCTTAAATTTTTTGCACCCTATTAATTCCTTGAACCAAGAAATTAAATCAATTAAGCTCTTGAACCAAGAAATTGAATCAGTTAAGCCTTTTGACCAATTTTGACCATTAAATATTAACAGATTTTTGAATATGTTGGTGCAATGTGTCATGTCACAATGTTTCCACTTGACATTTTCATATTTTTTTATTTCATTTAAAGAATTCTTTAGAAGTTCTAAAAAACTTATAAAATTTATATAAAAAATATTGTTTGAAAAAAAATCTGTAAAAGCAACCTGATAAAACTGTAGTGTATCATGTGCCAGTAATATCTAAAAAATGGTCAAAATTAGTCAAATGACTTAATTGATTCAATTTATTGGTTCAAGAGCTTAATTGAGAGCAAAAAAAATTAGAGACTTAATTGATTTTCCCCAAAAAATTCAAGGCTTTTTACACCCTTAAACCATAATAATTTTAGACTCATTTCTACTATAAATGCAAATTCATATTGATTTGTTCAATCTCTTAAGAATTTCTTCTACTCACGAAACAATATGAAAGAAATAATAATAGAGGTTTTGTATTATACACGCATAAACCTTTTTCTACCAAAAACAAATTGGCCCCAAAATCGAGTGTCAAGATGCGCCAGTGATTACTAGTCTAAAGAAATAACCTTTGGCCATTACGAATTCCGAATGATGGCAGCAGGAACCTAATATATAGTTCAATCGGCCGTCTCCATGGTGTAATTCAAAGGTTCTGATATACTGTCTAGGCCTCTAGGGGTATAAGTTTGAACACAAATTTTCAAAGTTGTAAACACACATTCAATTAGAGTCATAAATGTAAGCCTTTTAAGTATTTTGATACCAACAAACATATAATGGAGGAAAGTGATTATAAAATCGATGAACTTGAGATCGGAAAACGAAAGGTTCATGG
The DNA here is from genome assembly GCA_958450335.1 of Hibiscus tridactylites. Taxonomy (NCBI): domain Eukaryota; kingdom Viridiplantae; phylum Streptophyta; class Magnoliopsida; order Malvales; family Malvaceae; genus Hibiscus; species Hibiscus tridactylites. Next base: position 51,061,818 of record OY288285.1, read on the forward strand.
CAATCTTCATGTATCTGTGTACATGCAAATGCAAATATGTAAGCGTGTTTCCGTGCAAATTTGGCGAGGCGTACAATTATATCAGATTCACTCACGTTTATAGGTCAAGGAAGAGACAATTGTTGTTGGCGTCGAATCAAAGCACTGAGGACACTGCCTTTTAACACCAGTTTAGGGGCCACACAGTGTAAATTAGGCTTATGGATTTATGATTATAAAAGCTAACGTTTAGCTGTTTCATTCCATTTTAACCCAATCACTGTTCTTAATCAAAGAAAAGGCTTTATTATCATTTCAGGGTTTACCAAATTAGCTTAATGGTAATAGTTTTTATTATATAATAATCAACTATAATGAGTTGTTAAGGAAGTTGGACAATCATTTCACAACGACTATTCTAGGGTTTGCTGGTGTGAAAAAGAACAGAACCCAAAAAAGCAATATAATAATATTGATAATTTCTTCCAATAATACTAATAAATGGTCTTTTTAGATCTTCATTAATGGAATATTTTGTTTTGAATGATAATAATAACGAGACGATGCATGTACCAAATACAATAATACAGTAGAAGGAAGTAATAAGCTAAGTTTATTGGTGATAATATTAAATATATTAATTAAGTCGAATAAGGAAGGTTTTCATGCTATAAATACATAGCCTAGGGTTAGGGTTTTCCCATGACATTATCACTCTAAAAAGCTCTGCCTCCTTTTCTTTATGTTAGTAGTCGTAATTTTAATTTTTTTTATTTTAATTTTATGCCAACTTGTCTTTCAGTAATTGAACTAATTTTGATAATTGTAGTTCAGTTCTTAGGGGCTATATACAAGGGGATAGATGAAGCGAGTAGTACTTAGAAGTGTGGAGCCTCCAAGGCCGGTTACGACTGTGAGATATGGGGAGTGCCAAAAGAACTATGCGGCGGCCGCCGGATGCTATGTCTTCGATGGGTGCAGGGAGTTCATGCCCAGTGGAGCAGAGGGAAATGCCGCCTTCACTTGTGCTGCTTGTGGCTGCCATAGGAATTTCCATAGAAAGCTTGAAAGCTAAGGTACTTGGCGAGTGTTCTTCGTCTCCATCTTCCATGGGGTTTCCTACCATTAATTTGTGTTATGTTTTTTTTGAAGGAATGTTTTTATCTTAGGTTTCTATTTAATAAAGAGAGCAATTTCATATTATATTCGAGTACAAAAACAATATATGGGATCATGATAATGTTGTTTCTGGTATAGCGGAGGCCGGAGGAAGTAACCCAGAATTAGATATGTTGAACTTCAAATTCGAGACTTGCCGGATGGATGTATAAACCAATTAAGTTAAACCCTAGGTTTCAGTTTGCCTATTGGTTTCTTGTTTGATCGTACGTTCTGAAAGAACAATCAGCTAAAGTTAATTAGGTAGCGGATAAAGATGATGATTTTGGCTAATTAGATTAAGAGAATATATGTTTATCAATTAACTTTAAAGCCATTTTTTTCGGTAGGAATATGCTTATGAAGTTTGCTAAGTTACGAGTAAAATATTTGTGTAATGATGCGTTGTTTAATACGATGCTTGATGAAATTTGTGATTGTTTTCCGATTGTTATATGGTAATAGTAAAGCAAGGAATCGAGCGTTGTTCTTTCAGTATAATTCAACATTATATTGACTCTCTCATATGAGTTGTGATTGAAATTATTGTTTAATTTGTTTGTTTGTGAACTGTAAATTTACTTTAAAAAAAAATCCACGCTAAAATGATTAATTCCATAATTTTGATAGTACTTTCACTAGTTTGAAGCTTATAATAATTGAAACCTACTTGGCCTAGTGTGATGATAATTCCATTCCGTTGGGTATATTGTTTTTTGTGTTATTCTCATCTTTTTTAAAAGCTAAATTAAATGCAAAAGTGATTAATTTTCAGCTTTTTCGATTTTTTGTCGATATTAATTAGGTATGATCTAGTCATCTAGATGGTATTTATTGATGCTCAATTGCAGCAAGTTATTTTTTTATACCAAACAATTAGCAACATTATCTTGGGGTGGTAAGGGCAAAAATCCATGGAATATTTTCTAAATGCGGAAGTCTAATCTGTATGGTAATTAAGAACACTTTATATTTAAGTTGAAAGGCCCACATATATAATCATTAAAAATTCTGTCACGCTCGAGGAGCACCGTAGATAATTATTTTGATTTATGTTTAAAAGAAAATTAAAAATAAAATAATATATTTTAATTAATTTATCTTTTGATTTTTAAATAATTTATAATTATACGGTGAGTTCTTTAGATTTTTAATCTGTATAAATTAAATTAATAGTATTCATCGGTGCTCGTCGTTAGTGGTGTTCAACGGTACTCGTCGAGCGTATTAGACTCATCCTATAATCACTAATGGAATGTTTTTTAATATGGTCTAATCTGCTAGTTGTTATGATGGGAAAGTTTTTTTGTGATGTACTTGAAAGGCAATATAAAAAGCTTAAACCACTAATATGGCTTTGAGTAAAAATGTGGCTCCTCTAATTGAGTAACTCCGATCCTTCCCGATTTCCTTTATGAAAAATAGACGAACCATGGTAACTTGACCATACTAGATTATTTTGAGACAACCTTCAAGTAAAGTGCCTAGCGGGGGGTCATCTTCAAACTGTCGACGCAGTAGTTGCTTGCATCTACTTCCACGATTACAGGTTCTATACCCAACGCTTTGGCAATTCGCATGCCATAGCTCCACGGTGAGGCTTCCTCCAACATACCCAAAGTGGACATTTCATGATTCTCTCTCCATGCCCATGTTGTTGGCTTTATGAATCTCACAAGCAAAACACATTGAGCTGATGGGGTGTAAAGAATTGACATTCTTGTTTTTTGTATTTGGTACAATAGATGAATATCTACATATACAGAGCTTAGTATAGAGTTTCAGTTAAATACATATCTATCTTACAAAAGTTAACAAGATAGGGATTTAAATTGCGGATGCGGTCACGTTTTCGGCCGCGACATTTTATCGTGATTGCGGACAATAATGGATGAATTGTGGTTATTGCTTACCATTATTTTCCACAATAGTAGTTTTTGACAGTACCGCTACGGCCTACCGCTATATTACGGACGCGGACTGCTATTTAAATTCCTAATCATGATAAGTAATTTAAATAAGAACTCGATAATTATTTTTTTTTATCTCTAATACAACCCCACAAGATGGAGGATCCATCAGAGATACCAAGCTTGGACCGAAAAAGAAGAGAAATCTTTCTTCCAATGGCTTTGTGAGGGCGTTGGCAATTTGAGTTGGATGGAACACATAGCGATCCTGCAGCAACTAAGACACACACACAAAAAAAAAAAATCAAGGGCAATATGCTTCATACGAGAGTGAAAGACGAGATTTTTGAAAACATATGTTGTACTAACTACTAAGGTTATCACATAAGAGAGACACCAATTTCTTTGAGAAGATGTTGAATCCACTAAACTTCAACAGTTGCATTAGGTAAGGCTCAATATTCTGTTTCGGTATACTTGCGAGAGACAATCTTTTTGACGAGCTGATTTCCAAGAAATAACACTAGCGCCAAGATAGATCTGTTGTCGATCGACGACCCGCCCAGTCCGCATCAGCGAAGGTTGTAAGCGTAACTTAAGACGACGACGAACAAGCAATCCATGACACAAGGTACCTTTTTGGAGCCCAAGGATTCACTTAGCTGCTAAAGGACCATGCATGTATTGTAAGAGACAATCGATAGCAAACGAAATGTTTGGGCGAGTGAGCGTTTGATATTGAAGAAGTCCGAGTAGGTGGCGATAGTTGGATATATCGACTGCAACAACTAGATCACGTGGAGGCAACTTATTAGAGGATGACATAGGCGTAGAGACAAGCTTGGCGCCGTCCATATGAAATTGAGTTAGTATATCAGTCGTATATTGTGCTTGAGATAAAAATAACTCGGGAGAAGTAGAAATAGCTTCTACACCAAGAAAATGATTGAGAGATCTCATATCTTTCAGACAGAACCGTGTTGAAAATAGTGCAATGAAACGATCGACAAAGGCATTTTCATTACTAGTAAGCACAATATCGTCCACATATGCTAAGAAGTACATGGTGATTCCTTATGTATCATAGACATAAAGTGAAACATTCGCCTTCGACTTCTTGAAGCCAAACTCTATGAGAAACTGTGAGAGTTCAAGATACCATGCTCGTGGTGCTTGCTTTATACCATACAAGGCTTTACACAATTAAAAAATATGAGAACGGTGAGTGGGATCAATATATCCCAGAGGTTGCTCTAAATAGACTTCCTCATGCAACGTGTCATTAAGAAAACACAAATGGTTGAAGACACATTCGACAGACAGTGGTTCGAGTTTGTGACTTGTCTAAAAGGCATGTGACCCATGTGTTGTAGTGAGAGAGACATAATAAAGTAACTATAAACATGTTTCGATAATGTGACGAAGATGTTGTTTAGATGACCCATTGTGTTCAGGGTTGTGAGGTAAGAAAAGTAAAATGAGAAATACAATCTATGTTGAGAATAGGTAAAAGCTTGATAAACTCATCCCGTTATTTAAGAAAAGAGACACGATGTTACGCTTGAAATATCACTCAAAAGGCCTCTTGAATTGAGGAAAGATGGCAACAACATTAGATTTCTGTTTTATCAATGTATAAGCAGATATATTTAGTAAAAAGATCAACATATATCATATAATAAGAATACCCATCACATGAGGTATGTTTGGTGCTCTATACATCAAAATAAATCAATTCAAAAGGTATTTTGGCCGAAAGACAATTTGTAACTTTTATTAATAAGACAATATGAACAATGAAATTTGTATAAAGTAGTTGAATCAACAATTATATTACAACTGTGTAATTATTAGAAGGATGACCAAAATGATGATGAATCTGGTTCAAGGGCACATGACTAGTGAGATTGGCTTGAGGTAGATAAAACACCCCTAATTAGGAAGTGTTTCTAAACAAACACAAACAACCTTTCTTGATAACTTTAGCACAAATAATTTAATATGCCTTTGAAAAACAAGGTAATTTAAAACTTCTTCCTTCCTTTTTTTTATTTTTTATTTAAAAAAATTAATCTGAACTCTTATGTCAACTATGTGACACCATTTAGGAGTACTTAAGAAGTTATGAATCGTATTTCTTGACACCTGTGATCTCGTCCAAGCTCGATAGCTAATCTGAAACGTTAATACCTTGAAAGTTAGGGGTGAGAATTGTCGGGTATTCGAGTTTTGGGTACCCGGTTCATCCGGGTACCTCAATCTTCAGCCCGTGTCCCGACCCATCTCATCCGGATACTCGAAACACCCAGGTGCCAGGTACCCGCCTTTTTTATTTTCTAATTTTAAAAATTTAAAAAAATCACATATTAAACACAAAAATATTTTTATAAAATTTTAAACTTAAAACTTAAAAGTATATAATACAAACATAAAAAGAATTTAGGGATTTAAATTTAGTTTTAGAGTAAAAATATTAAGAAACTTAAAATAAAAATATAATTGAAAATATAAAAAATATATATTAAATATTATCTGGTCGGGTTGGGTACCCGGTAACTTAAAAATCCCGGCCCGTGTCTCAGAAAAATTCTCGGGTCGGGTACCCGGCCGGTCGGATAATTTCTTTTAGAGAATTACCCGATATTTTTAAGTCCGGATCATCGAGTCGGGTCAACCGGGTCGGGTATTTTTACCCACCTATACTGAAATGTGATGAAAGAATAGGCTAAGCTAAAGCTTCGTGAGGTAATACTAAAAGCTGATTACAATAAAATAGACATTAATACTAGAACCAGCCAAGATTCAGGTAAGTACCCAAACAAAAGATATTTACACAACACAGTCTCAAGGACTCAACTTATAATATTTCAAAATAATTTACTATTGCAACTCATAAATATGGTTTGTTTGTCTCATAAGGTATTCTATAAAGCATCTGGTATTACAAGTCATAATCTTAATTTAAAACTCGATTAGGAAACTGGTTATTTGTGTAATAATATTCGATCAAGGCATAATCCTTTCACACCATCGACTTTTCAAGATCATGAGTAATAGTTACATATCACTCAAGTTATTTAATTATAACTTATCATGAAATATCATATACTTAACTAGCAATCCAAGTTTATAGGTACTTTAACAAGCTTAACTATTCTCCCAAAGAATATTTATCAAGTTAAGAATCACTTTATTCGCTATATAAGTCATTATCATATTTCTTTATCCAACTTATATATATTTTTGGTTTCTTTTATATAGTATTGTGACTCAAGCAACCTATTTCATTTGTTCATTATTGTTAAGATTCATTTATAGTCTCTTTAATCCACCCGTATACATTTACATATATTCAGAACAGTCCAAAACATACTTGTATATAATCAAACAATCCTTAAATCTACACATATTTGTATAGGTTCAAAACAGTCCAAACATACTTGTATATAACCAAAAGAGTCCTTAAATCTTATACGTACTTGTATAGGTTCAAAACAGTCCAAACATACTTGTATATAACCAAAACAGTCCTTAAATCTTATACATACTTCTATAGGTTCAAAACAGTCCAAACATACTTGTATATAACCAAAACAATCATTTAATGTCCTTATACATTCCTTCAAGCTTTCAAAGATATTTTGACCATGTTTGGTAAAGAGAGGTTTGGGCAAAAATTAAAGGTTTGACCAGTCAAATCCGCTAATATTGTTGTTTGGTGAACAACAGATTGAAAGAGCGGATTGGGGTGAAACCGCTAATTTTGAAAAAGCTCATAATATGAGCTTTTTGAGATTAGAGGTTTGATATGAGAGTTATAAAGACTCTTTTACCCTTACTAGTTACCAAAAATCTCAAAGTAACCTAAATTAAATATTTTCTCACCCTATTTATAAGCTAATCCTATTTACTTTTTTTCTTTTTATTATCACATATTTATATGTGTATTTAAATTTATTAATGAATTAAATTATATTAAAATAATTATATAAATAATAAATTAATATATAAATCATTCGAATATGTTTAGAAAAGTTATATTAAAAATAATTTTATAGATCTAATTAATATTAATTAGATACAAAATATTGATAACTAATAAACTATTCAAACAAGTATTGAATATAATCATGTCCTTATATGTCATTTTACTTGTTTAAATAATCTAACAACTATCAGCTATCAGTTAATTTTACCAAACACTTTTATACAATAAGTTAATACAATCCACTAGTCAAATCAGCTATTAGCTAATGTAATCCGCTATCTGCTATCAGTTATCCGCTAATTGCCAAACATGACCTTTAAGTCACCTATAGAGCTACTGCCAGGCAGACTGTGCACTACTCGATTAAAAATTTATATCTTCCATTCCGTCTGTCGGAATTTCAAGTTGTTTACATCGTTAGAAAGCTGACTCAATTAACTTTCTAACCATATAAGTCTTTTATTTTTACTCCTTACGAATTAGTACATAATTTAGTTAAAAGACACTACCCAATTCTATCATCGAGCAGATTGCACTATCTTTAAAAAATCATCTCCATAAACTGTTCTTTAACTCAGAACTCAATTCCGAGTTATCAAAGTTACTGCTATTGAAGGTTGTAATACAATTTAAAACCAATTTTCACCTCCCCTCACTTAGAAATTCATATCTTTAAATATACAAAATGGAATCATAGACATGAACTGTTTATCACTTAATATATCAAACATAAACATGAGTTACTTGTCATAGAAAATAATAACATATCATATCGTAGGCAGGAATTACTTATCCCCAAGGTATCAAACCTATCATCTCCTAGACACATGTTACATATCATATAAGGTCTCATGTATAGTACCATAATCACGGATTATTGGGCGGCACAAGTAGTGTTTAGGTGATTCCCTACTTGATTTACAAACTTCCTTAATGAAAGCTTATATATATATATATATATATATATATATATAAAAGCTTTCATTCGAAGCATGTATTTCCATTAGAGAAGTACTCAAATTTTATTAAAGTCGTATCACTTATCAAACAAGTTATCATAACTCGGCATTTATATAGCTTATAATCTCATACTTTTTTTTATTATCATAGCCTTGAGAATCGAATTACAGTCTAAGTACACGAATCCCTAACCAATGTCGCCAAACAAGGGTACTTGTAGTACCGATCAATCAAGGGACCGTAGTCCAGGACCATAGTCCACCCTCCTTCTATCACCAAACTAGGGACCGTGTTCCACCCTAACTTGAGATTTATGGACTCTATGGCATACCAATTGTACCTACGACTGACTCGAAACCAAGACTTTCCCTTTAATCATATCATATCATTTACGAGGTTGAGTTTGATCACTAAATCAAGCATTCAACTGGTTATATCTTATTCATAGTGAGTTTGAGCAAGGATCCAAGATTATAGGATCGAATAACAAGTTGATTTTTCACTACAAGTCATTAGTGTTCATGCATGTACATATCACTTTAGATTATATCATCTCCTAGATCGATATAATTTATCCTCAAGTACTTACATTGAAGCACTTACCTTGCATCCAAGCATGTTCATTCATAGCATAATTCGAACAATACAAAGCAACCATAATTAATAAGCAGTGCTCGGTTGGGTTATCAGCCCATCCCGAGACTTTAAACTACACTCACCTCTTATCCCGAAGTTACGAGATACCCATATCCTTAATCATATCTTGCTACTTATCCAAATCTCCTTCTTGGTCTATTATGACAAAAAGTATATTCATATATTAGAAGCAATTCCTAACTTTTCAATCTTTTAATTCAAAACAACACACCAACATTCATACTGATACAAAACAACCTACATGTAACCATTTTTTATTCATAAATCAGTCCATCATCACTTACATTGATGTAAACAGTCCCGAAACTTACAAAGCAGCCCCTATATGCATTCTCAAAGCATTTCTCTTGTTTAATTACTCAAAACCGGGCAACATACATACATATATAAGCAGCCCAATTATGCACATACACACCAAATACAACAAAACAGTCCCATATGCTTTCATACCTATATAAAACTGCCCAGTTAAGCATGTATACACGATAGCACATCGAAATCAGTTCCATTAAGACGCATACATGTACAAAGCAACCCAGGTTTCATATTCACATGTATACCTACTCAAAACAACCCCTAAACGTTTATTTTTCATGCTAAAATAGTCCATAACGTATACATATACTCTCATAAATGCACATGAAAGCTTATATCTATATATACATACATTTCCATGCATCAAAACAGTCCCTAACATTTCATAAAATAGTCCCCTATTTTCCAGCTTTCAAAACAGTATTTATTTTATGAAACAGTCCACCAAAACTATTTTAATTTTGCAAAACAGTCTCGAGTTTGATATTCACATGCTTAATTTACTTAGACTCATTAACTTCAAGTATGGTGACTAGAATTTCACAATTCAAGTGTCATATATAAACATAACATGATCAATTTTACAATCAAACTCCAAGATATTGACTTTCGGAATTTCATGCATCAAATGAATATATTCTAAGCATTATTCTACTTCTTCAAACAATGTATTTCATATCACATATCATACAAAGAAATTCATCAAGTTTCTCAAACAAGATGTCTTAAACCTTTCCAAAACACAAGGTAAAGATAAAGGGGAGATCAAGTCACCTTCTTCCTTAAGCAAAAACAACTGAATCTTCAATAATCATGAAAGATTAAGGCTTTAATCTAAGCTTTCATGGCTTCCTAAGGGTTCTCTCTCTCTTTCTCTCTTTGGTGAACCGGCAGCTTGGGGAAGATGGAGAATAATCTCTCCATTAATAAGGGTAAATACGTGAGGAAAATGACACCATTTTGTTCATCTTTCCATTCAAACAAACTCCTCCAATTTGAGCTTGATTAGTCCAAAAATTCAAACTCTATCTCACTACACTCTAGTTTTCGGTCATGGAGGAAAAAGGGAGGAAGGAGGAAGCTGACAACACTTTGTTCATCTTTCCATTCCTCTAAACCGTGAGTCACCCCCCCAAAAAAAAACACTTGCCATCCTCACAAGTGTACAAGTCCTTACAATAAGCCTTAATTTACATGCAATTCTAAAACCTTAAAAGTTTCAATTTTATTCCTTTCTAACATGGTCCTCTAATTTGTTTTCAATTCCTATTTGGTCCTAATTTCATTTGTTTAATATAATAGGTGATAACTATATTGCAATTTACTTGGGACTAAGGTGTTACATACTTCTAAGCTAATGTTTGGGGCATTACATTCTAACTCAGGGGTGGGCGTAGTTTTACAACTTAGTGTGTTAATGCGTATGAGAAGATGTTGTATGCAAGTTTTATGAGCAACATACATCTTTATCACCAGTTCTCAAAATTTTTGTGGCTCGAACATCATTTGATCAGAATCCATGGATGTTTGGTAGTGGTTCCTCTTATCACATGACAATGAACACTATATCTCTTTAGGATTTTTCTAGTTATGATGGACCGTATGAAATTCATCTAGGGAGTAGTAAAATTCTTCTCATCTCTTGTATTGATCGTTCTATAATACCCATGTCTTCTAAGTCTTTGTCCCTTCATAACGTCTTATGTGTTCCTCAGTTGCGTATGAATTTGGTCTCAATTCCCCAATTATGTCTCTTCTTCAGGTCAATAATGTTAGTGGACACTCCGGTATCACTACTACTGTAACATCCTAAAAGTCGGCCTAGAAGTATGCTATCAGTTAGATTGCTAAATTCATAGTTTTAAGGTGTCACTTAATTAATCAATTAAGTGAATTAGAATGTTGTTAAGTTTTCTAGCTAAAATAGAATGATTAAACTGGAAATATTTATTAAAAGGGAGCTTGCTTGTGATCTAGAAAGAATGTGAGGTCATATGAACAATTGTTCTTGCGCGTAATGTACTATAAATAATATGCAAATATGGTGCAAATATACACGTCGAACGAGTAGTAAAGTGAGTGAGTGAGTATCGTCTCCACATGGATTGGAGGTATTCACGGTTTGCTGTAACAATATTGAATGAACTTTTTGCAGATGAAAAGGCTATAGTAAAAGAGATGGTGTAAAATAATGCTGTAGCAAAATAATGTAAAGAAAGCTGAGATGACAATATGATGAACATGTCCCCTTTCGTATGCGAAACTCACTATGAAATGATTGGCTGGGAATGATGGACAACCTAACTAAGCTTCTTAACGATACTAAGGCTCTTCAGCTATCTCTTATGCTAGGCGGGATTTGCTAAAAGTATTCCTAAACTATCTCTAGCCAGGAAACTGTGAGTCAGAAATGCTACAGCCATACCTTTCGGCGTAAACTCTTAACATTCCCCTACCCTTCACGAACTATCCTTTTTAGCCCTTGAAACCTATCACTTATCTCTAAGGTAGGTTAGAGTCCGCGTCTCAACAGCCACTCCATTGCTTATAGGGATTCTAAGGCTAGCTCTCTCGATTACTAACCTCAACAAACACTTAAAGAACGACCAACTCTCGAGGGCTCTTACAACTTTAAGGAAATAAAACGCATAAGCAAAGCATAGAACATGATAAACACTGGAAAACTATAGCATGCATTAAAAAGTACTTAAGAATAAAAACATCCATCAAACCCAAGCCACCTAAAATAGTTTGTGGTTGGGCAATATCATCCAACGTATCATTGTGATAACATTCCCAAAGATAAAGATATAAACATGAAATGCTAAAGCGACATAAAGAAAGGTGAACTCCCTCTCTGCCATGGACTGCCTGACTGTCTTAGGCTCACCGCCTCTCTCGAGGCCGGCGAGGCCACTCCTTGGCTCCTAGGGTTTGTGCCCTAAAGATTCCTTGATAATCCCAAGGAATATCCACCGACAAGCTCTGCCATGAGGGGACAAGGAGGACAGTCTGCAGGTTGGTACCGGCTACTGCACATGTCAGGTTGTCCTTTTCTGCATATTCACGTGCTACTGTAGCTCACGTGTCCTCACAGCTCACGTGTTGGCCAATATCCACTTCCACTTTGCTATAGTATTTCCTAGCGCCAGCTTTCCCTCTCTAGACTCCCTTCCTGCACATCATCAAACCCAAAACCAACCTTCCGAGCAGTACCCCTCAACATGGACTAATAACCAGCAAAAATAAAGATGCACCTAGAAGAAGAATATGCAACCTAAATGCAGTCTAAATTCTATGATATGGGCTCAAGAACAAGAAAATATTATAGCAAAAAGGTATGAAAACAAGGATATTCATGCAGTTATCACACCCCAAACTTAAGCTATTGCTTGTCCTTAAGCAATGAGTAGAACAGAACAAAAGAAATACTATGGCAAAGATTTGCCTTAGAGAATTGCTATGGCAAAATCTCAGTCCTCAGAAATGACATAGGCAATTAAAATATAAACAACTAGAAGTGAGATCGTTAAGAACATTCCTTAGGACTAAGCTGTGTGCGTGTGTGCGTGGCTGCCTTCCTCCTATACTTAAGCTAGTAAGACAAATTTTCAAGGAAGCTCCCTATTTATACCCTAACCATGTTCTCTAGCTCTTTTCTAATTTTTAGACTCCCAAAGATATAGATTTTCTGCTACGAAGGGTGTCATCTCATCACACCTACCGTCCTTAGCTTTAGATGACTAGGGAGCAAACCTCTCACCCCCGAGCTAGTAGGTAGAGTCATCCCGTGACAACTTTCATTCACTCGTATTCTATAGCAAAACTTTAATTTTTTTTGAACTTATTATTATGCTATAGCACACCGGAGTGTCCTTCCCTAAAAAAATTTCTAACGAACTTACTTATAGAAAGAGGGTAGCTGTGTAAAAAAAGAAATTTTAACAACTAGATCCTAAGGTCAGTTCTATATATCTCAACTAGTTGTGTTTGTTCTAAAATAATTCAAGCCTTTAAGTTTTCGTCATTAGACATCATAGATATATTCATAAGCTGTGTCTAGATTAAACAGAATGCCATAGTAAAAATTTTGTTTTTTTCCTACTATGCATATGCTAAAACAAAATACTAACTATGAACACCAACACCCCCAAACTTAAGGAATGCAGTGTCCCCAATGCTTGAACTAATTTATACTATATGACATGCAATGAAGAATAATGAAAAATGAAATAAATGAAAAGAAAAAGAAAAATTACCTCTTGGGTGCGGAGGTTATGTGGTGCTGATGGTGTTGTTCATGGAAGTTTCAGAAGAGTGGTAGTGGGGATGTGGGAGATCGTCCACACTCTCGGAGGAGACTTGCTGAGCATTGGGTGAAGAGCGTATATGACTAGCGGGACGCTTGATGCACGTCTTAGGTCTGGATGTTGTGGCATTCCATGTTTGTGCGGAGGTAGGCTTAGACGTGGGTACTGGGGTTGTCCTCTTTTGAGGGGGTCCTCATGATCACTCGATATATACTCCGGCTCGGATAGTGGGTTATCTGGTCGTGAAGGTGTAGGGTTGGTTGCCTTCCTGCTGCGTTTTCTCTTTTTAATCGGGGTGGGTGTAGGGGGTTTTTTCTACGGGAGGTGGAGCTGAGGGTGTTGCGTTTTCTATTTTTGATTGGGGTGGGCGTAAGAGCGGTTTCTTCTACGGGAGGTGGAACCGAGGGGGTTGCTTTTTCGGGTTGGGCAGGAGGAGTCACATGCTTTTTCTTTCTTGCAGTCTTTTTCTTAGCAGGAGCGGGACTGAGCTAGGATCAACTTTGCTTTGACTGGGAGGGGCTGGGCTTGCTGTGGCAGTGGTGGGGGTTTGCAATAACTCCAGGGGAAATAGAGGGAATGAAATGTTCTAGTCTGGGAGGAGTTTGGTGAAACAAGATGCTATAGCACCATCTCGATGGTGGGCATACTTAAAGTACGTCAGCTGATGTGCTTTCATCAGATTGAGCTTAGCGCTCAAGTCTTTTGTCGTGGCCACCAATGCAGGCACCCTTGCTGCAGTAAAGCTTTTAGCACCCTCTCCACCGTCTACTGAGGGACATCCTCATTAAATTCTCGAAGCTCAATGACTAGGGCTGGTGAGAGACATGTTTTTCCTGAAATTTTCCCATCTACAAGATCGTCTACAAAGACGTCCTTCCTCTTACACAGGGCTGTTATCAGGTTAGGAAACACTAAAGGACAACAGGGCCTTTTAAGCAAGCATAAACTTCTTCCACAATATTTTTTCCTATATCTATCGGTCTACCATACAATATAGAGTGGAGAAGAAATAGCCTAGAAATATGGACAATGGTTGTGTGCAACGTGGCATTATCTTGTGTCACAAGAAATGATTCCATACCTTAGCCTCTGACTTGAGGCGACCTCTTTCTACAGATCTACTATTGTCCTGCACTGTGCCCTCGAAACAGATGTCTTCCAAAACCTCGCGCTGCATTTGCGGGTCCATGGTCGTCACGAATGTGGTATGATGGTCCACGATATGCTTCAGCCTGTAGTATTTGTTGATTGCTGCAACAGTGAACTTGATCCGCTCGCCACGTACATAGACAGTGGACTAAGTAGGGCTTGTAAGATGGGCATAGAACTCCTTGACCAGTGAAGTGCAAATTTCATCAGGGTAGGCAGCGAATGACTTACATTCACGCCTACCGATAATATCCATAACAACTTGGTCGAACTGGTCTTCCCCTTCCTTTTGGTATTTGAACCCTAACTCAAGAATAACGTTTTTGTCCTTCAGTTTCTTCCACCAGTCTTTTACAGCTTCATCGACGAACTTGATAATCTCCAGGACTTGGGGTTTTTTAGGGCGATCAGAGGTTTCGAGAGCATTTTTGCAGCGTGCCATGGTGATTTAGCAAAGTAGGGGAGGAGAGAATGGTTGAAGGGAAAGTAATGGAGAGTTTTTGGTGTTTGGAGAAAATAGAAAATAGAAGGGAAGAAGAAGAAGAAGAAGAGGGTTTGAGTGTTGAAGAAGAAGATTATGATGGAGAAGATGAAGGGACTGATTATGATGATAACGTGTGGGAAGTTGAAAAAGGTGAGGGGAGGAAACAAACAAATTAAAGGGAAGAGGAGAGTGATGGCGACGTGTTTCGGCTTTAAGGGAGAGAGAAAAAGGCTAGAAGTTAATATGATGGGTGATGGCTGGGGAGAGAATAAATAGGTTTTGTGGCTAGGGTTTTACCACATTAATTGGATGAATATTCTCTCTCTCACTTTTTCCTTTGTTTTTTTTTTTTGGTTTTTTATTCACCCTCCCCCACTTTTCGGGTAAAACCTTCCTCCTTTTTTTGTACTCCCTAAAGTGGATAAAAACAAAACTCCATGTCCTTTGCCTTTTTGCTACCAACTCTGTAGGCAACCATGCTCACCTACCTCTGCACCTGACATGGTACTATGAAAGAGAAAGCTTGTACGAGGGTTATGTGAAAAGATAAGAAAATAAAGACAAAGATAACAAAAAAACTAAACTAAAAAGAAAAGAATTATTTATGAACATGCTATAGCATAAAGGAGAGAGTTTAGAGAAGCAAACTCTCAAGGATCGTGTAGATCCAGGTGTGACTTGTCTCTGAGGATAGGGGCTCCACTGTACACCTTCAGGCGTTGGCCATTGACCTTTAAGACTTCATCATCGTCTAACTTCTTGATATCAACCGCGCTATAAGTGTACACCTTGTGTATAATGAATGGTCTCGACCATCTCAATTTCAGCTTTCTAGGGAAAAGCTTTAGTCTGTAATTGTAGAGAAGCACTTGTTGACCTTCTGAGAAATGCCTTGGCAAAATATGTTTGTCATGCCACTTCTTGGTTTTCTCTTTGTAAATGCGGCCATTCTCATATGCTTGGGCTCGAAATTCTTCCAGCTCATTAAGCTCTAGCAACCTTCTTTCACCAGCTAGTTGGGCATTCATGTTGAGTTTCTTAATTTCCTAATAAGCCTTGTGTTCAATCTCAACGAGTAGATGACATTCCTTGCCAAATACGAGCTTGAAAGGTGACATGCCTAAAGGCATCTTGAAGGTTGTTCTATATGCCCATAGTGCTTCATCCAACTTGGGGGACCAGTCTTTTCTCCTAGGATTGACCACCTTCTCCAAGATTTACTTGATTTCACGATTGGAAACTTCAGCCCGTCCGTTCGTCTGCGGATGATATGCTGTAGCAATCTTGTGCCTGGCTTCATATCGATGCAATGCTTTAGCAATAAGTTTGTTGTCAAAGTGAGTTCCTTAATCACTGATGATGGTCCGGGGTGCTCCAAACCTCGTGAAGATGTTCTTGTGAAGGAACTTCATGACCGTCTTGGAGTCGTTCCTCGGGGTGGCAACATCCTCCACCTATTTTGACACGTAGTCGACTGCTAGCAAAATATATAAATCTCCATATGATGCAGGAAACGGGCCCATGAAGTCAATTCCCCACACGTCAAAGATTTCAACCTCCATAATATTTTGCAGTGGCATTTCATTCCGCCTGAAGATGTTCCCCGTTCTTTAGCATCTATCACAAGTCTTGTAGAACTCATGTGCATCCTTGGAAAGTGTAGGCTAATAGAATCCTGCTTGAAGAATTTTTGCAGCAGTCCTAGCACCACCAAAATTCCCTCCACACGGTGATGAATGACAATGGTATAAAATGCTATGATATTCTTCTTCTAGAACACATCTCCTTATGATCTGATCAGGACATTGCTTGAACAAGTAGGGTTCATCCCAATAATAGAATCTTGCATCATGTCTGAATTTCTTGAGTCCCTGGCTAAATAAACCAGGAGGCAAAATAACACTAACAAGATAATTAACTATATTAGCATACCACAGAATTTCCGTAGCGGACAACAGTTTCTCGTTAGGGAATTCCTCTTTAATTTCAAATTCACTACCTTATGTGATAACATTTTCTAGCCTAGATAGATGATCAGCTACATGGTTCTGACATCCTTTCCTATCTCTAACCTCTAAATCAAATTCTTGTAGCAAGAGTATCCATCTAATAAGTCTAGGATTAGCATCCTTTTTAATCACTAAGTACTTGATGGCTGAATGATCGGTATGAACTATAACCTTAGTGCCTATCAAGTATGACCTAAACTTATCAAAGGCAAATACTACAACAAGTAATTCTTTCTCAGTAGTGGTGTAATTGATTTGTGCATCATTCAAAGTGCGACTAGCATAATAAATAACATGAAAGAGTTTACCTTAGCGTTGTCCAAGTGCTGCACCGACGGCGTAGTCACTTACATCACACATTAGCTCAAATGGCTCGTTCTAATCACATAAAATGACAATCGGTGCTAAGATAAGCTTCTCTTTTAGCTCTTGAAATACGCTATGGCAATCTTTGTCAAACACAAATGGTTGATTTTGTTGTAGCAAATTGCATAGCGACTTTGAGATTTTTGAAAAGTCCTTGATGAATCTCCGATAGAAGCCAACATGCCCTAGAAAGCTTCTTACTTCCTTGACAGTATTGGGGGGAGGTAGTTTTTCAATGAGCTTGACCTTTTCTTTGTCAACTTCTATCCCTTGCTTCGAGAGCTTGTGGCCTAAGTCAGTTCCTTCCGTTACCATGACATGGCATTTTTTACAATTGAGCACCAAGTCAGCTTCCTCACACCTCTTTAGAACCTTGGCGAGATTGCCCAAGCATGTGTCGAAGTCTTCTCCGGTGACCAAGAAGTCATCCATGAAAATTTCTAAAAAATCCTCGACCATGTCTGAAAAATAGCCAGCATACATCTTTGAAAAGTTGCTGGGGGATTGTAGAGACCAAAGGGCATTCTACGGAAAGTGTAAGTTCCGTAAGGGCATGTGAAAGTCGTCTTCTCTTGGTCTTCGGGTGCTATAGAAATCTGATTGTACCCAGAATACCCATCGAAGAAGCAGTAGAACGCCTTGCCCGCTAGTCGATCTAACATATGATCAATGAATAAGAGGGGAAAATGGTCCTTCTTGGTTGCCTTGTTGGACTTCCTATAGTCCATGCAAATCCTCCACCTCGTGACAGTTCTAGTAGCCTATAGCTCATTCTCCTCGTTGCATACCATGGTCACGCCTCCTTTCTTCAGTACATATTGCACCAGGCTGACCCGTGACCTATCAGATATCGAGTAGATTACTCTAGCATCAAGCCACTTAATTATCTCTTTCATTACCACATTCTTCATGATTAGGTTTAATCTTCTCTGGGGCTCAATAGAATTGCTGTGAAAATCATCAAGCAAAATTTTGTGCATCAATATAGCAAGGCTTACACCCTTCAAATCAGCCATAGTCCACCCTAGGGCATTTTTATGCTGTAACAACATATTTACTAAGCTAGTTTCTTGCTTAGATGTGAGACTAGATGAGATTATCAGAGGCAAAGTTTCATTGCTCCCTAAGTAAACATACGTAAGATGTGATGGCAAAGGTTTCAGTTCTAGAGTAGGTGCATGCTCAAGGGAATGCTTAAGAGGTACAAATTCTGAAAAATCAAGAGGTTCAAAGTGCGTACCTGGTCTAGCTTCGAGTCGACTAGACTGCTCTAGTTCCTTGAGAGTTCTTCTAGGTTTGAATCATCATCTTTGAAGAGTGCTTCAAACTCTTCCGTTTGCATCTCATTGCTACATCAAAACTCAACAGTTCCATTCTGTGTTGTAGCATCTATATATTGGCATGCTCCCAGATTGTCTGCATACTTGAGGGCGTCATGAATATTTATCGTGACCGTTTGATCAGTCACTCGTATCGTGAACTCACCCATCTCACAATCGATTAAAGCTCGCCCTGTGGCTAAAAATGGTATACCCAAGATAATGGGTGTGTTGCTGTTAGCTTCACGGTCGAGGATTAAGAAGTCAACTGGAAAGATAAATCGGTCCACTTTTACCACGACATCTTCAATTCTTCCTTCTAGGAGAACATGAGAGTGATCTGCTAGTTGTAGCACAACCTTGGTGGGCCGTGCCTGTAGTATTCCTAGTTTCATAAAAATCGACTTAGGCATCAAGTTAACACTTGATCCCAAATCGCAAAGTGCTCTTCCAACAAACTTATCGCAAATAGAGCATGGGATAGCAAAGCTACCTGGTTCTTTCCTCTTAGGTGGCAGCTTACTCCACACAAAACATCATTCTTTTTCTACATCGATAGTTTCTTACTTCTTGACCTTCCTCTTTTTTTGTAACTATATCCTTAAGGAACTTGACATATGTTGGCATCTGATCAATGGCCTCCAAAAATGGGACATTGATATGTAATTTGTCAAGGATATCAACGAATTTTTGGAATTAAAGGTATTCTTTCTGCTTCTTGAGTCATTGAGGAAAAGGAGGTGGGGGTCTAACTTCATTAATCTGGACTGGTGGAGTTGCATCTTTTGCTGTAGCAAAAGTAGGCTCCTCCCCCGATGTTTCTTTTGCTATGAATTCTTTCTCATCCTTCTCTTCAGCTGGAGGGTCTTGTGAGTTATCTTCTCCGTGAGGCAAGTTGGGTTGAGATTCCTCCTTATCCTTTCCCCCAAACTTGTCTTCTTTGTTAATTTCCTTTCCACTCCTTAATGTGAGTGCGCTGCATTGCTCCTTGCTATGGTGCATAGTGGCTTCAGTGTCACTAGGCAGACTTCCTTGTTGTCGCACATGTGAGGTTTGAGCTATTTGACCAACTTGTGTCTCTAAGGCTCTGAGAGAAGAACTATGGCTTTGCAATAAGGCTCCTTGATTCTTAATGTTTGTTGCATGGTCCTGTAGCAAAACTTTCGTGGTTCTCATAAAACCTTTTATCACAGCCATAAATTCTTTGAATGTAGTCTCCAAAGAACTGTTTGATGAAGATGTTGCTCCCTTGTGACCTTGCCATGGCATCATCTTGTTAGAAGGTGGTGCTTCGATCAGATTTTGCTTTGGCGCTAGCTGTGTAGAATTGTTGTGATCTGGATTACCCCAACTGAAATTTGAATGCTGACGCCATCCTGGGGTTTAGGTATTAGAGTATGGATTGTTGTTGTGGTTATAATTCCCCACATATTTGGCTGACTCTTGATTGTCAGGGCATTCACTCAAATGGTGATTGTCATCGCATTTGAGACATGAGGTTGCAGACTTCACTTCCTTGACTTCGCTGGGATGTTGGAGGTTCTTTAGCATATCAGTGATAGCAGCTAACTGGGTAGCTACCGAGTCATCAGCTTCACTCTCTCAAACTACTTGGGTTCACCTCCCCATTCCAAGCCTTGTGGTCAGAAACTGGTAGTCATTGTTGGCTACACTATCAAGAATGTCGAATGCTTCCTCCGGTGATTTGTCTAACAAGGTCCCATTTGCTGAAGCATCTAACATCATCCTTATAGGAGCATTCACTCCATTATAGAACATAACCACTTGGGCCCAATCATGAAAACCATGATTTGTGCACTTCCTCAATAATCCCTTAAATCGATCCCAACACTCGTACATGGATTCATCATCAACTTGACGAAAAGAAGCAATATCATTTCTCAATTGAGTGTTTCTAATGGGTGGATTATACCGTATCATAAAACTTTTGCATAGATCTGTCCAAGTCTCCATTGATCCAACTGGCACTCTACTTAGCCATGCTCTAGCACGATCTCGTAAAGAATATGGAAACAAGTTAAGCATTACCACATCCTCGTGCACTCCTTGCTGTCTGAACGAGTCACAAACTTCCAAGAAAGCACGAATATGTTGTCTTGCATCTTCGTGAGGCATACCTCCAAATTGACCAATAATGTTCAACATGTTGAACATAACAGGTTTAAGCTCGATCTGGGCTGCCTGAATTTCTGGAGATACTATTTCGGGATAGAGATCGTCCAAGATAGGAGTCAAATGATCTCTAATGGCTCGAAGTCGATCTGCTTCTCCCTGGCCATTTGCCATAGCATCTATGTTACCTGGAGGTTGTGGTATCTCTCCATTCATGTTTCTGGTCTCTTCTCTTTGAACACGTCTCTTGAGTCCCAAGAAATGCTCGATTTCAGAAATAGGTGATTGCAGGGGTCCTCTAGGTCTTCTTCTGGTCATGCACTAGTAGGACGCCTGAAAAGAAAAATGAAAAATCCCAAATAAATATGTACAAAACAAAAAGAACAAGCGATATAAACAAAAAACCGTAAACAACCAATTGTCAATCCTTGGTAACGGCGCCAAAAACTTGTTCTTACGCGTAATGTACTATAAATGATACGCAAATATGCTGTAAGTATACACGTCGAACGAGTAGTAAAGTAAGTGAATGCGTATCGTCTCCACAAAGATTGGAGGTATTCACGGTTTGCTGTAACAATATTAAATGAACTTTTTGCAGGTGAAAATGCTATAGTAAAAGAGATGGTATAAAATAATGCTATAGCAAAATAATGTAAAGAAAGCTGAGATGACAATATGATGAACATGTCCCTTTTCGTATGCGAAACTCACTACGGAATGACTGACTGGGAATGATGGACAACCTAAACTAAGCTTCTTAATGATACTAAGGCTCTTCGGCTATCTTCTATACTAGGCAGTATTTGCTAAAAGTGTTCATAAACTATCTCTAGCCAGGAAACTGGCAGTCAGAAATGCTACAACCATACCTCTCGGCATAAACTCTTAACACTGCCCTACCCTTCACGAACTATCCTTTTTAGCCCTTGAAACCTATCACTTATCTCTAAGGTAGGTTAGAGTCTGTCTCTCGACAACCACTCCATTGCTTATGGGGGTTCTAAAGCCAGCTCTCTCGATTACTAACCTCAACAAACACTTAAAGAATGGCCAACTCTCGAGGGCTCTTACAACTTTAAGGAAATAAAATGCATAAGCAAAGCATAGAACATGATAAACACTGGAAAACTATAGCATGCATTAAAAAGTACTTAAGAATAAAATCATACATCAAACCCAAGCCAAATAAAACAGTTCGTGGTTGGGCAATATCATCCAATGTATCATTATGATAACATCCTCAAAGATAAAGATATAATCAGGAAATGCTAAAGCGACAGAAAGAAATGCTAAATCATACATCAAACCCAAGCCACTCCTTGGAGCTTCAACGATGGAGGACATCAAGTTAGAGAAGATGAAGAAGAACGCTTCTCTCTCCTTGTTCAACACAAACCTCTCTCTCTCTCTCTCTCTCTCTCTCTCTCTTTTCCCTATATTTTTCACACTTTTCTCACTCTTTATATAGTGAAGGCTCCTAGGGTTTGGGCCCTAAAGATTCCTTAATAATCCCAAGGAGTATCCACCGACAAGCTCTGACACTAGGGGACAAGGAGGACAGTCTGCAAGTGGGTACCGGCTGCTGCACATGTTAGGTTTTCCTTTTCTACATATTCACGTGCAACTGTAGCTCACGTGTCCTCACAGCTCACGTGTTTGCCAATATCCACTTCCACTATGCTATAGCATTTCCCGACGTCAGCTTTCTCTCGCTAGACTCCCTTCCTGCGCATCATCAAACCCAAAACCAACCTTCCGAGCAGTACCCCTCAATATGGACTAATAACTAACCAAAATAAAGATGCACCCAAAAGAAGAAAATGCAACCTAAATGCTATGATATGGGCTCAAGAACAGACAAATGCTAATGCAAAAAGGTATGAAAACAAGGATATTCATGCAGTTATCAAACATGTCATACTCTAAACCTTAGCCTAGGAATATGTCTCAACCAAGATGAGCATGGTTCTATTCTCCAAATGCCCGAATAAATGAGCTGGCTTTAATTCTCCAAATGCCCTAATAGATGAGATGAGTTCTATTCTCCAAATGCCCGAATAGATGAGCTGGGTTCTATTCTCCAAACGCTCGAATAGCTGCGCTAGATTCTATTCTCTAAACGCCCAAAAAGCTGAGTGGGGTTCTATTCTCCAAATGCTCGAATAGAAATGCTAGGTTCTACTCTCTAAATTCCCGAATAGATGAGCTGACTTCTATTCTCCCAAATTCCTGAATAGCTGAGCTGGGTTCTATTCTCCCAAATGCTCAAAAGATAGGAAGATTCTTCTGAAAAAATTTCATCCTCCTTATACTTGGATGAATAAGCAGACATGCTTCAAAAGATTTCATCATCCTTATGCTTGGATGAATAAGCAAACCGACTTCAAAAGATTTCATCCTCTTTATGCTTGGATGAATAAGCAAAAACCCTAAAAGATTTCATCCTCCTCATGCTTGGATGAGTAAGCAAACACTCTTTTCTCTCTAACGAATAGGTGAATCTTCTGAAAAATTTCATCATGCTTATGTTTGGATGAATAAGCGAACTCCACCCTCCTTACGCCTGAACGGACAAGCGAATCTTCTGAAAAATTTCATCCTCCTTATGCTTGGATGAATAAGCAAACTTCATTCTCCTTACGCCTGAACGGATAAGCGAATCTTCTGAAAAATTTCATCCTCTTTATACTTGGATGAATAAGCGGGTTCTATTCTTCTTGTGCTCGAATAGATAAGCAGATCTTCTAAAAAACTTCATCCTCCTTATGCTTGGATGAATAAGTAGGTTCTATGGATAAGCAGATTTCAAAAAGGGTTTCATCCACCTTACGCTTGGATGAATAAGCGGGTTCTTTTACTGAAAGGTCCTTCGTGTACCTGAAAAATGTGATATTCAATGCAATTATGATGTGCATGCCTCTAGGGATGCCTAAAACATGAATGCATGTCTCATTTCTTTTGCTTTTTGAATTCTTTTTCTCAGAATTATTTTTCCACATGTTTACTCGCTTAATCCAGATAAACAGTTATACTTTTTCACTGTTTTTTTACTCATGGAAAACATTTGACCTTTGCAAGCTTGCTCACTTAATCCAGGGATCCTGTACTCCTGGCTGTAAGGACAAATTGCTTTCTTATTCTTTATATCTCTTTGCTTCATCGAAAACATTCGATCTTCGCAGGAAAATGTCTCAAGATATACTATCAATGTGGTTGATACATCAATGATGAGTGAAAGGCTTCCTTGTGTGGTCTTGAAAGCTTCAAGTCTTCATATGCCCCTTATCAAGCATCTTTAGTGCTTCTTGTGAATTCTCAAATTCTTGCCCCTGCAGGACATCTTGAATTGCTTGCATGTGAAAGCTTATTTCCACCTTGAATATCTTCGAATGATGTTGGCGCTTTAATATCTTCTTCTTACGCCTATTAATACTAAGGATCCTGAATCCTTGGTCGAAATAGAGTACCCCCAATCTGATGACATAGTTTGCTTCTCAAGTGCAATTCTATCTCTTTTCATGCTTCTAAGCTTTTTCATCTTATAAGTGGATCTTTCACGACTCACTTAGAACTCTGCATGTGCTTCTTCTTTTTTCTTTTTTTTTCCTTCTCATGCAAGGCGATGCCCCCATTCAAATTAAGGTTCAATTGTTTTTTGAAGTGATGAAAACATTCATTCATGGTCTCCTACAGTTGAGATCAATACCAAGAAATCTTCTGCTTTACATGAATCTATACCAGCCTACTAGTAAGATGCAAGAAAAGGCTAGCAATGATAGTTTCAAGGAAAAAGTCATATCAAACGCAAGAAAAGGCTAAAAATAGGGATTTTAAGAAGATAGTAATGGAAAACAAAAGAATAGGGCAAAGTCAGATTCCCAAAAATTCGAAGCATAAATGATTCAAGAATCCATCAATAGGATAATGCCCCACTTTTTGGTGGCTCTCTTTTACTCACATACTCCCCCAAAATTAAATTTTTTCCCACTTTTCTAATCTTAATAAGATATTAGAAGCTTGAAGTCCCTAAAGAAAGGTTAACTCAATTTGGTGGAATATGTTTTGAAGACGAACTCCTTTTCTCAAATATTCATGTGTGATCCAAATGGTCTTTTAAGGCTTGTAATGTAGGCTAGGCTCGGGTTGCCAAAGAAAGGATATAAAGGCTCAAATTCATATTTTAAGGGTAATTAAACCAAGGATCAACTTTTCTGATGAAATCTCTGTTCTTCTTCTTTTATTCTTTGGATCACTCTAGACTGCCCATTTTAGGTTTTCACCCTAGAGTTCATTTCCATTTTTGACACTCGTCTTGTTTGACGGATTTGTTTCCGATTTTCTTTCGCAATTCTTCTTTTCTTTTTTCTATTTTTTCTTTTCTTTTTCTTTTTTCTCTTTTCTTCTTCTTCTTCTTCTTTTTCTTTCTTCTTTTTCTTTTCTTTCTTTTTCTATCTTTATATTCTCTTTTATTTTTCTTTTTTCTTGTTTTTCCTTTTTGTGTCCTTTTCATTTACAGTTTAGGAAATTCAACTTAATCTAACATGTTTCTTTCAAACAACTTTTCATTTTCTTTGCCCCTGGTGTGGGGAGTGAACCTTGGTTAGGGTTAAATCACAAGAAGAATAATATCAGGCTCAAAAGGGGACAACAAATGGGTTTTTCTTATTAGTGAAGGGAAATGAAGGAATGCCAAGTGTCATTTCACACACAAATACCGTCAAAGAAAAGCAGTCTTCAGTTGGTAGATGTTTTAGAGTTATCACTTCATTCAAGGACCCTAACATCAATGTCTGGGAGGAAAACACACTCATAATCTGTATATTAAACCTGAACACACATTTTGCCCCTCTATCTCGGGATTAGATTCAAGAATCACTCATACAATCAATAATAGAGACTCTGTAAAGAAGAAGTATGCTTGAAAAGAAATGGATGAAGAATGAAAAGAAGGGAAAGGGATGAAACAAAAATGAGAAACGTTTTCCATTTGAAAAAATACATCTTCAAACAAGTAAACTGACATAGAAGCCCTTACAAAAGACCCCTAATGCTCGCGAGCAAAAGCAAAAGGGTTGGTTCTAAGCATGACCTCAAATGTCTAGAGAAAATTAAGCATTATTCCATGAAAGCACGAATACCGGCCAATCTTGCCTCCAACAACTTCATGACAAAACTCTAAACGTGTTCACCATCTTCTTCTTTCTCAAGTCTTCCACTTCTGATGAATGCTAATATCAATTCTCCATTCATGACCATAACTGCAAAACCTTTGATGGCGTGATTCAACATGTAGTCATAGAGGGGACCATTTAGAATCTCCACAAACATTGGAGTAACCTCATTTTCTGACAGTGGAAGTTGAACTTGGGCTGCCACATCTCGCCATCACTGGCATATTGGCGGAAGCTCTCATTGGGCTTTTGTTCCATATTTTACAGTACGATCTTGCTTGGGGCCATGTCTGTTACATACTCGTACCGTTTGAGGAAAGCTTTTGACAGATCTCTCCAAGTGTGTATGTTGACTCGACTAAATTGAGCATACCATCGGATAGCAGTCCCAAATAGACTATCTTGGAAACAATGGATCAACAACTTCTCGTTTTCTAAATGTAGTGACATTTTCCAACAATACATAGTCAAGTGTGCCATTGGGCATGTAGTTCCATTATACTTTTCAAAGTCAGGGCCTTGAACTTTGGAGGAGCCACCAAGTCAGAAACTAGACTCAAATATCTAGCATCTCTGCCACCATAACTGCTTCTTTCTTGAAAATATTTAATCACTTCCTCCAACTTCTTGTAGCGGTCTTCCCGTTTCTTTTCGACCTTTGCCTTGTCAGTTACTTCATCGAGGTCAGACACCTCGTGGATGCGAACCTCATTGGAGTTGTCTTCAGTACGGACAGAAGATTCTACAAAATGGGGTGAGATCCTGACTTTAGGTGAAGCCACTTCCTTTTGTACGAAAGCCATCCCCGGGAAAGTGTTGGTGTCTTCTCTCACTTCTGGGTCTTTGAACCTAAACATGATTGCGATTTGAATAACTATTTTCCTGTGTGATAACTCAATCTCTTTCTCAGATCATTTTCCATTTTCTCAAGCTTATCACATATGCTATTCTGATTTGTTTCCAGAGTTGTCAATCTTTCTTCAGTGTCCATGGCTCGAGTCGTGTTTGCGCGAGATCTTTACTACTTAAATTAAATTTCCCAAAATTACTCTTTTTATTATACATGTATGAATGCAACGATCAAAACATTATTTAATGCAAACAAACAAAAAACAAATGCGTGGAAGCAAATATACATATGCAAAAGCATGAATGCAAGAGAATGGTCATCAATTCTATCAAGGTGTTGCTCTAAATGAAGATTCCATTGGATGACGAAGGTCCTACGAATGTGCCTCGGTCTGAGCACTCATTTCTTTGATCAACCTTTGAAGCCTCGGTTCCACCTTGACGATCTAACATGGGGCGAAGAATCGTAGCTTCTTGACGTTACATGCTTAGCTACATCTTCAATTTAGATTTGATGCTCTTATCGAACTTGTCTCGCTCTTGGTCCCCTTGACGTTGCCCCTAAGTCGAGTAGACCAAAGATCATTTTTTTTTTCAAATTCTGCTTGGTTGGACTGGCGAAGTGGTCCTATTGCTCTTGTGACTTCTGGTATTCTGCTTGGTGCTGATGCGAGCATACTTCGATGTTTCCTCTGTGTGACCATTCGACAAATTCTCATTGTTTGTGCATTGTCTTCCTCCTTTAGGTACCTTCCATCCATTGCAGAAGCTTTCTCTGATTGAGCAACATGCTTTAAAATCGATCCCCTTAGATATGGGATGCATGAAAAAAATATGCCACAAAAACAAAACAAAATTCACACACAAAAAGGTTAGTCCTTAAAAAAAATAGAAATAAAACCTACAAGATCCAAAACAATTTAATTGCATGATAATTCCACATTCCAGGACATGTCTCCACGAATTATTCCTGCGACTCAACACCCTAGGCTTTTCCGCATGGCTCTATTAGGGGTAGGCTCTAAATTCTCAAACTTGGTTTGGTTCTGAAAAGGTACCCGAGCTGTCCTTCTGGCCCCTACTAAGGGTAGCAAAGCCCTCGATTCTCACCCATTATAAGCTTCAAACGAATCAAGTTCAACTTAGGAGGACTCACCATTGATGCCTTCTCGAAGAATCAATATCCTTACGAAGACAAGGGAATGAGTCCCGAAGGTACTTGCTAGGCTCATACAAAGAATCAATATT
Source organism: Hibiscus tridactylites (assembly GCA_958450335.1). NCBI lineage: Eukaryota > Viridiplantae > Streptophyta > Magnoliopsida > Malvales > Malvaceae > Hibiscus > Hibiscus tridactylites. Next base: position 51,089,826 of record OY288285.1, read on the forward strand.
CTTACAAGAGCAAAGCATATTTTCCCCCACTTAAACGAACGGGACAAAGCTCGGGTATAGAGCTTGGAATTAAGTCCTAAATGCGTAAAATAGAGTTATATTCATTTAAACGGACAAATAAATAGAACCTATCATGAACTTGCAAATTCTATATTTTTTTTAAAAAAAAGAAACTTTTTTTGAAAACCATTTGAAATCAATTTTTGGTCTGACCCTCTTATGTTTTTATTTTAAAAAGAACAAAAACACTTCCCCAGCGGAGTCGCCAAGCTGTCGTAACCCTTTCGAGCGCGACTTTTTGAAAACTAAAAAAAACACTGAGTCGCCACCAATGTTTTTGAAAAGTGTGATTGGATCACTTTAAAATGTGGTGATTTTAATAAAACGTTTTGTTTTAATAAAATAACGGTTTTGGTCTACGAAAACCAGAAAACAAGTTCGGGGGTCGGTTACACATGGGGAAGGGTTAGCACCCCCACAATGCCCAAAATTGGTACCTAATTGATTTCAAAATCGTTTTCAAAATTGGAATTTGCAAGTTCACAAAGGTTTGACTTTATTTGTTCGTTCAATGAATATCAGTCTATTTTAACGGATTTATCGCCCGGAAGATGAACTTTAATCACCGCCAACATCTCTGGCGCTAACCCGTCATTCCTATTTGATAAGACACCACATTAATTATTTTTCAGGCAAACAAAGATAAAATATGAAAGCAAAGATTAAACCGCAAAATTAAATAATTACAAGAATATAACTAAAAAGAAAAGCAAGAAAAATTATTCTTTATTTTCAATTTTAATTCACACATTTTTTCAAAAAAGATTTTAAAAGTTTTTCTTCAAATTCATGTCCTTCTCTTTATAAAATTAAATTGGAATCTTTTTATTTTTAAAGGAAAATATTTTATAAATTTTTTAATTTTTTAAAAGAAAAAGTGAATACTTGATTATTTAAAAATATTTTTATTATTTTTCCAAAATGAATATTTAATTTCTAAAAAAGAATTTATTAAAACTAAGCTTGATAAAAAAAGTCCAAAAGAAACAATTTTCTTTAAGCCCAAATCTAATTTTAAAAAAAAGGGATTTGGTTCAAGGCCCACAAACACCATTTTCCTTTTTTTTTCTTAAACTCACATGGATCAAACTCAAAAAATAGAAAAACCATCATTGTTTTGGTGTTCTTCAAAATTGAAGAACACCCATCTTTATTTTTCTGAAAATAAGTTCAAAACACTTCAAAAAATACTTTTAATTCGAACAAAAAACTCCAGATTTAAGAAACAATTAAACTTACAAACATCCTAAATTTGAATAAACATCAAATATAAGATTAAACTCAGAAATAAAGGAAAGAGATAGAAAACTATACCCGAAAAAAACTTGCTTGCTCTTGATTCCAACAAAGGATGATTACAATGCTTCTCACTTCGAACGAATTTCTACTGAATTCACAATGTTTTTTTCCCTATTTTCTGAGTACATTCGTGCTAATTCTTGGTGATTCATACATGAAAATTATAAGACTTTTATAGGTACAACAATGCTTGAATTTCAAGCAAAAATCCCTAATTTCTTCCCTGAATTTAATTCGAATTTTGCTTGATCTCAGTCATGGCTTCAGTTTTAGGATTAAACCCCCTCTTAATTTGGTTGGTTTTGCTTCAAATTTGGCTCGAATCAGAGCAGCCATGGATACTTTCTCCTTATTCGAATTAGGGTTTAATCCCCTTTCCTCTTTTGCAGATCCGATCAGCGTTGGGGGAAGACAACGACACGAGTAACGGCGAGGCTGGATGGATTCGACGCGGTCAGGCAACAACCGCCGCAGTGCCGAAGGCGGGGGAAGAGCAACAACACCTGATGCGTCGAGCATGGGTGGTTTGGGAGAGACCATCCCGCGCGCGTGGCGGCGTGGGTGGTCCTCCTTTCCATTTTTTGTTGATTCGATACTAGCCTTTGATCCTCTAGCCCTCGATCTAACGATCCTCCTTAATCCTGCATAAAGAGGGATAAATGGGTTAATTGGGCTCATTCTTATTAGATTAAATGGACTCTTATGAATTCTTTTTTGGGCTTTAATAATTTAAAATGGATCTTTTATTTATAGTGTGTTCCTATTTAAAATGGTCCCTTATAAAAAATGGATCCCTTTTTATTTGTAAAATGGGCTTATTATTATTAATATTTTTATAATAAGACTAACAATACTAAATAATTACACTATAGTATATACATATAAATAATGAATATAATAATAATAAATATAGAGAAAAAGTAACGAGAGGTGAAATTTTAGTGACAACACATATGTATCATGATGCACCTCCAGGACATGGTGACAATCCCTTATGACTTTCTTTTTTTGTAGGCTTTTAGCTAATAGTGGGTACTGTTGCTTGTAAAAGAGTCTATCGCAATAGAGTGCAAGTGTACACGACGCAAGTAGTAAAGTGATACACAAAGTATCGGATGTCGAATCCACATGGACTGGAAATAGCCTTAACCTTGAATTGCTGCACAAGAAAGAAGATAATTTTAATTGTTTATAAGGGAAATCTGAAGAATACTGAAGATAAAGGATTAAAGAAATCAGGATAGAGAGAATAGGCCGGTATTGATTTGCTTAGTAGTGTAGGTGTTGCAATGTCTAGAACTTCCTGTTCTGTCGTTACTCCTGTCGCGGCAGCACCTTCGGCGGCAGAGGTCTGTTGATGTCGCGGCAACGATCACACAACTCTGTACTTCAAGCTTGGCAAGAATCCCTGTTGTGCCTTGTCCTATCCCTAGGTCCAAGTCTGTCGATGAACACGTCTTTGATGATACCTCCCCGCGTGAATCGAAGGATGAACACCGATGTTGTTAAATTCTTCCTTAGCCACTTAACCTCGTCCTATTCCTAGGTCCGAGATAGTTCAACCATAAACTGGAGAACCCGTACTTATTCCTTTCGTATACTTAACTCTCCTGATATTAAGTAAATATATAATCTCACAATGCTCTCCCGATACTCTTGCAAGACGTTGAAAACCAGAATAAGCAAACTTGAAGTCTATTTTATTGAACAAAAAAAATCCTAAAACAATGCAATCCTTGCAACTACTTTACAGAATCAACCCTTAGCCCTAGGGGAAGTTTAGAACATGATGAGAAGGGGGAAAACAACTAGGGTTTAGGGGAAGACGGCTAGAGAATAAGATATCCTTCCCTAGGTCGAATTACATGCCTTTATATAGGCCTTGGGTTCAAGTTTTCTAATATGGCAAGAATACAAGTTTAAATTAAAGTACAAATCTATTAAAGACTAAATCTTCTGAGTAGATGCCTTTAATTCGTCCTCTTTTCTTGCTTGGAGTTTCTTCCTTGAACTTTGGGCTTGGCTTTCATTCTGATCTAGGGCTCTGAAAAATATAAGAGTGTCCCACGACATACTGGCTTAATTTCCTTTTCTGTCGAGCACCATTTCACTTTTTCCCTTCACCATTGCTGTCGTCCTTAGCTGCCTCGGCAGCATCGTCCTTCTCGACTTCAGTCATGTGGTCCAGCTCTGCTTCTCCACTGCTCTGAGTCTGCTACAACAGCTACCTGTAAAAGTAACCAAAATCAGTAGCAACTGTGCCTTTTTCAATAATTGTGATGTATAATTGAAATCTATCCTAATTGCAATGAAATATGCTTGAATGTAGAAGAAATATGGGGTAAATAAGGGGTAAAAAGTAGAACTTTTGCACACTCAACACACCCCCAAACTCGAATCCTTGCTTTTCCTCAAGAAAATACAACCTAACTAACATGCATATATATATATATATATATATATATATATATATATATATATTTTCTTGGCTTAAGTTAGTGAACAATCCTTATTCATAATACCATCCCTATTATGTTAAGCACCTGTTCAAATATTTAAGGGTCTACTTAGAGCAAAAGTATATTTCTCGTGCATGTGTGTGCAATTATTGTGAACATACTTGAATATAGACTTCCCTAACAACTAGAATATTATACCTAGCTTGATTAGAGTTTCCCTTCGAGACTTAATTTTTTTTCACTAGAGCCAGTAACGGGCACCTCTAGTTGTTTTCCTTCTTTGTCGAAATTTTTCTCTTCTCTACTAGAGCCAGTATTTCAGGCACCTCTAGTTAGCTATCTAGAGCCGATGATAGGCACCTCTAGAAGTTTTACTCTAGATATTTTCCTAGAGCCATTGATACCTCTAGGTTTCCTGAGTTTCTAGTCTCTTTCTACTCTAAGTTCTAAGTTTTCTATTCTAAGTATGCTACAGAAAGTCTTTTATCAAGTAAGTCACAAAGTGTTTCAGTTTTTCAGAACTATACTAAGGCTCTACTTACTTCCTAAAATATTTTTAAGGGGCTGTTACGACAGAGATGACAGCAGCAGATAATAAAAGTTCAAAAATTTAAGCCAATTTTTTTTTTTTTGCAAAAATAAACTAACACTTAGACACAAATTCTAAACATAATAGACACTTCATTAATGGAGGGATGCCACCCCCAAACTCAAGGGTTGCATTGCCCTCAATGCATGATGACAGAATGAAGAAAAGAAAATAAAAACATCACAATTATAAGAAAATAGCAGACAACAAAAATAAGATAAAAACTTAAATTTTAAGTGTTGTCGTCGTCGTTGCTGCTGCTGCTGTTGATCTGTATTTGCCGGTGGGCAGTGACCTTCATCGTCGGTGTCGGCAGATGACTCGGAGAGGTGAAGGCAGTCTTTTTCTTGGCTTCCCTCGGGGGCTGGATGCGAGTAGTTGAGATCTGGGGTAGTTTCTTCAGTACTTGAACCTCCTCAGAAGAGTTGCTGCTGCTGCTACCACTGCTGCTACTGCTGCTGTCAGACTTCCCTTGGCCGGATGGTCCATCACCGGTGTTGGGTTTCTGCCACTTCATCTGAGTGAATTCGTTGGAAAGGTTCCTCTTGACAGAGGGGTCGCCATCGGATTCCTCCCAAATTGAGGAGGAGGAGAAACCATCAATAAATTTGCCGATGTCGGGTGATGACTCCTTTCGCTTTTCTCCCCCGGCAGAGGCAGTGGCGGTGTGGCTGCCACCTGCAGCTGTCGCGGCCGGGGTTGGAGTGGACGCAACAAAAGGTGTTCTCGGTGTGGCAGCAGGGGTAGGGGTGTGGGCAGGTGTGGGTGCAGAAAAATAATGATGGGGGAAAACAGGGAACTGTACATTTGGAAATTTTAAATTGCTTTTAATGAAATGTACCGTTGCTGTTGTGAAGTCGCGGACAAAGCTCATCAGACCCAGCTGTCGTACTTCCATTTCCAGCAGAGTAGCTAGGATTTGGGTGGAGGAGTCTTCTGTGGGAGCTGCTGCTGTGGGCTGCCTCTGTTCTGCGATGGCAGGCTCTGTCTGGGTAGGCCTTGCTGGCTCACATGCCGCGATAGACGAGTTGAAGCAGGAAATTGGTATTGCAGTTTTCAGCTCCATCAAACTAAAGATATTTTTCTCCGTTCATCCTTTTCCTCGAACCTTCAGATCTTCAACAATTTCAGAGACATTGTGGCCACGACAGCTTTCTGTGATGAGGTAGGGGAAGACAAGGGGTCCCGATGGCCGTAGTGCACAGTCCAAAATCCCTTCCCGAATATAGCGACCAACATTAATGGGTCTCTCATTTAAAATAACGAGAGCTAACCTGGGTTGATCCACTATGCTGTTGTGTGAGGAGGGCATAATCCTCTTTTTCATGAAGGTGTTCCACAGTTTTGCTTCGGGGGTGAGTTGAGCTCGTTTCACCGTCCGTGGGTGTTTTGGGTATGTATTCCACTGGGTCCCTTCGTCTTTCAGTTTTGCCATGACAGCATCGTAATCTGCTACCGACAGGCTCTCCACGAACCTCTTATGCCCATCTTCCTTTCTGCCGACGTAGAGTCCGTAGAGGGTGTTAATGTACTCCGGCTCAAGAGGGACTTCCTTACCACGTACTGTCACAGCTGTCGTGTCTTTGCTGTCAACGACAGCGTAGAATTCTCTGACCAGAGTAACATTCATTTCCTCAGGTTGGGCAGCAAACATCTTCCATTGAAGTGCACTGATCTTGCGGGCGATGAATGGTTCGAGCCCGAGGTTCTCCATTCGTTTAGTGTAGATGAACCCTTTCTTTTCCCACATCTCCCTTTTCTAGAAGGAGGTGTAGTATCGGTCATTGGAATCTGTGGTGGCAAAGCGGTTTGGGATTCTATCGTGGCTGGGAGTGGCTGCTGTTGCGGCAGAGCTTGAGGCAGCACTTCTTCTAGTGTTTCTAGTACTCATAGTTGCAAGAGACTGTAGAGAAATGAAAGGAAATGTAAATCTAGAGAGAAAACAAGTAGAGAGAGTAAAAGTGAGGTGAAAAATGAATAGTAGAACGAGGTTTATATAGATGAAGAGGTTGCTGCCCGTTGAAGCTGTAATGGCAGGCGCGAATAACGGGGCCAGCTGTTATGCGATTTCTGACGCGTCTGTCACACGTTTCCGTGTCTGCCGCGCGTCTGTTACGTGTTTGCGTGTCTGCCGCGACAGCGTGTTGACAGGCTATCTTTTCCGCGTCTGTCGCGACAGCTGTGACGACAGGCTCCTCCTTTGGGCTTTTTGGGCTACTAGTGAGATGGTGGGCTAGTTCACTTCTTCTCCTCTCCCTGTCTTCTTTATTTCCTAAAAATAATTAAAATAAAAACTTAGTTCTTAAAAATAAAATAATTCTAATTCCCTAATATAATAATAATAATAATAATAATAATAATAATAATAATAATAATAATAATAATAATAATAATAATAATAATAATAATAATAATAATAATAATAGATATAAAATTAAGTTAAATTAGGGATTCCATGAGGGGCATCTTCTAAAGTAACCACTTCCTGCATTCTTTGGGCTTCAGTCCCTTGATAATGCTTCAGTCTCTGTTCGTTGACTTTAAACTGGTGCTCGTCTTTTAAGGAATTGATCGTGATGGCACCATGAGGAAAAACTTGCACAACTTGAAATGGGCCGGACCATCTAGGTTTCAGCTTCCCTGGGAAGAGTTTCAACCTAGAGTTGAATAACAACACAAGCTGCCCTAGGCAGAACTGTCGTGGCAGCAGCTTCTTGTCATGTCACTTCTTTGTCTTGTCCTTGTAAATCCTTGCGTTGTCATAGGCCATTGCTCGAATTTCTTCAATCTCATTCAAGTCAAGTAACCTCTTATGTCCTGCTTTTCCAAGTCCATGTTCACTTCCTTGATGGCCCAGTATGCTCTGTGCTCTATCTCAACAGGTAGATGGCATGTTTGTCCATATATCAGCCGGTAGGGTGACATTCCTAATGGAGTTTTAAATGTTGTTCTTTAGGCCCAGAGTGCATCATTGAGGTGTAAGGACCAGTCCTTTCGAGTTGGTTTAACCATCTTCTCTAGAATGTTCTTTACCTCTCTGTTGGATATTTCGGCCTGTCCATTGGTATGAGGGTGATAAGTTGTTGCGATCCGATGTTTAACACTATATTTCCTTAAGGCAACATCTATTACCCTATTGTCAAAATGCCTCCCTTCATCACTGGTGATCGCCTTAGGGATGCCAAATCTGGAAAACATGTTCTTATGCAGAAATCTCTGAACAGTCTTGGCATCATTTTTCTGTGTGGCGATCGCTTCAACCCATTTGGACACGTAGTCCACTGCCAGGAGGATATAAAGATTCCCACATGATGCTGGGAACAGTCCCATGAAATCAATCCCCCAAACGTCGAAGATTTCGAATTCAAGGATGTTTTGCAGTAGCATCTCATGTCTCCTTGAGATGTTTCCAGTCTGTTGACATTTGTCACAACTTTTGTATAATGCTTGGGCATCCTTGAACAGTGAAGGCCAATAAAAACCAGACTGCAAAACCTTGGCAACAGTTTTGTTACCACCTAAGTGTCCTCTCTATTGTGAAACATGGCAGTGATGAAGCACAACTTCCTGCTCATCACGTGGTACACACCTCCTGACAATATGATCTGCACAATTTTTGAAAAGAAGAGGTTTGTCCCAATAATAATGCTTAACATCATTTTGGAACCTCTTCCTAGCTTGATAATGAAGTTCAAGAGGAAATATTCCGCTAACTAAATAATTAACGAAATCAACATACCAGGGGAGTTTAGAAAACTTACCTGCCGCCATGACTGTCGTGGTAGTGCTTGTGGCAACGAACAACTGCTCGTCAGGGAAAGTCTCCAATATGTGTGTCTTGTCTGTTGGGAGACTCTTTCCTCTCTCTAATTTTGACAAGTGATCTGCAACTTGGTTCTCTTTCCCCTTTTTATCCTTAATTTCTATGTCGAACTCTTGCAGTAGCAGAATCCAACGAATCAGTCTGGGCTTTGCGTCTTTTTTAGCAAACAAATACTTCAGTGCAGAGTGGTCTGTATGGACCACCACTTTCGTTCCAAGTATGTAGGATCGGAACTTGTCAATTGAAAACACCACTGCTAACAGTTCCTTCTCTGTTGTGGTGTAATTTACTTGGGCATCGTTGAGTGTTTTGCTAGCGTAGTAAATTACGTGGAATAGCTTGTCCTTCCTCTACCCAAGTGTTGCCCCTACAGCGTAATCACTGGCATCACACATAATTTCGAATGGTAACTTCCAGTCTGGTGGCTGTACAATTGGGGCTGTTACTAGCTTCTCTTTCAGAATTATGAATGCCTCAGTACATTCAGTATTGAAGTCGAAGGGACGATTCTGCTCTAGTAGGTGGCATAAAGGCTTGGTGATCTTCGAAAAATTTGCTATAAACCTTCGATAAAACGCAGCATGCCCTAAGAAACTTCGAATTCCCTTGACTGTGGTGGGAGGTGGCAACTTTTCAATCACCTCAATCTTTGCTTTATCGACTTCTATGCCGCGTCAGCTTACCTTATGGCCTAGGACTATCCCTTCATCCACCATGAAGTGACATTTCTCCCAGTTTAATACCAAGTTCGCTTTCTCGCATCTTTCGAGCACTTTCTGTAGGTTGCCTAAGCAACTTTCAAAATTATCTCCAAAGACAGAGAAATCATCCATAAATATCTCCAGGAAATCCTCCACCATATCGGAGAATATCACCATCATACACCTCTAGAAGGTTGCTGGTGTGCTGCAAAGTCCAAATGGCATTCTCTGAAAAGCGTAAGTACCGTATGGGCAAGTGAAAGTCGTTTTCTCTTGATCCTCCGGTACGATGGCTATTTGGTTATAACCTGAGTAACCATCAAGAAAACATTAATAAGACTTTCCCACTAATCTATCAAGCATTTGATCAATAAAAGGCAGAGGAAAGTGGTCATTCCGGGTAGCTTTGTTAAGCTTCCGGTAGTCCATACAAACCCTCCAACCGGTCACAGTCCTGGTTGGGATTAACTCGTTTTCTTCATTGGTCACCATAGTTATTCCTCCCTTCTTAGGAATGCAGTGCACTGGGCTCACCCACTTACTATCCGAGATGGAATAAATTATCCAAGCGTCTAGCCATTTGATAATTTCTTTTCGAACCACTTCTCGCATAGCATCATTCAAACGTCTCTGGGCATCAATAGTCAGCTTATGATCATCCTCGAGGAGAATTTTGTGCATGCATAGTGCCAAACTGATGCCTTGGATATTAGCTATCGTCCATCCAATAGCCTTTTTGTGCTGCTGCAGCATCCCTATTAGCTGATGTTCCTGTTCCTGCATCAACTTGGAAGAGATGATTACGAGCAACATATCATTTAATCCAAGAAAAACATATTTGAGCTGCCCTGGCAGAGGCTTAAGATCTAGAACAGGTGGTTCTACAGTTGATGGATTTTGGATGATATGTTCATTCGAGGTATAGTTTAAGGGCTCGAATAACTTACCTGGACGATTGCCTATCCAGTTTACCTCCTCATGATCTTCAGTGTCAGATATGTCAGAATCTGAGGAGCTACTGTCGTCGTCGCTATCGTGACAGTCTTCCAAATGGCTGTTGTGGCAGTGGCCAAATTTGATGTCATGGCAGTCCGACCTGATGCAGGGTTGGTCAAGGATTATTTTAGTGATAGCCTTGCATTCTTCTTTTGCATCAGCGTGTTTTATTGCTTGGAGAACATTTAACTTGATCTCTTGATCATTCACTCTCATAGTGAGTTCTCCCTTTTCTACATCAATCAGTGATATGCTTGTGGCTAAGAAGGGTCGCCCCAGGATGATTGGTGCATTCTCATCTGCTTCACAATCTAAAACAAGAAAGTCAACAAGAAAAATAAATTTATCCACTCTTACTAGAATATCTTCAATCTTCCCTTCTGGTTGCACGTAAAATTGGTCTGCCAGCTGCAACATAACTGTCATGGGTCGTGCTCGTCCAATACCTAATTTTTGGAATACCAATTTTGGCATTAAGTTAATACTGGCACCTAGATCACAAAGTGCCTTACCCACGAATTTATCACTGATTATGCACAATATTATGAAGCTCCCAGGGTCCTTCTTTTTCTGGGGTGGATGCTTGTGTAGAATAGTCATGCATCCTTCTGTCAGTTTAACCGTCTCAAATTCCCCAAGTCTAGATTTCTTCGACATAGCATCCTTGAGAAATTTGGCATAACCGGGCATCTCCTTGATGGCATCTAACAACGGAATATTGATGTGGACCTGCTTAAAAATATCATAGATCTTCTTAAGCTAGAACTCCTGTTTCTGCTTCTGTAGACGCTGTGGAAAAGGGGGTGGAGGACGATAATCATCAATGCGTCCTTCCCATGGTATTCGGATTTGAGGAGGCTTAGGTTCTTCATCCTTCTCCTCTGTCCCTTCTGCTGTCGTGACAGGTGTGGCGGCAGCAGGCTGTTTATCGACTGCCGGGACAGCGTTCGCGGCAGTCGATTTTAGGGCTAGTTCCTTAACTGGTTCAGCTTTCTTCTCCGGTCCTGGTAATTGCTTCCCACTCCGAGTTGTGATAGCTTTGCACTGCTCATGTGTGGGTTGTCTAGCGACCTCAGTATCGCTAGGGAATCCTCCGTTCTGCCTTGGCTTAATATGGTGGGAAACCTGACCTATCTGTGTCTCCAGTGATTTTAGAGTAGCTTCATGATTAGTCATCCGCATCTCTATTTTATCCATGAACGACTCAGTCTTCTTGACAAAGTGATCCATATTTTCTATGTAAGTTCCTGTCTGAGACATAAATGTGGCCAAGGTCTGCTCCAGTATACTAGGTGTGGCTGCTGGTGGTTGTTGCGGCTGCTGCCGAGTCAGAATTCTTGGTGCCCCTGATTTTGAGTGTTCTGCACTTGAGGGTTCAGGGCATTGTTTGGGTTGCTCCAAGAGAATTTGGGATCTTTCCTTTAGTTGGGATTGTAGTTGTTGGAGTCATAGTTCCTTTGCTTGTTGAAGTTTCCAGCATACATACCTTCCTCTAGCTGTAGCGGGCAGTCTTCCGAACTATGATTCCCACTGCAAGTTTCACATACCTCTTCTGTAGAGTAGACAGGTTTTGAATCTTTCTTCAGCAAATTCTCTACTGCCTTTGTGAGGTACGCAACCTGTGTCTTTAGGGAGTTATCGGCCTCATAATCCTTTACAGCTAGTACTCGTTTACCTCTCATTGTTGTGTGAAATTGCTCTTCATTCTTTGCCAAATTCTTTAATACTACCATGGCTTCATCCGGATCTTTATCCAACAACAACCCATTGGCTGCTGAATCGATTCTCATGCGAGTCTGTAGGTTGGCAGCATTGTAGAATTTGACCACTTGATTCCAAATAGGGAATCCGTGCATTGGGCAATTCCTCAGAAGAGTAGTAAACCTATCCCATGCCTCGTGCATTGGCTCGTCATCTTCCTGTTGAAAAGTAGCAATTTCGTTACGTAATCGCTCAGATAAATGGGAAGGGTTAAAACGAGATAAAAATTCATGAGTTAAATCTGCCCAAGTTCGTATTGAACCCAGCGTTAGTTTGTTCCACCAAGTTTTAGCTCTGTCCCTCAATGAATGAGGAAATAACCGAAGCCTCAGTATCTCCGGATTTACTCATGGTAGTCTAAACAAACCACAAATTTCTTGGAACTTTTCAGATGTTCCCTAGCATCCTCTGTAGCAGCACCGCTAAATTGGCCAGCGGAATTAATCATGCTGAACATGACAGGTTTCAGCTTCCACGTCTGGCAGGGTGGTCTCTAGTTTCACATGATCATTGATCATGTAATCACAGCATGACTGGCATGCGGCCTCAGCAGTAGGAGGAGTGGCAGGCTGTCCGTTTCCTCCATCTCCGATAGGATTGTTAGGATCTTGGGGATTCCCTTGGTTATTCCTCCTGTCTTCGTGTCTTCCGTTCACCATTGCTTCTAACTGTTCCTCTAGGTACTCGTTTCTTTCTACTAGGAGGCGGACTCGTTTCCTGAGGGTGCACGTTCGTTCGATTTCAGGGTCTAACTTGTGCTCAGGTTCTTTGCATCGTTGAGATCTGCGCATAAGCAAATGAAAGACCTTGTGAAAAGCACAGGGTGGACAATCCAAATTAAAAATAGTAAAATGAAAAGAATGTGCAATAAAAGTAGGGTAAAGATATGTTGCCAGTCCCCGGCAACGGCGCCAAAAACTTGTTGCGTGTAAAAAAGTATATCGCAATAGAGTGCAAGTGTACACGACGCAAGTAGTAAAGTGATACACAAAGTATCAGATGTCGAATCCACAAGGACTGGAAATAGCCTTAACCTTGAATTTCTGCACAAGAAAGAAGATAATTTTAATTGTTTATAAGGGAATTCTAAAGAATACTGAAGATAAAGGATTAAAGAAATCAGGATAGAGAGAATAGGCCGGTATTGATTTGCTCAGTAGTGTAGGTGTTGCAAAGTCTAGAACTTCCTATTCTGTCGTTGCTCCTGTCGCGGCAGCACCTGCGGCGGTAGAGGTCTGTTGATGTCGCGGCAGCGATCACACAACTCTGTACTTCAAGCTTGGCAAGAATCCCTGCTGTGCCTTGTCCTATCCCTAGGTCCAAGTCTGTCGATGAACACGTCTTTAATGATACGTCCCGGCATGAATCGAAGGATGAACACCGATGTTGTTGAATTCTTCCTTAGCCACTTAACCTCGTTGTATCCCTAGGTCTGAGATAGTTCAACCATAAACTGGAGAACTCGTACTTATTCCTTTCGTATACTTAACTCTCCCGATATTAAGTAAATGTATAATCTCACAATGCTCTCCCGATACTCTTGCAAGACGTTGAAAACCAGAATAAGCAAACTTAAAGTCTATTTTATTGAACAGAGAAAATCCTAAAACAATACAATCCTTGCAACTACTTTACAGAATCAACCCTTAGCCCTTGGGGAAGTTTAGAACATTATGTGAAGGGGGAAAACGACTAGGGTTTAGGGGAAGACGGCTAGAGAATAAGATATCCTTCCCTAGGTCGAATTACATGCCTTTATATAGGCCTTGGGTTCAAGTTTTCTAATACGGCAAGAATACAAGTTTAAATTAAATTACAACTCTATTAAAGACTAAATCTTCTGAGTAGATGCCTTTAATTCGTCCTGTTTTCTTGCTTGGAGTTTCTTCCTTGAACTTTGGGCTTGGCTTTCATTCTGATCTAGGGCTCAGAAAAATATAAGAGTGGCCCACGACATACCAACTTAATTTCCTCTTTCTGTCGAGCTCCATTTCACTTTTCCCTTCACCATTGATGTCGTCCTTAGCTGCCACGGCAGCGGCCTCGGCAACATCGTCCTTCTCGACTTCAGTCTTGTGTTCCAGCTTTGCTTCTCCACTGCCCTGAGTCTGCTACAGCAGCTACCTGTAAAAGTAACCAAAATCAGTAGCAATTGTGCCTTTTTATATAATTGTGATGTATAATTGAAATCTATCCTAATTGCAATGAAATATGATTGAATGCAGCAGGAATATGGGGCTAAATAAGGGGTAAAAATTAGAACTTTTGCACACTCAACAGATACTATATTTGGAGTGTAGTTTAATTACGTCAATTTAATTTAGAATGATTAGGAAATAAAATCTTAATTTTGAAATTATTAGGTCCATGTCTCAACTCTTAAATGAAAATTTTCTTTCCTTTCCTTTCTCAAAATTGTCTTGCTCCTTTGGTATGTCTAAGTTAGAATATAGAATGATGTTTAACATAGCTTAAGTTCGAAAGAGAAGGAACATGCTTAAGTTGCACTATTATTTACCAAATTGTAAACCTCATATATTACCAAAAATAATGGTCAGTAGCTACAATTTAGAATCATTGTTGGAGTAATACTTGCTTCTGCTTGGTTCTTGAGCAAGTTGAAGTCTTACTGTCGTAATAAGCGTTATCCAGAAGGATCAATTGCTGAAGGGTATTTAGCAGAGGAATGTTTGACTTTTTGCTCTAGATATTTGGAAGATGTTGAAACGAGCTTCAATAGACCACATAGAAATGAAGTGTGCATCAATAGTAACTTAGCTGAGACTTATTTGTTTCAAAGTTTTGGTGAACCACTCGGCAAAGTTGAAATTGCACAATTAGATGACAAGTCTTGGGTACAAGCACATTGATATGTTCTCTTCCATCATGACTCAACAGAGCCCTTACGGACGTAAGTTTATATAAATTCTAATGTATTCACTTCATCTTTTATATTACCCCCATTTTTTAACTACTTAGCTTACTTTGTAGTGAATTTAAAGAAGAGCTACAATCTCAAGTACGCTCCCGAAGATTACATCAAAGAGATATTCATAAGTTGTTCATAGAAAATTTCCATGATTGGTTAGCGAAGATGGTAAGCAATTGAATCTTTGTACTACACGTACTTAATAACTTTTCTTCATTTGCTACATCAATATAAATGATAAGTTATTCACCTTTTATGTGTAATAGGTTTGGTGTGGGAGAGAAGTTAGTGAAGAGGTTAAGTGGCTTTCTTAAGGTCCAAATAGAATTGTTAAAAGATACAATGCCTTTCTCATTAACGGGTTTAGGTTCCACACGAAATCTCGAGAAAGATTAAGGAGGACACAAAATTGTGGAGTAGTTGTAACTTCTTCAACTACAAGTTATGCTAGTGCTAGGGACAATCATCCTGTGGTGGGAGATGTAGAATATTATGGAATTCTTACGGATATTATTGAGTTGGATTATTATGTCAAACAGAAAGTTGTGTTATTTCGTTGTGACTGGGCCGATGTAAATACGGCTCGAGGCATTAGAAGAGATCAATTTGGTTTTACAATGGTGAACTTCTCTCGGTTAATTCACACAGGTCACCAATTGATTGACGAACCATATGTATTTCCTTCTCAAGTCAAACAAGTTTTCTATTGCCCTGATCCAACAAAAGAGGGTTGGTATGTTGTACTCCGTAACACTCCTAGAGACTTGATAGACATCGGTGAAGGAAATAGAGATGACATTGAAATAAGATCAGAAACTCTACCTTTTGCAGCGCAAAACTTAGATAGAACAATCCCTAGTTCTAGTTCACAATTCCAATGGGTTCGAGAGGACATGGATGAAGATTTTAATGAAAACTAACTGCATAACAATGTAGTAAGTTTTATATCTTAACTTATTAATTTATAATAGTATTGTTGTCTCTAGTTACTAAAATGTCTTTTGTTTATTGTAGATACTATGCCTAGGAGAAAATTAAGTGATCTGCGGATAGTTCAAGCACCGAGAGAGGGAGAAGAAACAAATGATGATGATTTGTCTGGTGTTGGATCCTCGCAAGTTCCGGAGACAGTTCCGGAGACAGTTGAAAATATAGAGATTGATGGTAATGTTCAACACTTTATTTAAATGCTAGTTGTTTGTTATTATTGACTTTATTTTAAAAATTGAATATAAACAATTATTTCTTATATAGGTGGAAATGGTCGAACTCGTAAGAGTAGAGGGCGCACGACGTTGAATGAATTATACAATCTTCCCGCTGGTGAACGCGTGAAAGTTTCAAGAAACGATGTCGGCCAACCCATTGGGGCAGAAGCAGGTGTTCTGGGAAGTTACTTAGGCATTGTTGCACGCAATCATGCGATTTTGCCTATTAATTATGAGTCATGGCGTCAGATGCCGAATGGTAACAAAAATCAAGCTCTGGAACTTGTTAAGGTAATAATGTCATTGTAATAATAATCTATTACAATTGAAAATAATATTTATATTTGCTTTGATTGTATCATTTGTAGGATAAATTTTCTTTAGAAGTCTCAGATGATTATCTGAAGAATGCATTAGGGAAAAAATGGAGAGACAATAAGAGTTTCTTGAAGAAGACATATTTCAAGAATGATCTCACTCTTCAAGAGAAGCTGCAAAATATCCCGCCGGGAATTATGCGACATCAATGGGAAGATGCAGTCAGGTTTTGGAGTTCAAAAAAAGAAGAGGTATGATCGATGCACTTTAAAAAATTGTCATTATAATATTGACTTTATATATAATGCAAATTTTAAATTGTAGGATCGAGAGCGCGTTGGAGTTACTAGCAGACAAAAACAGAAGTTTACTCACACCGCTGGATCGAAGAGTTTTGCTCGTTTAGCTAATGAGGAGGTATTATTATTTTTAATTATTGATTAATTTTTAATGAATTACTGGTTTAGTATTAATTTTTATTATACGTTGTAGCAAATTACAACTGGCACTAGCATTGGACGGATAAAGCTCTTCGACATTACGCATACAAAAAAGGATGGTTCTCCTATAACTCCCGAAGCTGCAAAAATTATGGTATGTTAATTAGACAGAAAATTTTGATTATATTATAATTAATATCAATTGTATAAAATTTTGATTTGATTGTCAGGAGAAATTGAGGGAAAAGAAGACCGAGTATGAAGCTACAGCTTCAACTAATGGTTCTGTTAATATGGAAGAGATCGAGAATCAAGTTATTGTTGACGTCTTGGGTCCTGAAAGATATGGTCGGGTTCGCTATCAAGGATCATTCGTTACCCCGACAAAATATTTTGGGGCTAACTCGTCTCAATACATGCCATCACAGAGCCAATCTTCTCAAGCAGAAGTTAATCGGTTAAAACAACAGTTATCTCAATTTCAAGCCGAGGTAGCAGCGAGAGAAGCTGAAAGAGAAAGAAAAGAAGCCGAGAGAGAAGCAAGAGAAGCTGAGAGAGATGCAAGAGAAGCTGAGAGAGAAGCAGCACACAAAAAGCTTCAAGAACAATTTGAAGAAATGATGGCGATGTTGCAGAACCAACCAAAGAAATGATGGCTATGTGTGAATTTAAATGAAAATGTTGGACTATATTTTATGAACATCGTATGAACTATATTTCACTTTAATGTTGTAGACTTTGAATTTGTTATTGTTGTGTTTACTTAATTGTTGGAGTTTTATGGATTTGATGCTGTAGACTTTGAATTTGATGTTATTATGGATTTATTTTACAGGTTATTTGGGTATTTACATTTTTAAAAATTGTTTTTATAGAAGCAGTGAGTTTAGCGGCGTTTTCAAGGAATAAACGCCGCTAAAATCCAAAATGTACTGTGGCGTTTCTATAAAAAACGCCTCCATAGAGCATCCAATGTCGGCGTTTTTGAACACAAACGCCGCTACTGAAGCATCAGTCCCGGCGTTTTATTTCACAAACGCCGCTATAGACCATTCACCTTTTGCGGCGTTTGTATATTGAAACGCCGCTATAGAATTGCATTACCGGCGTTTTGAAATACAAACGCCACTAAAGAACATTGACTGTTGCGGCGTTTGTATATACAAACGCCGCGATAGATCAAAACCTTTAGCGGCGTTTATGCGATATAAACGCCGCTACCTATTGCGACGCTACTTCTTGCGGCGTTTTTCTTAACGCCGGGAGGTTTTTTAGCGGCGCTAAAAAACGCCGCTATAGGGTTATAAAAACGCCGCGAAAAGTCTGTTTTGCTGTAGTGTAAAGAGTATATCTAATTTGTAACTGGCACTTGAACTTGAATTTCATAGATGGAGAAGTTGAGCAGAAAGGTTTGTTTCTTGTTTATTGCTTCTTATATATATTTTTGAAATTTCATATATGGAGAAGATAAGCAAGAAGGTCTGGGACAACAACAACATCAACATATAGATCATGATACACCTTCGGGACATGATGTCCCCATGGAGCTGGTGGGTGTGGGGGATTATGAGCCCATGGGGTAGGAGGGTCTGGAACATGATGAGCCCAATTCACCTCAGGAAGATAATGTCCCCATAGAGTCAGAGGATTCAGGGGATGATGAGCTCATGGGGGAGGAGGCTCTGGGGCAGGATGAGCCCAATTCACCTTTAGAATATAATGTCCCCATGGAGCCGAAAGATCTGGGGTATGATGAACTGATGGGGGAGGAGGGTTTGGGGCAGCAGTAATAGATGGATCATTATGCACCTTTGGGGCACGATGCCTCCATGGAGCGTCCTCGAGGCTGTAGATCCAATAAGAGGACCGACAATGTCTCTCGAGAAAATATCCTTCTAAGTAACTTAAAAAGAAAAATACTAGATCCCTCCTTTATGAACATGAAAAATTTGAAGGAATTTACGTAAGTGTAACTAATTGGCATTTTTTTTGTTTTAAGAGTTTGCATGACAAGATAATAAATGTTGGAAAATATAGTTGACCAAATTTGTTATGTTAAATCTAGAGTGTCCCCATGGAGTGTCCTCGGGGTTTCAGATCTCAGAAGTGGGTTGACGGTGTCTCTCGAGAAAATATCCTTCCCAGTAACCAAAAAATAAAAATACGAGCTCCCTCTCTTTATGAACATGGAAATTTTTGAAGGAATTCACGTAAGTATAACTGATTGACACATTTTTTTTGTTTAAAGAGTTCGCAGGACAAGTTAATAAATGTTGAAAAATATGGTTGATCAAATTTGTTGTGTTAAATCCATATAAGAAGAAGAATTAGGCCACTAGTTGATTCTTTTGCATGGTTCTAAAGGTAGATTTTTTTTCTTTTTCTTATAAAGGTTGAATTTCTTGTTCTACCTATGGTTATTAGTAAGTTGTTCTGTAGTTATTAATTATTTAGTGATACGGTATTTTGCAGATGTAGATATTTTATGTGCTGATTGTTTAGCTAAGGAAGATCTTTATTGGGTGACTGTTACAACTGGTGGAACCGTAAAAAAACACCTATTAACAACATAATTGATGAGCTCTTGTTTTATTCTTTTTCTTTGGACAATAACATGGTATAGGTTGTTCTTTTGACTTGCTTATAAATGTCAAACTTTTATGTGTGTTGGAATAGTTAGAGATGCTTTTTTTAGCTGAGGAAAGTCCTTTGCGTATAGTTATAAGTGTCATCTTTGCACATCATTTAATTTTTTGGTCTATGGTAGGTGTGTTAGGTTTAATTTCTTGAATGATGTTGGTTGATAAAGAGAGATGGAGTTATGATCTCTTATTTTGGCATTGTATGTTTCTTCATGTAAAGTTAAATTTAGAATTCTTAGGTACACAAATTAGTAGTTATGAGAATAGAAAAATTGTTCAACATACTTGGACTTTTTCAAAATCTTAACACATACTTTCAACATTGTAATTATGAGAGTTCAACCTATTTTCTAGTGACAATAGATTACATATTCTCTAGTGAATACCCTGCTACTATATAGTGATTATTTAATCTGAAAGGCTTAAACGTCAGATAGGTGCCCAAACTATACCTTTTTTCCAGTTAGGTGCCTAACGTTTGTTTTGGGCCACTTAGGTGCCTAACGTTTCATTACGTAACACATTTTAGGTTTTAGCCATGACGAACGTTAAAATTTTCCGTTAAAGGACACGTGGCATGTTTTTAGAGTTTCTAATATTAAAAATAATAAAAAAATAAATTAAATTAATTAAATCCCTTAAACCCATCTTCTTCCCCATCAAACCATCCCTCCCCCTTCCCTTGTTCTTCTTCCCTCTCCTCTTCACCGTTGAACCACATCTCCACTGGAGGAAATCTGCTCATTGGCATTTCATCCCCGTTATCTACATCTTCGTCTCCGGCGACACCTTTCTTCGACTTCTTTATCTCCGTTGCAACATCTACCAGCCCTTATGGTTGTCGTGTCATTCATGTATGAAATTTACTGATCTTACCCTTTCATTGCTGGACTTTAGCATTTATTTTTATTGATTTTTACTTGCTATTAATGTCGTCTGATAGAGGGTGCTGGAACATTGCAATGATGTGAAAACCCAAGAAATCATAATAGAAGAGATCACGTAGTCTGTGTGCACTTTAGCACAAGATCAATATGGGAATTATGTTATTCAGGTATCCAGCTTCATCTTGAATCTCTATTATTCTTTATTTGGGAAATTTTATCTACTTTATCTGCCATCAGAGAATGAAGTTTAGCATGTTCTTGTCTCGTATTAACGGCTATACCTATTTGTGCAATAACATAACTGTATATATACTGCCTATTGTAGTATGTTTCGGGAATTAGTTTGTGATAGCATATTTTCTTTCTTTGAATGTTTTTACACATTATGCTGCTTTGTCTTGGTTTCCAGATCAGATATGATCTGTTCCTTATCTGATAGTGCTCCTTTTCTCTTTGGATTATCTCGAAACGGTGCCATGAACTCAGTTTCAAACTTAGTTTCTTATAAATATTACTCTTTATTGTTCCCTTTGTCCTGCGTTATTTCTTCCGTAGGGTTGTATTAATTATGTTTCCTTGTGTGATAGCATGTTCTTGAACATGGTAAGCCACAAGAGAGATCTGCTATCATCAGGAAGCTTGCTCGACAAATTGTGAAGATTAGTCTGCAGAAATTTGCTTCTAACGTTGTTGAAGAAAGGTGACGCCGGAGACGAAGATGTAGATAACGGGGATGAAATGCCAATGAGCAATTTTCCATCAGTGGAGATGTGGTTCAGCGGTGAAGAGGAGAGGGAAGAAGAACAGGGGAAGGGGGAGGGATGGTTTGATGGGGAAGAAGATGGGTTTAAGGGATTTAATTAATTTAATTTATTTTTTTATTATTTTTAATATCAGAAACTATAAAAGCATGACACGTGTCCTTTAACAGAAAATTTTAATGTCCGTCACTGCTAAAACCTAAAATGAGTTTCGGAATGAAACGTTAGGCACCTAAGTGGTCCGAAACAAACGCTAGGCACCTAACTGAAAAAAGGGTATAGTTTAGGCACCTATCTGACGTTTAAGCCAATCTGAAAACAACATACAAAAAAATTAATTTCATTAGAAAAAATATATTTTGCACTTCTCCAAGCAGTGAAACACTATGTTTTCGTCGTTGAAAGAAAATGGGAGTGTGAAGTAGTGAAAGTGTGGAACCACTTGAAAGCTTTGCCCATTTTTTTCCTTAATTTTGTTCATTGTGTGTTGAAACCTGCAAATCAATCAAAACGGAAGTGAATTTCAAGTTATCAATAAATAAATAAAAAAGCATACTTTTTCCTCAATGGCATTTTCTCAATTTTTTAGATGATTTTATTTATGATCAGGTTATACATCTTATTCATGATTAATCGTTTTACCTAACTGTAGATCACAAAAGGAGATTGAAGGAAGAATTTGTCTAGTACAAAGAATGTATCTTTATATTTACTATAAAAATTTTTGCAAATATTGTGTTCCTCATGTGTCTATCATGATGTCTAGGAGTTGAACCATGGACCTTCAAGCAAAATCTTGGAGAGATTGTTTTTATTCCTGCCGGATGTCCACACCAAGTTCGTAATATAAAGGTATTAATAAAATACAACCTCATTTTATGTTGTTGCACATTCATGTTTGTGGTCTCTCATAGCTTTGTGTTTTTCCAGTCATGCAACAAGGTCTTATTTTTTTAATGATTGAAATTTTGAACCTAGACGTCAAAGCATTTGAAAATTCATCGGTAATAAGATTTTAAATTAGTAGTGCAACCTAGATGTCAAAAATTCACCAAGAATAATATTTCTCATCAATTTTTTTTATTGGAGTCAAGCATTAAGCAACACAATCTCATTATGTTTTTAAAAATCGTTATATAAAATAGGCATAAATTTAAAAATACCTCCAACATTTGACTGAATAGTCACTTTGGCCCCTATTTTTTTGGAGCAATTCAACTCTCAATGTTTTATTTTGGGTCAAAATGGCCCCTCTGCAGATGAAAATTGTTAGAAAACTGACGGTAAATAGTTTGAAATGACTCGACGAAATGATAAGTCAGCATAAAAAATATTTTATATTTTTTTATAAAATTATTTTTTTGACTGATGTAATGTTTTTTCAAGTCAACACAATTGTCTTATATGATATTGTCATTTCAGCGCGAAATGTGGTATATGTTTATTACGTCATTTCAAGCCATTATTCGTCAGTTGACTAACAGTTTTCATCCACAGAGGGGCTATTTTGACCCAAAATGAAACGTTGAGAGTTGAATTGCTCTAAAAAATAGGGGACAAAGTGACTATTTAGTCAAACGTTATAGGCATTTTTTTGGCTTTATGCATATAAAATATAACAATTAGTGACAAAATAATGATTTTTATCACTATAAACCACTTTTTTTATGACATAAATAAAACGCCACCTTTGGTATCTTCTACAATTTGACGAATTAAATTGTCACAAATAAAACTGATTCGCGATGAATTTGAAATGTCAGTAATTAACATTGGATCATCATAATAATTCATCACTGGTACTTTCATTTCATTGTTGACGATTTTACAACTTCACCATTTTGACTAAACGTTATTGAAGTATTTCTCTCTGAAAAATATTGGTGTCAAACTAGTGGTGAATCTAAAAAAATATTATAAACTAGGTCACTATAAATAAAGTAGAATTTTACCTAACATAACTTTTATTTATAGTTTTGAAACTTTAAAATTTCATTCTCTAATATTTTAAATTTTCTTTTATTATCTACATCTTTACTTAAATAAAATTGAATTATTTCCTAAAAAATAAAATTTGATCTTTAACATAATTGATTTTTCAAAAAAATATCAGTCATAAAATGTGAAATTAAATTTATTTATTTAAATATTAAATTTATTTATTTAATATTAAATATTTATTTAAAGATGTCGGAGATGATTATAGGTTTTTACAAAAAAAATCTAATTTTGATCTTAATTTTAATTTTGTTTTGTTGGTTATATTTTATCATCATTATATACTAGCTACTACATTTAGAGAATTCAATTTTTTAAAAATATATTTAATTAATTAGTAGCAAAAAGAGTGCTTAAATTATTATTATTAAAAAATAATTAGATATTATTTGTAAAATGTAATGAAATATCAATATTCTCAAAACTAAACAAGAGTTCTTGTGCTAATTTAAGGCTTAGAAATTAAACCAGACTTCTATACGATTAATGAGTCATTTTATTTTTCTCTTGCTTACCCAAAATTTAATATATATTATTATAAATAAAATAAAAGATATTTTTTTGGACATAGGGCCATGGCCTAGGTAGGCCTAGGCCAAGATTCGCCTTTGCGCCAAATATATAGTGACGAAAATAATAATGTTTTTAAAATTGTCAAAAATTATATACCATTATTCACTAATTGTAGCGAAAATAAAAAATTAACATATTTCCAGTATATTATGTTGTAAATAACAAGTATTTTGTGAAGAGAAGTAATTTCCTTTTCATTTTCTATGTTTTCATTGATATGAGTAGGACCTATTTATAATTTACAAGGAAGACATAAGTTAAGAAAGATATAATTACACAAAATTACAACAAAAATTTAGTTCCTAATTTATAGCTAATATTAACTAGAATATTAGGGAAATAATTCCAAAATATCAGCAACTAGATATTTGGGAATATAATTTCCTAAATTTCTGCAATCTACACTTCTCCTCAAGTTGGGGACTATACATTGTAAAGTCTCAGCTTGGATGTAGACTTATCAAAAATGTCTCTTGGTAGTGCTTTAGTAAGAACATCATCTAGCTGGTCCTCTGTAGGAATAAAATTATAACCCCTGAATTCTGAACTAGAAAAATGCCTTGTTATGATTCTTAACTTAATTGAACTAGGTGACCACAATTGTGATTAGAAGGGCTGAATTGGTAAGTTACAATCTTAGGGTGCCTGAATTAAGTGACTAAGGTGTTCAATACTCAAAATTTTGAGTATTGCATGCTAAAATAATTGATAGAAAAAAGTTTTTTAAAGTGGCAAAATCCTAGATGCTACACGTAGAATTATTACTCCTTAGTGGATGATGGATCAACAAAAACAAATATGCCATCATCTTCTCCATTCTAGTCTAATGCCGAAAGGGGTAAGAGAGAGAGAAGAGAGAAATTGTTGCTTTGGTGTTATCTTGCTTGGGGAATTTCCATTGTGATGCTTAATTGGTGTTTGTGAATGTAAGCTTTCTCTTGTCACACTCTTTGTTTGAATTATAGTTGTATATGTGGTTCGATGCTTGCTTGGTATGAGTTTTTGTACTATTGGATAAATTGATAGGATGTAGTTAGTAGGATTGAATGTTGTAGGGCTATGATCTTGTAACTTTGTAACATGGTTTGAGATGCTAAATGACTACCTTTGAGCTTCATGTTGTAGAAATAAGTTGAGTCCTTGATCGAATCTTGAGTGAGATATGTAGTTGTGCCTAGATTCAAGTAGATTACATTGAATTCAGGAAAAAAAATAAATGGTGGGTTGTTCTAAATGCACGTGAATGTCCTAGGAAATGTTTTACTATGGATTTAAATGCTAATGAACTTTTGAGCATGAAAAAAATAAGATCATATGCAAATTAGGACTGTTTTAAAGTGTGTATTTGTGCAAAAACGAATCAGGACAGAATTGTATTCATAGAGACTTTAGAAGAATGTTTTGAATTATAAAAAAATGTATACAAAGTGTGGGAGCTGATTTTGGTAGTTAAAAATAGGGGAGACTGTTTTATTAGCAAAAGGGACTGTTTTGTACTAATATAATTACATTATGAACTGTTTTGTGTGGATTTAACCGATTAAAGAACAAGTTATAATAAGTTGAATGTTAGCTAACACATCAAGATATAACAGTTAAATGTTTGAAGGCATTTGTTTGCTATGAAATTGTGAAGAGTATTGCTTGTTACCTATAGATATAAACATATATATAGATATATGAGTATAAGCAATTTTGAATTAAAAGGGATAAGCTAGGAATTGTTGGATTACTGGATTATCATATGAGGTATAATGTCAGTGAATTGATCCTAATACATTATTTTTGTTAATTACATCACAAGGGAAGTGATCAAGAAGACGAGATAAAGAAAGGTGTAGTACATCACGATCAAGCTTAGCTTGTAAAACTTATGAGTATAGCATGAATTTTATGCATAATTACTGATTGCTTAGTGTATCCAATTGCTTAAATGTTTAAAGAGGCTTAAATGCCTTGCTTGTTTATGCTTACTGGAGTCCTTGGAGGGTAAGTGCCAAGGTATGTGAAATGTTAAATCAATTGGTACAAGCATGCTCATGAATATGTAAAATAAATGTCACATGTGACATCTTGAATGTTGAATACATGATACTATCATGAAATATGATTGATTGGGCTAATGAGGTTCCTTGGAGAGTGTCTTGTCAAGAGTTAGCATTAGTATAATTGGCATGCAAATAGTGTGTCCTGAGCTCAGTCTGAATTGGACTAAGGTACCATGTTAGGTACTAAGGTACCCTTGATCGAGTGAATGGCCTATATGTTTCGATGGTATTGATTACCATTGCCTGATAAGGATTTCAAATGAATATGTATATCTAGGCTAATTGATAGTCATTGTTATAATACACAACTAAGGTTTAATGTGTATGAGAAATGATGTGGTGTTATCTTTCTTATTATTACTAATCGTAGGATTTATTGATTTGGCACCTATAAAGTTGAAAGTATGCGAAAAATGTGATCATATGCTTAGAATAGCTTTCTGTTGATTAAATGATGAAATGAATACTATATAGCGGATTGCTTGCGAATAGAATCAATTTTGAGTAATTGCTTGCCTAGAAAGTTAATGAATAAGCTTTCTTATCTACTTAAATGTTTATATATGCCTTGAAAATGCGAGACTAGCTTTCTAACTACTCACCTTGTTACCTTACAAGAGAGACTAACTGTTGATCGAGCTTAGAGAAGTTTTAGCAAGGTCACCAAGGCAATCAAAGTATGTTTAGTTTTGTTAAGCTAACTCCTAGAAGGTGGCACTAGTTTAAGTGTTAGGCTTATGAGTTTGAGCATTGTGGGGTTTGTAGATATTAAAGTAACAATGTTCATATATGACATGTTGGCGTAATGTGTGTTTATGGTTTGGTTGATTGTTTTGGCACGGTTGATAGTGTTCGAATTGAAATAACTAAATGAAATGATTGATATGGATTACTTGAATACCAATTTATGCATGAATGATTGTATTGTATGTGTTTCCTAGCATGTATTGTTATGATAGGTCGAATAAGAATTAATTAAGGCATATTTCGATCATGTAAGGAAAAACCTGGAATGACCATTTGTTATGCACTTTAGGTCTTGCATGATTTTTGCTTTACTTAGTTCTAACCTTGAATTGTTATGTATGCATTGTTCTTATTACAACCTTCTATACAAACCATTGCTTGTAGGAAAGGTTCTTATTAAACTTGGCCTATGATAGGAAATGCCTTGAAATTTGTGTCTAATAGTTAGTTCTTGAAATCTCAACTAATTGAACTCTTGTTTTAAATGAATAAAATGAACTAGAGAACCATATAGGTTCGAATTAGATTCTAAACAAGTTGTGTAACAACTAGCTTTTAAAATGACGAGGCTTCTTGGTAAGAATCCAAGAAAGATTATAAGTTAGATAAGCTGTTGGCAACTTGTTGTGTTTACTCTGGTGTAATTCAAATTGCTTGAAATTATTGTTCATTATTGTATATCTGGTTTCATGTGCTTGTACAAATTGCTTATTATTTTGAGTGCCACGTTTTCGCATGAACACACACATAATGATACAAGTTTTAGTTGATCCTAGTGACCTTCTTGATTATTTTATTTTTAAGGTCCTCAATGGTTACCTTCTCTTGTTCGATCTCTAACTTGCTAGGCAAGTTAGTCTGTCTACTCCTAGTATAGTATCATCTTCTAGGCCCGGGGTTGGGGTATTACAATTTGGTAATCCTAGCTAAGGTTTAGTCTATCCTAGGACTAAACCAGTTATGTCAGTGGTTATGTAAGTGCCACCTAGGAGTTGAATGAATTGTGTTGGTGACTTTGTTCAATAATTTCCCTTGAATGTTAATTTTAGATGTCTGATACACATCTAGCCCGGGATGAAGATAGCCCGGCTGGCTCATCCAATGAATGAGGTAGTATTAGATTGGGTCAGAATCAAGCAGAACCACAACCTGAAGCTCCTCAATCCAACCAAATTCAGAAAAAGAATGCTTGCTCAGCATGACTGAGATGTTTAACCAACTAGTCAGCAATCTATAGCAAAACAATCCTCCTGAACCCGTAGTAGTCAAATCTAGGGCTCCTAATGATAAGCTGGCTCAACATCGAGCCTATACATTTACTGGAACTGATGATGAGAACTCGGATGCAGCTGAATACTGGTTGGAGACTACCATTAGAATTCTAACAAAACAACTCCAGTGTTCAGATGATCATAAGTTGGAATGTGTTGTGGCCTTACTTGCTGACGAAGCATTGGACTGGTGGGAAACTACAATCCTTATTGCTCTCGAATATTCTATTACATGGGAATTCTTTTTGAAAGAATTCTAGAAGAAGTACATGATTGAACAATACTTGGCCGAGAGAAGAAGACGTTTCTTGCACCTAAAGCTAGGTGGTAGACCTATAGAACAATACATTAGTGACTTCTACAAGAACTGCAAGTACGAGGCTGAATACATCAAGAAGGAGAATGATAAATGCAAAATTTTCATTGAAGGGTTGAATGCTGAATTGAGCCCGATGTTTATGGCCCTCGAAATAATCGACTTCCAGGACTTGGTGAACCGAGTGATCGCCGCAGAGTCTAGATTGAAAGTTACGGATAAGAGAAAAAGGAGTTATTCTAAGAAGGATAAAAGATCTCATAATGATAACAAACCTCATTGGCCATCCAAGAAGCCGAAAAGTTAAGGAGGAAACTTTACTGGTTATATTACTTCTCCGAGGGGTAACTTATCCCGAAGCCTCAAACAATAATCAAATCCCCTACTCCAGCAATCTCTATCAATAGCTGGGGAAATTCGGGTAGTGATCCACAATCTCAATGCTACAACATCTATCAAAATTATCACTCTAGTCAGTGTAGGAGACAATCCAATGCATGTTTCCGGTGTGGGAGTCTGGATCACTATGTTTGAGATTGTCCTCAATCTTTAGACAATCCCTCTATTGAGTGTATAAAAGTTCTATATTTTACCCCTCATTTACCCATATTTCTGTTGCATTCAAGCATAATGCATTGCATTTAGGATAGATTTCTGCATATACATCACAATTAGATAAAATGGCACAGTTGCTACTGATTTCAGTTACTTTCGCAGGTATCTGCTGTAGCAGACCCAGGGCAGCAAAGAAGCAGAGGCAGATTGCAGAGTTGGAGTCGAGAAGCAAAGGATGTCGTGGCATCTGTCAGGACAACCATGACGACAAAATGCTGAGGTGGAAAAGTGAAGTGGAGCTCGATAGATAGAGGATTTCAAGCCGGTATGTCGTGGACCACTTCTATATTTATTTGAGCCTTGAGGCAGAATGAAGGCCAAGCCCAAAGTTCAAGGAAGAAACTCAAGGCAAGAAAAGAGGACGAATTCAAGACAACTACTCAGAAGATTTAGTCTTAATTAGAGTTGCACTTTAAATCGAAATTGTATTCTTGCCATATTAGAAAACTTGAACCCAAGGCCTATATAAAGGCATGTAATTCGACCTAGGGAAGGATATCTCATTCCTAGCCGTCTTCCCATAAACCTTGTCGTTTTCCCTTCTTCACCATGTTCTAAACTCCCTCTAGTGCTAAGGGTTAATTCTGTAAAGTAGTTGCAAGGATTGTATTGTTTTAGGAATTTTCTGTCAAGTAATAAAAACTTCAAGTTTACTTACTTTGGTTTTTCATATCTCATAAGAGTATCGGGAGAGCATTGTGAGGTTATCCATTTGTTTGATATTGGGAGAGTCAAGCATACGAACGGAGTAAATACACGTTTTCCAGCTTATGGTTAAACTATCTTGTCTGAGGGATAAGTTCAAGGTTAAGTGGCTAAAGAAGAATTCAACAACCTTGGTGTTCACCCTTCGATTTACGCCAGGAGGTATCATCCAAGAAGTGTTCATCAACAGAACTTGGGCCTAGGGATAGAACAAGTCATAACAGGGATTCTTGCCAAGCTTGAAGTACAAAGTTGTTGATCGCTGCCGCGACGACAACAGACCTCTGTCGCGACAGGAACAACGACAGAAAACAGAAGTTCCTCTAACAGTGCAACACCTGCACTACTGAGCAAATCAATGCCAACCTATTCTCTAAATCTGATTCCTTATTCTTTTACTTTAGTTATTTCTCAAGATTACTTCACCAATTCAAATATTTCTTTCTCTTGTGCAACAATTCAAGGATAGAGTTATTTTTAGTCCATGTGGAGACGATATCCGATACTCTCGTATCACTTTACTACTTCCGTCGTGTACACTTGCACTATTTGCGATAGGACTCTTTTACACGCAACAAGTTTTTGGCGCCATTGTCGGGGACTGGTAACATATCTTTACCCTTTCTATTACTGCACTTTTCTTTTTCTTTTTCTGTTTTTAGTGGTGTTATTTAACCCGTGCTTTTCACAAGGTTTTCTGTTTGCTTATGCGCAGATCTAGACGAGGTATTGAACCTGAGTACGAATTAGATCCAAAAATCGAACGCACGTACCAACTCATGAACCAAGCCCGACTCTTGATAGAAAGAAACAACTATCTTGAGGAGATAGTAGATGCAATGGTGAATGAAAGGCAAGGTGATGGGCTAAATGACCCCAACAATAATAACCAGAGAGTTATTGTTAATCCTCCCCAAGATGCCCGGAACAAATGACCGCCAGCCGCTGCCGCTGCCGCACGACAGACCTGTCGAGACTACATGGACAATGACCATGTTGAGCTGGAAACCACCTTGCCAGACGTGGAAGCTGAAAATTTCGAACTGAAACCCGTCATGTTTAGCATGATAAATTCCGCTAGCCAGTTTAGTGGTTCTGCTACTGAGGATGCCCGAGAACATCTAAAAACATTCCAAGAAATCTGTGGACCGTTCAGACTACCAGGAATAAATCCGGAAGTATTGAGGCTCTGGTTATTTCCTCATTCATTGAGAGATAGAGCTAAAACTTGGTGGAACAAATTAACGTCGAGTTCAATAAGAACTTGGGCAGATCTCTCTCGTGAATTCCTTTCTTGTTTTAATCATTCTCATTTATCTAAAAGGTTGCGTAACGAGATTGTTACTTTTTAACAGGAAGATGACGAACCAATGCACGAGGCGTGGGATAGATTCACAACTCTTTTACAGAACTACCCGATGCATGGATTCCCCGTGTGGAATCAGGTTGTCAAATTCTACAACGCTTCCAATGCGCACACTCGATAGAGAATAGATTCAGCAGCAAATGGGCTATTACTGGATAAAGAACCAAACGAGGCAATGATAGTGTTGAAGAAGTTAGAAAAGAACGATGAGCAATTTCCTACAGCCAGTAGAGGAGGCAAACGAGGAATATCTGTAAAGGATTACGAAGCTGATAACTCGATGAAATCACATGTTGCATACCTCACAAAGATAGTCAAAAATATGCAGCGGAAAGATTCTAAAGCCGTATATTCTGCAGAAGAGGTAAGTGAAACCTGTAGTGGGAACAATAGTTCAGAAGACTGCCCTTTACAGCTGGAAGAAGGGGTGTATGTTGGGAACTATAACAAGCCGAGAAACTATGATTCCAACAATTATAATCCCAAATAGAGGAAAGATCCTAAATTTTCATGGAGCAATCAGAACAATGCACTGAATCCTCCAGTGCAGAACAACCAAAACCAAGGAGTACCCAAAATTCTGTCGCGACAGCAGCCACAACAACAACAACCACAGTAGCCGGCATCAACCCCTAGTATACTGGAGCAGACCTTGGCGACATTTATGTCACAGAAGGGAGCATACATGGCAAACATGGATCATTTTGTCAAGAAAACTGAATCATTCATGGAAAAAACAGAGATGAGGATGACAAACCATGAGGCTACCCTAAAATCTCTAGAGACACAGATGGGCCAAGTTTCCCAATATATCAAGCCGAGGCAGAACGAAGGATTTCCCTAGTGATACTGAGGTCACTAGAAAACCCACAAATGAGCAGTGTAAAGCAATTACAACTAGAAGTGGGAAACAATTACAAGGGTCGAAAATAAAAGACATACCAAGTGAGGATCCGACCCTAGAGACACATGCCGTTAACATTGCCCCGGCAGAGGAAAAACAACCTGCTGTCAACAAACCTACCGCGACAGCAGAAGGGACAGAGGAGCAAACAGAAGATGCTGAAGAACTCAAACCTCCTCAGATTCGAATTCCATGTGAAGGACGCCTTGAGGATTATAGTCCTCCACCTCATTTTCCACAGCAGCTACAGAAGAAAAAACAGGAGTACCAGCTTAAGAAGATTTATGATATATTTAAGCAGGTACACATTAACATACCGCTGTTGGAGGCCATCAAGCAGATGCCTGGATATGTCACGTTTCTTAAGGACACAATGCACAAAAGGTCCAGACTTGGGGAATTTGAGACAGTGAAGATGACAGAAGGATGCATGACAATCTTGCATAAGAATCCACCCCAAAAGAAGAAGGACCCTGGGAGCTTCATCATACCATGCATAATCGACTATAAATTCGTGGGTAAGGCACTTTGTGATCTTGTTGCTAGCATAAATCTAATGCCCAAATCTGTGTTTCAGAAATTAGGTATTAGACAAGCAAGGCCCACGACAGTCATGCTGCAGCTGGCAGACCGCTCTTACGTACAACCAGAAGGGAAGATCGAAGATATTCTGGTAAGAATGGATAAATTTATTTATTTTGCTGACTTTATTATACTGTGAAGTAGATGAAAACGCACCGATCATCTTGGGGCGACCCTTCCTAGCCATAGGCAGAACTGTGATTGATGTTGAGAAAGGAGAACTGATGATGAGAGTAAATGGTCAGCAAACCAAACTCAATGTTCTCCACGCAATAAAATAAGCTGATGCAGAAGAAGAGTGCAAGGAAATCTCTGAAGTAGTCCTTGACCAACCCTGCATCAGGTCGAGCTGCCACGACAGACAGTTTGGTCACTGCCACCACAGTCACCCAGAAGACTGTCACGGCAGCAACGACGACAGTGACTCCTCAGACACAGAAACATCCGACATTGAAGGTCCTGAGGAGGTAAATTGGATAGGCACACGTCCATGTAACTTCTTCGAGCCTTTAAATTATACCTCGAATGAACATGTAATCCAAAAACCTTCCATTGAAAAGCCACCTGTTCTAGACCTCAAACCCCTGCCAGGGCAGCTTAAATATGTCTTTCTTGGTTTAAATGATACGTTGCTTATAATCATCTCTTCCAAGTTAATGCAGGAACAAGAGCAGCGGCTAATCAAAATGCTATAGCAGCATAAGAAGGACATTGTATGGACTATAGCTGATATCCAAGACATTAGTCCGGCGTTATGCATGCACAAAATCCTCTTGGAGGATGATCATAAGCCGGCCATCGATGCCCAGAGACGACTGAATGAGGTTATGAGAGAGGTGGTGCAGAAAGAAATTATCAAGTGGCTTGACGGTGAAATCATATACGCCATATCGGATAGCAAGTGGGTGAGCCCGGTGCAATGTGTGCCCAAAAAGGGAGGCATAACTGTAGTAACCAACAAAGAAAACGAATTAATCCCAACCATGACTGTGACCGGTTGGAGGGTTTGTATGGACTACCAGAAGCTTAATAAAGCTACCCGGAAGGACCACTTCCCTTTACCCTTTATTTATCAAATGCTTGATAGATTAGCGAGGAAACCTTACTATTGTTTTCTTCATGGTTATTCAGGTTATAACCAAATAGCAATCACACCGGAGGACCAAGAGAAAACCACCTTCACATGCTCGTACGGCACCTATTCCATTCGAAGAATGCCATTAGGGCTCTGCAATGCACCAGCGGCCTTCCAACGGTGTATGATGGCAATATTCTCCGACATGGTGGAGGATTTCCTAGAGATTTTCATGGACGACTTTTCTGTCTTTGGGGACAACTTTGAGGATTGTTTAGGCAATTTACAGAAGGTTCTTGAGAGATGCGATGAGGCGAACTTGGTTTTAAACTCGGAAAAATGCCACTTCATGGTGGATGAAGGTATAGTACTAGGCCATAAGGTGAGGTGTCGCAGCATAGAGGTGGACATAGCCAAAATAGAGGTTATCGAAAAGCTGCCGCCACCCACCACAGTCAAAGGGATTCGAAGTTTCTTAGGGCATGCCGTGTTTTATCGATGATTTATAGCTAATTTTTCGAAGATTACCAAGCCCCTTTGCCACCTATTGGAACATAATCACCCCTTTGATTTTAATGCCGAATGTACTGAGGCATTCAGAATACTGGAGGAGAAGCTGGTAACATCCCCGATCGTACAACCACCAGACTGGAGTTTGCCATTTGAAATAATGTGTGATGCCAGTGATTACGCTGTCGGGGTAGCATTAGGGCAGAGGAAGGATAAGCTCTTCCATGTGATTTACTATGTCAGCAAAACACTGAATGATGCCCAAATCAACTACACCACAACAGATAAGGAGCTATTAGCAGTGGTGTTTTCAATCGACAAGTTCTGTCCGTATATACTTGGAACGAAGGTTGTGGTCCATACATACCATTCAACACTGAAGTATCTGTTCACAAAGAAAGACACAAAACCTAGATTGATACATTGGATTCTGCTGCTGCAAGAATTTGACATTGACATCAAGGATAAAAAAGAAACAGAGAACCAAGTAGCAGACCACTTGTCAAGGCTGGAGATGGGAAGGAATCAATCAACAGACAAGACCGACATACTGGAGACCTTCCAAGATGAATAGTTGTTTGCTGCCACCAGCACAGCCGTGACAGCCATGGCGGCAGGTAAGCTTTCTGAAATCCCTTGGTATGCTGACATTGTTAATTACATTCTAAGTGGGTTATTACCTTCTGAGCTTAACTACCAAGTAAGGAAGAGGTTCCAAAATGATGCAAAACATTATTATTGGGACGAACCTCTTCTTTTCAAGCACTGTGCAGATCAGATTATCAGGAGATGCATACCACATGACGAACAGAAAGTTGTGCTTCACCACTGTCATGCTTCCCCTTATGGAGGACACCTAGGGGGAAAAACTGCTGCCAAGGTTCTGCAATCTGATCTCTATTGGCCCACACTGTTCAAGGATGCACAAGCTTCTTACAAGAGCCGTGAAAAATGCCAAAGGACTGGGAACATATCAAGAAAGCATGAGATGCCACTGCAGAACATACTAGAGGTCGAAATCTTCGATGTATGGGGAATCGACTTCATGGGGCCATTCCCAACATCTTGTGGGAAGTTGTACATCCTGTTGGCAGTGGACTACGTATCAAAGTGGGTAGAAGCAATCGCCACTCAAAAGAACGAGGCCAAGACTGTGCAAAGATTTCTTCACAAGAACATCTTCTCCAGATTTAGCATTCCAAGGGCGATAATTAGTGATGAGGGGAGACATTTCGATAATGGGGTAATTGCTGCTACGTTAAGGAAATATGGAGTGAAGCACCGAATTGCAACAACGTACCACCCTCGAACCAATAGGCATGTTGAGATATCAAACAGAGAAGTGAAGAACATACTAGAGAAGATGGTTAAACCCACTCGAAAGGATTGGTCTCTACATCTCAATGATGCACTATGAGCCTACAGAACAATGTTCAAGACACCATTGGGGATGTCACCCTATAGACTCATTTATGGGAAAACATGTCATTTACCTGTTGAAATAGAATACAAAGCTTATTGGGCTATCAAGGCAGTGAATATGGAATGGGATAAGGCAGGATAGAAAAGACTGCTAGACTTGAATGAGATTGAGAAAATTCAAGCAATGGCCTACGACAATGCCAAGATCTACAAGAACAAAACCAAGAAGTGGCACGACATGAAGCTGCTGCCACGACAGTTCTGCCCAGGGCAGCATATGTTGTTATTCAACTCCAGGTTGAAGCTTTTTCCAGGAAAGCTTAAATCTAGGTGGCCTGGTCCTTTCCAAGTTGTCCCTCATGGTGCCATTACAATCAAATCAATGAAGGATGGGCACCAGTTCAAGGTCAATAGACAAAGGCTCAAGCATTATCAAGGGACTGAAGCCCCAAGGATGTAGGAAGTAGTTACTTTAGGAGATGCCCCTCAAGGCATCCCTAATTTAATTTAGTTTTATTTTATTTAATTTATTTATTAGGAATTAAGATTTGTATTTATTAATTTATTTTAGGGAAAACGGTTTTAATTCAGTTTATTTATTTAATTATTTTTATTATTTTTTTAAATAAAGGAAGCAAGGTAAAGAGGAGGAATGAACCAGCCCACCGCATCAACAACAGCCCAAAAAGCCCAACAGACACGCATGTCGTCACAGCCTGTCACCAGCTGTCGCGACAGACGCGGAGAAGATAACCTCTCACGGAGCTGTCACGATAGACACGCAAACGCGTAGCAGATGCGCAGTAGACACGGAAACGCATGACAGACGCGTCAAAAACCGCATAACAGCTGGCCTCGTTATTTGTGCTTCCCGTTACAGTCCCAACGGGCAGAAAAAACCATGTTCTATATAAACCCCCACTCCTTTTTCATTTTTTATCTCATTTTCATTCTCTCAACTTGCTTCCCATATTTTAGATTTTAGAAAACTCTCTCTCATTTTTCTACAGTTCCTTGCAATGGCCAGCAGAACAACCCGACGCAGCGCTGCCTCCACCTTTGCCACGGCAGTGTTAACACCAAGCCACATCGCCATACCCAACCGTTTCACATCCACAGACTCAGCAAAAAGGTACTATGGTTCTTTTGAGAAGAGAGAAATGTGGGAAGAACGAGGGTTTATTTATACCCAAATAACGGGAGAGCTAGGGCTAGAAGGCTTCATTGCCAAGAAGATACAAGCACTCAAGTGGTAGAAATTTGTTGCCCAGCCCGAAGAAATGAACGTAACCCTCATTAGTGAATTCTACGTTGCCGTCACCAATAAGGATGCCACGACAGTGACCGTCCAAGGCAAAGAAAACTCTCTCGAGTCGGCGTACATCAACACGCTATATAGATGTACGTGAGCAAGAAGAAGGACGCCCATCGGAGGTTCGTGAACAGTCTGTCGCCGATAGACTATGACGCGGTCATGGCAGAAGTGACAGATGAGGGTACATAGTGGAATGATGATCTGAAGCATCGGTGGACTATAAGGAGGACCCAACTTACCCCACAAGCCAAGTTGTGGAACCATTTCGTCAAAAAGCGCCTCATGCCTACCTCCCACAACACCAGTGTCGACAAGCAGAGATTAGCCCTCGTCCACTTCATTCTAAACGAGAGGCAAATCAACGTGGGTAGATACATACGAGACGCAATCCTCGAGTGTGCTCTCTGACCTACAGGCCCCCTAGTCTTCCCCTATCTCATCACCACGCTCTGCCGGGGTAACAACGTGCCAGAAATCAACGAGGATGTCAAGGTCCAGGGGAAAGGATGGACGCAGCAGAACCTCTACAGTCTTATGGAATTGAAAGCTGCCACTCCTCTGTCATATGTAAACCCCTCTGCCGCGACAAAACCGACGGTAGACCCTGGCTCCCATGACACTGTCGCAGCAGAACCAGAGTAGCCGACAGCAGCACCACCGACAGACACCTCCATCCAGATTCCGACGATGCTGATAAGGATGGAAGAACGACAGCTCGGCCTAATGGGATATCTAAGGGACTTCATTGCCGCCACGGTAAATTTTATCAAGTCTGATTTAAATTTTCCCAATATGCAATTCCCTATTTTCCCAGAAAATCTGTTTGTTGCACCCACACATTCTGCTAGCCCCAGAACCCCATCTGCTTCCTCCACACCCACACTTGCCATGACCGACGATGGCGGCAGAAAATCTGCCACTCCCCGAGGAGAGAAAATGAAGGACCCCTACCAGAGATTGACCCAAAATATTTTGAAGGGTTCTCCTCCTCCACCGTCTGGCAGGATTCTGACTCAGAGCCATCCGTAGCCCGAGACATCTCCAAGGAATTCCCTCCGATGAAAAGGAAGAAGCTAAACGAGACTGTCGAAGGACCCTACCACGGCAGATCCGACAGCAGCAGCGATGATGATCTCGAGGTCCTGGACCAGCCCCCACACATCTCACTGACCCGCGTCCAGCCACCTCAAGAGGCCAAGAAGAAGATGGCCTCCTCATCTCCCAGCAACCAGCCAACCCCTGCCGTCAAAGTCACTGCCCGTCGGCAGCTCCAAGTCAGCAGCAGCTGCGACGACAGCTCGTCAACTTAAGTTTTTTCTTATATTTTGTTGTCTTTGTTGTTGTTCTATCTATTTTGTGATGTTATTTTCTATTTTTCATTTTGTTGTGTCATGCATTGAGAGCAATGCAACCCTCGAGTTTGGGGGTGAGCATCCCTCCATTAATGAACTTGTTAAGTTGTGTCTTTAATTTATCTCTCATTTTAAGTTTATTTTTGATTTTACTTTTGTGTCCAAAACAAAAAAATGAAAATAAAAACAAAATTTTGCCTTAAGTCTTTGAACTGAACTTACCTGTCGTGACATACTCTGTCGTGACAGTGCCTCTAGGATGTTTTTAGGAATTATTTAGAGCCTTGACATAGTTCTGATCTTTAGAACACCCTTTGTGACTTCTTATGATGTCTAGACTTCAGTAGTGAACTAGAATAGGAAGGCTTACCCACTTGAGTTGCCCCTAGAGGTGCCTAACACTGGCTCTAAAAAGGAACAAAAGAAAAGATTTTTCTTTGAGCTTAAGTTAGAAAAAATAAAGGAGCCTAAGAATTGCCTCCATAAAAGATGAAGTTGAAGGTCAGAAAAAACTAAAGGAGCCTAAGAATTGCCTCCAGAAAAAATGAATTGGCATAAAACTCAAGTTTGTAAGAATAACTATTCTAGTAAGCTAAAAGAGTCTAGGCACATATTTGTTCACAAAACCTGCACACACTGCACAAGAACTATATAATTGTTCCGAATAAATCCAGAAACAACCAACAAGGTACTGCTCTTGATAGCGTTTGTGTGGTAGGTAAGGAAAAATTCACTGAATTAAGCCAAGTCAAAAGGTTTTTATTTTTAGTTAGGTCGTATTTGCTTGAAGACAAGCAAGAACTTGAGTTTGGGGGTGTGTTGAGTGTATAAAAGTTCTATATTTTACCCCTCATTTACCATTATTTTTTATGCTTTCAAGCATAATGCATTGCATTTAGGATAGATTTCTGCATATACATCACAATTAGATAAAATGGCACAGTTGCTACTGATTTCGGTTACTTTTGCAGGTATCTGCTGCAGCAGACCTAGGGCAGCAAAGGAGTAGAGGCGGATTGT
Source organism: Hibiscus tridactylites (assembly GCA_958450335.1). Lineage (NCBI taxonomy): Eukaryota > Viridiplantae > Streptophyta > Magnoliopsida > Malvales > Malvaceae > Hibiscus > Hibiscus tridactylites. The sequence goes on from OY288285.1 coordinate 51,128,518, forward strand.
AGAGTTTGAGTCGAGAAGCAAAGGTTGCGTGGCATCTGTCGTGGCAGCCATGACGACAGAATGCTAAGGTGGAAAAGTGAAGTGGAGCTCGATGGATAGAGGATTTGAAGCCGGTCTGCTGTGGACCACTTCCATATTTATCTGAGCCTTGAGGCAGAATGAAGTTCAAGGAAGAAACTCAAGGCAAGAAAAGAGGACGGATTCAAGAATACTACTCAGAAGATTTAGTCTTAATCAGAGTTCCACTTTGAATCGAAATTGTATTCTTGCCATATTAGGAAACTTGAATCCAATGCCTATATAAAGGCATGTAATTCGACCTAGGGAAGGATATCTCATTCCTAGCCGTCTTCCCTTAAACCCTTGTCGTTTTCCCTTCTTCACCATGTTCTAAACTCCCCCTAGGGCTAAGGGTTGATTCTGTAAAGTAGTTGCAAGGATTGTATTGTTTTAGGAATTTTCTGTCAAGTAATAAAAACTTCAAGTTTATTTACTCTGGTTTTTCATATCTCATAAGAGTATCGGGAGAGCATTGTAAGTTATCCATTTGTTTGATATCGGGAGAGTCAAGCATACGAACGGAGTAAATACACGTTTTCCAGCTTATGGTTAAACCATCTTGGCTTAGGGATAAGTTCAAGGTTAAGTGGCTAAAGAAGAATTCAACAACCTTGGTGTTCACCCTTCGATTTATGCCGGGAGGTATCATCCAAGAATTGTTCATCAACAGAACTTGGGCCTAGGGATAGGACAAGCCATAACAGGGATTCTTACCAAGCTTGAAGTACAAAGTTGTTGATCGCTGCCGCGGCGACAACAGACCTCTATCGCGATAGGTGCTGCCGCGATAGGAGCGACGACAGAAAACAGAAGTTCCTCTAACAGTGCAACACCTGCACTACTGAGCAAATCAATATCATCCTATTCTCTAAACTTGTTTCCTTATTCTTTTACTTTAGTTGTTTCTCAAGATTACTTCACCAATTCAACTATTTCTTTCTCTTGTGCAGCAATTCAAGGATAGAGTTATTTCTAGTCCCTGTGGAGATGTTATCTGATACTCTCGTATCACTTTACTACATGCGTCGTGTACACTTGCACTATTTGCGATAGCACTCTTTTACACGCAACACCCTCGGTCAAGGTGGCTACCAATTCGAATCAAGCTTTACTTTCCAGGGGAAGAGGATCGAAACTAGCTTAATTCGGAAACTCAAGGATGACTCAAGGTCAAGCTCATGCTAATACTCACCAAGAGTCTCGAGCCCTTGCTCGAGTATATCACATTCGGAATAGAGATGAAGAAGAAGCATCTGATGTCATAGAAGGTACTGTTGAATTAAATGAAAACCTTGTCTATGCTTTAATCGATTTGGGATCTACTCATTCATTTATTTGTTCTCCCTTGATTTTGAAGTTAAATATGAAATCTGAAACTGTAAACCAAGGGCTTGTAGTTTCGAACCCTGTAGGAGGAATTATAACTATAAATCTCATTTTTAGAAATTTTCCCCTATACATCCAAAACATTCCTTTTCCTATTAATCTTTATGTACTACCCATTTGTGAGTTTGATCGAATTCTAGGTCTAGACTGGTTAGGGAAACACCAGGCTTGGGTAGACTATCAAAATCGGAGACTTTTTCTCCGAGGTCTATGTAAAGAATTCATCCTTTTGATTGATAAGAAACCCACCTTGATTTTTGCTGCTGTGATCAAACGAGATGAATTTGAATTTGACCTGAAATCTATTCCAACTGTATTTGAATTCCTTGATTTTTTCCTGAGGAACTCTTGGGACTACGACTGAGCCATGAAGTAGAATTCAAAATTGAGACTCAACTGGGAATCAACCCTATATCTATCACACTTATAGAATGGCTCATGTTGAATAGAAAGAGCTTCAAAAGTAGTTGCAAGATAAGGGATTCATTTAACCAAGTTCCTCTGCTTGGGGAGCCCCGGTGCTCTTTGTCAAAAAGAAAGATGGATATATGAGATTGTTCATAGATTACTGACAACTTAAGCATGTTACGATTCAGAATAAGTACCCACTTTCGAGAATTAACGAATTGTCTGATCAATTGAAGGGTGCTTCAATCTTTTCCCAGATCGATCTTAGATCGGGATAATACTAGATGAAGGTCAATGTAACCCCCTTAACCCGGCCTAGACGGTCGACCCGAATTAAGAAGATCACACGGGGAAAACCAAAGTCAACCCGAAAGTCAACCTTGATTAACGACCCTTTTTTCTTTTTACTCTTGTCTAGATGCACGTTAACCCTAGATATGTTCACAAGATAAACATACTCAAAGATCATAACCATCAGAGAACATTCAGGGACCCAATTGCACAAATTGAGACTTTAGGGACCAAACTATAAATTCTGTAAATTATAAGAACTTAGCCCAAATTTAAGTTACCAATATGAAATTAGTCATGTTTCATGCTTCTCTGCCAAATTTCAGCTCAAACGGACATCTCAAACTCATACAATTGCATAAACAAGTTTCCGGACCAAAATGCAAACATTTCGAAACATATAACCCTCAAAGTCAGAGCCCAACGGTCGAGTGTTCCGAAACAGGGAGGGCCTGTTCCGAAACGCGGGACCGTTCCGGAACTGGTTCCGAAACGAGGCTTGATAGTGGAATTTCCGTTCCGGAACGGTTCCTCCCGTTTCGGAACGCCTAGGCCATTTCAGGCCCATGTTCCGAAACGGTAGCACCCGTTCCGATACGGCCTGCCCAGATTGCAGAAAATTTGCTGGTTTAACACATAATTAACCTATCAAACATGCTCCAAAAGCAACCAAATCACACCAGCAAGTCATTCAACATTCAAGGAACATAATTGTATCAACCAAACATCAACATGGCATCAATTATGAAAATCCCCAATTCTATAGGCATGCTTCCTATTTAGAAAACCATTCAAGCCTCAAACACCAAAACAATCTCATAAAGGCCAATTACAAGTACCAACAATATCAACAACATAAAGCCAACCTAGGGAGTCCAAAACATCTCCCAAAACAACAACATAGGTCCCCATTGCCAAATGCCAAAAGCTAATAGTGTTTAAGAAACCTTCACCATACTTGAGCTTAGTTCACCACTTGGATTCTTCACCACCTTGCTGGCCTCAATGCACTTTAATGCTCTGCATTATTGGTTTAAGAAAAGAGAGAGCGTAAGCAAAAGCTTAGTGAGGAATGCTCATTAAAACCACACAACAATGCATTTATAAACACTTTTATAAACCTTAAATCAATCATCATTTGTACATGCACTTGAGCATTTTAAAACAAGCAATTCATGCTTCAATTCATAACATGTCATATTGGCAACAAGTGATACATCAACATAAGATCCACACACGGACTTTTAAACACCATTGTGATCTTACAATTTCCAAGGACCACACATGGACTTTTAAACACCATTGTGTCCTTAACCCATGGACTTTTAAACACCATGGCAAGGACCACACAAGGACTTTTAAACACCTTTGTGTCCTTAACAAGAATCATCCAAGGACTTTTAAACACCTTGATGTTCTTAAAAAACAAGGCTTACACAAGGAATTTTAACCACCTTTGTAACCTTACCCAAGAGCCAACCATGGACTTTTAAATACCATGTTGCTCTTAAAATACACAAGACTCACCCAAGGAATTTTAACCACCTTGGTGATCTCAACCAAGAACCAACCATGGACTTTTAACCACCATGTTGTTCTTAAATAAACAAGGCTCACACAAGGACTTTTAACCACCTTTGTGACCTTAACCATCACTTGCCAATATGCATCATCAACATCAATAATCCACTGTTTTAAAGCATTTATCAAAGCCATAAACATCATGCATCTTTAAACATCAAACCACATTTAAACAATGTTCAAAAACAAGGATCTCTTACCTTGAGCATCCTTCAACACATGGCTTATAATCTCAGCAAATAAACATGCTTAATATGCTTTCAAAACAGAATTTAAAACATGCAACAACCACATTGCATACAACCAATCCATGGTTCATCATCAAGAGAGTTTTTCCGAAAACTTACTCTTGAGCTTAGTTAAGTTGCTTAGACTTAAACTAAGCTCCCAAACCTTCAAAACATTGGTTTAAAAGCCGAAAACCAAAATCCACTCACCGATTTCGTTTCGCCTCTTGCCGAAACACAAATCAAGCTTCCGGATCACCACCACTTGGATCCAAAGATGACTCCCTTATTTTAAACACATCAAAGTAGAGGATTAATGCATCATCATGCATTAATATCTTCAATGAAAGCACCTAAACCCGCTGCTCTCATCCACACTCCATTTTCGGCTACCAAACACAACCAAAAATGCATCCAAACAACTCCACAACACTACCCAGCCATGATCCATCAACTCTAATCATTCTTAAACATCAATTAACATCAAAAAACGATCTAACATCACCCTTATACCTCCAGCTATAACAGATCATCAAGATCATTCCAAAAACAACCAAGAACACAAGCTAAACTTAGGAAATTCAACCTATCCGGGATTGCATTAATTAAACCTCAACTTCTCATCAATTTAACATTCATTTAACATCAAAAAGACACCTCAAATCACTGCTTAAACAGATCATACGAATTTTTACCAAAATCAACCAAATCTTGCATTTAAAAGCCAAGATCAAGAACACAACCTTAAAACCTTTTATAAAACATAAATTTAGGATTGAGAACTTAGGAATTTCAGTAAAGAACTGAGAGTTTAGAGGAGAAGGACGTTCTTACCTCTAAACTTGAGTTTTCTCCCTTTTTGGAACCAAAATCTTGAAAATCCAATTAGCAAATGTAAAGGTTTTGATGAAGAGATGATTGAAGATCAAAAGAGAATTGAAATGAGTTATTTAGTTAACAAAATCAGAGGGAAAAGCTCTGGAGAAAAGGTGTTTGGTTTGAGAGAAAATGAGAGAAAATGAAAATGGATGATTTGAGAGAAAAGTTAGTTATGGCCAAAATATCTTCCCTCCACTTTTGTTTTACTTAAAAACCATTAATAAAGCATTTAATATTTAGGAAAAATCTGGAGAAACTCCCATTGGGTAAATAGCTCCTTAGAGATTCAAAGTTTCAATCCTTTTTAAAACAGTCTCACAGTTTTCGAAAATTACATTTTGGTCACTAACCAAAATGTCACTCTTCCAAACCTCATTTTGTAAAATTGATTTCACCATTCACTTATATATAATAAAAGAGGATTTTAAGACATTTTTCCATATTTTTAATGCAACCCGAACTAGGCTTTCCTAATTTCACCTTTTTATATTCGAATCGCACTTCGACCGAACCGGTCCAAACCCAAAACTTCTAAGCCCAAAACCGGGGCGTTACAACTCTCCCCCCCTTAAGAAATTTCGTCCCCGAAATTTACCTGAAGGAAAGAGATAAGGAAACTGCTTCTGCATGTCATCCTTCCGTTCCCACGTGGCTTCCTCAACACTACGATGCTTCCACAACACCTTTACCAACTCAATGGTCTTGCCTCGAAGAACCTTGCTATCCGAATCCAGAACCCTCACCGGTTCCTCACCATAGGTCAAATCCGGATTCAATTCCACTTCTTCCACAGGCATCACATGTGAAGAATCCGATCTATACTTCCGGAGCATAGAAACATGAAACACATCATGAATCTTCTCCAACTCTTGAGGTAGCCTCAACTTGTACGCAACAGGACCCACACGCTCAATCACCTCGTATGGTCCAATGTACCTAGGTCTCAACTTACCCTTCCGGCCAAACCTCATCACCTTTTTCCAAGGCGAAACCTTCAAAAACACACGGTCACCCACCGCATACTCAATCTCCTTACGCTTCAAATCCGCGTAAGACTTTTGCCGATCAGAAGCTGCCTTCAAACGCTCACAAATGAGCTTCACCTTCTCGGTGGTTCCTTTCAACAAAGTCGGCATCGAAACCAACTTCTGACCCGTTTCAGCCCAACAAAGAGGAGTCCTGCACTTCCTCCCGTACAAAGCTTCATAAGGTGCCATTTGAATACTTGCCTGATAACTATTATTATAAGCAAACTCCACCAAAGGCAAATGCTTCTCCCAAGAGCCCTGGAACTCAATCACACAGCACCTCAACATATCCTCCAAAATTTGGATAACACGGCCAGACTGACCATCCGACTGAGGATGATAAGATGTACTGAAATTCAACCGTGTACCCAAAGCTTGATGCAAACACTGCCAGAAACGCGATGTAAACCTCGGATCCCTATCCGACACAATCGACTTAGGCACACCATGCAGCCGCACAATCTCAGCAATGTACAGCTCCGCAAGCTTGTCCAAAGAAAACGTAGTATGCACAGGCAAGAAATGCTCACACTTCGTCAGGCGATCCACAATCACCCACACCGAATTCTTCTTTGATGGTGACAAGGGTAACCCAGATACAAAATCCATGGTAATCCTTTCCCACTTCCATTCAGGGATTCTCAACGGTTGCAACAACCCTGAAGGAACCTGATGCTCAGCCTTAACTCGCTGACACACCATACACTTGCTCACAAACTCCGCAACATCCTTCTTTAAACCCACCCAATAGTACTCATCACGAAGATCACGATACATCTTGGTACTACCAGGGTGCATAGCAAAAGGACTACTATGACCTTCAGTCAGAATAGCACGCCTCAACTCCGCATCATTGGGCACTACTATCCGAATCCCAAAGCACAACACTCCATCATCATTAAAACTGAAATCCGAAGGCCTACCCTCCGCAATATCCTGAACATGAGGTACCAAGGAATCATCCAACAACTGATTTTCCTTGATCAGCTGAACCAAAGATGGTTTCACTTGCAACTCAGCCACAAGACCACCAGCACGCGAAATACTCAAACTGGCAAACATAGCCCTTAGCTCAACAGCTACCTTCCTACTCAAGGCATCCGCTACAACATTAGCTTTCCCAGGGTGATACTCAATTGTCAAATCATAATCCTTGAGCAACTCCACCCAACGTCGCTGCCTAAGATTCAACTCCTTATGAGACATCAGATACCTCAAACTCTTGTGATCCATGTACACAGTACACTTCTCACCATACAGGTAATGTCTCCAGATCTTCAAAGCGAAAACCACCGCAGCCAACTCAATATCATGCGTAGGATAATTACGCTCATGCACTTTCAACTGCCGCGATGCATAAGCCACCACCTTACCCTCTTGCATAAACACACATCCCAAACCAACATAGGACGCATCACTGTAGACCACAAACTCTTTCCCTGATTCTGGTTGAACCAAGATAGGAGCTTGCGTCAAAGCTGCCTTAAGCTTCTCAAAAGCCTGCTGTCTCGCTTCCGTCCACTCATACTTAACATCCTTCTGCAACAACTTCGTCAAAGGCGCAGCAATCTTAGAAAACCCATCCACAAACCTCCGGTAATATCCTGCCAAACCAAGGAAACTACGAACCTCATGAACAGACTTAGGAACCTTCCAATTCATCACCGCCTCAATCTTCTGAGGATCAACACGAATCCCCTCAGCAGAAACCACATGCCCAAGAAACACCACCTCACTCAACCAGAACTCACACTTGCTCAGCTTGGCATAAAGCTGATTCTCCAACAAAGCTTGCAACACAATCCTCAAATGCTCTTCATGCTCCCCCTCAGTACGCGAGTACACGAGGATATCATCAATGAACACCACAACGAACTTGTCCAGGTATTCATGAAACACACGATTCATCATGTCCATAAAAGCTGCAGGAGCATTTGTCAAACCAAACGGCATCACAAGGAACTCATAATGCCCATACCTTGTCCTGAAAGCTGTCTTAGGCACATCCACATCCTTCACCTTCAACTGGTAATACCCTGACCTCAAGTCAATCTTAGAGAACACAACTGCTCCCCGAAATTGATCAAAGAGATCATCAATTCTCGGCAAAGGATACCGATTCTTGATAGTCAACTTGTTTAGCTGACGATAATCAATGCACATCCTCATAGTGCCATCCTTTTTCTTCACAAACAAGACCGGTGCACCCCAAGGTGACACACTCGGCCGAATGAAACCACGATCGAACAACTCTTGCAATTGCGTCTTCAGCTGCTTCAACTCTTTAGGTGCCATTCTATAAGGGGTAATGGACACATGAGTTGTATTCTCATACAGCTCAATCCCAAACTCCACTTCACGATTAGAAGGCAATCCAGGAAACTCCTCAGGAAACACACCAGGAAACTCTCGCACAACCCTGATATCTTGCACACGCAACTCCTTAGAACTAGGATTCATCACAAAAGCTAGATAAGCTTCACAGCCTTGCCTCAACATCCGGCTCGCCTCCAATGTAGACACCACATTGGCAAGAAACTTCACATTCTCACCAACCACAACTACCTCATAATCATCCGCAAGCTTCAACGAAACTCGCTTATTCTCACAATCCACTACAGCACGATGCTCAGCAAGCCAATCCATACTAAGGATTACATCAAAACCATAGAAAGGTAACTCCATAAGGTCAACATGAAAAACATGATCTTGAACAACCAAAGGACATCTTCTAAAAAGCCTTCGAGTCACAACAGTCTCACCAAAAGAACTAGTGACACGCACACCAACATCCAAAGACTCAACAGGCAAACCAAGCAATTCAGCATGCTCACGCAATATGTATGCGTGTGTAGATCCAGAATCAATCAAGGAAAGTAATGACAAGGATTGCAAAGTAAAAGTACCTGCGATCACATCCGCGTCATTCCTTCCCTCCCGCTGAGCATACACCCTGGCTTGGCCGCCACCCTCAGGCTGAATAGCCACAACATGAGCCACACCCCGACCACCTTCCTCTCTCCGCTGAAAGTTACCACGGACGCACCCACGACCTCTTTGTGGTGCAGCAACAACAGGAGCACGCACTTGGCCACCAGCCAACATAGGACACTCCCTCCTCATGTGATCCGTAGATCCACAATTCCAGCATGCATTACCAGCTGCCACTACAGGAGCTTGCACCTCCGTCACAGCACGAGGACAATCACGCTTCATATGGCCACGTGAATCACATGTCCAACACGCACTCGGATCAACTCTAGCGTTGCCTCCCCGAGCAGGCGCACCACCACCTCGCTTAGCCGAGCACTGATACTTCTGATCACGTCCCCTCTTGTTCCGTCCACCACCGGAACTATATTCAGCTGCTCGCTTACCAGCACTTGCTCCAGCACCTCTAGTAGATAAACCCAAGTTCATCTCAATATCCTTTGCTCGGCCCACCAACACATCAAAATCATCATACTCGGTAGCCAGCACGTACATCTTTACATCCGTCACTAAACCATAACGGAACCTTTCACACCTCTCCCGCTCATCCGGGACAAGCTCAGGTGCGTACTAGCTGAGTCGAACAAAATGTACTTCATACTCAGCCACAGTCATGCTCCCATGGGTAAGTGACATGAACTCCCTCTTCTTTTCATCTAGGTACCTCACACCAAGATACCTTCTCTTGAACGCGTTCTGAAAGAACGTCCAAGTTATGTCAGCTTCTGCCATCCGAGCGATAGTGGTTGTCCACCACGTATAAGTATCATCTTGCAGCAATGATACTACACAACCCAGCTTTTGCACATCAGTGCAACCCATCTGACCCAAGATCCTCTTGGTACTCTCCATTCAAGATTCAGAACCTTCTGCAGACAAACCCCTAAACTCAGTCCCTCCTAGACTGCGCAGACGTTCCAAGGGTAGTCTAGTTCCAGCATCCCCTTGATGCCCAGCTCCCTGAGCTCCAGCTACTGCCGCTAAGCACCAGCAATAGCTTGCACTAACATCGTCATGTCAGGAATAACTTGCCCCTGACCATCTTCAGGTCCAGCGACCCCAGCACCAATTGCAGCTCCAGCTCCTTCACCCCCAGCACCACCACCACCAGGTGGAGGAGGTAAATCCACCGCACTCTCAACATTCTCTTCATTCTCATTCTCATTTTGAGCCGTAGCTCGCACATTACTCCTCAACTCCCTACGAGGTGCCATACTCTAACAATACAATTACAATACAATAAAACAAGTCAGGCTCAACAAGGTAAGCAATCCAAGTACTCAAGCTCATTTCACTTAAAAACAATATCATTACATTAGCTTTGATTTGGCAATGGGTACCCACAACATGCTTCACCCCAGCATACACCACAATTGCATCATATTTACAATTCATTCAACATGCTTTCACACAACAACATACCAAGCATACATACATTAAATCAACCACACAATCATTCCCAATTACTCGAGAACTCAGCTCTAATACCACCAAATGTAACCCCTTAACCCGGCCTAGACGGTCGACCCGAATTAAGAAGATCACACGGGGAAAACCAAAGTCAACCCGAAAGTCAACCTTGATTAACGACCCTTTTTTTTTCTTTTTGCTCTTGTCTAGATGCACGTTAACCCTAGATATGTTCACAAAATAAACATACTCAAAGATCATAACCATCAGAGAACATTCAGGGACCCAATTGCACAAATTGAGACTTTAGGGACCAAACTGTAAATTCTGTAAATTATAAGGACTTAGCCCAAATTTAAGTTACCAATATGAAATTAGTCATGTTTCATGCTTCTCTGCCAAATTTCAGCTCAAACGGACATCTCAAACTCATACAATTGCATAAACAAGTTTCAGGACCAAAATGCAAACATTTCGAAACATATAACCATCAAATTCAGAGCCCAACGGTCGAGTGTTCCGAAACAGGGAGGGCCTGTTCCGAAACGCGGGACCGTTCCAGAACTGGTTCCAAAACAAGGCTTGACAGTGGCATTTCCGTTCCGGAACGGTTCCTCCCGTTTCGGAACGCCTAGGCCATTTCAGGCCCCTGTTCCGAAACGGTAGCACCCGTTCCGATACGGCCTGCCCAGATTGTAGAAAATTTGCTGGTTTAACACATAATTAACCTATCAAACATGCTCCAAAAGCAACCAAATCACACCAGTAAGTCATTCAACATTCAAGGAACATAATTGTATCAACCAAACATCAACATGGCATCAATTATGAAAATCCTCAATTCTATAGGCATGCTTCCTATTTAAAAAACCATTCAAGCCTCAAACACCAAAACAATCTCATAAAGGCCAATTACAAGTACCAACAATATCAACAACATAAAGCCAACATAAGGAGTCCAAAACATCTCCCAAAACAACAACATAGGTCCCCATTGCCAAATGCCAAAAGCTAATAGTGTTTAAGAAACCTTCACCATACTTGAGCTTAGTTCACCACTTGGATTCTTCACCACCTTGTTGCCCTCAATGCACTTTAATGCTCTGCATTATTGGTTTAAGAAAAGAGAGAGCGTAAGCAAAAGCTTAGTGAGGAATGCTCATTAAAACCACACAACAATGCATTTATAAACACTTTTATAAACCTTAAATCAATCATCATTTGTACATGCACTTGAGCATTTTAAAACAAGCAATTCATGCTTCAATTCATAACATGTCATATTGGCAACAAGTGATACATCAACATAAGATCCACACATGGACTTTTAAACACCATTGTGATCTTACAATTTCCAAGGACCACACATGGACTTTTAAACACCATTGTGTCCTTAACCCATGGACTTTTAAACACCATGGCAAGGACCACACAAGGACTTTTAAACACCTTTGTGTCCTTAACAAGAATCATCCAAGGACTTTTAAACACCTTGATGTTCTTAAATAACAAGGCTTACACAAGGAATTTTAACCACCTTTGTAACCTTACCCAAGAGCCAACCATGGACTTTTAAACACCATGTTGCTCTTAAAATACACAAGACTCACCCAAGGAATTTTAACCACCTTGGTGATCTCAACCAAGAACCAACCATACACTTTTAACCACCATGTTGTTCTTAAATAAACAAGGCTCACACAAGGACTTTTAACCACCTTTGTGACCTTAACCATCACTTGCCAATATGCATCATCAACATCAATAATCCACTGTTTTAAAGCATTTATCAAAGCCATAAACATCATGCATCTTTAAACATCAAACCACATTTAAACAATGTTCAAAAACAAGGATCTCTTACCTTGAGCATCCTTCAACACATGGTTTATAATCTCAGCAAATAAACATGCTTAATATGCTTTCAAAACAGAATTTAAAACATGCAACAACCACATTGCATACAACCAATCCATGGTTCATCATCAAGAGAGTTTTTCCGAAAACTTACTCTTGAGCTTAGCTAAGTTGCTTAGACTTAAACTAAGCTCCCAAACCTTCAAAACATTGGTTTCAAAGCCAAAAACCAAAATCCACTCACCGATTCGTTTTGCCTCTTGCCGAAACACAAATCAAGCTTCCGGATCACCACCACTTGGATCCAAAGATGACTCCCCTGTTTTAAACACATCAAAGTAGAGGATTAATGCATCATCATGCATTAATATCTTCAATGAAAGCACCTAAACCCGCTGCTCTCATCCACACTCCATTTTCGGCTACCAAACACAACTAAAAATGCATCCAAACAACTCCACAACACTACCCAGCCATGATCCATCAAATCTAATCATTCTTAAACATCAATTAACATCCAAAAAGGATCTAACATCACCCTTATACCTCCAGCTATAACAGATCATCAAGATCACTCCAAAAACAACCAAGAACACAATCTAAACTTAGGAAATTCAACCTATCCGGGATTGCATTAATTAAACCTCAATTTAACATTCATTTAACATCAAAAAGACACCTCAAATCACTGCTTAAACAGATCATACGAATTTTTACCAAAATCAACCAAATCTTGCATTTAAAAGCCAAGATCAAGAACACAACCTTAAAACCTTTTATAAAACATAAATTAAGGATTGAGAACTTAGGAATTTCAGTAAAGAACTGAGAGTTTAGAGGAGAAGGGCGTTCTTACCTCCAAACTTGAGTTTTCTCCCTTTTTGGAACCAAAATCTTGAAAATCCAATTAGCAAATGTAAAGGTTTTGATGAAGAGATGATTGAAGATCAAAAGAGAATTGAAATGAGTTATTTAGTTAACAAAATCAGAGGGAAAAGCTCTGGAGAAAAGGTGTTTGGTTTGAGAGAAAATGAGAGAAAATGAAAATGGAAGATTTGAGAGAAAAGATAGTTATGGCCAAAATATCTTCCCTCCACTTTTGTTTTACTTAAAAACCATTAAAAAATCATTTAATATTTAGGAAAAATCTGGAGAAACTCCCATTGGGTAAATAGCTCCTTAAAGATTCAAAGTTTCAATCCTTTTTAAAACAGTCTCACAGTTTTCGAAAATTACATTTTGGTCACTAACCAAAATGTGACTCTTCCAAACCTCATTTTGTAAAATTGATTTCACCATTCACTTATATATAATAAAAGAGGATTTTAAGACATTTTCCATATTTTTAATGCAACCCGAACTAGGCTTTCCTAATTTCACCTTTTTATATTCGAATTGCACTTCGACCGAACCGGTCCAAACCCAAAACTTCTAAGCCCAAAACCGGGGCGTTACAGTCAAGGAATCAGACATACCTAAAACGGCTTTTAGGACTCGACATGGCCACTACGAGGTTCTTGTAATGCCTTTTGGTCTAACAAACGCCCGGTCGCGTTTATGGATTTAATGAATCGAGTCTTTGAAACCTACTTGGATAAATTTGTTGTGGTCTTCATAGATGATATCCTTATATACTCAAAGGATGAATCCAAGCATTTGAAACATCTTAAGATCGTGTTGCAAACACTAAGAGATAATCAACGCTACGCCAAATTTGACAAGTGCGAATTCTGGTTACCTGAAGTTTCCTTTCTCAGACACGTGATCTCAGCCGAGGGAATTAAGGTCGACCCGAAGAATATTCAATCGATGATAGAGTGGAGACCTTCGAGGAATATTAGTGAAGTCCGAAGCTTTCTTGCCTTGGCCGACTATTACCGGAGATTTGTTAAGGGGCTTTCGATTCTGGCCACACCCCTAACTAAACTTCTTCGTAAAGACATACCATTTGTTTGGTATGAAGAACAACAGAGGAGCTTTGATCAATTAAAGGAAATCCTTACATGAGCTCCAGTATTGACTCAACTAGAATCGAGGAAAGAATATACGATGTTTAGTGATTCTTCTCGTTTGGGTCTAGGATGTGTTTTGATGCAAGAAGATAAGGTGGTTGCCTATGCTCCCCGAAAATTGAAGTCTCATGAATTGAATTATCCAACCCACGATCTAGAACTTGCTGCAGTGAACTTTGCCTTAAAAAGATGGAGACACTACTTGTAAGGGGAAAAGTGTTATATATATACTGATCACAAAAGTCTAAAATATCTCCTAACTCAAAAGGAACTCAATCTTAGGAAAAGAAGGTGGATTGAACTTCTCAAAGACTATGATTTAATCATAGATTACTACCCGAGAAAAGGACAATGTGGTGGCTGATGTACTCAGTCGCCAACATTCTTGTGGTAAGAATTTGATTTAAATCAAACCTCCCCAAGTTTCATTCGAAATTTGTTTATATATGTCATCTAAAATATTTCCTTGTGAAGCAATTTAGCTTCATCATCTATCAATGCTCACTTTCGAATGGTTAAGAAGAAAGGGACTCTTGCTTCTATTCGAATCCAGGATGAGATATTATCAAGAATCCGAAGGTTACAACAATCGGATCCTGAATTACAAGAAATTAAGTCCAAGTTGGAGGAAAAATCTGAGTCTGATTTTGCTCTAAAAGAAGATAGATTACTCTATTTTAGGAATAGGATGTGAGTTCCTAATGATTCTTATCTAAGAAGAGAAATCCTGCATGAAGCCCACAACAGTTCTTTTTCACTACATATCGGTTCAATGAAGATGTATAGAGATTTGAAAAGCCTCTACTGGTAGCCCGAGATGATGTATGTTATAACTGATTTCATATCAAAATGTTTCGTATGCCAAAAGGTGAAGGTTGAGCATCAAGTTCCTTCGGGATTATTGCAACCAATTGAAATTCCATAATGGAAATGGGAACAAATAACGATGGACTTTGTTAGTGGATTACCTTTGTCTCCTAAGAAGAATGATGCAATATGGGTTATTGTGGATAGATTTTCGAAGTCTGCTCACTTCCTCCTTGTTCGAATGAACAAGATTTTGGACCAGTTAGCCAAACTTTACATCCGAGAGATTATTAGGCTACATGGTATTCCTACTTAAATAATCTCTGACTGGGACTCTCGATTTACTTTGAGATTTTGGAAATCCTTAAAAAAGCCCTTGGGACTAGAACTAACCTCAGTACAACGTTTCATCCTCAATCAGATGGGAAATAAAAAAGAACCATACAGGTTTTGGAAGACATGCTTTGGGCATGTATAATTGACATCGAGAAGGATTGGGAGAAGGCCTTACCCTTGGCCGAATTTTCATACAACAACAATTACCACTCTTCTATTAAGATGGCTCCCTTTGAAGCTCTGTTTGGAAGAAAATGTAAAACTCCCCTTTGTTGGTCGGAATTGGGGGAACACAAAACCCTGGGACCTCACCTACTTCGTGAAATGGAGGAGTTTGTGCAAATTGTTTGCAAACGATTAAGAGAAGCCTTTGACCGGTAGAAAGCCTATGTTGATCGTAAAAGAAAGGACATTCAACATCAGGTGGGAGATATTGTGTTTCTCAATGTATCTCCTTGGAAGAAAGTATTCCGATTTTGGAAGAAGGGAAAGCTGAGCCCTCGGTTTATTGGATCTTTCGAAATTACCCAAAGAATTGACCTTGTTGCTTAACGGTTGGCTCGGCTAGAAGAATTCGGCAGAATACATAATGTATTCCATTTTTCAATGTTGTGTAGCAATCGGTCCGATCCTTCTCACATCCTCGAGCCAGAAGAAGTGGAATTAAAGCTCGATCTATCTTATGATGAAAACCCGATCTGGATTCTTGACCGGGATGAAAGAAGATTACGAAAAAAAACTATCTCCTTAGTCAAAGTTTTATAGAGGAATCGTGGAAGCAGAGAAGCTAAATGGTAGCCTGAATCGATCATGAGAGAACAATTCACATATCTTTTTCCTTTAGCTAAATTCGAGGACGAATTTCTTTAAAAGGGAGGGATTTGTAACACCCTAAATTTTGAAGTAAGAAAATGGCTTGTTATGATTCTTAACTAACACATCAATAAATAACAGTTAAATGTTTGAAGGCATTTGTGTGCTATGAAATTGTGAAGAGTATTGCTTGTTACCTATAGATATAAACATATATATAGATATATGAGTATAAGCAATTTTGAATTAAAAAGGATAAGCTAGGAATTGTTGGATTATCATATGAGGTATAATGTCCGTGAATTGATTCTAATACATTATTATTGTTAATTATTGATTCTAATACATTATTATTGTTAATTAGATTACAAGCATGCTCATGAATATGTAAAATAAATGTCACATGTGGCATCCTGAATGATTGGCATGCCAATAGTGTGTCCTGAGCTTAGCCTGAATTATACTAAGGTCCCATGTTAGGTGTTAAGGTACCCCTGATCGAGTGAATGGCTTATATGTTTTGATGGTATTGATCACCATTGCCTAATAAGGATTTCGAATGAATATGTATATCTAGGCTAATTGATAGTCATTGCTATAATACACAACTAAGGTTGCATGTGTATGAGAATTTATGTTGTGCTATCTTGCTTATTTTTACTAATCGTAGGATTTATTGATTTGGAACCTATAAAGTTGAAAGTATGCGAAAAATGTGATCATAAGCTTAGAATAGCTTTATGTTGATCAAATGATGAAATGAATACTATATAGCGTATTGCTTGTGAATAGAATCAATTTTGAATAATTGCTTGCCTAGAAAGTTAATGAATAACCTGGCTTATCTACTTAAATGTTTATATATGCCTTGAAAATGCGAGACTAACTTTCTAACTACTCACCATGTTACCTTACAGAAGAGACTGATTGTTGATTAAGCTTGGAGAAGTTTTTATAAGGTTACTGTTGACGCTCCAAAAGTACTGATTTATATACCAATTTCACATGCTTTTACTTGTCTTTTAAGTACATTTAGTTGCATTTTGCCTTAGGAACCATGTATTTGCATTAAGAGTTAGGGTTTGGTGTTATGTTAGTGTGAAGGGGTTCTTTTGGCCCTTTTTTGTAGGTTGGCATAGCTGATGACATGACAGCTGGCGGAGCAGGGTCATGAGATGAAACCAAGAAGGATGTTGAGATGCTATTGGCACAGAAGGACCTTTAATGCCAAGGATCGGACGACGAAGAAGAGAACTTGATGCCATGTCAAGTAGATGTTGACTTTGAAAAAATAAGACCATATCAGGTTGCGAAAAAATATAGACCATATCAACCTCTGAGAGAATAGGACATGAGTAGTGCCAAGCACGGTTGGCAGAACCATGCCAAGCTTTGATGCCGGAGGAGTATTGGCACAATGACGTCAGCCCTAACCTGATCGGCCTTAGGATTCAAACGCCGGATAAGATGATCGCCTACCTTATCCTTGCACGTTCAAATTCAAGATATTCCTAGGCTATCCCTGGAGTCTTATTTAATCTCGATCAAAGCAAAACAAAAAAAATGGAGAAGATGGTGAAGAACTGATGAGAGTGATCAGAGATAATGAGAAACAATCGAGAGCCTGGCCGTGAAGAGCTGCATCGACAAGCCCTCTTCTAGCCCGTCCTCTTTGTTGTTATTTTCTTTTCTTGGTTTAAATCATGATGGATGTTGAAAACGATGATTGTTATTTGGTTGACACCCTCACCATGAACTAATTTTATAGTTGGTCAAGGGTGTCTTGGTTGAATGTTATTTTTAATGTTTAGCTTTTAATAAATCAACATTGCCTCAGCACTGTTTTCCTATCTGGCATGCTATTCATTTTTAAGTATGTTACCATGCAACTACTGGCACTAACTTTTTAAATACTTTGCCAAGCGAAAGCTGGCATAGTTGGCTTATTGCAACTCAATATCATAATTGACTTGGGTGGCAATGATCGATTGCTAGATACGAAGGAGAGATGCTTCAAAAGAAGATGTTCAAGTACATGAACTTACTTCGAGAGTGAAATCTACCTCTTTGGAGTAAAGATTGAAACCTAATCAAATTGATTTATATAAAAGCATGCACTATAGACAAATAAGGGTTTTTTCGTAATTGATTTAGGGAAATGTCATCGACGAAGGCATTACTACCTTTGAATATGCTCGACAAGCAATGCCAAGACATGACTTTTTAAATGCTGGCATGGCACAAATAGCATGAAAACCTGGTGATGTGTGTCATAAGTGCTACGCAATTGTGCAAGTATACACGTCGCAAGTAATAAAGTGATAAGTATTGAGTATCGTCTCCACATGGATTGGGCTTTGGGCCACTTGCTTAAGTTACCGCACTGTAGAAAATAAAAACAGAAATAAGTGATAGGAATAGTTTTATCTAACTAATAAGCTAAAGAACAATAAAAATAAAAGATAGATAGGTCGAATAAGAGAGAAGAGTAGGCTGGGTTAAGTTTTGTCGTAGTGTAGAATCCAATTGACTTGTCTCCGTTTTTAATGCAAGCAACACAGAACTGTCGGGGCAATAACCTAAGTTCCTGCTGCGGCCGCAATGGCTGAGTCTCTGTCGCGGCAATCTCTTGCTCTTGGGCAGATGATGTTAAAGCTTGACAAAGCGTCCTTGAATGGCTCCTCCTTATCTCTAAGCTCGGAACAATGTTGATGACTGAACTCTAACCATACCTCTCGGCGTAAACCAAAGACAATACACCAACCAATCACATGCTTCTCTTAGCCACTGAAATTCTTAACATATCTCTAGGCCAAATTAGTTAACACCCTTGGATGAAAATCGTTCTTACTCGTTTCGTGAATTCAACTCTCTCGACGTCGAATAAATGGATAATCTCACAAACTCTCTCTCGACAAGAATGCAAGAATGATTAAAGCTAAGAATAAGCAAACCTCAACTTAATTGTATTAAAAACTTAAACAAAATACAATTGTTTTCCCACAAATACTAAACAAAATAAATCTAGCCTAAGAAAAGAACTAGAACATGCTAAACCTCTCAAACCCTCTATATTCGACATCTCTCCTTTTGACTGAAGGGTCCTTTATATAGAAGGAGGTGTAGGGAAAAGTCCTTGGATAGAAAGTTAAGTTGGAGTTGGACTTGTCTTCATTAAAGAGGTGAATCTCTTTAATTTAACGCATTTAATCCTCTTTGGTCGAAATCCATCTTTAACCTTTCTTCCATGCTTTCCTCATCTTCACGTGCTTCGATCACTATGCAAAGTGTGTAGAAAAATTCAACGTTTACAGCTCTACAAGTCGGCTACCACTTTGCCCATTTTCTCTCTGGCGGAATGTTGTTGCGGCCTGGCCTTTTGCTGCCTCGGCATTGGTCTGCTTTGCTCCGCAAGGCTTCATCAGCTTCCCTCAATAGAAGCTGTCATATGGCTTGGCTTGATCAGGGTCTGTTGTCTGCTAATTTTGCCTCGTCTTCCCTCCAACTTTCTGTGCTATGGTGGCATCTTCCTGCTCCAGCAGTATACATCCTGCAAAAATACCAATCATGCACTAAATAGTACCTTTTTTCATAGAATAAACAAAATATAAGGCTCAAAGGCATAAATGATGAAATTTATACATGAAAGGCCATAATGCAGCTCAAATGGGTGTACGTTGAGTGATAATTGCCATGTGAAAGGGGTCAAAATATAGGACTTTTGGGCACTTATCACCTGGCACTCCTTGCTAACGCTTGTCATTTGCTAAGACATTTTCCTTGCCTTCAACTTTATTTTTCATTTATTTTCTTATCAGACATTTCAAAAACACTTTCAATCAAACCAATCTTCTCACAAAAGCAAGTACTTGGCTAAGCAATTAAAATCTTGAACGTAATCAATGTGAGATCGATAACTCAATTTAATTATTGTATTACTTGTAGAACGTGCATACTTGCACGCAATAGACTTTACTTTGCACTATTTTTATACTTTACCAACATCTTTTACGCCCTATTGCCAGCAAATAATCATTCACGTCGAGAGTCTACAAGTTTTTGGCGCCATTGCAGGGGCTTGCAACGGATTTAATTGTTTTTATGTTTTTAGTTGTATTGTTTTTATTTTTTTATTTTACTTTTGCTTTTATCAATGTATGCCCAGATGACGTGCTGAGAAGGAAGTTAGACTACTAGATCTTGAGATTAAACGCACATTGCGCAGATTGAGAAAGAAGATCCGAGAATTGAATAATTGAAATCAAGGGAATGGAGGAATACATGGTGCCCATAACAATTAGGAGAATCGACCAAACAATGGAGGGATACCATTACACAATGACAATGATGTCAACAATGCTGATGAAGATAGATCCATTCGAGAACAATCAGCACATGACATCACAGGCTTAATGCTAGGAGTTATTGTCAATGAGGTAAATGCATCAAATTTTGAGCTTAAACCCGTAATGATCTCTACTCTTTTGAATGTAGGACAATTCGATGGAGCACTGACTGGATATCCAAGGCAGCATTTAAAGCAATTTATGAAGATTTGGCAATTATTTTAGCAACCAGAAATGTCTAAGGATACTATGAAGCTGAAACTTTTCACTTTCTCTTTGAGGGACAGAGCAAAGACGTGGCTCAATTTCTTGACACCTGGTTCAGTCACCTCCTGGGTAGATCTATACCAGAAGTTCTTAACATGTTTTCAGCCGCCAACACTCACTGCTAAGCTGCGTGGTGAGATCATTACCTTTCGGCAGGCCGACGAAGAGACCTTATATGATGCTTGGGAAAGATTTAAGGACTTGCTAAGAAGGTGTCATATGCATGGTTTTCCAAATTGGACCCAGATACAAACCTTCTACAATGGATTGAACACACATACAAGAATTGTTGTTCATACCTCAGCAGCAGGATCATTACTCGAAAAAAATTATACAGAAGCTGTCGACATCCTTGAAAGAATAGCCATAAATGATTTTGAATATCCTATTGCTAGGCTTGGGACTGGAACCAAGGCCAGTGGAAAATTACAGTTGGATGAGCTAACGTCCATCCATGTTGAGATTTCCAACCTCAACAATATGGTGAAAACTTTGCAAAACAGTAATGAGTCCCAAGCGGTTAAAGCATTAGAGCCATTTTGCACTATCTGTGGACAGAACAACCATACAGATGAAAGCACTGCCAATCCTATGTCGATAAATTTCATTGGCAATTCTGGATGTTATTATAATTCTAACTCCAACTCTTATAATGCAGGTTGGAGGCAGCACCCTAACTTAGCTTGGGGAAACCGAGGGGGAAATCAGTACAATGTACAGTGCCAGACTGCCTAGAGGCATAATCAGACTGCCATGCCAGCATTCGACCAAAACATTATGCCGCAGGGAGTTCACGATAATTTTCAGCATGGCAAAGACTCAATCAAGGGGGTAATCTTACTGGATACACATAGTAGGATGAAGTCACAGTTCATAGCCTAGCGGCATCAATACGTAACTTAGAAATTCATATGTGACAACTTGTGAATGCACTCAACAATCATCCACAAGGAGCTTTTCCAAGTGACACTGAAGATGCTCGGCACAAAGGTAAACATTGTGAGGCAGAAACAGTTGACAAGCAGTCGGTTGACTGCCAAGTTGGCAAACCAATGCCAGCAGTGGAGCCCATGGAATTAGAGAAGGAGAAAGCCAAAGCAGATGATGCCATTGATGATGCCCACAATAATGCCAATTCTCATGCCAATTCCAGTGCTCAGTAGAATGTCAGTTCCAGTGCCAACAGCGAAGTTCACAAGGATGACAAGAAGGCGGAGGAAAGAAAGCAAACGAATGCCAATGTGGATGCAAGGACTTCCTCGGCAAAGCCCACAGTGCCAACATATGTGTATACACCACCACTATTTCCAGCCAGACTCTAAAAGCACAAGCAGGACCAGCAATTTAAGCGATTTTTGGAAGTTCTTAAGCAATTGAAAATTAATATTCCACTAGTAGAGGCCCTTGAACAAATGCCCAACTATGTTAAATTCATGAAAGAAATTTTGTCAAAGAAGAGGAAGTTGGGAGAATTTGAAACTGCTGCTCTCACGCAAGAATGCGGTGCCATGATCTTGAATCAATTGCCTCCAAAGCTTAAAGACCCAGAGAGTTTTACTATTCCTTATACAATCGGTAATAAATTTGTAACCCCCTTAGCCCGGCCTAGACGCTAGACCCGAACTACGAAGATTACACGGGGAAAACCAAAGTCAACCCGAAAGTCAACCTTGATTAACGACCCTTTTTTTCTTTTTAATCTTGTCTAGATGCAAATTAACCTTAAGCGTACCCTAGAGAGAAACATACATGAAAAGCACAGCGATCGGGAAGCAATTAGGGACTCAATTGCACAACATACAAAAGTTAGGGACCAAATTGTAAATTTTGGAAAGATGAAGGACTTAACTGATTTTAAGATTACCAATGTCAAATTAATCATATTACATGCTTCCCTGTCAAATTTCACCTTAAACGGACATCTCGAACTCAAGCAATTGCATATACAAATTTCGGGACTAAAACGTAAAGCTTGCAAACCTCAAAACCATTCAAATCAGTGCCCAACGGTCCTCTGTTTCGGAACGGGGGTTGACCGTTCCGAAACGCGGGTTCGTTTCGAAACCTGTATCGAAACAGGGCCTGGCAGTGGCCAAAATGTTTCGAAACACCTCTAGCCGTTTCGAAACGCCCAGGCCAATTCATGCACCCGTTTCGAAACAACCAAGGGTGTTTCGATACACCCTGCCCAGAATCAGCAGAAAATTCTGGTTTTACACATCCAAACTCCAACAAACATACTTTAAATCATTCCTCAACACATCAACAACATGCCAAACATCATAATTGCCAAATTGCATTAAAATCTAGATACAAAACAAACCTTAGGTGCACCAACTCATTCAACGCATCCAACACTTGATCATGCTTTTAAAACAAGAAGCATAGCATAACATCTTATGAAGAAGAAGATTCAAATGTTGCAAAGCGATAATCAACAAGATTCAAACCACAAACCGAACATGGTCAACATACACAAACTCATTACACATCAATATAAAAGACTCTCCCCCCATTGCCTTTATTATCTATAGCTATAAACCGAGACATACTTCTCAAGTGGAGCTCTTCTTGAATCCCTTGCTTCTTGCTTCCCCAACTTCAATTATCTGCATTGATGGACACAAAGGAGCGTAAGCATACAATGCTTAGTGGGGAATGCTCAAAACCAAAACACCATCAACGCAGCGAATCATAAAACCTTCTTAAAAAGTAGATACAATTCACTAAACCAAAGCATTGTTTGAAAACCTCTTTTGAAACAACATGCTTAAAAATCACGCATTGTTCAACAAGAAAACCAACTCCTTAACTTTGTAAGGCTAAACAACTCACCCCAACCACAATCTTGCAATCACTAATATTTAAACCTTTCCATGCATGAACACCACATGCTAAGTTAAACTCAAATTCCTTGCAACACACTTCCACTTCACAACATACATCCCTCATGCTTGATGATCATTTCAAAGCAAAATACCTTTTGGAAACCATTTGTTCCTACTAACCATCTCATGCATTCAACAAATGCAAAACCATGAACTACAAAAGCTACATTTGCATTACATGACTTTTCCAACAAGCCTTCACAAGACTTCAATGCACTAAAGAGATTTTAAGCACATATGCACCACTCACATTAGAAGATATACACTTGCAACATTTTTAAGCATCTCTTGCTTCATTACCTTCTAATACACTATATTGGCTTTCAAGTGATAAACCATAAACCATCACAACATAAGACACAATCGGATACACGGATTACAAGCGTTGTCCCCAAACACTTCATACACACTACCGAACACACAAAGTGGAGTTTACCGGTACAATCACAACCCCTCAACACCTGTGATGGAGTTTAACGGTACAATCACAACCCCTCAACATCACTCATCGGTAGTTGTATAATCTACTAACGAGAGTACGAGACACATAACACAAAATCCTCAAACGGACTTTGAACCACCGTTGTGTCCTTAACAAGATCCACACACGAACTTTTAACCACCGATGAGATCTTCCAACATCCTCACACGGACTTTTAACCACCGTTGTGATCTTACCTCTCTCGTTAGGAAACTTGGATGGAGTTTACGGTACAATTGCAACCCTCAACATCCAAGGCGACTTTATTCACGGTGCACCCAATCCTATAGCCGGCTAACTATATCCGATTAAAGTAACCACAAACCACTTACATCACTTGCCAATATACATCAAATTCCATCATTAATTCACTGTTTTAAAACATTAAACAAAGCCATTAAACACCATGCACTACTACTAATCTAACAACATGCCAAAACAAGGATCTCTTACCTTGAGCATCCTCCAACACATAGCTTTCAAAACCAGCATTAAACCATGTCTAAACATGCTTAAAAACAGTAATTAAAACACAATCACTCCAAGTGCATTCAAAACCAAATCATAGCACAAACAAAGAGAGAAATTCCATTTACTTACTCTCGAGCTTAGCTAAGTTGTTTAGACTTAAACTAAGCTCCCAAAACCTTGTACAAAATGTTTCAAAGCTGGAAAACTCTTTTCCACTCACCGATACACAAAACTATGTTAGCCGACAAGCCTTCCGAGCATCCGAAACCTCCAACGCCACCTCTATTGCTTCCGGATCATTCTCCTCTGTTTTAAACACATAACAATAGAGGATTAATGCATCATCACGCATTAAAATCACCAGCAACACACCTAAACTCACTGCTTTACATAAATCTAACATTTCGGCTACCAAACACAACCGAAATCACCTCCAAACTCTTCCAAAACATAACCCAGCCAAGATCCATCACTTCTAACCATTTCTAAACTTCAATTAACATCCAAAATGACCCCAAACTCGTCCTTATACCTCCAGCATTTACAGAACACCAAGATCACCCCAAAAACCACCATTTTCATAAGCAAAAACTTAGGAAACATAACCTATTCGGGATTGCATTGATCAAACCTCATTTACACATCATTAGACATCCAAAATACATTTAATAATCATCTCAAAACAGAGCCCAAACAATCACCACAAATTTCTTCAAGATTTCTTCCAAATCTTGAGTTTTAAGCTAAAATCAAGATCACAACATTAAAATCTTTTATAAAACTTAATTTAAGGATTGAGAACTTGGGAATTTCAGTAAAGAACTGATTATTTAGAGGGGAAGAACATTTTTACCTCTAAGTGTAGATTTCTCCTTGATTAGAGCCAAAATCCTTGAAAATTCAATAAGCAAATGAAAAGGATTTGATGTAGAAAGGATTAGGAATCTTTTAATGATTAAAACCTCATCAATTAGTGTGAAAATCAAAATAAATGTTGCTGCAGCAATGTGTTTGGCTGAGAGAATTTTGAGAGAAAATGAGATGAGAAAGTTTTTAAGAAAGTTAGTTATGAAATCTCAAAATTGGTTTTTCCCATTTTCCTTTAATTAATTAAACATTAAATGAATCATTAAAAACTAAGAAAAATCTGGAGAAATCAATCTTGGGTAAATTAGCTCCTTAAAGACTCAAAGTTTCAATCCTTACAAAACAGTCACCACTGAACTTTTCAAAAATTACATTTTAGTCACTATTTTGATACGTCACACTTCCAAACCTTATTTTGTAAAATTGATTTCACCACTCTCTTATATATATTAAAAGAGGATTTTTAGATATTTTTCCATATTTTTAATGCAACCCGAACTAGGCTTTCCCTAAAACCTCCTTTTATATTCGAACCGAAAATCATATCGGTCCGGTTCAGACCCTAAACTTCTAAGCCCAAAATTGGGGTGTTACAACTCTCCCCCACTTAGGAAATTTCGTCCTCGAAATTTCAACCGGCGAAAAGAGCACGATACCAAACTTCACAAAGCAACACATAATGCAACACAGGAGACTTAACCACCACAAAACATCTTCCACCCAAAACACCACAAAAACAACTCCTCCTCAAAACAAACTTACACTATAACCAACCTAACACCACTACACACTGTTCAAGACTTCCAGAACACTCAGATCTTAACCACAACTTAACCTTTCACACTTCCGAACTGCGCATAGCCCCAGCAACCCGAAGAACCTTCAAATTTTTACAACATACTCCACCTAAACTCATAACTCCCAAAACTCACACACACGATGGCACCAACCCATCCAGTTTCAGCCACCATGTGAACCACAACCTTCACTGCTTCTAAAACCCCTTGCAAAACTGCTCAACCTCTTTCAAAGATTACCACAACAAGCAAAAATTTCTTAAACATCAACTGCTTACTCAAACTTCTCAACGGATTGATGACATTCCTTCACATCCGCCACTATCACTGCCAAAACGACTCACCAAAACTACTCTCATAACATTCGAAATCCACGTCACAAGACTCCAATCTTAACCCCACCAGCAGTTCCACGTACCCCTAGCTGACTTAGCAAAGATTTACTTATACACGATAAGCAAACCACTTCTCACAAGAACCCGACCAACCAACAATGGCCCTTGAACTTACATTGCCTTTCCACTTCAAACTTTGACCACAACACTAGCCTTACCTGGATACCGCCCATTCTATACAACATATTAAGATTACGAAACCTCTACTCATTCCAAGCCAAACCTTTTCTACAACCCTCAACACAACCTCTTCTCAACTCCTCGAAGGTTGCCACGAACCACCACCTACATAAACATCCCTCCTATTGCAACATCAACGCCAAGACACCTCAGCACTCTGGAAACACATCTACTAACCTACAACATCACATAACACGAAGAAACCACCACATCTATAGGCCATTCACAACCACTTGGACCGATTCTAACTTCAATCAGTTATCTCCTCACCACCACACCGCTAAACTCTTTAAGCACCAAAACACTTTCCTTCTGCCAACATGCTAGATCGCACTCACTATTACTGACAACTCGCCTACTACCCTCCATTACTTCTAACATTCTCCTAGCACCGAAACAACTCTTAAAACCCACCATCCAACCTAATCCTACCACAGCACTAACGGACCCAACTAGCTATTAGCAAGTGTGAACATTTTTATGCATGGTCACCAATATGCCCTATCAATGCATGTGTACATGTATGCAAAACCTCTAATGTCATGTCGCATGTATGCATGTACCAACATATATATATAATATAGTATATAACAATGGTTTTAACTGTGCATGTATGTCAGTTCACACCCACCAATAACATCCTCAGAATCCGCCTAAGAACAACCTCTTGCCTCACTCCTAACTTGTCCAGCTCTACCATTTTAACAATCCGCTAATCACAAAATACTCCGCTAAAGTCCTCTTCTTACTAAAGTTGTTTTCAAAACAACACCGGCTACTACCCCAAACTTGCTAGCTATAAAACCATACCCACTACGCAAGGGAAACCAAACCGAAATTAACCAAGGATAACTAGAGCAAAGATTACTTAACAAGATTACCTGTAATCACCTCACTACCCTGAAGCTTCAACAGACAGACTCTCTTCCTTGTAGAACCATCATTCTCCAGCCGCACCGCCGACACATCAGCCAACACTTTAAGGTCATCATCATCTCCCTGCGGTAAA
Source organism: Hibiscus tridactylites (assembly GCA_958450335.1). Taxonomy (NCBI): domain Eukaryota; kingdom Viridiplantae; phylum Streptophyta; class Magnoliopsida; order Malvales; family Malvaceae; genus Hibiscus; species Hibiscus tridactylites. Next base: position 51,156,305 of record OY288285.1, read on the forward strand.
GAACCCTGACCACCCCGAGCCAACTCCAAACAATTCTATCTCAAATGTCCAACAGACCCACAATTCCAACAAGATTCATCCCCCAAGCTCCTCACACCTTTCTGCCTTTCTTGCCACCTCCGAACTCCATCTCGGCCGTGCCCCTGACCCTTCTGAGACCCTTTTGCACCCACTGAAGCTGATCTCACCATTTGAGGACAATTTCGCTTCACATGCTCCTTAGAACCACAGTTCCAACAAACTCCCACGCCCCAACAACCTTCAACATGACACCTTCCACAACGGCCACACATCGGCAACCGAGCTACCACTCCTTGATCATGTAGCACTTGACCCACATCTGTACTACCACCTAGACTTCGATTCAAGCAAACCCTTCCATCACGTAGCCTCTTACGTTGACCGCTCTCGAGGTCAGTACCCACAGCTCTTTTGCTTAAACTTTTCTCACCTTCATAACCTGAAGCTACACCCTCACGTTGCTTAACCCTTGAGAACTTCTCTCCAAGGTATCTTCCATTAAAGGCAGACACAAAGAACTCCCAGTTTATATCATGGATGTTTGTTGCCACCGCCATAGATGTCCACTAGGCACAAGCGTCTTCCAACATCAACGAAACAACACTTCCCAGCTTACAAGCATAGTCACACCCTTCATGTTCCAAAATCATAATTATACTGGCTAACCAGGCCTCAAACGCCTCAGGTGTCAAACCATGATACTTCACAGCTCCCAAATCATATAAACGCTGTTTTGACAAGCCCGCGCGTTCCTCAGTCGGCACGTCTTCAGGCCTCGCTTTCACCACTACCTGAGATGTTCCCGACACTTCCTGAACCATAGGTGATGAACCCTTCATCACAGAACCAGCTTCCTTCTCCTGCCTTACTACCTCAACTCTAGGCATTGAATACTAAGATGAAACACCCCCACCAAAAGGTGAATTCCACGCCTTAACAACCTGCTCTAAAGCAGCAACCATCTCACCCAACTGCCATTCTCTCAACGATTCCATCGTGCTATTAATAACAAGCAACCATAACAAAACAACAAACAAAACGATCAGGCCAGCTTCAAGCAAGGATTCAAGACTCCAACTCCAACATAACACAATAGCTATAATAATAAGGCAATGGGTATCCCAAATTCTCCCCTTTTATACGACATAACCATCAATAAAAACATTGATATCACAAACATCGAGCATATCAATCAATAAACTTCAATCATGCTTTCATCAAACAACATTCACCCTCAACAGCATAATATCAACATAACATACCCATCACATTTTTATCATTCAGAAAATCAACTCACAACACCAGCATATCATCAACACAAGTTCACAACAACTCATAGAAGATTCATAATCAAAATGCATGATAAAAACATTAACAATTCGCTCAAAGACACACTTTTCAACGAACTTTCAACCACACATCAGAATAAACATCAAACACTTATTACAACAACATACCACAAACTTACCATCGCCCCAAATATTCGCAACCTGGCTCTGATACCACCAAATTTAACCCCCTTAGCCCGGTCTAGACGCTAGACCCGAACTACGAAGATTACACGGGGAAAACCAAAGTCAACCCGAAAGTCAACCTTGATTAACGACCCTTTTTTTCTTTTTAATCTTGTCTAGATGCATATTAACCTTAAGCGTACCGTAGAGAGAAACATACTTAAAAAGCACAATGATCGGGAAGCAATTAGGGACTCAATTGCACAACATACAAAAGTTAGGAACCAAAATGTAAATTTTGGAAAGATGAAGGACTTAACTGATTTTAAGATTACCAATGTCAAAGTAATCATATTACATGCTTCCCTGTCAAATTTCACCTAAAATGGACATCTCGAACTCAAGCAATTGCATATACAAATTTCGGGACTAAAACGTAAAGCTTGCAAACCTCAAAACCATTCAAATTAGTGCCCAACGGTCCTCTGTTTTGTAACGGGGGTTGACCGTTCCGAAATGCGGGTTTGTTTTGAAACCTGTATCGAAACAGGGCCTGGCAGTGGCCAAAGTGTTTCGAAACACCTCTAGCCGTTTCGAAATGCCCAGGCCAATTCATGCACCCGTTTTGAAACAGCCAAGGGTGTTTCGATACACCCTGCCCAGAATCAGCAGAAAATTCTGGTTTTACACATCCAAACTCCAACAAACAAACTTTAAATCATTCCTCAACACATCAACAACATGCCAAGCATCATAACTGCCAAATTGTATTAAAATCTAGATACAAAACAAACCTTAGGTGCACCAACTCATTCAACACATCCAACACTTGATCATGCTTTTAAAACAAGAAGCATAGCATAACAGCTTATGAAGAAGAAGATTCATATGTTGCAAAGCGATAATCAACAAGATTCAAACCACAAACCGAACATGGTCAACATACACAAACTCATTACACATCAATATAAAAGACTCTCCCCCCATTGCCTTTATTATCTATAGCTATAAACCGAGACATAGATCTCAAATGGAGCTCTTCTTGAATCCCTTGCTTCTTGCTACCCACACTTCAATTATCTGCATTGATGGACACAAAGGAGCGTAAGCATATAATGCTTAGTGAGGAATGCTCAAAACCAAAACACCCTCAACGCAGCGAATCATAAAACCTTCTTAAAAAGTAGATACAATTCACTAAACCAAAGCATTGTTTGAAAACCTCTTTTGAAACAACATGCTTAAAAATCACGCATTGTTCAACAAGAAAACCAACTCCTTAACTTTGTAAGGCTAAACAACTCACCCCAACCACAATCTTGCAATCACTAATATTTAAACCTTTCCATGCATGAACACCACATGCTAAGTTAAACTAAAATTCCTTGCAACACACTTCCACTTCACAACATACATCCCTCATGCTTGATGATCATTTCAAAGCAAAATACCTTTTGGAAACCATTTGTTCCTACTAACCATCTCATGCATTCAACAAATGCAAAACCATGAACTACAAAAGCTACATTTGCATTACATGACTTTTCCAACAAGCCTTCACAAGACTTCAATGCACTAAAGAGATTCTAAGCACATATGCACCACTCACATTAGAAGATATACACTTGCAATATTTTCAAGCATCTCTTGCTTCATTACCTTCTAATACACTATATTGGCTTTCAAGTGATAAACCATAAACCATCACAACATAAGACACAATCGGATACGCGGATTACAAGTGTTGTCCCCAAACGCTTCATACACACTACCGAACACACAAAGTGGAGTTTACCGATACAATCAGAACCCCTCAACACCCGTGATGGAGTTTAACGGTACAATCACAACCCCTCACCATCACTCATCGGTAGTTGTATAATCTACTAACGAGAGTACGGGACACATAACACAAAATCCTCAAACGGACTTTTAACCACAGTTGTGTCCTTAACAAGATCCACACACGGACTTTTAACCACCGATGAGATCTTCCAACATCCTCACACGAACTTTTAACCACCGTTGTGAGTTTACCAAGATCCACACACGGACTTTTAACCACCGTTGTGATCTTACCTCTCTCGTTAGGAAACTTGGACGGAGTTTACAGTACAATTGCAACCTCTCAACATCCAAGGCGACTTTATTCACAGTGCACCCAATCCTATAGCCGGCTAACTATATTCGATTAAAGTAACCACAAACCACTTACATCACTTGCCAATATACATCAAATATCATCATTAATTCACTGTTTTACAACATTAAACAAAGCCATTAAACACCATGCATCACCATGCACTACTACCAATTTAACGTGTCAAAACAAGGATCTCTTACCTTGAGCATCCTTCAAAACATAGCTTTCAAAACCAGCATAAAACCATGTCTAAACATGCTTAAAAACAGTAATTAAAACACAATCACTCCAAGTGCATTTAAAACGAAATCATAGCATACACAAAGAGAGAAATTCCATTTACTTACTCTCGAGCTTTGCTAAGTTGTTTAGACTTAAACTAAGCTCCCAAAACCTTGTCCAAAATGTTTCAAAGCTGGAAAACTCTTTTCCACTCACCGATACACAAAACTATGCTAGCCGACAAGCCTTCCGAGCATCCGAAACCTCCAACGCCACCACTATTGCTTCCAAATCATTCTCCCCTGTTTTAAACACATAACAACAAAGGATTAATGCATCATTATGCATTAAAATCACCAGCAACACACCTAATCTCGCTGTTCTACATAAATCTAACATTTCGGCTACCAAACACAACTGAAATCACCTCCAAACTCTTCCAAAACATAACCCAGCTAAGATCCATCACTTCTAACCATTTCTAAACTTCAATTAACATCCAAAATGAACTCAAACTCGTCCTTATACCTCCAGCATTAACAGAACACCAAGATCACCCCAAAAACCACCATTTTCATAAGCAAAAACTTAGGAAACATAACCTATTCGGGATTGCATTGATCAAACCTCATTTACACATCATTAGACATCCAAAATACATTTAATAATCATCTCAAACAGAGCCCAAACAATCACCACGAATTTCTTCAAAATTTCTTCCAAATCTTGAGTTTTAAGCCAAAATCAAGATCACAACATTAAAACCTTTTATAAAACTTAATTTAAGGATTGAGAACTTGGGAATTTCAGTAAAGAACTGAGTATTTAGAGGAGAAGAACATTCTTACCTCTAAATGTAGATTTCTCCTTGATTAGAGCCAAAATCCTTGAAAATTCAATAAGCAAATGAAGAGGATTTGTTGTAGAAAGGATTAGGAATCTTTTAACGATTGAAACCTCATCATTTAGTGTGAAAATCAAAAGAAATGTTGCTGTAGAAATATGTTTGGCTAAGAGAATTTTGAGAGAAAATGAGATGAGAAAGTTTTTAAGAAAGTTAGTTATGAAATCTCAAAATTGGTTTTTTCTCATTTTCCTTTAATTAATTAAACATTAAATGAATCATTAAAAACTAAGAAAAATCTGGAGAAATCAATCTTGGGTAAATTAGCTCCTTAAATATTCAAAGTTTCAATCCTTACAAAACAGTCACCACTGAACTTTTCAAAAATTACATTTTAGTCACTATTTCGAAATGTCACACTTCCAAACCTTATTTTGTAAAATTGATTTCACCACTCTCTTATATATATTAAAAGAGGAGTTTTAGATATTTTTCCATATTTTTAATGCAACTTGAACTAGGCTTTCCCTAAAACCTCCTTTTATATTCGAACCGAAAATCAGACCAGTCCGGTTCAAACCCTAAACTTCTAAGCCCAAAATTAGAGTGTTACAAAATTCATGCGTAAGGCATTATGTGATTTAAGAGCAAGCATCAATTTAATGCCATTATCTGGTTTCAGGAAAATTGGCATAGAAGCGAGACCTACCACGGTGACACTCATGTTGGTAGACTGATCCTATGCACATCCAAAGGGTATGATTGAGGATGTGCTGGTAAAGGTAGACAAATTTATATTTCCAATTGATGTTATCATCTTAGATTATGTAGCTGATACTAATGTGCCAATTATTTTGGGTAGGTCATTCCTAGCCACGGCTAGAGCGCTTATTGATGTTCATAAAGGGGAACTAACAATGTGAATGAATGACCAGCATGTCACTTTTAACATGTTTCAAGCTTTGAAATGTGCAGATGAATCCAATCAATGTCAAGCTAAGGAGATGATGGAGGCCGTTTATATGCTGGACTTGGCACAGTTGTGCCAGGATACAGAATTTGATGCCAGCATGCTTGATGTCATTGCTGAACTCTTTGAGGAGACTGGGGAATCAGCCTTGGAGGCTGAAGATGTGAGTCATTTTGAGCCATTGGAGTTAGCCAGTAGGGCAACAAACAAACCAAAACCATCAATCGAGGAACCACCAGAGTTAGAACTTACGCCACTGCCAAAACACTTAAAGTTGCCTACCTAGGTGACCACTCAACTCTGTAGGTGATTATTGTCGCTGATCTCACTAATGATCAGGAGGCAAGATTACTGGCAATATTAAAAACCTGTAAGCAAGCATTGGTATGGACCTTGGCAGATATCCGAGGGGTAAGCCTAACCATTTGTATGCATAAGATTATTTTGGAGGAATATCATGGTAAGAATATTGAAGGCCAAAGGAGGCTGAACCCGAGCATGAAAGAGGTTGTAAAAAAGGAGATTAATAATTGGCTTGATGTCAGAATAATTTATCCTATATCTAATAGCTCTTAGGTTAGCCCAGTACAGTGGGTGCCAAAGAAAGGTGGAATGACTTTTGTTCAGAATAACAAGGATGAGTTGATTCCCTCCAGAACAATTACAGGATGGAGAGTGTGCATGGATTATAAGAGGTTGAACAAGGTCACGAGGAAGGATCACTTCCCTTTGCCTTTCAACGATCAGAAGTTAGACAAACTGGCAAGTAAAGCTTTCTATTTTTTTAGATGGTTATTCAGGTTATAATCAGATTGCGATAGCCCCCGATGACCAAGAGAAGACTACATTCACCTGTCCATATGGAACATTTGCTTTTAGAAGAATGTCATTCGAATTGTGCAATGCACCGGCAACGTTTCAACGTTGTATGATGTCCATTTTTTTCTGATCTGATTGAGTACAACATGAAAGTGTTAAACTGGGCGAAATGTCACTTCATGGTGAATGAGGGCATTGTCCTTGGGCATGGAGTGACCAAGAATAAACTAGAGGTTGATCCTACAAAAGTTGAAGTTATCAAGCAATTACCCCCCCTCCCCCCCACACACACACGAATGTTAAAGGTATAAGAAGTTTTTTAGGTCATACTGGATTTTATCAATGATTTATTAGAGACTTTTCTAAAATTTCTAAACCTTTATGCTTGTTATTAGAAAAGGATGCCTCTTTTGCATTTGATGATTCTTGTTTGAGAGCGTTTCAGGTCCTTAAGAAGAAGTTGGTTAATGCCCTTATAGTGGTGGCACCATATTGGAATGAGCCTTTCGAGCTCATGTGTGATGTCAGTGACTATGCCATTGGACCAGTACATGGGCAGTGACGTGGCAGAGTCTTTCATGCCATATATTATGCCAGCAGGACGCTTAATGAAGCACAACTTAATTACACAACAATCAAGAAAGAATTTCTTACAATTGTATTTGCTTTTGATAAATTTAGACCTTATTTGATATGTAATAAAGTTTTTGTTTTTACAAATTACTCGGCACTGAAGTACCTCTTGGAAAAAAAGAATACCAAGCCGAGATTGATCCGATGGACGCTCCTACTTCAAGAATTTGACCTCGAGATCCGAGATAAGAAGGGCGATGAAAATTTAGTAGCTGAACATCTATCACGACTAGAGCATCACAGGTAGGATGGTAAGACTAATGTCGTCAAAGATGAGTTCCCAGACGAGTATTTACTCGCAGCCAACACCATGCCATGGTATGCCAACATAGTTAATTATCTGGTAAGTAAGATCATGCCACAAGATTTAAGGTACAATGCCAAGAAACAATTTTTGCGCGATGTCTGGTAGTATTATTGGGATGAGCCATTTCTATTCAAGCAATGTATCGATCAAGTGATTTGTCGTTGCGTTTCAAAAGATGAGCAGTATGTCATGCCACACCATATGAAGGAGACTTTGCTGGACTTAAAACTGCTGTCAAGGTGCTGCAGTCAGGTTTTTATTAGCCCATGATGTATAAGGATGCTCATGATTTCACCAAGGCTTGTGATCCATGCCAACGAACTGGGAACATCTTTGGTAGACATCAACTTTCGCTCCAGAACATCATGCTGATGGATTTGTTTGATGTTTGGGGAATATACTTTATGGGACCATTTCCCCCATCTTTTGGCAATATATATCCTCGTGATAGTTGACTATGTTTCCAAATGGGTAGAGGCTATAGCCTTGCCAACAAATGATGCCAAGGTCGTTGCAAAATTTTTTTTACAAACATATCTTTACACATTTTGGTGCTCCTCGGGTGATCATTCATGATGAGGGAACCCATTTTAAATGTGATCTAATCTATAAAGCTTTGTTCAGGTATGGGATACAACAAAGGATAGCCACAACCTATCATCCACAGACAAATGGGTAAGCCGAGATTTCTAACAAACAAATCAAGAATATCCTCAAAAAGACTGTGAATCCTTTGAGGAATGATTGGTCTTTGAGGTTAGATGAGGCTTTGTGGGCTTATAGGACCGCCTTCAAAACTTCGTTGGGCACTTCACCTTTTAAAATTGTATATGGTAAGCCATGTCACTTGCCAGTAGATCTCGAGCACAAAGCCTACTAGGCAATTAAGACATTGGATATGGCATGGGCAGCCGCAGAAGAAAAACGGATGTTGGACCTAAATGAACTGGAAGAATTTAGGGGGCATGCTTATGAGAATGCCAAGTTATATAAAGAACGAACCAAGCGTTGGAATGACAAGAGGATTCCGCCTCGAAACTTTGAGGTAGGTCAACAAGTCCTTTTGTTTAACTCACACCTAAAATTGTTTCCAGGGAAGCTCAGGTCAAGATGGTCAGGCCCTTTCGAGGTTGTGAAACCCTATGCCCACGGAGCGGTGGACATTAAAGACAAAAACTAGTGATACTTTCAAGATGAATGGGCAACGCCTGGAGCATTATTGGGATGGAGAGAAGAATAATACCAAGGAGGTCATCCTCTTGGCAGAACTACCATGATGCATTTGAGTTGGTATTTTCTTGTAAATAGTAGGATTAGAATTTTTCTATTCGGTATTTTCCCCTTACTTTATTGTTATTTTTTATCTTTTATATTTCAGATTTTTCTTCTTTTTCTTCTCTGTGTTGAAGGGTTTTTGTTTGAGTGCATGCAGATTTTGTGCCAGAAAGTATGCATGTGTAGAGACATATATTGGCAGGACGAGAGAATGAGTACAGTGCCTTGCCAGGAGCAATGCCAGTATAAAGTTTGGCGTGCGGCAGGAGTAACATTGGGGAAAAGAAATTACCCTAGCCTAATTTAATTTAAACCATGAGAGAGAAGGAAAAATTAACAAACCCTAGCCGCCCAAAAATTAAGGTAATCAAATTTACTTTAGTTTCATTATCACTTTAAATCTTATCACTTATCCTTTCCATACTTATCACATCATCCCCTTTTCTCGCCCCAAAACACGCTATCTCTTCATCATTACCTTCTTTAAACTTGTCATAATTACTTTTCACCCTAAACACTCAACCTTTCCATCTTTCAACTTGATCACCTTTCTTCCTTTACCGCTTCACTTCACCTTCTTCCCTAGCTGTTCATCTCTCTCTCTCTTTTCATTCAAAGAAAATCAAGCTTTTGTTTCTTTCCTTTTTCAAAAATCCCCATGGTGTCTTCCTCCAAACCTTTCCAAACATTTTTCAATGAAGAAATCTGAAAGAAGTATGAAGACAACTTTGCTTCAAAGTCCTTTTGCTTTGAAAGGAATTTCAATTTTGAGCTCGAGAAAGATCAAGGATTTCCCTCTGAAGTCATGGACGTGATAGCCAAAAACACAAATGGAAGAGATTTTGTCAACAAAAGGGTGAGATCTTTCCAAATCTTGTTCGTGAAGTTTACGCATATTTAACTACTAAAGCTAACTCATTCTTGATGATTTGAGAAAAATGTGTGCGTTTTGATGAAGGGGAAATCAACATAATGCTCAAGATAGATGTGGGGAATGAGCATGCAGAGTTTTCCGCCAACATGACCGCTACCAAGAGGAAGATGATCTTGGAAAATTTGTGTGAACCGGGCACAGAGTAGACTGTATCATCAAAAGGGCACCGCAAGGTCAAGAGAGTAGCCCTTAAAACCACAAGCGAACGGATGGAATCATTTTTTTAAAAGCAAGCCTGATACCGATAACCCACATTGAAACAGTCTTGGAGGATCGGTTGGCTTTGTTGCATTCAATCCTTAAGGGTCGGAAGATAAATGTTCGCCAGATTATTATTGATGAGATTTACAAATGTGCCCTAAAGCTAGCTGGGGGTTATTCTTTCTGCTTCTTATTTGCAACATTCTCCGGAGACACGATGTGCTCACGACAGAGGACGATGTTGCCCTCGAAGTGAAGGGTTACACAATTACGCCAGCTGGTTGGAGGAACCTCACGGGCATTGTTGTGAAAGACATGGATAAGGACAAGGGCAAGGATAAGGCTGCTACACCAACACCCAGGGTTAAGGAACCAAAGGTAAAGCCAACATCCTTAATGCTATCGGAGACAACGCAAAGGCTTGCTAAGATATATCTACGGTAAGAGAAAATTCTTAGAAAATTCTTAGAAAATTAGAGGAGGCTGAGGAGCAGAGGAAGAGGCTCTGGAAGTATGAGTGTGTTCGAGACGCTACCATCAAAGATACATTGGTGAGTCTTTCCCCAGGAATCATGCCAGCATTCCCTGCCTTTCTCGTGGGTATCTTTGCCAATGATGATACAATGCCAACTAGCCCATTACCAAGTCCAGCTCCCAGTCCAATGCCACAGAACCAATCTCCCCTTTGAAGGATGAAATTGTCAAGTCTGCTACACCACAAGTATCTGATGACCAAAGTGAGAAGAAACCTGATGCCCCTGCCGAGTCCACTACCACGCCAACCTCATCTGAGCCGGTGAAGGTTGTGAAAGAAACACCTGCTTCTACTACTGCTCAAGGAGGAAGTAGAAAGAAAAGGATGGCTCCTGACCGTGGCAGATATGCCCAACGAAAGACTCGAGCCAAATTAGCAGGTGAAGCCCGTGCCGCCCGAGGAGAAGTCTCTTCTAAAGGGGAGTCTTCTTCTTCCTAACTCTTTGCATTTTCATTCATTTTTCATGCATTTTTATATGATTCATGCATTTTATATTTTCTATTTTTCTTGTATATATGTGGTGTTTCATGCATTGAGGACAATGCACATCTTGGGTTTGGGGGTGTGCATCTCCTCATAGTTATGCCATGTCATGCATTCATGTTTAAAACAAATTCTATTTTCATGCCATGCCATGTAAGATAGGATAGTTTGCATACCAAACCACTAAAAAAAGAAAATTTTGTCTCGGCTAATTTTTGAAGTATGTTAACATTTGTTAGGAAAGTTTAGTTTGACTTAGGTGTCTTTTCGTTGAGGAAATTTAAAATCTTTAGATGCATATGCCAGTAGAGAAGTAATTCCAGGATTTCTTGCCAATTGATCTCTAGTTTTGGGAAATGAATTTACAGATAACACGTGATATATATCTAGTTCTCTAGCAAACTTGGGTTGTTTGAAATTATGCTAAGAAAAAAAGAATAAAATGCCAAGGTAAAAATAGTGCACCAATGTGTGCCAAAATGCTGAAGGACTTTAGAACACTCATTTGCCTTAGGAAAAATTATTAACTTGGGTCTTCGTGGTTTGCTCCCTTTTAGTTCTCAAGCCAACATGACTTAGGGTATGAGTGTAATAGGTTAGTAAGTGATGTGATCTGGACTAACGTGAGTATTCGTGGTATGTTCCCTCTTATATCTCACGCCAAATAGTGCATGACACTACCCTAATCTAATGCCAGCAATAAAAAAAAGAGTATACCTTTGGCTGGAAAAAAAATATGAGTTTAGGTAGTAAAATTGACTAAGGGAGTGAAAGGACACTTGATGCATATTGCCTACACTTCATGCACTTTCATGCCCTAAGATTAGAGTTATTTTGCTACTCTTGAATTTTCTACCTGCTTGGCATTATTGCACTGAAATTACTGAGGATAGATCTATGCCAAATCGTGCTTCCCTGCATCTGTTGTCATGCTCACTGAAACTTTTCCGAGGTATTGTAAAGTGTCCACAAGTTCTATATTTCATGCACATTCCATCTCATATTATTGCTATTTTGAGTGCATTTTAGGCATAATTAGGACCATGCATTGCATTTTACAGTATTTCTCTACTTTGCCATGTTTTTAGTGATTATCTTTTATTTGGTGAAGAAAATATATTGTTTTAGCTTAGTTTTAGTTTCACGTACTAGAGGCTGAAAGAGGAGTTGAGGATGTGATGCTGAGGCAGCAGACCAAAGAGCTGTACTGATGCAGTTCCAGATAGAGATAATAGATGTCGAGTCACTGTCGTCGCCCATCTTGTCGCCCAAGACAGCAAACTATGGAGTTAGAGAATTGGAGTGCGATCTGTAGAGCAGAAAATCCTGATTCTATCGATGTTGTCCACTCAACTTTTCAATGTCTATAGCAGTGGGTAGAGCCGCCGAATGAGAATCTCGAGATTACTTGCGGAGCAAGGCAACGTGATAAAGTCCACATTCAACTCAAAGAAGTTAGAGTTTAAAGCCACATTTAATGTAAAAAGTTACTTTAAAGACTTCTACTTCAAGAAGGACTAGACCTAGCTAATGCCTATATATACCCAATGTAATTCTAGTTCAAAACAACGAGGGTTTTCCTTAGGCATAGTTTAGGTTTTCTTACCGCCGACATGTTCTAAATATCTTCTTGGGTTTGGGTTATGTTGTAATTAGTTGTGAGAACGGTTGTTTAGGATTTCAAGTTTGTTTTTGCAAATAAAACTACAAGGTTTACTTATTCCATGTTATTCATAGTTTTCAATTAAGGTGAAAGATTAGTTGAATTCTATCCATTTGTTCGGTATCGAGAGAGTCGAACTCACGAAATGAGTAAGTACGATTTCATCTATAAACGGTGAAATCAATCCGGCCTAGACATAGGTTAAGGGTTTAAGGTGGCTAAAAGAGGATGAATCAACATTATTGTCTTTGCACGATTCACGCCGTGGCTGGTATTATCTGCAGTGGGCATCAACAGAACTCTATGGCCTGGATATGAACAAAAACCCTCGCGGGGAGTGGAGGCAGTCAATGACGGCTGTCGATTGTGAGAAACTCAAGACCAAACTATGCAAACCCAGCACGTCATGGTTGGCAAGAAAGCATGGAGGATTTATCCAACGCCACCACTTGATGCCCGAGGCTATGCTATGGAACACATTTATCGAGAGGTGTCTACTGCCCACCTCCTACAATTCTATTGTCGATCGGTTGCGCCTTGCCCTAATCCACAACATCATGATGAACCGGCCCATCAATGTAGAGGAGATTATACGCAAGGAGATCTACACCTACTTCCGGAAGATGAAGGGCAAGTTGTACTTTTTGTCACTCATTACCGGCCTTTGCGCCAACTTCAATGTCCCGACTGACCCCAAAGATGAGATGACGACAGTAAAGGAGGGGTGGACCAGAAAAGTCCGCCTAAAAATGATGCAGGCCCAAGAGACAGAGCCCATAACTCCCAGCCAGCCCTCTGCCTCCCAGCCTAAAACTCCAGCCGCCCCTGGTAGTACAGAAGCTGCCCCATCCAGTGAAGTCCTCACGCTGCTACACACCCTTATCGATAGCAACAAGCGGATCGAGCAGCAGCAGCTGACTTTCATGAAATATGTGAGGGAGGTCCAAGAAGCCTTTGTGGCTTATTTCCTGAAGAAATATCTCGATGACGGCCCCACCTTACCACCTTACCTGACAGACTTAGCTATCGCAGCTGCCCCAGAACAAGGAACGCAATCAGTCGCCGCTGCCCGCCACACCACCTTCTGCAGACAGATGTCGTCTCTGACGCACTACCCATCATACTCAGCCACCTCCACTTCCAACACAGTGGCAGACTCCTCCGAGAGGCATCAACAACACCATTCACCTCCCTGTACGGCGGCTATAGTGGCAAACACTTCCTTATCATAGGATATTGAGCAGCAGCCGCCAACACCAGCAGTAGCTGCAGCCATCTCAATAGAGGTAGACCCTTCGGCAGCACCCACAGAGGAAGTTACTAAAAAGAGGAAGTGGCACATTATAGCTGTCGAGTCTGTGGATGACGAGACAGAGTCAAAAGAGAGCGAAGCACCTCCTGCCTCTCCCCCTGCTGAACCTCAAGAAGAACCTCGACCCACTCCAAAAAGAGTCCAACCGTCGTGGACATCCAAGATCTCCCTTGCCAATTCTACCGCCCAGACATCTGTCGGCCGCCGCCTAATCATCCAAACATCCTCCTTCTCCTCAGCAGCAAAGACTAAAGCCTCCTCTCAACCCTTAGCCAATTTCTAGTTTTTTTTCTTTCTCTTTTCTTTAATTTTTTTTTCTATTTTTTAATATCACTTGTATTTTTGTTTTTTGTTTTTTTTATTTTGTGCATTGTGGGAAATGCCCATCTCGAGTTTGAGGGGGGAGAGCTCTCGCATCTTTTTGTCTAGGCATACTTAGTAGCATATAGGCTGCATTGCACATGCCTTAAAGTTAATTGGAACAAAAAAATTTGTTATATATCTTGTGTCTATGATAGTTAGTCGATTACTTATTTTCGCACCAATAAATAAATTGAACTTAATAAGGGAAAAGCATGCAAAATGACTTACATTTTTTTAAATTTTCCAAAACTATAAAACACTTCTCTTACTTGCCGAATTTGCTAGAATATCTAATGAACACTGCCTGCTTTGTTTTTAGAATCCTTTGCAAAGTTCTAACAATGGTTGCATGTAGGTGTCGAGGCAGAAAACAGGAATAGAAAAACACAGCACTGCCACGGCAGTAGAAAAAACAAAGAAATATTGTTGTTTTACCCTAGAGGTGCCCGCAACAGGCTCTAAGAAGAATCATGTGAGAGGACACTTTGCTGCTATCAAAGTCCATGAATCTAAAAATTTTGAAGTGACGGACAAATTAGCATGAGTGAATGAAAGTCTTCATGGGATGACTCTACTCCATGGGTTTGGGATTTTGTAGTTTGCTCCTATTTTAATTTTAGACCTAGAAGAGTAGTTGTGATAAGTTGAAGCCCTCTTTGCCATGATTAAAAATTGTGCTTAACTGTGTTGTCTCGACAGCAACCTTATATATCATAATAGCATCTTTGTATATCTAGTTATTCTGCATATTCAGCCTGAAAACAGCTCTGCACACACTGCATTGGCATTAGAAATTAATTCTGAGTTATTTTCTTGATAAGTTCCCTTCACTAATCTAATATAGGTGCCACGGACTTGAGGTACTAAATCAAGTTGAAAACAAATTTTGCTTTCTGGTTAATATAAGGGCAAGTATGTTTAGGTTGCATTGCTTGACGACAAGCAATAGTTCGAGTTTGGGGGTGTGTAAAGTGTCCACAAGTTCTATATTTCATGCACATTCCATCTCATATTATTGTTATTTTTAGTGCATTTTAGGCATAATTAGGACTATGTATTGCATTTTACAACATTTCTCTACTTTGCCATGTTTTTACTGATTATCTTTTATATGGTGAAGAAAAGATATTGTTTAGCTTAGTTTAAGTTTCAGGTACTAGAAGCTGACAGAGGGAAAGAGGAGCTGAGGATGTGACGTTGGGGCATCAGACCAAGGAGTTGTGCTGATGCAGTTCCAGACAAAGACAACAGTTGTCGAGTCGCTGCCGCCGCCCACCTTGCCGACCAAGACATAAGACTATGGAGTTAGAGAACTGGAGTGCGATTTGTAGAGCAGAAAATCCTGATTCTATCGATGTTGTCCATTCAACTTTTCGACGTCTGTAGCAGTGGACAGAGTCGCCGAAGGAGAATCTCGAGATTACTTGCGGAGCAAGGCAACGTGATAAAGTCCACATTCAACTCAAAGAAGTCAGAGTTTAAAGCCACATTTAATGTAAAAAGCTACTTTGAAGACTTCTACTTCAAGAAGGACTAGACCTAGCTAATGCCTATATATACCCATTGTAATTCTAGATCAAAACAACGAGGGTTTTCCTTAGGCATAATTTAAGTTTTCTTGCCACTGATAGGTTCTAATTTTTTCCTTGGGTTTGGGTTATGTTGTAATTAGTTCTGAGAACGGTTGTTTAGGATTTCAAGTTTGTTTTTGCAAATAAAAATACAAGGTTTACTTATTCCATGTTATTCATAGTTTTCAATTAAGGCGAAAGATTAGTCGAATTCTATCCATTTGTTCGGTATCGAGAGAGTTGAATTCGTGAAAGGAGTAAGTACGATTTCATCTATAGACGGTGAAATCAATCCGGCCTAGACATAGGTTAAGGATTTAAGGTGGCTAAAAGAGAACGAGTCAACATTGTTGTCTTTGCACGATTCACGTCGCGACTGGTATTATCTGTAGTGGGCATCAACAGAACTCTAACTCAGACATAAGCGGATTCACTTTCGAAGCGTTCTGACGAGCCTTGTAGTTCTGTCGAGTTTGCTACCGACACACGGTTCCATTCTCCTATCGAGGCAGCCAGAGGGTCTTATCAGTCTACCTGTCGTCATCCGCTGAGGTAGTATAGTCGGGCAGCGCAAAACAGCTTATCCTATTCAACATAGTCTCACACTAAGCAGTAGCATAACCCTGCCCTCTCTATTAATCTGATCACTTCCTCCTCAATTACTTGTGCTTTTATTTTACTTTCTTCCTCAACATCCAAATTAATTGTGCATTTACTTTTCTTGTGCAAGACTTACAACTCGAATCAAGTTGTCCAATCCATGTGGGAGACGATATCTTTTATACTATAACTTGATAGGAGTGTGCACTTGCGCTCATAAATAGAGATCACCCAAACGCACTACAGGTATTAATTTCATATTTTTTTAGTTTCTCTATTTTCCTTTGCATTACTTGAGAACAAGCAATGAGCTAAAGTGTGGGGGAGTGCTAACGCTCAAAAAGTACAGATTTATATACCAATTTCACATGCTTTTACTTGTCTTTTAAGTACATTTAGTTGCATTTTGCCTTAGGAACCATGCATTTGCATTAAGAGTTAGGATTTGGTGTTATGCCAGTGTGAAGGGGTTTTTTTGCACTTTTTTTCAAGTTAGCATAGTTGATGACACGGAAACTGGCGGAGCAGGGGCAGGAGATGAAACCAAGGAGGATGTCGAGATGTTGTTGGCATATAAGGACCCTTAATGCCAAGCAACGGACGGCAGATAAGAGAACTTGATGACATGCTAAAACTCCGAAAAAATAAATCAGGTTAGGTTGCGAAAAAATAGGGACCATATCAACCTCCGAGAAAATATGGCACAAGCAGTGCCAAGCACGGTTGGCAGAACCATGACAAGCTTTGATGCCGGAGGAATACTGGCACGATGTTGTCAGCCCTAACTTGATCAGCCTTAGGATTCAAACATCGGATAAGATGATCGTCTACATTATCCTTGCACGTTCAAATTCAAATTCAAGATATTCCTAGGCTATCCAAGGAGTCCTATTTAATCCCGATCCAAGCAAAATGAAAAAAGAGGGGAGAGGAATGTGAAGAATCGAGGAGAGTGATCGGAGATAAGGAGAAAAAATTGAGAGTTTGGATGTGAAGAGTTGTATCGACAAACCCTCTTCTAGCCCATCCTCTTTGTTGTTATTTTCTATTCTTAGTTTAAATGATGATGGATGTTGAAAACGATGATGGTTTTTTGGTTGACACCCTTACCATGAACTGATTTTATAGTTGGTAAGGGGTTTCGTGGTTGAATGTTATTTTTAATGTTTAGCTTTTAATAAATCAACATTGCCTCGCTACTGTTTTCCTATCTGGCATGTTCTTCATTTTAAAGTATGTTGTCGCGCAACCGCTGGTACTAACTTTTTAAATACTATGCCAAGCGAAAGCTGGCATAGTTGGCTTATTGCAACTTAATATCATAACTGACTTGGATGGCAACGATCGATTGCTAGATACAAAGGAGAGATGCTTCGAAAGAAAATGTTCAAGTAGATGAACTTACTTCGGGAGTGAAATCCACCCCTTTGGAGTAAAGATTGAAACCTAATTGAATTGATTTCTGTAAAAAAAAACATGCACTATAGACATATAATGGTTTTTCCGTGATTGATTTAGGGCAATGTCATCGACGGAGGCATTGCTACCTTTGAATCTGCTCAGCAAACAATACCAAGACATGACTTATTAAAGGCTGGCATGCCACAAATAGTGTGAACACCTAGCACTTCTTACCAACGCTTGTCATTTGCTAAGACATTTTCCTTGCCTTCAACTTATTTTTCATTTCTTTTCTTATTAGACATTTCAAAATCGCTTCCAATCAAACCAATCTTCTCACAAAGAAAGTACTTGGCTATGCAATTAAAATCTTGAACGCAATCCATGTGGGATCGATAACACAGCTTAATTGATGTATTACTTGCAGGTCGTGTATACTAGCATGGAATAGACTTTACTTGGCACTGTTTTTATACTTTACCAATATCTTTTACGCCCTATTGCCAACAAATAATCATTCACGCCGAGAGTCTATAGTCACCAAAGCAATCAAAGTATGTTTAGTTTTGTTAAGCTAACTCCTAGAAGGTGGCACTAGTTTAAGTGTTAGGCTTACGAGTTTGAGCATTTTGGGGTTTGTAAATATTATAGTAACAATGTTCGTATATGACATGTTGGCATAATGTGTGTTTATGGTTCGGTTGATTGTTTTGGCATGGTTGATAATGTTCGAATTGAAATGAAAAAATGAAATGGTTGATATGGATTGCTTGAATGCTAATTTATGCATGAATGAGTGTATTGTATGTGTTCCCTAGCATGTATTATTATGATAAGTCGAATAGGAATTATTTAAGGTACATTTTGATCATGTAAGGAAAAACTTGGAATGACCATTTGTTATGTAATTTAAATCTTGCATGATTTGAGCTTTACTTAGTTCTAATCTTGAATAGTTTTGTAGGCATTGTTCTTATTACAACCTTCTATACAAACCATTGCATGTAGGAAAGGTTCTTAATAGACTTGGCATGTAATAGAAAATGCCTTGAAATTTTTGTCTAATAGTTAGTTCTTGAAATCTCAACTAATTGAACTCTTGTTTTAAATGAATAAAATGAACTAGAGAACCATATAGGTTCGAATTAGATTCAAAACAAGTAGTGTAACAACTACCTTTTAAAATGACTAGGCTTCTTGGTAAGAATCCAAGAGAGTTTATAATTTAGATGTAAAACCAATATTATTTTGATATAACAAATAACTTTAGGGACTTAATTGCAAAATTAATAAACTTTTAAGTATTTCAAAAACTCACCTATTGACAAGCCTTTTTGAACCTAGTACTCTTTCAAGTCAAAACATATTAAAAGGGTTCATATTCTCTTAGTCTTTTCAAGTGTTTTCAAGCCAAACTTCAACAAAATGCCCAGGCGTATCAGTACCCTATAGCGTATCGATACGGATTTTCAACACTAGAATTTTAATCGACCATAGCGTACTGATACGGTTTAACCATGTATCGATAGATATTCATCTGGGTAAGACTTTAAGCTATAGCATATCGGTACTCATCGGGACAGTATTGATACGGTTCTTTTTAAAGAAAATCATTTTAATGCTATAGCGTACCGATATGGTATGTTATTGTATCTATACGATATGCTGATCTTTGCAAATCTTCACATTTAATATTTGAGTGTTGGCTTGTCAGTTGTTGGAATCCTAAATTTTAAATGGTCGTTGAACCGTATCGATATGCTAAGGGAGCGTACCAATACGTTTTTTATCAAAATACAATTCAGGATTCTAGTGAGCAAAAATTGTATCGATATGCCCCTTAAGACCGTACCAATACGCCCTTCTCGCATATCGATATGTTTTGTTTTTCAGTCACAATGGCTCTTTCTTCTTTGAGATAGGTACTGATACGCCCTCAAAGAGTATCTATATGGTGAGCAGTTGGGGACCATTTATTGCGGGAAATTGCAGCCCAACGGCTAGATTAATGACCTCAACCACCCAAACGGTTAGAATTCAATGCAAGGGTATAAAAACAAGTCTCTAAAGCTACAGCAACAACTATTGAACCTTCAAGCAACATCAAAGCATTTATTCCAAACCCTTGTGCCTTTAGAGTCAAATTCTTGTACCCAACTCATTTGGAGTTTTTCATTGTAAATCTTTTTAGAGTTTGGGAAGTGTTTATGTGTAATTGGGTAAACAATTAGCCTTTGAGAGGTACATACAAAGTTTTTATATCTTTCCTTTGTGAAGATTGATATTGAGTCAATCTTTGGGTAGAGAGATTGACCGATTTGTAAGGTTTCCTCCTAAACAGAGAAAAGGGGGCGAATTCAAGTTAGTGAATTGTTGAAATCCTCAATAGGGTGCTGAGGTAGTGGATGTAGAGCTTGTTCGAAGCTTGAACCACTCTAAAATCTCTTTGTCTTCATTTTTAAATTATCCATTTGCACCCTTCAATTTTTACTCCACCAATTCACCCCATCTTGGTGTTTAGCCATCATTTGATCAACTCAACAATTGGTATTAGAGCTACACTCATTTGAAGGATTAACACCCTCTTGAGTAGATCTTGGAAGAGTTTGATCGATTGCACTCCAATCAACATCGTGTTATGGCATCCACCTCCGGCCAAAACCTCTACGAGTCTCTATGCATCACCAAACCACCATTTTTCAATGGGGATAACTATCCTTATTAGAATAACTGGATGCAGGTCTTCATCATATCAAACGACTACATGGTGTGGGACGTGGTAGAAGACGGTCTTACAATTCCAATGAAGAGAGATGGTGAAAAAAGGCTTGTTCCGAAGACCAAAGCCGAAATGACCGATAATGAAAGAAGACATTTGCAAGTCAACGACAAAGCCTTGCACATAATCTTTTGTGCTCTCGGTCCCGACATATACTCAAAGGTGTCTTTAATCGAAAGTGGTAAACAAGTGTGGGACGCCTTAGAGACTACATATGAAGGAACGAGTGACGTCAAGGAGAAGAAGATCGGGTTGCTCAATTTGAGTTATGAAAACTTCAAAATGGAAGCCAACAAAAGTGTCTCCAAGATGTTATTCCCGAAGAAAATCTAGACGCCCTTGTTGGATCTCTACTCACCCTTGAGATCGTGAAGCAAGGGAGAGACGAAGAGAAGAAGAAGGAAGAGAAAAAGGTAGAGAAGAAATAGGTTGAAAAGAAAAGGCTAGGAATCTCACTCAAAGCGTCATACAGTGAAAGCAATTCTAGTGAGGAGGAGGACGAAGAAATGGCCATGTTGGCCAGACAATTCACTCGATTCATGAAGTCCAATTGAGGAAGAAAATTCAATAGAAGAGGGGACTTCAAGAATAAAGGAAAAGAGGAAGAATGGGATCAACTCACTTGTTATGAGTGAAAGAAGTTCAGCCATATATGAACCGATTGCCCTCAATTGAGGAAGAAAAGCTTTGGGAAGAAGAACAAGACCAAGGCTCAAATGGCAACTTGGAGTGACGAGAAGTCATCTGAGGAAGAGGAAGAAGTGGCCAATCTTTACCTCATGGCCTTTGAGGAGGATCACATGGTAAACTCTAACTCATCTCTTACTTATTATGAATTATATGATGAATATGATGAGTTACAAAATGTTTTTGATAAATTGATTGGAAAATATAAAGAGTCTATTTTGAAAAATAAGAAAATCATTTCCGATTTGAAATTTCACAATGAGTCTCTTTCAAAAACCAATTCCGAATTGGAAAAGAAGGTTTTGTACTTGATAAATCTTTCAAATGAGCTTAAAAAGAAAAATTTTGATGTTGAAAAACTTCTTTCTGATTTCCAAGATTATCACACTAAGGAAATGGATAATCTTAAAACTTCCCTTACTATTGGGAAACATGCTCTTGAAAAGGAAAATTCTTCAAAAACACAATATGTTAAGAGAAAACCATTTTGCCCTAAACAAAGAGGTTTTCAAAAGCAATCTAAAGTTAGAAGAATTAGGAGTGTATGGGTTCCTAAAGAACTCAGTGTTTCTAATAATGTAAATGCAATTGCTTCTTGGATTCCTAAGGGGACCAAGCTTTTGGGAGCTAACTCTCATAGACCAAAATCATTTTGGGTACCAAAAATCAAAGCTTAATCTCTTTGATTGTAGGAGGAGCAATGCTTCAAGGTGAAAGCTTCAAGTAAGAACATGTGGTACCTTGATAGTGGTTGCTCGAGACACATGACCGGAGACAATAGTAGATTCTTGGAGCTTAAACCAAAAAGTGAAGGATGTGTGAGATTTGGTGACAACTCCAAAGGGCAGATTGAAAGCATAGGCTCCATTGGTAATCTCTCATCTACATTCATTGAAACTATTTTATATGTCAATGGTCTAAAACATAATCTTTTGAGCATTAGTCAACTTTGTGATAAAGGCTTTAATGTTCATTTTGATAAAAATGGGTGTAAAATTGTGAACATTAAAACAAATAAAATAATGCTCATTAGTCATCGCATAGGAAATATTTACATGGCGTATTTAAATGACATACATTCATCACATGCATGTTTAGTTGCACATTATGAGAATGATGCATGGTTGTGGCATAGGAAACTAGGGCATGCTAGCATAAGTGTTTTAGAAAAATTGGTTTCCCAAAATCTAGTTAGAGGTTTACCCAAACTACAATTTCCACTAGATAAAATATGTGATGCTTGTGCTAAGGGTAAACAAAAGTGAACCTCATTTAAACCCATTAATGATGTTTCAACTAGTAGGGTGTTACAATTAATCCACATGGATTTATTTGGGCCTAGTGGTAAGTCATATGCATTTGTATTGGTAGATGACTTTTCTAGATACACTTGGGTTCTATTCTTAAGTACTAAGGATGAGGCTTTAGAAAATTTTATTACATTTACAAAAATTACCCAAAATAATATTGATCTTAAAATTTCACATATTATAAGTGATCATGGAATCGAGTTTCAAAATATGGGTTTTGAAGATTTTTGTAATGAAAATGGTATTAGCCATAATTTTTTGGCTCCTCGCACTTCTCAACAAAATGGGGTAGTTGAGAGGAAAAATAGATCTTTAGAAAAGATGGTTAGGACAATGCTTTGTGAAAACAACTTACCTAAGTATTTTTGGGCGGGAGCCACTAATACGGCTTGTTATATTATTAATAGAGTAATGATTAGGCCTATTTTAAAGAAAACACCTTATGAGATTTTAAAATCCAAAAAGCCTAACATTAGCTATTTTCATCCTTTTGGTAGTAAATGTTTTGTTTTAAACAATGGAAAAGACAAGTTAGGGAAATTTGATGTTAAAAGTGATGAAACAAAACTTTGGGGTTATTCCTTAAACTCTAAAGCCTACCAAGTATTTAATAAACGAACTTTGGTTGTTGAAGAGTCTATACATGTTGTTTTCGATGATAACCTCCTTCCGAGGAAGGAATCTTGTGATAATGATGATGTAGGGATCATTGAAGCCATTGATGGAGGACAAACATCAAAGGTTGATGAGATTTCAACTAAAAAAAGGAAGCACAAGATCCACCTCTTGAAGCCTTGAAGGACTTGGCTCTTGAGGGAAAGGAGATGACATACCCAAGGGAGTTCAACTATGTCAAAGGTGGTGAAATCTTGGGTGATCCATCCAAGGGGGTAACTACTAGATCTTCTCTCAAACTTATGAATCATGTTGCATTTATCTCATGCATAGAGCCTAAAAATATCAAAGAAGCATTAAAAGATGATTTTTTGATATTGGCTATGCAAGAGGAACTTAATCAATTTGAGAGAAGTAAAGTATGGACATTTGTTGATAGGCCTAGTAATCAATCTACTATAGAAACTAAGTGGGTATTTAGAAATAAACTAGATTAGAGTGGTAACATAGTGAGAAACAAGACTAGGCTTGTTGCTCAAGGTTACACTCAAGAAGAGAGAATTGATTTTGATGAAACATATGCACTCGTAGCTAGAATGAAAGCTATTAGAATGCTTCTTGCATTTGCATGTTATCATGATCTCAAGCTTTTTCAAATGGATGTAAAAAGTGATTTTCTAAATGGTTTTCTAAATGAAGAAGTGTATGTTGAACAACCACCCGATTTTGAAGATCTAACCTTTCCAAACCATGTTTTTAAACTAACAAAAGCTTTATACGGTTTGAAACAAGATCCTGGAGCTTGGTATGAAAGACTTTCAAACTTTTTAATTGAAAAAGATTTTGAAAAAAGGCAAGGTGGATACTACACTTTTCATTAAAAGATATGGCAATGAAATCTAAGTAGTTCAAATATATGTTGATTATATTATTTTTTGTTCTATTAATGAATTTTATTGTCAAGATTTTTCTAAGCTAATGCAAAGTGAATTTGAGATGAGCATGATGGGAGAGCTCTCATTTTTCTTAGGGCTCCAAATCAAGGAAAGAAAAGATGGAACCTTCATTAATCAAGCTAAATACATCAAGGATATGCTCAAGAAGTTCGGCTTGGAGAATGTGAAGCCTCAAGCCACTCATATGAGCTCATCAATTAAGCTTGACAAGGATGAAGGAGGTAAGTGTGTTGATTCTAAGCTTTATCGTTCCATGATTGGATCTTTGCTTTACCTTACCGTAAGTAGACCCGATATCATGTTTAGTGTTTGCTTGTGTACTAGGTTTCAAGCTAGTCCTAGAGAATCTCACCTAGTTGCCATTAAGAGAATCTTTAGATACCTTAGAGATACGCCTTGTTTAGGTCTTTGGTATCTTAGAGACTCTTCCTTTGACTTTCATGCCTTCTCCGATGTAAGTTATGGGAGATGTAAGATAGATAGGAAAATTACCTCCAGAATATGTCAATTCTTAGGTAGTATGCTCGTATCTTGGTTCTCTAAGAAACAAAATAGTGTAGCCTTATCTACCACCGAAGCGGAGTACATATCCTTAGGGAGTTATTGTGCTCAAGTACTTTGGATGAAGCAGCAACTCTTAGATTATGGAGTTCAAGTAGATATCATACCCCTTAAGTGTGACAACACTAGTGTCATTTGTCTCACTAAGAATCTCATCCAACACTCTAGAACCAAACATATAGAAATTAGACATCATTTCATTAGATATTATGTCTTGAAAAATGATGTAGTTCTAGAATATGTTGATACCTTGAACCAATTAGTGGACATATTTACCAAACCTTTAGATAAAGAGCGTTTTGGACCCTTAGGAGAGAGTTAGGTTTAACTAGCCTTCCTTGACCCTTTTAGGTCCCAAATGGCCAAAAATGTGCTTGAAATTAATTGATGCTCATGCTTATGTTGATTTGCCTCATTTTACATCTATGCTTTTTGTTAGGGGGGTTATGCATCAGTTTTAGTCTTTAAATCTTGCCCATATATCATTCACATGCATTTAGGGTCGTTCAAAGTTGAATTTTTGGACTTAAAATTGTCCAAAATGCATTTTTTGGTAATGGCGTATCGATACAGCTACAAGCGTATCGATATGGGTTCATCGATGGGAAGTAATACAAGTCAAATTGTATCGATACGGTCACGTGTATTGATACGGTATTAAAAATAAATTTAAAATTAGGGCAAGGCGTATCGATACGCTCTGCAAGCCTACCGATACGGTATCGGCGGAAGCTTAAATTGGAGCCTTTTAATGAGAAATTGATTTTCATTAAAATACCCCTCTTTACCCTAAACAAACCCTAGCCAAAACCCACTTATAAAACCCCCCCTCAATCTCTCAAATTCTTCACATCAAACTTAAAATCAATTGAGGGTTTTTCATCAACACATTTAGGCTCAAGCTTTGCAAGAAATTTGTGCATCATTCATCCTTGTTTCATCAAAATTTCCTCATTCAAGGTATAAACCCTATTTTCTTTACTTTTTAAATTTTTGTTCAATTTTAATGGTAGTCTTTAGTGGAATTCTGTATGAAACATATACATATAGTATGGTGTAAAGTGTCCATAAGTTCTATATTTCATGCACATTCCATATCATATTATTGCTATTTTTAGTACATCTTAGGCATAATTAGGTTCATGCATTGCATTTTACTGTATTCTTTACTCTGTCATGCTTTGTATTGATTTTCTGTTATTTGGTAAAGAAAATGTATTGTTTTAGTTTAGTTTTAGTTTTAGTTTCTGACAGAAGGAGAGAGAAGCTGAGGACATTATGCTGAGGCAGCAAACTGAGGAGTTGTACTGATGCAGTTCCAGACAGAGACAGCAACTGTCGAGTAGTTGTGCCGCCATACATGCCACCCAAGACAGCAACATGAGAAATTGGAGAACTGGAGTGCGATCCGTAGAGCAGAAAATCCTGATCTTAGCGATGTTGTCCACTCAATTTTCTAATGACTGTATCAGCCGGCAGAGACACCGAATGAAGAACTCAAGCTTACTCGCGGAGCAAGGCAAGCGTGAAGAAGTCCACATTCAACTCAAAGAAGTCGGAATTAAAGGTTGCATTTAATGCAAAAGCTAGTTTGAAGACTTCTACTCCAAGGAGGATTTGACCAAGATAATGCCTATATATACTCAATGTATTTTGTACTTAAAAACAACTTAGGTTTTCCCTTAGGCATAGTTTAGGTTTTCTTGCCGCCATTATGTTCTAAATTCTCTTTGGGTTTGGGTTTGGGTTATGTTGTAATTAGTGTGAGAACGGTTGTTTAGGATTTTAAGTTTGTTTTTGCAATAAAGCTTCAAGGTTTGCTTATTCCATGTTCTTCATATTTTTCAATTAAGGTGAAAGATTAGTTGATTACTATCCATTTGTTCGGTATCGAGAGGGTCGAACTCACGAAAGGAGTAAGTACGATCTCATCTACAGACGATGTTGATCAATCCAGCCTAGACATAGGTTAGGGTTTAAGGCGGCTAAAAGTGAAAGAATTAACATTGTTGTCTTTTCACCATTCACACTGCGAATGGTATTATCTGTAGTGGGCATCAACAACATTCTGACTTAGACATAAGAGGGATCACTTTCGAAGCGTTCTGTCGAGCCTTGTAGTTTCTGTCGAGTTTGTCGCTGAGACACAAGTACGTTCCTCTATCGAGGCAGCGAGAGCGTCTCAGCAGCCTAACTGCCATCCCCCGCCGAAGCAGCAGAGTCTGGCAGCGCAAAGCAACTTGTCCTATTCAACGCAGTTTCACACTAAGCAGCAGCATAACCCTTCCCATTCAATCAAGTTGATTTCTTCCCTTTTATTTACTTGTGTTTTCATTTTATTTTCCCATTAAACAAACCAACTTATTTGTGCATCTACTTTTCTTGTGCAGGAACTACGAATCGAGTCAAGCTGTCCAGTCCCTGTGGGAGACGATATCTTTTATACTATTACTTGATAGGAGTATGCACTTGCGCTTATATTTAGAGAACACTAAAACACTCTACATATGGGTTTTCAAGTTTTTACAAAAAAATATTCAAAATCCAGAAGAAAAAAAATTATTTGAATATAAATTTATACCGTATATTTTTATAATATGTTTTTCAAAACTTTTTTCACCAAAATTTTCTTTTATACTTGTATATATTTTTAACCTATAAAATATAGTATTTTTATTAATACCTTGAATTATTGGAATTTATCCTTGGATTGAATATGATGATAATGGCATACTTGTTCGCATTATTTTGATGTTTTCAGGATTATGGCACCCAAAAAGAGAGCGAAATGATTTTTAGCTTCTACTTCTTCTGATCCTATCGAAGATGATGAGGGTAATCTTAAACCAATCTTCCCTTTCATAATCCAAAATAATTTTCCTAACCCTTCAGATTTTTCACGTTACACGCAATTTCAAGGTTTTACTCTTAGGGAAGAACATGTTGTCTCAATCCCGTTTTTAAATTTCGAACATTTTAAATTTGAATATCTTGGTTTGTTTAGAAGATGGAAACTTATGAACTTTTTGAGCCTATCTCCGATTTTATATCGAAATCTAGTTATTGTAACGCCCTGATTTTGGGCCTAGATGTTTTAGAGTTTGAATCGGGCCGGTTGAGAACGGTTCGAATCTTTAAGGGAGATTTAGGGAACACCTAGTTCGGGATGCTTTAAAAATATGGAAAAATATCTAAAAATCCTCATTTATTATATAAATGATTATGCTGGAAACAATTTTACAAAATATGATTACTTTTTGGTGTAGTGACCAAATCACATTTTTTGCAAAAGTTGACTAGTGACTGTTTTGTATAGGATTGAAACTTTGAATCTTTAAGGAGCTAATTTTACCAAAATGTTTTTAATCAAATTTCTCTTTATTTTAGGTGTTTTATTAATGTTTTAATTAAGGGAAATAAGGATTATTAAAAAGAAAAACTATCTTTGATTTTTCATAAGTACCTTACGTTAGTTTTCTCTCATTTCATTTTCTCTCAATTTCTTTTCAGCCAAACACATTTCCTCCACCAATTAGCCTTTGGTTTTCATTCATTTTTATGAGATTTCAATCTCCTTTTGATTCCTAATCTTTTCCGCATCAAATCCTCTTGTTTTCACTTTGGATTTTTAAGAAAACTTGCCCAAATCAAGGAGAAATCAGCCGTTAGAGGTAAGCTTCGTGCTTCTCCTCTAATGATCAGTTCTTTACTGAAATTCCCAAGTTATCAATCCTTTGTTAATGATTTTTGAGTTTCTTTAATGTTAGAAACATGAAATGGTGTTAAAACTCAAGATTTTTGGAGAGATCTTGATGATTTTCGTGGTTGCTAGTTAGGCTCTGTTTTGAGGTTGTTTTCTAATGTATTTTGGATGGTAATTGATGTTATAAATGAGGTTTTATCAAACAAATCCCGAATAGGTTTGGATTCCTAAGGTTTGCATGCTAGAATGGTTGTTTTTGGGGTGGTTTTGGTGTTCTGTTATAGCTGGAGGTATAAGGATGAGTTTATGGTGATTTTTGGTGTTGATTGATGTTTAGGAATAAATAGAAGTGATAGATCTTGGCTGGGCTTTGTTTTGGAAGAGTTTGGAGGTGTTTTCGGTTATTTCGGATAGCCAAAATGCTTGTTTTGAGTGGAGCGGCGAGTTTGAATGAATGGCTGGTGTTTTTAATGCATGGTGATGCATTAATCCTCTGCTCTTATGTGTTAAAAATAGGGGAGAGTAATTCGGAAGCAATCGAGGTAGCGTTGGAGGTTTCAGACACTTGGTTGGCTCGTCGGCTTGCATAGTGTTGTGTATCGGTGAGTGAGAACACGTTTTCCAGCTTTGGAATGATTCTTAAAAGAGGTTTGGGAACTTAAATCTAGGCTTGAAACGCCGGTTTAAGTTCGGAATTAAGTGAAGTAGATTTCTCACTCGGTTTGTGCTATAATTGCTTTGAAAATATTAAATTGGGTTTTGATGTGCTTGGTTTGGCATCATGTTTGGATTTGCTGATTGAGCATGGTTTTTAAGCATGAGAGTTGGTTATCAAGTTTGGTGTGGTGAAGGAAGCATAAAAATAACGATTTTTTAGAATAGGTGGTTGATGCCCTAAAATGCTTTTACATGATTTTGCTTTGAGATAGACAAATTCCTACTGTTTTTATGCGTGATTTGTAGCATGAGATGATGCTTGAAGAGATTTCATGAGACGGCATATTGCATTGATGAGTTTTGAGATTTTGATGTAATGCAAAACATGTGTTATGATGTTGAAATGAGTTGAGAAGGTTTTGAGGATTATTGCATTAAAACAGTAGGTGAGATGATGTTTTTAGTGTAATATATTGGCATAAATGATGAGATAGTTACCGGATATAATTGGTCGACCAATAGGATGTAGAGTGCACTATAAACTAAAAATTCGTACGTGCTCTTGGGATATGTTCCAAAGAGAGAGGCCGATGAGGGGCATTCCATCGGAGTAGGACTTGGTGAAATACCTAAGCTTTATGGCAACAAATGTTATCGCCATGAGAAACCGATGATGGGCATTCCACCGGAGTAGGACTTGGTGAAATACCCAAGCTTTATGGAAACAAATGTTATCGCCATGAGAAACCGATGATGGGCATTCCATCGGGGTAGGACTTGGTGAAACACCCAAGCTTTGTGGCGAAGGTAGATACCGCCATGAGAGCCGGTGGCGAGATCCCACCGAGGTAGGACTTGACCTCGCGTCAAGCTGTCCGCATATCCGTGTACAATAGAATATGAAAATGCCAATATATAAGAATGAAGTGTGTTTCACATGTACCAATGCTTGAAGTGTTTTTATGCTATGAGAAATGCATATAAGATTTTGAGATTATGGAATGCTTTTGTATAACAAGCATGTGTGGCCTTGCCATGAGTTTTGCATTGATTGGATGCATGATATAGATAGATGGTACATGTGACTTTCAAATGATGATTTGCCTTGAAATGATTTTCAAGCTTGAGAAAGAAAGAGCATAATGTGGAAAATGGTTTCAAGAGAAATGGTTTAAACTTTGCATATAGTGCTCATGCATGAGAAGGTTTAAATGGAAGCAATTTTGAGGATGTTGTTTAATATTGAGATACATAATGCACTTGAGTTTTAATGATGGTTTATGTGTTGAGCTATGCATGAGTTAAGGCAATGATGTTTTCAAATGGAGTTTCAAAAAATGCATTGGTTTGTAGAAATGGATTTTCGGTTAAAGGGAATTTTATGGTTTTGCTGCATTGATGGTGTTTTGATTTGAGCATTCCTCACTAAGCATTATGTGCTTACGCTCCTTTTTTGTCCATCAATGCAGATTGTTGAATTTGGGACAGCAAGAAGCAAAGGATTCAAGAAGAACTCCACTTGGGAAGTATGTTTTGTTTATAGCTATAGATAATAAAGGCAATGGGGGAATTCCTTTACCATGTTGTGTGATGAGGTTGATTATCTAGAACGAGTTGGTTTATGATTTGAGACTTATAGATGGTTTTTGTGTGGTGTTTGAATCCTCGTCATACTTTTTACTCTTGCTAAGCTTTATGGATGGAAGTATGCTCCTATTAGTTGTACAAGATAAATGAGTTGTTGAGTTGAGCGCTTGTATTGTGTCTAACTTTTGACATAAATATGATAGAGTTGATGTTAATCTTGTGTGGATATGTTGTAGTATGAGTTGGGGTATGTTTGAAGGTGAAAAGATGTCAAAAACCAGAAAAATGAATGGTTGCAGGGCAGGGTGTATCGGAACACCCTAATCTGTTTCAGAACCGGGGCCTGGAATGGCCATAGTGTTTCGAAATGGGTAAGAGCGTTTCGGAACACTTTAGCTACTAGAGAGGCATGTTTCGATATTGGTCTCGGAACGCACCCGAGAATCAAAACGGTCAACTCCATTTCGATGCGGTCGTTTCGATACCAGGGTCTGCGTTCCAAAACGGTTGATCGTTGTTCTGCAAATTTGAATTGTTTCAAGTTCTCATATCTTACATTTTAGTCCTGGATGTTGTGGATGCAATTGTTTGAGCTTGGAATGTCCCTTTGAGCTAATTTTTTACAGAGGTGCAAGTAAAATGACTAATTTCGTATTGGTAAGCCTAAAATCTGCAAAGTCCTTATATTTTCCAAAATTTACATTTTGGTCCCTAAAAGTGTAATTCATACAATTGAGTCCTTAAATGATTCCTGATTGTTGTGCTTTTCTCTCCTATGTTTCCCGAGTAATCACATAGGCTTAATGTGCATCTAGAAAAGATAAAAAGAAAAAAAAGGTTGTTAATCAAGGTTGACTTTTGGGTTGACTTTGGTTTTCCCCGTGTAATCTTCGTAGTTCGGGTCAGTCGTCTAGGTTGGGCTAAGGGGGTTACAGTTATAATATTCTTTTCAAATGACAAATGCATTCATGATGCTAAAAAAGAACATGTTGTTGCTATTGAATCTCATCTTATGGGCACAACTTTTAGAATTGATCAAAATGTTCTTTGTCAAGCTTTTGGTTTTGAAAATATCAGGATTGATGATGAAAATTCTTTGGGTCATGGTCTTCTTGGTTCCGTCAATGTTTTAAATGCCCAAGACTATATACTTCATCTTATAATTTATTGGTTTATTCGTCCTTCGGGTGGGAAATTTTCAACTATTCGTCAAGTGGATGACTTTTGGCTTAGGTGTTTTCGTGAGGGTAAGCGCCCTAATCTTTGTCAAATTATGTTTGTCGATCTTGTCTATCTTGTTCAACACCGTCACACCGACCAAGTCAAATCTTTTTACTATTCGACGACCTTGAGTCATTTGTTTCACTCTCTTCAGATAGATTGTTCTCATGACTATCTCGAACCCCTTGGCCTACCCATAGATGAACGTTCCCTTACCCGTTCTCGTTTTGCCTACCTCAACAATAAATGGGTTCGTGTTCCTCGAGCTCCTTGCCAAGATGTTCAAGCGGAGACTGCACAAGGCCCACAAGGTGCTCCTATTGCTCCATCCTCTATGGATACTCTTATAACGTTTCTCAATGAGAAATTCAACAATATGGAAGCCGGTTTTGCCACCATTGAAACTCACTTCACATCATTGGAGGATCGAGTCAAGGACCTTGATACTCGTTTCACATCTTTGGAGGATTAAGTCAAGGCCATTGGACTTCAATAAAATTCCATGGATGTCTCTCTCACCGCCTTCCATGGTGCTTGGCTTAATCACACTCGGAAACCTCAACCAAGCCAAAATGATGATGATGAAGAGGACGAGGTTGAAGACGATGGTGGGGAGGAGTACTTTTTCACCTCATGGCATATCATTTAGTAATTTAGTTTACGCACCTGTCTATGTTTTGTTTTAAGAACCTATGCTTTGATTTATGTTTTTAGGATGAGTTTGGAATTATGTTCGCACTTAATTTGCTTTGGATTTTATTGCTTAATAATATTGAGTTGCTTATGTATGTTTTACATTGTGCCTCATGTTTATTATCCTTATTTTATGTGTTGATTATGTTTGATCTAAGAAAAAGGGGGAGAAGTGTAAGAGCCAATCTTTGAAAAACAATTTTTGTAAACCGATCTTAAACTAAAGGGTTAACTACTGGAATAGTCACTTATGTTTTCCCTCAGTACATAGTTGGTCACCTATTTTTAAAAACAACCAGTAAGGTCACTTACTTTTTCGGGGCGTAAACTTTTGGTCACCCAGCCGTTTGTTGCTGTTAAACACTGACGAATTGATGACCTGGCAATGAAAAATAAGGGTAAATTACTGCAATGGCCATTAAAGTTTATCTCATGTACATTTTTGCTCCCCAATTTAAAAAATAAACATTATAGTCACTAATAAAAATATTTCTTTATAATTTCACCCTTAAATTTTTAAAAAATCATTTTTTCAACCCTAAAACTTTACAATCAATTAGTACAATAATATTATAAATGCTTAGATGAAAAATAGGTGCCCAAAGTATACCCTTTTTAAACTTAGGTGCCCAAATTGCTCATATTTAATAACTAAACTTTCAAATTTATAATTGGTCTTGTTATATCAAAAATGGGGAGATTGTAAAACCAAAATTGATTTTGATGTAACAAATAACTTTAAGACTTAATTGCAAAAATAATAAATTTTTAAGTATTTCAAAAACTCGCCTATTGACAAGCCTTTTTGAACCTAGTACTCTTTCAAGTCAAAACATATTAAAAGGGTTCAAATTCTCTAAGTCTTTTCAAGTGTTTTCAAGCCAAACTTCAACAAAATGCCCTAGCGAATCGATACCCTATAGCGTATCGATACGGATTTTCAGCACTAGAATTTTAATCGACCATAGCGTACCGATACGGTTTAACCCCGTATCGATATGATATTCATCTGGTAAGACTTTAAGCTATAGTGTATCGATACTCATCGGGACAATATCGATACAGTTCTTTTCAAAGAAAATTATTTTAATGTTATAGCGTACCAATACGGTATGTTACCGTATCGATACGGTATATTGATATTTTCAAATCTTCACATTTAATATTCAAACATTGGCTTGTCAGTTATTGGAATCCTAAAATTTAAATGGTCATTGAACAGTATCGATACACTAAGGTAGCGTACCGATACGCTTTTTATCAAAACACAATTCAGGATTCTAGTGAGCAAAAACAATATCGATACGGCTAAGCGTATCGATACGCCCTTAAGACCGTACCGATACGCCCTTATCGTGTATCGATATGCTTTGTTTTTCATTCACAATGGCTCTATCTTCTTTGAGACAGGTATCGATACGCCTTCGAAGAGTATCAATACGGTGAGCAGTTAAGGAGCATATATTGCGAGAAATTGTAGCCCAATGGCTAGATTAATGACCTCAACCACTCAAATGGTTTGGATTAAATGCAAGGTTATAAAAACAAGTCTCCAAAGCTACAACTATTAAACCTTCAAGCAACATCAAAGCATTTATTCCAAACCCTTGTGCCTTTAGAGTCAAATTCTTGTACCCAACTCGTTTGGAGTTTTTCATTGTAAATCTTTTTAGAGTTTGGGGAGTGTTTATGTGTAATTGGGTAAACAATTAGCCTTTGAGAGGTACATACAAAGTTTTCCTATCTTTCCTTTGTAAACAGTGATATTAAGTTAGTCTTTGGGTAGAGAGATTGATCGATTTGTAAGGTTTCCTCCTAAGCCAAGAAAATGGGACGAATTCAAGTTTGTGAATTGTTTAAATCCTCAGTAGGGTGCTGAGGTAGTCGATGTAGAGCTTGTTCGAAGCTTGAACAACTCTAAAATCACCTTGTCTTCATTTTTAAATTATCCATTTGCACCCTTCAATTTTTATTCCACCAATTCACCCCCTCCTTGGTGTTTAGTCATCATTTGATCAACTCAACATTAGATAAGCTGTTGGCAACTTATTGTGTTTACTCTGGTGTAATTCGAACTACTTGAAATTGTTGTTCATATGGTTTCATGTGCTTGTACGAATTGCTTATTCTTTTGAGTGCCACGTTTTCGCATGAACACACACATAATGATACAAGTTTTAGTTGATCTTCTTGATTATTTTATTTTTTAAGGTCCTCAATGGTTACCTTCTCTTGTTCGATCTTTAACTTGCTAGGCAAGTTAGTCTGTCTACTCCTAGTATAATATCATCTTCTAGGCCTGGGGTTGAGGCATTACAATTTGGTAATCAGAGCTAAGTTTTAGTCGATCCTAGGACTAAACCAGTTATGTCAGCGGCTATTTAAGTGCCACCTAGGAGTTGAATTAATTGTGTTGGTGACTTTGTTCAATAATTTCCCTTGAATGTTAATTTCAGATGTCTAATACACATCTAGCTCGGGATGAAGATAGCCCGGTTGGCTCCTCCAATGAATGAGGTAGTATTAGATTGGGTCATAAGCAAGCATACCCTCCAAAGGCTGCAGAACCACAACCAAAAGCTCCTCAACTCAACCAAATTCAAAAAGAATGCATGCTCCGCATGACTGAGGTGTTTAACCAACTAGTCAACAATATGAAGCAAAACAATCCTCCTAAACCTGTAGTAGTCAAATCTAGGGCTCCTATTGATAAGTTGGCTCAACATCGAGCCTATACATTTACGAGAACTGATTATGAGAACCCGGATGCAGCTGAATATTGGTTGGAGACTACCATTAGAATTCTAACAAAACAACTCCAGTGTTCAAATGATCATAAGTTGGAATGTGTTGTGGCCTTACTTGCTGACAAAGCATTGAACTGGTGAACCGAGTCCAGGGGTCATCTTCAAATACCTTAAGATCATATACACAACTTCAATATGTTCTTCCCTTGGATCACTCGTATTTTGGCTAACAATACTTACAGAGAAAGCTATATTTGGTCGAGTAAAAGACAAATAAATCAACTTTCCCACAAGTCTTTGGTATTGCTCTTTGCTGATAGGATTGCCCATCTCTTCTCTTTGTAGTTTCAAATTAGCCTCCATTGGTATTTCAGTTGGTTTGCACCCCAAGCATTCTTGTTTCTTAAAGCAAATTAAGAACATATTTTCTTTGATTTATAAAAATACCAGCTTTAGACCTTGTTGCCTCCATCCCTAATAAGTACCTAAGGATGTTGATCTCCTTCATTCCAAACTCAGTTGAAAGCAGCTTTTTCAAGTTATTAATCTAACAAGTATCATCACCTGTAATAATGATATCGTCAACATATACAATCAAAATTGATTTCTTTTTACCTGAAGTCATTTTTACAAATAGTGTGTGATCTGCTTGACATTGTTTGTACCCATTTTTACAATGACTTTAGTAAACCTTTCGAACCAAGATTTAGGGGATTGCTTTAGTCCGTACAATGATTTTTCCAGCTTGCAAACATTTTTCCGATCTTCTTGTTTCATTACTTGAGGAATTTGCATGTCTACCTCTTCTTCTAATCTTCCATTCAAAAAGGCATTCTTGATGTCTAGTTGGTGAAGTTCCCAGTCTCGTTAACAGCTAAGGATAACAACACTCTTATTGTATTCAGCTTGGCTACTGGGGCAAATGTTTCTTGGTAGTCAATTCCATAGGATTGTGTAAATCCCTTGGCCACCAGCCTCGCTTTATACCTTTCCACGCTGCCATCAAACTTGTATTTGACCGTGAACACCCATTTACAACCCACTAGTCTATTCCCTTGAGGAAGATGAGTCAGAGTCCACGTTTTATTGCTTTCAAGTGCACTAATTTCCTCTTCCACTCCTTTTCTCCATTTAGGATCTTTTAAAGCCTCCTCTATTATCCCTGGAATTTGAATTCTATCAACATTAGCAGTGAAGGTCTTGAATAAGGGCCTCAAATTTCCACATGCAACATATCTTTGATGGGGTGATTTATGCATTTTCTTACCCTTTTCCTTTGAGCAATAGGTAAATCAGTTGTATCAACAAGAGGAACATGGATTTTATTCTAAGATATGTCCATACCTTCCAAATGTTCTAAGGCAATAGGACTGGGTTTCAGCTCTCAACAGCCTCCATGTGGGCTTTTGTCTCCTTTTATAGACACTAAGTTCCTTTTTCTCAAGTTGCTCTGGTTGGATTCTTTGAGGTGTTTGTGGTGAAGTAGGAATGGGAGGTAGTATAGTCTCTGAAGAAGAAGGTGGTATAGGTTCTAAAGAAGGATCAATAGAATCATTGGGTATGTGTAAAATGGGTTGGAATATAGGCTTTGAAGGAGAAGGTGGTATATGTTTTGAAGGAGGATCAATAGGATTAGTGGATATAAGTATAATGTGTTGGAACATAGAAGGCTGAAATTCATCCAAAATATGAGACTCTCCTAGACTCTCCCCCTGAATCTCAGTTTTCGGGTAATAAGGTTTGGTTTCAAGAAAAGCGACATCCATGGAAGTGTAGGTTCTTTTGTGACAGGCGAGTAACACTTGTAGCCCTTATTAGTGGAGGAATAACCTAAGAAGACACACTTAAGGGCTCAAGGATCTAGTTTAGAATTTGAGGTATGATGAATAAGAACAAAGATAGTACACCCAAAGACCCATAAAGGAAGATTAGACGAAAGGGGTTTAAAATGAGGAAATTGTTTAAGGAAGACATCTCGAGGTATTTGAAATTTTAAGGGTTTGCTCACCATTCTATTGATGAGATATGTGGCAGTAAGAACAGTTTCTCCCCAAAAGAATTTAGGAACATTAGCAAAAAACAAGGACCTAGCGACCTATAAAAGATGTTTATTCTTTCTCTCAGCTACCTCATTCTGTTGAAGAGAATCAACACAAGAGCTTATATGTATTATCTTTTTTTCTTGAAGGTAGGATCCTAAAGATCTAGTGAAATACTCATTGTCGTTATCATTATGAAGAATCTGAATTTTGCTGTTAAATTGAGTTTCTATCATATTTTGAAATTTTTTAAACACTCTCTTAGTTTCATATTTTTCTCTCATTAAGAAAGTCCAAGTAAGACGAGAATTATCATCGATAAAGGTAATAAACCACCTAGAGTCATCTAAGTTTTTCACTTTTGAAGGTCCCCAAATGTCATTGTGTACAACCAATTAGGGATGAGAAGATTTGTATTGGGATGGTCTATATGTATTTTTTGTGTGTTTAGCAAGGGGACAAATGTCACAAGTAAATAGTTTTGGACTTGTATTAAGAAATAGGCTAGGGAACATTTTTGCAAGGTAATGAAAATTGGGATGTCCTAACCTGTAATGCCATAGCAAAATGTTTTTAGAAGAATTCAAATCGGTATTCTGGAAACACTTCACTTTAGATGAAAAACTTGAGTTCACTTGTCTATTTGGAGATGGCTGCCCTTGAAGAATGTCGAGTCCACCACACAACCTAGCACTGTCAATCACCTTCCCCGAGTCCATAGCCTGAAATTCACAAATATATGTAGAGAACTTAGTAGTGCACTATAAATTAGTAATGAGTTTACTGACAAAGATAAGGTTGCAGGCCAATTTAGGGACATATAGTACAGTTGACAATGCAGTATTTTCAAAATTTTGAATAGAACCACTTCCTTCGATGGATGACAAAGAACCATCTGCAGTCTTGATGTAGGATGTAAAAGTCAATTTCTGAAAGTTTTAAAAAAGTGTCATATCTTCGATCATATTATCAGATGCCCTTGAATCCACAACCCATGTTGTATAATTATTATCGACTATATTTGTAAAACAAATGTGCTGCCTTCATGAGTCATGGAAGCCACATTGGTTTGCTAAAAGGTTGAAGGTGGCTGTAAATTATCAACAACAGTTGGCTGCTGGGAGATTGAAGAGGGCTGAAAATCATCAACAACAGTAGGATGTTGAAACCTGTTGAAAGGTTGGGTATTGCCAACAACAGTGGGTTGCTGAAGTTTGTTGAAAGGTTGAAATACATCATTTTAAATAGTTCCCAAACTAATTTCAGAGATAGAAGGTGTATACATCTCACAAGTTTTTAGGATCTAAAACCTAAGCTGATACCATGTAAATAACAAGTATTTTGTGAAGAGAGGTAATTTCCTTCTCATTTTCTATGTTTTCATTAATAAGAGTAGGACCTATTTATAGTTTACAAAGAAGACTTAAGTTAGGAAAGATATAATTACACAAAATTACAGCAAAAATTTAGTTCCTAATTTACAGCTAATATTGACTAGAATATTAGGGAAATAATTCCTAAATATCAGTAGCTAGATATTTTGGAATATAATTCCTTAATTTTCTGCAATCTACATATGTGACGTTACACGAAACATCATATATAAATTTCATCACTAATTGATAAATTTGTTGTCGTGTTGAATGTTGATACATGTCAAAATTTGATTGGAGGATTAAATTTATTGAATTATAATAAAATTAGGACTAAATTGATATAATATGTAAGTAATGAAGATCAAATATGTAATTATAAAAATTTGTTTAAATATCATGTTACTATTTTTGTTAACTTTTAACGGTTATTGGCTTGATTAATATCATTTAAATAGTAATATTTCTACCTAATAAAGAGAATAAGTATTAATATTGATACATATCACTTTTACCGAGCATCCTCCTAAACAGTGACGGAGTTCAGATAAAATATAAGGAAGGATAAGATTTTACTAATCCTTTAAATTTAAAAATTGAGAGGGATAAATGTTTTCGTTTTTGGGTTAGCCACTGGTCTCTGATCTACTGGTCGACTAAAACATATCTAGTTTTGCAGAGACCCATTATAGGGCGATCCTCCCAACTCAACTTCCTCCATTCACAACGTCGGGATTCAAACCCTTGATCTGCCTGCTTAAGGAATCTAGTGGCTCATTCCACCAAATTAATTAGTTCTTGGTGACCAACGCCTTATTATTATTATTTTTAACAAATCCTATCTAATTCCATTTAGAGGGGAGGGGAAGGAAGAACTGTAGGAGAAGGAATGATGTGTTCTTAGTGGGTCTAGAACTCATAATCTAAAGAAAATGAGAAAATCAAAATGAGTAGTTTAGCCAACCGACCAAATGTACTTGCTCGACAAACGTCTTATTTAAATAATATTTAAATTAAAAAACACATAAAAATCTATCATACCAAATGTATGGTTCCGTCCTTAGTGTAAAGATGATAATGGAAAGGAAAGAGTCGAGATTGTCTCGTATATATTTATTTTATACTTATATGGTTATTGAAAACATTTATATTTATGGATGTCGATTATATTCATATTGTTCCACAATGTTCTGCCCAACTCGTTTTACTGGTGAATTTTATTTTGATGTTATAAAAATAATATTTATAATTTATCTATGAGCATAATTTCAATATATATAACTATTGGTATATGTTAAATATAAATATTTTTTGATTATGTTAAATAAAAATATATATTTTTTGAATAGAATCTACTAGTTTTATTAAACAAGTAAATACTCAAAATTACATTAAGGGTTTACAACTATCATTGTAAACTAAATATATAATTTGGACATTTTCCTAAAACTAGCCACTTTAGATCATACAAGGGCCATACATGAAAAAGGTTAAAAACTCATCCAAAAGACTCGAACGAAAAATAGACACGAACATATCTGACTATATCGGCAAATGAACCACAAAAGGAGATTAAGCTATTGAAAGACCACCAAGAACCGCAAATCAAAGCCGAGCGTCGTGAGAAACTATCCACGAGCGCAAACCACGTATCCAAATTTAATCCGAGATCAACACGATTACAAATAAACATCATCTTATCAGTAGTGACGTCGTCAAATCCAACCCTAAGAAAAACATAAAATAAAAGAACGGCCAAACGACTGAGGAAGAAGAAAAAATATTCCAAAAAATATAGATAAACGTGCCACAAAGGTAAAATTATTTTTAATAAAAAATTAGAAAATAAATAAAGAAAACAGATCCGGTGGTCGGCAACCAACATCAAAACTGGTACCGTTACAGACTAAATAAAATAAAAAAATAAAATTTGAAGCGCTCGATAGACGAAGGAGATTGCATTAGAAGAAAAATAGAGAGCAACTAGGGTTTACAAAGAGTAAGAAAGTTAAAAAATATTAAAGTATTATTTTTATCTCTTATTAGAACAGTAAAAATAATCGGCTTATCCAATCTGCAATCCTCTTCTTATTTGGACTTCCAAACCATGTGAAATGACCCAATTCTCCCATAAAACTATGAAATGGAAGAGGCACATCCTTATTGATTTGATGGCCAATTTTGAATATTGTTTTTTTAATACGATGTGTGATTACAATTGTTTAATTTTCTTAACTCTTTATTAATACACACCGTACACATATAGTGTTCGAACCCGAATTACTTAGATGAAATATATTATCATTTACTACTCGAACCACTCCACGAGTTTAATATATTAACAACAATAGACGCATAAGAAGTTTTCTTGAAACAGTTACAATTATAATAGTTTATTTTTACAAATAAAATCAATATAATTTAAATATAAAATTCTAATTTTAATAGATATCTGTATAATTACTATTATAGTCGATCATATATTACTTAAATGAATAGAATGATAACAGGAATGTTTATGTATCCATACATGGACTAATAAATCTGGACAAAATCCTCGCTTAATAAAATCAAAATAAAATTTAGACTAAAAACCCTCGCTTTGTAAGACCCCAAAAGTTTCGATGTCAAGTTCTGATTCATAACTATATTTAAATATCATTTTTTGAGTTCATTATTATAATAGTAAGTAGTAATGAGACTAAAAATATTTAAGTAATATGCTTTTAGATAAAGATGTTGGAATTGAATCGGGAACTTGTTAAACCATAAAGCTAAGTGATTCTCTTGCAAATACTAATTGAGAATTAGTATCATATGTATATAAATATGAATAAATTGAAGTGAATCTATTTTATTTATATTAAAGGAATAGATGAGGTAATGGAAAGGATGGGAAGAATGAGCTAATTGTTATCCTCACTTTTTAAGTCGCTTTTAATATAATTACTAAAATTGAAAAACTTTAATTAAAGCTATTGTTGTTAAAGAAACTTTCATTTCGATCATTAAACCTTTAAACATCTAATGAAAGTTGGCGTGACATACCTTATATCAATGTGATAGAATTTTAGATTTGGTAAATCATAAATTGAGTCATTTACTTTATAAGGTTTTAGGAGTGACACTAAAATTTATAGATTCTACATTTTTCTATATCAAATTAAAAAAAAAAACTTTGCAATATGGTCATGATTTTCCTAGAATTCACATTTCAACCCTCCAACTTTCAAGTTTTCAAAAATTACCCCTAAAATTCAAAAACTTACAATTTAGTCATGAAAATTTTGAATTTTATCAATTAATTTCATTCTAAGCCTAATAAGCTCCGGACTAAGCATTGTTTTGTTATATTTTGAAAATTTTTATATTTATTTATTTATAGAGTAAACTACCTCTATAGTCACTCAACTATGATGTAGATTCTATTAGCAAAAGGCCAAAAGCTACTTTTTCTAAGAAAAATATATCTAGCGGTAGAAGCGAAAAGTTGATGAATTTGAGATTTTAGGGTTTTGATTTCTCTGAAATTGGTTTTGGGTCGAGGGAGTGAATGAAATTCAGAGGAAGAGTAAACACGTGCGAAAAAGATAAACTCTAATTTTATTAAACTTGAATTAAAAAATACAAAGTAAATAATATTTATATTTATACTAATAAAGATTTACGTAAAGAAAACTTAAAGAAGATTAACTAATTATGTAACTTCCCTTAGCTGTCAACCAACAAACTTAATACCCCCTCAAGTTGGAGCATATAGATTCTGTATGCCCAACTTGAGAACCATGGTCCTAAAAGAAGGAGTGTGCAAAGCTTTAGTGAAGCAATCTGCTAGCTAGTGTTGTGTGGAGATGGGCAGCAATGTGATGACTCCTCTTTGAATCTTTTCTCGTATTAAATGGCAATCTATTTCGATGTGCTTGGTCCTCTCATGACTAACAGGATTCTCTGCAATTTTAATGGCAGACAAATTGTCACAAAATAAATTTGCAGATGAAGAAGAAACATTTAAGTTATTTAAAAGATAGGTTAACCACTGAATTTCACAGGTGGCAGAGGCCATGGCCTATACTCTGCTTCACTGGAAGATCTAGAAACAGTAGCCTGTTTCTTGGATTTTCATGAGACTAAGGACTTGCCAAGAAAAATACAATACCCTGTAACAGACCTTCTAGAGTCAGGGCATGTAGCCCAATCAGAATCAGAAAAACCATTAATTTTTAAATCATTTTGAGCAGGGAAAAATAAGCCCTGGCCAGGAGTTCCTTTGAGATATCTTAACACCCTGTGTGCAGCAGCAAGATGTAAATCTGTAGGGGAAGATAAAAACTGGGACAACTGTTGCACAACAAAAGTAATGTCTGGTCTGGTATTAGTTAAGTATAATAGCTTGCCTATAAGTCTCCTATATTCAGTTATGTCAACCAGAGGGGTTCCTTCAGTTTTAGATAAACTATGTTTAGCTAAAAGTGGTGTTGGCATAGGTTTAGACTCAATAAAACATGTTTCTTTGAGAAGCTCTAATGTGTACTTTCTTTGACACAGATTGATTCCATTTTTAGATCTAGCAACTTCTAATCCTAAGAAATATTTCAAGTCTCCTAGATCTTTGATCTTAAAATATTATGCAAAAATCTTTCACAGCTTGTATTTGTTCTTTGTTAGGACTAGCAACTATAATATCATCCACGTATACAGCAAGAACAATAAAATCAGATGCAGCTCCTTTAACAAAGATAGAATTATCAGAAACTAATTATTTATAGCCTTGAGACAATAAGGATTCTGTTAACCTAGCATTCCACTGTCTACTAGCTTGCTTAAGACCATAAAGACTTTTCTTAAGTTTACAAACAAGATTAGAATTCTGAGGTAAAAAACCAGGTGGAGGCTTCATATAGACCTCTTCATCTAAAAAACCATGCAAGAAGGCATTGTTAGCATCTAGTTGTTGTAAAAACCAACCTTTTGCAGCAGCAACAGCTAAGATAGTTCTAATGCTAGTTAGCTTAGCAACAGGACTAAAAGTATGTAAATAATCTAAACCAGGTTGCTGAGTATAGCCTTTAGCAACTAACCTAGCTTTATATATGTCTAGGGACCCATCTGATTTTAATTTAGTTCTGTAAACCCACTTACAACCAATTGCAATTTTATCAGGAGGTAAAGAAACTAAGTCCCAAGTATTATTGTTTTGTAAAGCTTGAATTTCTTCATTCATTGTTGTTTTCCAGCAATCATGAAGAATAGCATGTTTATAAGACTTAGGCTCACTTAAAATAGTAGCATTTAATATATAAGAATGGTAAGCAGAAGATAAGGAATCATAAGATAGCACCTGAGAAACATTGTGTGGGGATGTGTGTGCATCAGGTAAAGAAACCCGATAGTCTCTGAATTTCTGTAGAAGATTAACAGTTCTGAAAGGCCTTTTAGAAGGAACTTTCTCCAAGCTTTGCATTGAAGAAGATCTTGTATCATTAACATTAGGAACAGATTCAGAACTATTATCTGAACAAGGAGTAGTATTGGAAGAAGAGTTAGAACTCTCAACT
Organism: Hibiscus tridactylites; assembly: GCA_958450335.1. NCBI lineage: Eukaryota > Viridiplantae > Streptophyta > Magnoliopsida > Malvales > Malvaceae > Hibiscus > Hibiscus tridactylites. The sequence goes on from OY288285.1 coordinate 51,200,539, forward strand.
TGAGGAGCTAAGGAGGAAGGAACAGTGTCTGAAACTGTTAGAGAATGATCATCATCAAACAAGAAGTTTTCATGTAGAGGAAGAACTATACCAGAATCATTTATATTTCCTTTTTGAAAAGGAAAAGGGTTTTCAAGGAATGAAACATCTCTAGAAACAAAAATTTCTTTTGTTTCTAAATTATATAAACGATATCCTTTAATATTTTTCGGATACCCAAGAAAAATAGTCTTAACAGACTTAGAATGCATTTTGGTTTGAGGTTTAGGTAAAACTTTGGCAAAAGCAAGACAACCAAAAGTTTTCAAATGAGAAAGCTGGGGTTTCTTAGTGAACAAGACTTCAAAAGGGGTAGAATTATTCAAAACAGGGGTTGGAGTTAAATTTATTAAGTAAGCTGCATGTAGAATACAATCTAACCAAAAAAAAAACAAAGGAAGATTAGACTGAATTCTTAAAGAACGAGGAACAGAAAGCAAGTGTTGATGTTTCGTTCAACTATAGCATTCTGTTGTGGAGTGTGAGTACAAGAAGTCTGATGTATTATTTCTTTTTGTTTAAAGAAATCTGCCATGTTTAGTTCTTTAGCATTATCACTTCTGAAAATCTTAATTTTCTTAGAAAACTGAGTTTCAACCATATTATAGAATTCCTGAACAGCATTCTTAACATCAGATTTAAGCTTTAAAGGATATATTCAGGTGTATCTACTATGGTCATCTACAACAATTAAGAAATATCTGAAACCATACACACTTGTAACAGGAAAGGGACCCCAAGTATCTAAATGCACAAGATCAAAACAAGACTCGGTTTTAGAAGTACTAATGGGAAAAGGAAGCCTCTTTTGCTTAGCAAGATAACAAGTATGACAAATGAGATCAGAAGATTCAAAAGAACTTATAGGTATACTCTTATTCAATTCAGCAAAACACTTCATTCTAACACATGAAGGATGGCCAAGCCTATTGTACCAAAGCTTAAAACTAACAGAATTACAATGAGAATCACAGGCAACAGAAACAAAAGGTTTAATAGAAGTAGAATTAAAAGAAAAAGAATCAGAAGTGTCTAACTGATATAAGCCACCCTGCTGTTTAGCTATACCAATCATCTTCCAAGCTACAACATCCTGCAAAATGCAAACATCAGCATTAAAAATCAATGAGATGTTAGTTGTTGCTAATTTAGAAACTGAAACTAGGTTAAAAGCAAAATTTGGAATATAGAAAACATTGTATAAAACTAACATAGAATTAAACTGCACAGTTCCAATAAAAGGAACTTGAATTAACTGTCCATTAGGTAGCTTAACAAACTTGTTAGAAACAACATGCTTATCAACAAAATAATCAAGATTATTAATTATGTGATCTGTTGCACCAGAATCCAAAATCCAAGATGAAGAACTAAGTTCAACAGAAGAACTAAAATTGTTAAAGATCATACCTGCTTCTTGAGAGGGAATATCAAAAGCAGCAGTCAAAGCATTAACCTTTGACTCTTGAACAGTGGACTGATTTCTTTCTTGTAAAAGAGACAGAAGAGCCTCATACTAGTCCTTGGTAAAACCAGTAGGTGCCAAGGTACTACACTGAGCATCAGGATTAACAAAAAAATCTCCAGAAGAATGGACATTATTGGCTTTTGAAACAACACTCATGTTTTTGTAACCAGGAGGAAAACCATGTTTCCTATAACACCTATCGACAGTATGCCCAGACAACCCACAAAAGACACATAGAGGACGTTTGCTATTAGCAACATTTGCAGGAAACTTCTTACTATACCTAGACTCAGAACGACCAGAAGAATCATAATTTTTGGAATTTGACTCATATTTATTGGCAAGCAAGATGCTAGAATCAACAGAAGAAGTTAAAGAACGCTCATGTTGCAGAACAATGGCAAATGCCCCATTTACAGTAGGAATAGGCTTCATCATTAGTAACTGAGATTTAGGAACAGTAAAATTTTCCCCTACACCTCTAAGAAACGGAAGCAAAAAATCTTGCTTACGGTATTTAACAGCAGAACATTCACAAGATAATAGGGGACGAAGATTGAAAATTTCATCCCAAATCATTTTCAATTGAGTGTAATATAGGGTAACGGAGAGATTACCTTGACTCAAAGAGTAAAACTCATGGAGCAGATCGGAAACCCTAACAAGATCACCCTGGTTGAACCGATCGAACAAGTCTTTCCACAACTCAGACGCCGTATCAATCCAGAGGACGCTCTGAGCAATATCAGGACTCAAAGCCCTCTGCAACCACGAAAGCACTAGGTTATTGCATTTAACCCAAGAAGTAAAACGAGAATCGGACTCGACTGGTTCTTTAATTGAAGCGTCAACAAAACCAAACTTGTTCTTGGATATCAACGACATTCGCATCGACCTAGCCCACGCGTGATAATTGCTGCCGTTGAGAAGAGAAGAAGAAAGAATCAAAGCGGGGTTTTCATTAGGGTGAATATAAAATTCACTAGCAGGATCATCGGCCTTGAAAGGACGGCTGGACTCAGCGGAATTGGAAGGGAAATCAACTGATACCATGATGAATTTGGGATTTTAGGGTTTTGGTTTCTCTGAAATTGGTTTTGGGTCGAGGGAGTGAATGAAATTCAGAGGAAGAGTAAACACGTGCGGAAAAGATAAACTCTAATTTTATTAAACTTGAATTAAAAAATACAAAGTAAATAATATCTATATTTATACTAATAAAGATTTACATAAAGAAAACTTAAAGAAGATTAACTAATTATGTAAGTTCCCTTAGCTGTCAACCAGCTTATTTAACAAACTTAATAAAAGTTTCCACAAATGTTTTAGTTTTATCGTTTAGGGATATAGTTTAGAAGTTTAAGTATAGTGGTTTAAAATTTAGGGTTAGAATTTTAGGTTTAGTATTAGAAATTAGGGTTTAGAGCTTAGACTTTAGTTTTTAGGGTAATGTGGTCAGAGATTTAAGTTTTAACTTAAAAACTTAAATTCTAATCACGCCCTTAAATTCAAAACTCATCCACTAAAACACTAGACCCAAAACAAAATCCATAAACCTAACACTAAGGTCCTTATGAAAAGAGAATTTTTACAAGCATAGAATAATTACATTTTTAATAGAAAGACTACTTTTAATTATATGCCGATAATAATTTAATATTATAAACGAATTTCACCCAATTCATTTGGAACTGACATCAACACAGGGGCGGTATTTTTAAAGGATCGATGAGACTATAGCTCCCTGTAAATTTTAAAAATTTAAAAATTTAACTAAAGAACAATGGTAAAATTATATTTTAGCCCTCTAAAAACATACTAATTTATATTGTTGACACCTTCTAAACTTAAACATTTTTAAATACCTTTTAATATATAAGGTCAAGTTCCACGACTGCATCAGCACATGTGAATGAGAACCAAAATTACATAATGAAACCATAGCCATCTAGGAAAATTAATTATATAATGTGAAGCTCAAGGTTATTCTGATAAAATATTTTCTGAAACACGGTTCTTCATTATTGTGGGATAATTCCACATGATTAATTAAAGGTAAGGTAGGGAGGGTAATTCTGTGTTGGACCTACTTAAACTACAGTCTTCAACCATGGTTTACCTTAATTATTCTGAGATTGACTCCAAATCTTCAACCCCAAATAGACCCCGTGTCTCAGCACCAAACTACAAGTAATATCCAAACATATATTATATATTCCTATATTCTTCATTATCTATTTATATATTCTCAAACAAAATCATTATTGCCAAGTGAAAAAAAAACCCTTGTCTTCTTGAGTGGAAATAGTTACCAAGATACAAGTTAACATGAACAATTCTGTTTTTATATTAAATACGGAAATAGAGTTGAGTTTTCTTTATTACTTAAAATTTATTTTATAATTTATTTTAATAGATTTATTATCACTATTCACAGCTGTGGAATATACAATTGGGTCATACCTACTATAGTTAAAATATAATGAAGAAAATCAGAAAGAAAAAAGAGGGAAACCCCAATCTAAATTTGTACCACTATCAAGCGTATATACAACGCAAAGTTTTATCCTTTTATTTCAATTAATATATATATATATATATATTAAATTAAGTGTTAATATAATTTTTCTCTTTTTATAAAAGAAATAAAATAAAACCCGTTACAAATCAATTGTACAAGTGGTAGGAAAAAAATAAAAACAGTCAAAAAAATGTCTGGGCCAGAAATATGGTCAAAATTTAGAGTTAAAAGAGCTGATTAATTTTTTTAATATGAATACACTAATTTTATTAAAAGGAAAAAAAATTAAAATATAATAAAAATTTACAATTTTAGTAAATAAATTTGATTTAGGTATATTTTTATAAGGTTTAATATACATATTTTCCTAAATTTTACATATTTTTTCAATTTGTCCTTTAAACTACATTTTGCCCACTTATGTGTCCTAACATTTTCAACATTACCTATATTACTTCACTACCGTTAAAAAATTCTATCTTACCAATCAGAATTTGTCACATCATTTTTTTTATTTTTTTAATTTTAAAATAAAATAAATATATTAAAATATTTATTAATTTAATTATATTTTTGAAATACCTAAAATGCCCCCGTCTTCTTCTACTAAAATACCCACTCTTCTCAAATGGATGAAAACTTAATCTCTCAATGACAATTAACTCATTTCTTGTTAGCTTGACCCGACCGCCATTGATGAACCAAATCAAAGCTTAGAAAAAGTTTGAAGCAGTTGCTGAGGCTTAAATTTGGGTTGAATTAATCAAATGGGTACTTGTTATTTTCAAGGGATTGAACTGGGTATTTTTCAGAATTTTGAATTTGGATCGCTTTGTTGTTGTTCTTCTTCATTTTGTCATGGAGTTCATCGCATGAAAGGCGGGAACCGGATCTCATAAAATGGCGTCGGAAAGGGAGGAAGTTGCGGCACTCAAATCGCTCCAATTTAACGACGAAATCCGCCGTTTGATGTCGGTTCCGGCGACCGATAATGCAAGTTTACTCTACAGAAACTAAACCCCTAATTTTGTGCCTTTGATATTGCTATTTGCTTTTCAAAATTTGGCTTGTTTCCAGTTTGTAAGAAATTGCTGATTTTCTTAGTCATTTTTGAATTGCAAGACGAAACAGGTTAGATTCTAATAGATATTACATATGAAATCATGGGGATTTTCCCTTTTTTCAGAAACTAATTTGCAGTATTGAGTGTTTGATTTTCCCTTTATGATTTATGGTAGATCTGTTATTATTTGTTACCATTTATTAATTGTTTGACATTTTGCCTCTTTGAATATATTGATTGGAGAATGAGAATGTTCATTGTTAAAATCCTACGATTTTACTGTGCCAAATTGAAGTATTGCACTGAGGAAAAGACCATGGAGAAGAAGATGATGGGAGGATGAAGATGGGGTGTTTTGGGTATTTTGGGAGATATAATTAAATTAATAAATATTTTAATATTTTTATTTTATTTTAAAATTTAAAAATAAATAAACAAAATGATGTGGCGTGTTCTGATTGGTCAAAACAAATATTTTTAATGGTGTTAATTTTTTGGGTTATATGTGTAACAGCGAAAAGTTTAGGGAATAAAAGTGGGCAAAACGTAGTTTTGGGCGCAAATTAGAAAAATAGGTAAAGTTTAGGGAGAAATATGTATAAGCCTTTTTATAAAGAAAAATATATATAAAAACTAACGTCAAAATCTTAACTCAAAGAATCGAAACTAAATAGATACAAAAATAATGAAAGTTCAACTATGAAAAATAAAAATCAACAACAAACAACATTAAAAATGCATGTTACAATAATAAGACACGTTTGTTACAACCCAATCACGAACAAAAACAATGATTGTGGGTTCATATCCAAACTCAGTATGAGGGTCAAAACAAGAAGATCAACAAAATAATCAAAACAATGTCATCTTGATTAGTGGTGACGATGTCAAATCCAACACTGATAAAAAATTAAATGAAAAAAAGATGCTCAAGCAGCCAATTAAGAGAAGAATAGCACGTTAAAAGTTAAAGAAAACATATTAAAAGCTAGAGAAAAGTGTGTCACAAAAAGAGAGTTATTGAATTTAAAAACTAAAAAAATAAGGAATAAAATAAAAAAATAAAAATTATCGACGATCGAGAACCACCCAGGGGCAGATTCACTAAAAGTTTACTGGGGTCCCACTTGGGTATAAAAAAGTCCTTGTAAAAAGCAAGATAATTTAGAAGATTTTTTTAAAAAATATACTTGAATCTACTTGATCTATCATAGGGAACTTAAATGTTAAACTCAAGCAAAAATTAAAAATAATATCTAGAAAAGTACAGTAAAAGACGTAGTCGGCCCTTTAGTTAAATTTTTTAGTATTTCAAATTATTTTGGTTAAAAATAGTATTTCAAAATTCAAATTATTTTAATGTTTCATTTTTTCTGATAGGCAAAATAATTAATTTTCGACGACAATTATCGTAAAAATGATATTTTTTAGACTCTTGTTAGTTTATTATTATTAATTTTACTGGATTATTAATGTTAGCGTTCACTACACGAACTTTGGTATATAGCAGCGTTTTTCGTGACATTTTTAGATAATATTTTAGCGGCGTTTCTTTATCAAATGCCACAATAACTTGTACTTTAATGCTTTTTTTATAGAAACGCCACAATAGACGTCTTATTTAGTGTAAATGCTACAATAAGTGTCTTTTTAGTAGCGTTTTACAAAATCGTCGCAAAAATGTCATATTAGTGACGTTTGTTATTAAAACCGCCGCAAAATATTTGTTTAGTGGGCCCCAATAGGTATTTGAGCATTATAACTCACTTTGACTGAGCCCCTCCCTCACCTTGATCCCCAAATCAACAGATCGTGAAACCTAAATCATCATCTCTCTCGCCGGTGCTCTCCGTTACCGTTGGTCGTCTCCGTCGCCGTTGGTCGTCTCGAATAGAATTCCGTCGTCCGGTCGTCTACGTCGTCGTGCTCTCTCTCTCTCTCTCTCGCTAGTGCTCTCTGCCTGAACTGCCGAAGCCTTGCTCTCACCAGCATGGAAGGAAGCACCCAAGGTCAGTCTCTTTCATATTTTTTTCTTCAATTTTTTTAATATATTTTAGGTTGATTGCTAATATAAGTTGTTATATTAACAAGTTATTTTATGGTGGCTTTAGATTAATGTCGTTAACTTTTTTTACATTTCAATATTTGCCTAAATCTTGTTTTACCCCCTCCCGCCATTGACAAGTAATTAAAAAGGGTCAACGCGCTTACTTTGTGGTTCTGCAGTCTTCTAAAGTTCAATCTTCTAAAGTTTTTTTCGTTAGTTTTTAGGAATTACTCATTGTCTCGTGATGAATTTTCGTCAACCAATTTTAACTTTTGAATGTGAAGGGAGAAACCAGAAAATTTGAAGGAGAAAAAGATGGTTGGTGGTCATCATGGTGTTGTCAAAGTAAAGAGGGAAACTTTGATGATGGAGTAAACAAAGAGGGAGAAGGAATCAAAGCGAAAGATGAGAGGAACTGTTGTTAGAGATTAATAATTAATATATTAGTATTTTGTACTTCACCTGTGTTTTTCATGTACTTCTGCAATTCTTCAACTTAATATTCTTTATTTTAATTTGTCTTGTTTCCTTAGAAAGTGATATACCATAGGTAATGGTATTGGTGTGTAGTTTCACTTAGCTTTGATGCTAAAACGTTGAACTACAAAATTCTTTTGAGAATCAAAGGAACACATGCACCGATTTCAGCATGTTTCTCGACTTAAAAAACTTATTGTTTCAACAGAGAATCCTTATATTATATGTCGCTTGCTTTGAGTTTTTATGCTCTGCTTTGGGAGGTGCAGTTTTGTTGAACTGCTATGTTCTGCTTCTCTGCTTATTTTTGTTAACTGCCTTGCTTTTTTGGGCTTTTTGCTTGCATTGAAAACTCTTTTTAGAGAGTTAAAATATACTATTAATTGAGAATGGCATTATTTTTAAACACTTTTTAATTATTATTTAATGATAATTTGTGATTTTGTCCAATCCACAACTTGCTTGGAATGGTAAATAAAAAAGGTGAATTTTGACTGATCTAAAGTGAGATCTGCTGTAGATTTGATTTGGTTTCTTTAATATAAGTTAATTAATTCTATTATATAAGTTTCTGGGTTTGTCTCATATTTCCATCCTTGTTTAAGTGGTGTTGGGGCTAAATTACATAGTGGAATCTCAGTTTAGCAGATGCCTATATTTATTTGGTATTTTTTTTTGGAGAAATTCCCCATGTCCGTTGAATTGTAGAGTTTAGGGGTGTGATTCTGTGATTTCTGATTTGTTTCCTTGTTTCAGAAATGTTTATTTTTTTATATAGGCACATTGAAATGATGTTGTCAATTACATGTAAGAGTCAGAAACCAAGAAGCTGTTATTCACTAACAATTACAATGAATTGCATCAGCTTGTGCTATGTTTATCAATTGTTTTTCCTTTTTGTAGGCTTGATGTAGAAAATATGGGCTGACCATAATTTTCTATTGTGATATTTTTGTGTGGGGACTATAAACTATGAATTAAGTATTTTGGTGGATGAGTTGTTGAATTTGATTAGACTTTCTTATGGATTAATGTTGTGTTTGATGTTTACAGAAAAAATTGTTACATTTGATTTGATGTTTACAAATTTATGGATTCGAATAATTTAAAAAATGCAGATATCCCACCCATTCTCATTCCTATTCGCGCCATCTTGATCTCCTGTGGCTAGAGTTATTTACCCTTTGCTCTTCCGTTGTTAATAGAACGCAGTCCAAAGAGTGAACGACATTTTTTCTTTGAAGTATCTCGAAATGTTTGGTATTTCATATGGAGAGCTCTTCCTTCTGATTGGAGCCACTGCTGCTCTAGTTAGGGGCGAGCAAAACTCGAATCGACTCGAAAAAACCGAATAATTCGACTCGACTCGAGGCAAAAATACTCGTCTTGACTCGACTCGAAATTTCATAAACTCGAATAACTCGAAAAAATTTCAAATAAAGTTTGAGTTGTAAAATGAAAATTCGAATAACTCGAATAATTCGAAATTTTTAGTAATTAGTAGATTTATTTTTAAGTTCGAGACGAGTCCCTCTGTTTTTTATGATATATACATACTGATATATAAAAATATGAAGAAATATTGTCACATATGAAAAAATATATATATGTGCATATCATATATGATTAGAGAAATGGGTTTAAATTGGAATCAAACCCTACTATAACGTGATAAATAATTACAGTTAAATTTTTATAGGAACTCGAAAACTCGACTCGACTCGAATTTCTTAAACTCGACTCAAATCGAAAAATTTCAAATAAAGTTTGAGTTGTAAAATATGACTCGTCAACTCGAATAACTCGAAATTTTTTGACTCGACTTGACTCGATCGAATGCTCACCCCTAGCTCTAGTCGGTATTTCATATGGAGAGCTCATGTTTTTTTGAGTTAATTGGAATTATGGGATTTGAAGGAATACTTCCATTTTTCTTAAAAAGGAAAGCTTTTTGATAATGAGAATACTATGAAAAGATATTTAAGGTTAATTTTTGTTGTTGCACTTTTGGTAATGAGAATTATATACCCTTCTGATAAATGAGACTTTAGGTTCCTTGGATGTTTCATCTGGTTTTATTGTTAGTTGAAGATGCTATTGTTTTGGTTAATTTACCCACTCCTCTTTAAATTTTGTGTTGAGGTTTGTTAATTTCATTGCCTCTTATTTCATAAATCCAAAGCTGTTTATAATTGCTCTGGAAAACTATTTGATATAACTTTTTTAATAATATTTTATTACATGTTAAACTTGGTGTCAGGGAGAAGGAAGGAAAGAATACGAGGCAACATAGCATTGTTTATCCTTTTCGTTGTCTCTCATTCATCTTGTGTATTACTTCCCTCAAGGACATAGCGAACAGGTTTGCATTTAATTCTCACATTTGATTTACATCGTATTTCCCTTAAGGACATAGCGAAACCAGTTTCTCTCTATGTTGATTCTTTTAGATATGGAGCTTTAGCATGAAGTCTGCATGCTGCAAACATGAGAGGGAGAACTTGTGATAGACTAGCGCAATTGTGGATTTGGAAGCCTTCAATCGAGTTGTTGCAAGAACTAGGGGCTCTAGACTCAATCAAAAAAATTAAGAGCAGATCTGAAAATTCAAGAGAAAAGAGAAGGGCTTTTCTTGAAAATTTCAGATTCAAGGCTGGAAAATTAAAGAAACAAAGATAAGAAAGAAGATTAAGGAATAAATAATAAGAATTAAAATAAAAAGATTGAAAAAGGTTGAAAGAGAGGTAGATAAAACAAATCTGAAAATTCAGCTTTGTTTATGGCTATGGAGATGGCATGAAGTTGAAGATGGAGATGGCTTGATGGATTTGTGATGGTTTTGTCCTCGGCACCCTCTTAGACGCAATTACCTAAGCAAGCAACCTCAAGCGGCTCTAACCTACCCTCCTAGACGTGATTACCTAGGCAAGCAGGAGTGTGAAGATGATCTCCCTCACAAGAACTCGTCGGACTTATGTTGAAGAAGACTTCGAAGGCACAAGTAATCAGCACTTGCAAAAATAAACTCACTAAATATTTTATTTATCCAAGAAAATCTGAATAATTCCCATTACAATGGTGGAGGCTTCATCCTTTTATAGGTGAAGGATAGCCAAAGTAATCTAACTTCTACTAAAACAAGGAAACCCTAATTTAATTAAAAAATAAAAGAAAAACAGCCTTTAAACTTCTTGTGCTTGGGCTGCAAGTGATAAGCTGATAAGTGCAGGTGATAAGTTGATAAGAGTTGCTTGGGAGAAGGGTGGCTGGTTACTAAAGTATATAAAACCCTAAAAAAATAATTTAAATGTTAATAATTAAGTTGGGCTAAGTCTAATTCCTCCAAAAGCCTTATATAATAGCTTTTGGGCTGAATTTTACAAAATCCCGTAATAATCCCGTATCCAGTTTTCTGCATGCGCAGTCTTCAGTAAAATGGACGTATCTTGAGTTCCCGATGTCCGATTGATGCGTTTCAAGATGCGTTGGAAAGGTAACTGAATGACGGTCAATTTATTAGAAGAAAACTCTTCCCAGAAATGCCTGGATCCCATCCGAAAAGTCGTCGCAAGTTGGCTGACTTTCCAAACTTCACAAACAGATTCAGCTTCTTGTCCAATATGCATTGCTTTAGCCCTCCCATGCATGTATCATTCCCCCACTCCTCAAAAGGATTCGTCCTCGAATCAAAAACATCAAAAGAAGGACATTTAACAATGGCAATCAGAGAGGAATCTTTGTCGTAGGTGGAGTGATCCAATTGAGCTCCTCTCAATGGTTCAACAAAATCCTGAAAAAAGAACTCGAAGCCACTCGGAACAATGATGTTATGGTTAGGTCGAAAAAAATCTCTCTTTATCTTTTTCTCGCCTTTTTCATTTGTACATTGTTCGACTTTTACCTCATGTTTCTTTTCACCCACTAAAATTGGGCCATTAATTTGACTTTTATTGCTCTCGGCCTCTTGACTCTCGGTCTTTTTCAAATAAGATAACTCATGTACCCAATTATTCTCATAAAAAATATCATCAAAATACAATTTTTGTAGAGGATAAAGTGTTTCTAACCGAATGATAGGACAAGAATCAAATAAAGGGTTAGAATCACACTTACTTTCTTGGGAGGTTGTTGATGAATCAAGAGAACTCACTACTAAGCATGAAAGATTCTCTTGATTTATGGGTTCAAGTCTTTCTTCTTCCGAAACATCATCTTTTGAAAGTATTTGCTCATTATTGGGTAAGATTAAACTCTCGGTAGTGACATCTTCCCCATGTTCTCGAGGATAACAAATTTCTTCGTCATCTTTTTTTCCTTGGTCTTCTTCGACATGACTCACCGATGGTTGTTCATTATCCTGTTGGACTAGCGATGATTCTTCTTCCTTCGGCGTCGTACTACTAGAGTCGAATAGTGCATTAGTAGGGTTGTGAAAAGATGAAGGTTGAGATGTACCTTTATCAAAAGATGAGTATTTCTTATGACAAGTCTTGGATTCTTGTCGTTGGTAATGTTTGGGAATGAATCGCTCTCTCATGACCTTTTTAAGTTCAACCCATGTTCTTATTTTGGATTCACCATTGAGACGCCTATCTCGTTGTAATAAACGCCACCATAGTATTGCATATTCCTCGAACTTTAGGGCGACTAATGGAGCTTGATCTTCCTCAGGATATCCGTAACAATCAAACAAGAAATCATCCCTATTTTCCCAATCACAATAACCATCAGGATCATACCTTCCTTGAAAAGAAGGTATTCTGAATTTTGGGATGGCCAAAGTGTGTGCGGTTCGCCTTGGTTCAGTTCGCCTTTCTTCACAAAAATTGAACGAATGCCTCGGCTTGGTCAATGAAGGCTTTCCTTGATAAGTAGAACCCAAAGTATCACGTTGTTTTGCACGAGGCTTGTCTCTGTGAAACATCCTGGAACACTCAAATTTACAAAGGTGAAAAATAAAAGAAAGAAAACTAGGAATCTCACTAAACACTCCAAGAAAGAAATACTTAGCAAGGCAAGTAAGTTGATCTTGTGCTCTTTAAAGACCTTCCTGCCACAAGTTCAAAAAGATATAATCGGAGTTCAATGCTAACAATGAATCCTAAAGGCTTCAAGAATCCAAAGAAAAGTTTGACACCAATTGAATTAGTTGCAAGGAGAAATAAAAGTATGCAACTTTTAATTTCCTACTAACACAAGAAGAAAGAAAGTGTTAGATAATGTATAGAAGTCAATAAAAAGGTAAAACAAATGAAAACAAGTAGTTAAGAATGAAAAAAGATAAGAAAAACCGAAAAAACCCTAAAATATGCAGCAACTTGATCCACTTTGTTTGAGGTGTTCCGAAGTCAAAAAATTCTGAAATTTTTTGTGGTGACTCCTACAATAGTGTAGATCTGATCTGGAAATTTTCAGCTCAAAATTCGTTCATTTGATTTTTGCAAATTTTCCCCTTTATTCGAATTTTTCACCCAAAACGCCAAAATTCTTGCCAAGAATCGTCCCAAATCTGATACCAAATGATAGAGTAGCGCAATTGTAGATTTGGAAGCCTTCAATCGAGTTGTTGCAAGAACTAGGGGCTCTAGACTCAATCAAAAAAATTAAGAGCAGATCTGAAAATTCAAGAGAAAAGAGAAGGGCTTTTCTTGAAAATTTCAGATTCAAGGCTGGAAAATTAAAGAAACAAAGATAAGAAAGAAGATTAAGGAATAAATAATAAGAATTAAAATAAAAAGATTGAAAAAGGTTGAAAGAGAGGTAGATAAAACAAATCTGAAAATTCAGCTTTGTTTATGGCTATGGAGATGGCATGAAGTTGAAGATGGAGATGGCTTGATGGATTTGTCCTCGGCACCCTCTTAGACGCAATTACCTAAGCAAGCAACCTCAAGCGGCTCTAACCCACCCTCCTAGACGTGATTACCTAGGCAAGCAGGAGTGTGAAGATGATCTCCCTCACAAGAACTCGTCGGACTTTATGTTGAAGAAGACTTCGAAGGCACAAGTAATCAGCACTTGCAAAAATAAACTCACTAAATATTTTATTAATCCAAGAAAATCTGAATAATTTCCATTACAATGGTGGAGGCTTCATCCTTTTATAGGTGAAGGATAGCCAAAGTAATCTAACTTCTACTAAAACAAGGAAACCCTAATTTAATTAAAAAATAAAAGAAAAACAGCCTTTAAACTTCTTGTGCTTGGGCTGCAAGTGATAAGCTGATAAGTGCATGTGATAAGTTGATAAGAGTTGCTTGGGAGAAGGGTGGCTGGTTACTAAAGTATATAAAACCCTAAAAAAATAATTTAAATGTTAATAATTAAGTTGGGCTAAGTCTAATTCCTCCAAAAGCCTTATATAATAGCTTTTGGGCTGAATTTTACAAAATCCCGTAATAATCTCGTATCCAGTTTTCTGCATGCGTAGTCTTCAGTAAAATGAACGTATCTTGAGTTCCCGATGTCCTATTGATGCGTTTCAAGATGCGTTGGAAAGGTAACTGAATGTCGGTCAATTTATTAGAAGACAACTCTTCCCAGAAATTTCTGGATCCCATCCGAAAAGTCGTCGCAAGTTGGCTGACTTTCCAAACTTCACAAACAGATTCAGCTTCTTGTCCAATATGCATTGCTTTAGCCCTCCCATGCATGTATCAACTTGTTTTTGAAATTGTGTAACGATGTTGTGCCAAATATAGGTGAAGGAGAGGGAGAAGGAGATTGTGTAATGATGTGCCAAAACGAAAATGGTAAAACCCAAATTCCCCTTTTCATTAGGTTTTGTAAATTGTGTAATGAACTTGTTTCTGCTTTTGGGTTCATTTTATTAGGTTTTTTAAATTTTCTTCTGAAATTTTGTTTATAGAAACAACTGAGTGTTTGTTCTGGAGATTGCAGAGATGTGATCACTATCACTCTCACTTGATGGGTTTTCTTGATTTGCATTATTGAAATGTTTTCGAGATTCTAAATATTATACATGTTAGGGTGTATGTCATGCAATGAATTGATCATGTTGATTTGTTTTATTGTTTTAACTGTTTGAAACTGCTATTAATTTTTCGTATTTAACTTTTTCTGCAATAGGAATTCGGGATGGTGGTTGGCGGTAGTGGTGACTGAGAGGTAGTGGATTGGGGAAAAGAGGCTGTTAATTGTGACTATTTTTTGGATGAAATAAATATTTTATTTAACAAATATTTTGTATCTGTAATTTTACATTTTTTTGACGAAATAGAAATAAAGAAAAATTAATTTTTATTATAAGAAACAATGAAATAAATATTTTGTTTAACAAATATTTTAAGTTAGTTGTGACTATTTTTTAGATAAAATAAATATTTTATTTAACAAATATTTTGTATCTGTAATTTTACATATTTTGCCGAAATAGAAACAACGAAAATAAAACTAGGCTATTGCGACGTTTTAGAAATAAAATGTCACTACAAGTCAGGCTATTGTGGCGTTTTTCAAAAGGTGCCACTAAATATCACTAACATATAGCGGTGTTTGAAAAATAAAACGCCACTAAAAGTTAGGCTATTGCGGCGCTTGAAAAATAAAACGCCACTAAAAGTCAGGCTATTGCGGCGTTTGGAAAATCAAACGTCGTTATAGATATTGACCTTTTTGCGGCATTTTTTGTTCACAAACGCCACTAACTGTTGCGGTGCTCGATTCAGTGGCACTTTTCGTGGCTTTTTCTCTAGCATCGGGAATGTTTTTATTGGCGCTTAGAAACGCTGCTATAGGGTTAAAAAACGCCGCTAAAAACCTATTTTGTTGTAGTGGTTGCTTGTCTGTTAATGGAGAAAAGAGAGAAATAGAGGATAAATAGTAGAGAAGTGAATTGTATTAGAGAGAAGATAGGAAATATTTCAAGTTTTTGCTTGAGTCTTTACACAGATATGCTCCATTATTTATAAGTAGGCTTTGAGAATAAAACAAAATTGGTTAACGACTTGGGCATTCTTCTTTCCCTGGTTCTTCTACGTTCTGTTGCACCAGCTAGTGGTCCTTGGGTCGTTGACTCAACTGCCTATGTACCCCCTTGGCTCGGCATAATTCTCTGTTCATGTGTGTCCATAACATCACCCCCTCCACGAGCATGAACCTTGTCCTCAAGGTTAGACGGAGTATAGAATGGTGCAGGTTCCACTAGGTCGTGCAGAAAAGGTAGAGGAGTAACCTGCTGAAGTGGATGTCCATTGCATGGCTTTAACTAGGAAATATGAAACACGAGATGAATGCGGGGAGAGTTCAGAAGATCTAATTTGTACGCGACATGTCTAACACGCTGGGTGACACGATAAGGGCCAAAAAATTTGGGGCTAAGCTTCTGTTGTTTTTGTAGTCGGAGAGAAACCTAGCGATAAGGTTGCAGGCGTGCGAAAGCCCAATCTCCTTCCTTCAGTTCAAGTTCTCAGCGATGTCTGTAAGGCCCCGAGTTTAGGGCCAGGAGATAATCGGGTTAGTCAAATCGTTTCGGGTTAGGTTAATTTTGAAACTATTTTTAAATGGATAACCTTGATTTTTATCAAAGGGGTAAAATGAGAATTTTGCCCACAAAAAGAAATCAGGAAAATGGGATTTTTGAAAGCCATTGTCTTCTCCAAATCTCTTTTTACGTTCAAAAACCTCCCAAAAACCGTTTTCACTATTCCATTGGTTTCAACACCTCAATCCAAGTTTCTTCAAGGTAAATGGCTCCTTAACTTGGTTTCATCTTCCTCGAGTCCTAAATGCTAATATTTTTGCAAAACTAATGGTTTAAACATGTTTTGATTTTTAAAGATTGGTTTGAAATGGAAGAGAGTTTATGGGTTTTTCGTTTGGGATGGTTATGGCTGGGTTTGGGTGAGTTTTAACTTTGTTTTATTGCTAAAATAACATGAAAATGGTGGGTTGTTATGGGAAACCCGAAATGAGTATTGTGGGTGATTTTGGAAGTTGAAAATCTCGAGTTTTTGGATGTGTTTTGGGTCTAAATGACAGCTGAAGGTTTGGTAGCTTTGTGTTGATGTTTTGGAATGTTAAAAGGTGGATTTTTATGGTAAATTCGTTGGGTGTAGTTGCAAGTAGTTTGGGACTGAAATTGTTATGTTTCAGGTGAAATTTGGAGCTATAATTGATGTGTGCTGTTGCAAGATTGTTGAGTTCCGGGTTCTTGTTATGTTTGTGAGTGTATTAGTGTTCTAATGCTCAGTTTTGGCTTGCTCAAAACAGAGGAATTGGATTCGGGCTTCGTGGACGGAAATCCGGGTAGTCGAAGGCTTGATTCGGCATCTTGGACATCATTTATGTGTTTGCTGGTGAGTGGATCGGTTTTAAAAGCCTTTATGTGGTTTAGGGAATATCTTGGGAGCTTGGATTGAGCTTAAAAGGCCAATCTAAGGTCGAGAGTAAGTTTTAAAGGTTTTATACAATTAAATTGTGTTTTACGATTCTTGATGCAAGTTGAACATATCATGTTGATATGTGAATGAGTATATTGACACGTGTTGAGTTGTTACCGGATATAATTGATCGACCAATAGGATTAGAGTGCACTCGAGGTAAAAGTCGTGTGTGGCCTTAGTGATGCTAGATTCCACTAAGAAGGAGTACTGTGATGTGAGATTCCACCAGAAATTATGTTTTTACTAGACAAGTGAGTACGGTGATGTGAGATTCCACCGGAAGTGTCTAGTGGGTTTGAGAAACTATCCGCATATCCGAGTAAAAACGATGAATGTCAATATACCCATGATGTTTTAATTCTCATGTTAAGCATGTTGTTGATTTCCTATATTATGCTTATGCATTGTTGGTTACTTTGATTGCATTATGAGAATGAGCATGTTGTAAGCCTATAGCTTGTGGTTGCATTCGGTAAATGCACGTGAAGGTAAATGCATGTGGTTATGTGTTCTAGCATGTGGAAATGATTTGGAAATGGTTTTGGTTTTCAAACAAACTAATGTTCTAAAATTACATTGTTGTAGCCACCGTTTTGAGCACCGCTCACTAAGCTTAAACGTTTACGCTCTCTTTTCCAACAATGCAGGATCTTAGACCTTCAGAGCAGCTCGGGGAACAAGGGAGAATCCAAGGGAGTTTGGTTTGCTCAAGTATGAGTTTAAACTTCAATAATTAGTATTAAGCAATGAGATATGACCTTTATGTTTGATGTGTTATTGGCATGACCTTTTTTGCTTAGACAAATTTGCTTAGATGTTTTGGGCTTGTATTGCCTTATGCCATGATGATTTATGCTTTTTTTAGTTTTTGGCCTTGTTGATGAATGCCATATATGCATGTTTCCTTTTAAAATCTTATCATATTGGATGTTGCCTCGTTATGTGTTTATCTTGCTTATATGTGGATCCATGGATGCCTTGTATTGTATGTGTGGTTGTATGTTGCTTAAATGGTTGTTGAATGCCTCTAGTGTTGGGTTCCTTGTATTTTTGCAGGGCATGGCGTATCGATACGTGTTGCGTGTAAAAGAGTCTATCGCAATTGTAGTGCAAGTGTACACGACGCAAGTAGTAAAGTGATACGAAGTATCGGATATCGTCTCCACAGGGATTGGGCTAATGACTTCACCTTATTTCACTGCACGAAAGTAAAGGAAATAGTTTAGAAGATTGTTACGAGAATAATAACGAAAACGTAAATAAAAGAGTTGAGATATCAGGATAGAGAGAATGGGCTGGTATTGAGTTGCTCAGTAGTGCAGGTATTGAATTGCTTAGGAACTCCAGTTCTGTCGTCGCGCCCGTCGCCGACAGCACCTGTCGCGGCGGCTGTCCGTTAGCTGTCGTGGCAGCAGACACTAACTCTGTACTTCAAGTTTGGCAAGAATCCCAGATCTACCTTGCCCTATCCCTAGGCACAAGTTTGTCGATGATCACGTCTTTGATGATACCTCCCGGCGTGAATCGAAGGATGAACACCGATGTGTATGAATTCTTCCTTAGCCACTTAACCTCGCCTTATCCCTAAGCACGAGATGGTTCAACTATAAACTAGAGAACGCGCTTTTATCTCTTTCGTATACTTAACTCTCCCGATGCTAAGTAAATAGATAACCTCACAATGCTCTCCCGATGCTCTTGCAAGATATTAAAACCAAGATAAAAGAACTTGAAGTTTATTTTATTGAACTTGGAAAATCCTAAAACAAAGCAACCCTTGCAACTACTTTACAAAACAACCCGTGGCCCTAGGGGGGAATTTAGAACATGTCGGTGACGGGTGGACGACAGGGGTTTGGTTTCGGTTATGGGGTTATCGGTTATGCCTCCTAGGTTAAATCTATGCCCTTATATAAGCTTTGGGCTCAAGTTATCTAAGGTAACAAGGATTACAACTTTAATTAAAAGTAAGATTCTAATAAAGACTAAATCTCTAAAGTCTCCTACTTTCCAGCCGCATCCTTGCTTTTAGGGATTTCTTCTCTTTGAGCTTTGGCTTGACATATCTTTTGATCCGGGGCTTGGAAAAATATATGGCTTTCACACGACAGATGAGCAGATTTTTCTCTATCTATCGAGGTCCACTTTGCTTTTCCTCTTCATAAGTCTGTTGTCACCTTGCTGTCACGGCAGGTCCATGACAGGTTCGTCTTCTTCGGCTGCTTGCTCAGTTCAGCTTTCCTGCTTATCTGCCCTGCGCCTGCCTTCATCGTCAACCATGGCAGCTACCTGCAAAATACGCCATCTTTTAGTAGAATCCGTGCCTTTTATATAATTGTGATGTTTTATTGAAAACTAACCTAAATGCAATGCAATGATGCTTGAATGCAGCAGAAATATGGGTTAAAAAGGGTGTAAATAATAGAACTTTTACACACTCAACACACCCCCAAACTCAAGTTTTTGCTTGTCCTCAAGCAATCAAGACTTAAAAGAAAAATGAAAATTTTTGTGTTGGCCTTCAAACAGTGAACTGTCCCTTACCTGTCGCTCATTCTCTATGGCAGCAGCATCCTGTCGGAAAGATTAGGATCTGTCCGGAATCTCCCTATAGCTCTCGTGCAGTGTGTGCATGCTTGTGAACAGTTATATGCTAAGACTCTCTTAGTTTCACTAGAATATTCAACTTCTTCACTCGAATTTTTATGCCAAAGCTTACTTTCTTGAAGACACATTTTCATGCTTCTTTTTCTTCTATTTTCAAGCTAAGTTTTTCTAGAGCCAGTTTCGGGCACCTCTAGTTAGCTTCCTAGAGCCGGTTTCGGGCACCTCTAGGTTTTTAATTTTCTTTTACTAAACTTCTTTCCTAGAGCCAGTGTTAGGCACCTCTAGGGGCTATTCAAGTTCTAAGCATCCTATTCTAGTTTGGCTAAAAGAAATCTAAGCAATATAACAGTCACAAAAGTGTTTAAGTTTCCAGAACTATAGAAAGGCTCTAAACTTTTCCTTAACCTGTCCTCAAGATGCTGTCACGACAGAGCCGTCATGACAGGTAAGTTAACTTCACAGTTTTTAAGCCAACAGCTTAAATTTTCTGATTTTTTTTAAAGAAGAAAATAAATAAATAATAAGACACAACAATTAATAAAAAGATGTGCTAAAGACTCCATTAATGATGGAGGGTTGCCACCCCCAAACTCAAGGGTTGCATTGCCCTCAATGCAAAATGACATGAAAAATAAAGAAAAACAAGATAAATAAAAGTACATCACAAAAGATAAGGCAGGCATCAGTAAAGGAAAAATAAAAACTTAAATTTTCACTCGCTGTCCTCGCTGCTGTTGCTGACGCGGATCTGATGGCGGCGTCTGTGCTGTGGAGGAGGTTGGGCAGGTTCCGCAGCAGGTTGATCAGCCGATTCATCAGCTGGTGAAGGGGCAGGTTCATTAGCAGGTTGAGGGGCAGGTGGCTCCAATAGCCGGACATTAGAACTGCTACCGCTGTCCCAAGAGCTGCTGGTTGTGGTGGCTCTGGGCAGCCGTTTCTTGTGCGCCACGTGCTTAATTCTTTTCACCCTCGTAAAGTCCCTCTCCAAATTCCTCCGGATAAGAGGGCTGTCATCAGTGGCAGGTCTCTTGGTTCCTCGAGGGGAGGTGTTTGCCGGTGGGCTGCCTTCTGCCGTTGGGGCAGGGGTTGGTGTGGAAGTGGCAGAATGTGTATGGGGAGAGACAGGTGGTGTGGGAGTAGGGGAGGGGATATGGAAATAATGGGCGGGGAAGGTGGGGAAGATGACATCCGAATAATGTAAAGTATTAGTAATGAAATTTACCGTTGCGTTTGAGAAGTCACGGATAAAAGTCATCAAACCCATTTGGCGCTCCTCTACCCGTAGGATGGCAGCAAGGACGTGGGCAGACTGATCTGTCGGAGCGGTGTCGGCGGCAGCTTCTGGGGCAGATTCGGTGGTAGGTTCATCATCGGAATCAGCAGGAGGGGCATTTGGATCGAAGGCGTTGATAGGTGACGCAACAATGACCTCCATGAGGCTGGAAATGTTGTTGTCAGTCCAGCCACTGCCCGTCTTAATTTTGTCAGATGGTTCCTCTGGTACGGCAGCACAGCGGCAGAGGGCGGTGATGGTGAACGGCAGGCAGAGTCGTGAGTCTGAGCGGAAGGCACAATCGAGGATGTTGTCCCTCATGTATCTGCCCACATTTATAGGCTTGTCGTGCATAATGGAGTGGATGAGAGCCAACCGCTGTCTGTTGACTGTCGTATGGTGGGACGAGGGCAGGATACGCTTTTTGATAAAAGCGTTCCACAATTTTGCCTCGAGGAGGAGCTGCCCCTATTGACGGAGTAGGGGTTCTTCTTGCTGGTGGTCCATGTCGTCCCAGCCTCTGTTAGTTCCTTCATGACAGCATCATGGGCAGCAGCGTCGAGGGTGTCCCAAAATTGTTGGTGAGCATCATCATTGGGGCCAAAGAAGAGGCCGAACGTGTGGTTGATGCTGTTGGCGGTGAAGGGTACTGCCACTCCTCGGATGGTGACAGATGTCGCCGTTTTGCTGTCGATGGCCTCATAAAATTCGCGGACCAAAGTATCATTAAGCTCTGTCGGCTGCTCGGCAAAGTTCTCCCATAGCTGTGCCATTATGGCCTTCATAATGAACGGTCGGAGTCCCATATGGGGGGCATCTCTGTTGTAGATGAAACCACGCTCCTCCCATAGTTCCTTGTTGGTGAAGGGTGATGCTGCTGCTGAAGAAGAAGCGGCAGCAGCGGTACGACGGGTCTGTCTCGACGACATTTTGGTTGCAAGGGCTGTGAAAGAGAGAAAACAAATAAAACTAGAGGAGAAAACAAGAGAGAAAAATCAGAAGTGATGAAAAATGAAAATGGGAAGGGGTTTATATAGCGGTCGAGTAGCTGCCCATTTAATGCCGCAACGGCAGGCGTGAAGAACAGAGCGGCAGATTGGATTTAGCGTGTCTGACACGTCTGACACGCATTTATTCGTCTGTTACGCGTCTGCCGCACGCTTCTCCGTCTGCCGTGTCAGTCTGTTGACAGCCTGTCATATCCGTCCGCAGCGGCAACCGAAACGACAGGTTTCCATAAAGGGGCTTTATTGGGCTGATGGATGGGCGGTGGGCTTGGATCACTTCTCCTTTTCTTCTTGACTCCTTTATTTCCTAAAAACCGAAATTAGAAAAACAAACATTATTCGAATAAAATAAATCTAATTCCTAATAAATAATATTAAAAATATAAATAAAAAGAAAAGTTAGGTTAAATTAGGGGTGCCTTGTGGGGCATCTCCTAAAGTAACCACTTCCTGAATTCCTGGGGCTTCAGTCCCCTGATAATGCTTAAGGCGTTGTCCATTGACTTTGAATTGGTGCCCGTCTTTTAATGATTGAATTGTAATGGCAGCATGGGGAAAAACTTGAACCACTTGGAATGGGCCAGACCATCTAGATTTGAGCTTCCCTGGAAAGAGTTTCAACCTAGAATTAAACAACAACACAAGCTGCCCTGGGCAGAACTGTCGTGGCAGCAACTTCTTGTCATGCCACTTCTTAGTCTTTTCCTTGTAGATCCTTGCATTGTCGTAGGCCATTGTCCGTATTTCATCGATCTCATTTAAATCTAACAGCCTTTTCTGGCCTGCCTTGTCCAAGTCCATGTTTACTGCCTTGATTGCCCAATATGCTTTGTGCTCGATCTCGACAGGCAAGTGACAGGTTTTCCCATAGATTAGTCGAAATGGAGACATGCCCAATGGAGTCTTGAAAGCTGTTCTGTATGCCCATAATGCATCATTCAGAAGCAAAGACCAATCTTTCCTAGTTAGTTTAACCATTTTTTCAAGAATGTTCTTCACTTCCCTATTGGATATCTCAGCCTGTCCATTGGTCTGTGGGTGGTATGCTGTCGCGATCCTGTGCTTGACACCATATTTCCGCAAGGCGGCAGGAATTACCCTGTTGTCAAAATGTCTCCCTTCATCACTGATAATCGCCCTAGGGATGCCAAATCTAGAAAAGATGTTTTTGTGCAAAAACTTTTGGACCGTTTTGGCATCATTCTTTTGAGTTGCGATTGCTTCTACCCACTTGGAGACATAATCCACTGCTGGGAGGATGTAAAGATTTCCACACGAAGATGGAAAAGGTCCCATAAAATCAATCCCCCAAACATCGAAGATCTCGACTTCCAAAATGTTCTTTAGTGGCATCTCGTTTCTCCTCGAGATGTTACCTGTCCGCTGGCACCTGTCACAGTTCTTGTAAAAGTCCTGTGCGTCCTTATACAGTGTCGGCCAGTAGAACCCTGACTGCAGCACCTTGGCAGCAGTTTTATTGCCTCCTAAGTGTCCTCCATATTGTGAAGCATGACAGTGATGGAGAATGTCTTCTTGCTCTTCTTGTGGTACACATCTCCTTATAACCTGATCTGCGCACATTTTGAAAAGAAGAGGTTCGTCCCAATAATAATGTTTAACATCATTTTGGAACCTCTTCATGGCTTGATAATTAAGATCAGAAGGAAATATTCCGCTAACTATAAAATTAACGAAATCAGCATACCAGGGAAGGTTAGAAGACTTACCTGCCGCCATGGCTGTCGCGACAGCGATTGCGGCAGCAAAGAGCTGCTCGTCTGGGAAGGTCTCCAGTATGTGTGTCTCGTCTATAGGTAGACTCTGTCCCATCTCCAATCTTGACAAGTGGTCTGCCACCTGATTTTCTGTCCCCTTTTTGTCTTTGATCTCAAGGTCGAATTCTTGTAGTAGCAAGATCCACCGTATCAACCTAGGCTTTGCATCCTTCTTTGCGAACAAATACTTTAGGGCAGAATGATCTGTGTGCACTATGACTTTCGTCCCAAGTATATAAGAACGAAACTTGTCGATGGAGAACACCACAGCTAACAGCTCCTTTTCTGTGGTGGTATAATTCACTTGGGCGTCATTCAATGTTTTGCTGGCATAGTATATGACGTGAAACAGCCTGTCTCTGCGCTGCCCAAGTGCTGCCCCGACAGCATAGTCACTAGCATCACACATAATCTCAAACGGCTGCGTCCAGTCTGGTGGCTGTACTATGGGGGCTGTCACTAGCTTTTCCTTCAGAACCTTGAATGCTTCAGTACATTCTTCATTAAAGTCAAAGGGTCGGTTCTGCTCTAAGAGATGACATAGGGGCTTCGTGATTTTTGAGAAATTTGCAATAAATCTTCTATAAAAACCAGCATGCCCTAAAAAACTCCTAATGCCCTTGACTGTTGTTGGCGGCGGCAGCTTCTCTATTACCTCTATTTTGGCCCTGTCGACTTCTATCCCACGGCAGCTAATCTTATGGCCAAGGACTATCCCTTCATCCACCATAAAGTGGCATTTTTCCCAATTTAAAACCAAGTTTGCTTTTTCACATC
Source organism: Hibiscus tridactylites (assembly GCA_958450335.1). NCBI lineage: Eukaryota > Viridiplantae > Streptophyta > Magnoliopsida > Malvales > Malvaceae > Hibiscus > Hibiscus tridactylites. Next base: position 51,224,997 of record OY288285.1, read on the forward strand.
TTTCTAGCACCTTTTGTAAATTGCCTAAACAACTCTCAAAATCGTCTCCAAAGACGGAAAAATCATCCATGAAAATCTCAAGGAAGTCCTCTACCATGTCGGAGAATATGACCATCATGCACCTTTGGAAGGTAGCAGGTGCATTACAGAGTCCAAACGGCATTCTCCTAAATGCGTATGTAGCGTAGGGGCATGTGAAAGTCGTTTTCTCTTGATCCTCTGGTGCAATAGCAATTTGGTTATAACCTGAATAACCATCAAGAAAACAATAGTAAGGTTTACCCGCTAATCTATCAAGCATTTGATCAATAAAGGGTAGAGGAAAGTGGTCCTTTCGGGTAGCTTTATTAAGCTTCCGATAGTCCATACAAACCCTCCAACCGGTCACAGTCCTGGTTGGGATTAACTCATTGTTCTCGTTGGTTATCACGGTCATTCCTCCTTTCTTTGGAACACATTGCACCGGGCTTACCCATTTGCTGTCGGAGATGGCGTAAATAATACCAGCATCTAACCATTTAATTATCTCTTTACGCACGACCTCCTTCATCGCTAGGTTTAACCGCCTTTGGGCATCAATAGTCGGCTTATGATCTTCCTCTAGGAGGATTTTGTGCATACAGATTGCCGGACTAATGCCCTGAATGTCTGCTATCGTCCATCCTATCGCCTTCTTGTGCTGCCGTAACATGTCGATTAGCTGTCGTTCCTGTTCCTGCGGCAGCTTAGCAGAGATGATTACGGGCAACGTATCATTTGAACCAAGAAAAGCATATTTAAGCTGCCCTGGCAGGGGCTTCAGTTCTAGGAAAGGTGGTTCAACAGTAGATGGCTTTTGAATTAAATGGTTATCCGAAGTGTAATTCAAGGGTTCGAATAACTTACCTGGACGATGGTCTAACCAGTTTATCTCCTCTTGACCTTCAGTGTCAGATGTATCGGATTCAGAGAAATCGCTGTCGTCGGTGCTATCGTCATTGCTGTCGTGACAGGCCGGTAGATGGCTGTCGCAGTAGTGACCAAATTTTATATCACGGCAGCCCGACCTGATGCAGGGTTGATCAAAGGTCACCTCATTGATGGCCTTGCATTCCTCGTCCACATCAGCATGTTTCATTGCTTGGAGAACATTCAACTTAATCTCTTGATCGTTCACGCGCATGGTGAGTTCTCCTTTCTCCACATCAATCAATGATCTTCCCGTGGCTAAGAAAGGTCGCCCAAGGATGACTGGTGCGTTTTCATCTGCCTCACAATCTAAAATAAGAAAGTCAGCAGGAAAAATAAGCTTATCCGCTCTTACCAGAATATCTTCAATTTTTCCCTCGGGGTGAACGTAAGAGCGGTCGGCTAGCTGTAGGGTAACTGTCGTGGGCCGCGCCTTGCCAATACCTAGTTTCTGAAAAACAGATTTGGGCATTAGATTAACACTGGCACCAAGATCACAAAGAGCCTTACCCACAAATTTGTCGCCGATTACACAAGGTATGATAAAGCTCCCCGGATCCTTCTTTTTCTGGGGTGGCTGCCGATGAAGAATACTCATGCAACCTTCTTGCATCCTTACCGTTTCAAATTCCCCAAGTTTAGATTTTTTCGACATAACATCCTTGAGAAATTTAGCATAACCGGGCATCTCCCTAACAACATTTAATAACGGAATGTTAATATGAACCTGTTTAAAAATATCATAAATCTTTTTAAGTTGAGATTCATGCTTAGCTTGTTGTATCCATTGGGGAAAAGGTGGTGGAGGACGATAATCAGCAATGCGTCCTTCCCACTGCATGCGAATCTGAGGACGGTAATCATCTTTTTTCTCCTCTGTCGCTTCTGCTGTCATGACAGGCTCATCGGCAGTAGTCTGTTTGTCACCTGTCGGGGCAGCTTCCTCGGCAGGTCTATCCAAGGCAGGTTCCTTTTCTGTTTCAGCTACTTTTTCCGGCCCTGGTAACTTTTTCCCACTCCTAGTAGTAATCGCCTTACATTGCTCATGTGGGGGCGGTCTAGCATTTTCAGTATTGCTAGGGAAACCTCCATTCTGCCTTGGCTTAATATGCTGCGACACCTGACCCATTTGTGTCTCGAGAGATTTCAAGGTAGCCTCATGGTTTGTCATTCTCATCTTGGTTTCATCCATAAAGTTTTCCGTCTTCTTGACAAACTGATTAATATTCTCCATATACGTACCAGTCTGAGACATAAAGGTGGCCAGAGTTTGCTCCAATATACTACTCGTGGCAGGTGGTGGCTGCTGTTGCTGCTGCGGCGGCAGGTGCTGCGGCAGGTTCTGCGGCGGCAGTTGCTGTCGCGTCAGCAATCTAGGACCCCCTGATTCTGATGATGCGCTTGCGGATTCAGAGCATTGTTGGGATTACTCCAGGAAAATTTGGGATCTTTCCTCCAATTAGGGTTGTAGTTGTTGGAATTGTAGTTTGGCTTGTAATTTCCAACATATTTTCCCTCTTCTATATTTATCGGGAACTCATCCCTACTATGATTTCCCTCACAAATAGCACAGACTTCCTCGACAGCAAATCCTCGTAAATCCTCTTCACTCAATAAGTGTTTCATTGCTTTAGTGAGGAATGCTACCTGTGATTTCATAGTGCTGTCGGCCTCATAGTCCTTGACAGCAAGTACCCGTTTACCTCCTCTTCTAGCTGTCGGAAACTGCTCCTCATTCTTGGCTAGATTTTTCAGAACTTGCAGGGCCTCGTCCGGATCTTTATCCAATAATAATCCATTTGCTGCAGAATCAATTCGAATGCGAGTTTGTAAGTTAGCAGCATTATAGAACTTAGTTACCTGATTCCAGACGGGAAATCCATGCATTGGGCAGTTCCGTAGAAGAGTAGTAAACCTGTCCCAGGCCTCGTGCATCGGCTCGTCGTCTTCCTGTTGAAAAGTAGCAATTTCATTATGTAATCGCTCAGCTAAATCTGAAGGATTAAAACGAGATAAAAATTCACGAGTTAAATCTGCCCAAGTCATAATGGAACCCGGTGTAAGTTTATTCCACCAAGTTTTAGCTCTGTCCCTCAGTGAATGGGGAAATAACCGAAGCCTCAGTATCTCCGGACTAACTCCTGGTAGTCTAAACGAACCACAGATCTCTTGGAACGTTTTGAGATGCTCCCTAGCATCTTCTGTCGCAGCACCACTAAACTGCCCGGCATTGTTGATCATACTAAACATGACATGTTTAAGCTCGAAGTTGTCAACATCAATATCTGGCAGCGTGGTCTCCAGCTCTACATGGTCATTCAGCATGTAGTCACGACATGACCGTCGTCCATCTGCCCTCGGCGGGTCGCCGACATGCGGTATATCTCCACCAGGAGGCTGGTTACGTGCCATCTGCTCTAGCTGTTCCTCGAGGTATTCGATTCTGTCTAAAAGGCGGCGAAGTTGTTTCTTGAGATTGAAGGAACGTTCGATCTCCGGATCTAATTTATACTCAGGATCTTCACCTCTTTTGGATATGCACATAAACAAGAAAACCTCGTGAAAAGCGAGAGTTGAAAGCACAAAAGAAAAATTAAAGAAAAATAAAAATAAAAACAAAAACAAAAATAAAAATAAAAGCGAAAAGTGCAAGGAAAGAAAGATGTAGTTATGTTGCCAATCCCCGGCAACGGCGCCAAAAACTTGTTGCGTGTAAAAGAGTCTATCGCAATTGTAGTGCAAGTGTACACGACGCAAGTAGTAAAGTGATACGAAGTATCGGATATCGTCTCCACAGGGATTAGGCTAATGACTTCACCTTATTTCACTGCACGAAAGTAAAGGAAATAGTTTAGAAGATTGTTACGAGAATAATAACGAAAACGTAAATAAAAGAGTTGAGATATCAGGATAGAGAGAATGGGCTGGTATTGAGTTGCTCAGTAGTGCAGGTATTGAATTGCTTAGGAACTCCAGTTCTGTTGTCGCGCCCGTCGCCGACAGCACCTGTCGCGGCGGCTGTCCGTTAGCTGTCGCGGCAGCAGACACTAACTCCCTACTTCAAGTTTGGCAAGAATCCCATATCTGCCTTGCCCTATCCCTAGGCACAAGTCTGTCGATGATCACGTCTTTGATGATACCTCCCGGCGTGAATCGAAGGATGAACACCGATGTGTATGAATTCTTCCTTAGCCACTTAACCTCGCCTTATCCCTAAGCACGAGATGGTTCAACTATAAACTAGAGAACGCGCTTTTATCTCTTTCGTATACTTAACTCTCCCGATGCTAAGTAAATAGATAACCTCACAATGCTCTCCCGATGCTCTTGCAAGATATTAAAACCAAGATAAAAGAACTTGAAGTTTATTTTATTGAACTTGGAAAATCCTAAAACAAAGCAACCCTTGCAACTACTTTACAAAACAACCCGTGGCCCTAGGGGGAATTTAGAACATGTCGGTGACGGGTGGACGACAGGGGTTTGGTTTCGGTTATGGGGTTATCGGTTATGCCTCCTAGGTTAAATCTATGCCCTTATATAAGCTTTGGGCTCAAGTTATCTAAGGTAACAAGGATTACAACTTTAATTAAAAGTAAGATTCTAATAAAGACTAAATCTCTAAAGTCTCCTACTTTCCAGCCGCATCCTTGCTTTTAGGGATTTCTTCTCTTTGAGCTTTGGCTTGACATATCTTTTGATCCGGGGCTTGGAAAAATATATGGCTTTCACACGACAGATGAGCAGATTTTTCTCTATCTATCGAGGTCCACTTTGCTTTTCCTCTTCATAAGTCTGCTGTCACCTTGCTGTCACGGCAGGTCCATGATAGGTTCGTCTTCTTCAGCTGCTTGCTCAGTTCAGCTTTCCTTCTTATCTGCCCTGCGCCTGCCTTCATCGTCAACCATGGCAGCTACCTGCAAAATACGCCATCTTTTAGTAGAATCCGTGCCTTTTATATAATTGTGATGTTTTATTGAAAACTAACCTAAATGCAATGCAATGATGCTTGAATGCAGCAGAAATATGGGTTAAAAAGGGTGTAAATAATAGAACTTTTACACACTCAACAATACGCTCAAGGGTGTATCGATACGGTCCTTTGTTTTGGGCAAGGCGTACCGGTACACGGGGGCATATCGATACCCAAAATGCTCTATGGAAATCTAAGAAATTGACGAAATTTTGGCGTATCGGTACGGGTCCTGAGAGTATCGGTACGGTCTTCGTAGTTGACCAAGGGAAAGTTGACCATTGAGGGTGTATCGATACTCTCCTTGTGGGTATCGATACGATTTCCCTAGGTTTGACTTGAGGTGTTGACCAAGTACATGCGTATCAATACGGTCCTTTAGCGTATTGATACGACCTGTTATAAAAACAAAAAGGGGTTATCTAAATTGTCTTATTAGCTTGTTTTGTATCCATGTGTGTTTTCCGATGTGTGTCCTCTCACATAGGATATAATTAATGCATCTAGACAAGATAACTTTAAAAGAAATTTTCTAGGGTTGCTAATCGGAGTGGAGCCTTAACGGGTTTCGCTTCGATTTTCCCTGTGTAACCCATTCGATACGGTCTGATGGCTAGACCAGGTCGAGGGGGTTACATTTGTTGGTATCAGAGCCTAGGCTCTGCCTAGGTTCGTTGAGTTTTCGCAAGATAAAAGGTAAGTGAGGTAAGTTTTATGGTGTAAGCTTGTCGATTGTGATTGCATGGTGATTGTAAGCATGCTTGTGGCTATCTTTGTGTTGGTTGAGAAGTAGTTAAAGGCACTCATTGCTAGTATACTATTATTATAAGTGATTTTAAGTTTATAGACTTGAGCACCTTGGACCTTGTTCCTTGCTGACCCCAAATCATTTCACTTGTTGTGTTTGTTGTTTAGCTTTGCATTTGTTATCATGGTGAGACCGAGAGGAAGGCCAAGAATGGATAATCCGATGGTTGAGCGGATTGAGAATGTTGAGGATATGCGAGGAGAGAACTTGCCTTCTCGTCCTCCCCCTCCGGGGATGGAGCGAATGTGGAAGGTGTTGGACCCTAGGCTGGTTAGGGACGGGCAGATATTGATGTGAATCCGTTGATTCAGGCTATAGCTGGGGCTATTCAGACAGCTTTAGCGGGTGTTCGGGTTGCAGCACCACCTTAGGGTGCAGGTTCCGGTTTACCATTAGAGCAACTCCGTAGCTTGGGCGGGGTTTAGTTCCGTGGGTTGTCACCCGATGGTTCAGAGGCATGGTTTGAGAGCACAGTTCGTATTTTGAGTCAGATAGAGTGCTCTAAAGCACATAAGTTGGGTTGCATTGTCTCTTTACTTTAGGGGGATGCCTACACTTGGTGGACTACTATCACTACGGCTATGCCAGAGGCCAAGGTTACTTGGGAGTTCTTCAGGGCTGCTTTTCGTAAGAAGTACCTGGGTCCTCGATACCTAGATGAGAAAAAGAGGGAGTTCATGGCTCTAGTTCAGGGTAGCTTGACCGTGTCCGACTATGAGGTGCAGTTCGTACGTCTGAGTCAGTATGCTTCTGAGTTAGTTCCCACTGAGAAGAAACGCTATGAGCGTTTCTGTTATGGGTTGATTCAGGAGATGAAGACCTATATGTTGGCTTCCGACTATACATATTTTGATGTGTTGGTCGCTAGGGCCAAGGACATCGAACAGTCTTTGGGACTTGCGGATCGCAAGGGTGGATCTAGTTCATGAAAGAGGACTGGCGAATGGGACAGAGATCGTGCCAAGAGGCACAAGGATAGGAAACCTCATCATGATTATAGACGCGGAGGTGGTAATCCAGGGCGAGACCATCACGGCCAAAGGACTGAGAATCGTACTCCCGAGTGCAAAAAGTGTGGTAGAAGTCATTTAGTGAGTGTTAGGGCACTTATGGCTCTTGTTGGAACTGCGGGTCTAGGGCGCATTTGAAGCGCGATTGTCCACATCCGTCTAGGGATGGACATTCTTCTACAGGAGCTATCGAGCATCAGAGAGGTCGTGGGCGCTGTCGAGGTAACTTTCAGCCTAGGAATGACGGTCAGAGGAATGTAGCTCATGTTGTAGCAGTTCAGCTCGAGGGAGGTGGGCCAGCTAGGGTGTATGCACACCGTGAGGACAGGAATGGCACAAATGTGATTGCAGGTAATTTCTCATTACAGTCTTTGACTTTGCTTTCCTTGATTGATTTCGATTCTATGCATTCGTATATATTGAGTGAGCATGCAAGATTGTTAGATATTCCAGTTGAGATATTAGATGTGGGTATGAATGTCACTAGTTCATTTGGCGAGACAATTGTGGTCAGAAAGATGTATAGAAGATGTCCTTTGATGGTTCATGGTCATGTTTTTCTCGTGGATATGATGGAATTGTCGTTTTATGGTTTTGATGTAATATTAGGCATGAACTGGCTTGTAGAACATAGGGCTAGGGTAGATTTTGAGACAAAGCGGGTGTCCTTGAGACTTTCAGAGGATCGTGAGGTAGAAATAGTGGGCGAGAACGTTAAGTTCTTGTCCATTGTAGTTTCAGCCTTAGAGGCTCGGAAGTTATTGGATGTGGGTTGTCAGGCGTACCTAGCCTATGTTATGAATCTGAATATGGATGAGGCACGACCGCGAGACATTAGGACAGTTTGTGACTTTCCGAGTGTATTCCCAGAAGAATTGCATGGTTTGCCTCCAGATAGAGATGTAGAGTTTGTTATTGAGACTTATTCAGATTCAGCTCCAGTATCGATTGCACCGTACCGAATGGCTCCTAAAGAAATGAAAGAGTTGAAGATACAGCTTCAGAAATTGATAGACCGAAGGTTCATTCGCCCGAGTACTTCACCTTGGGGTGCACCAGTGTCGTTTGTGAAGAAGAAAGATGGCAGTTTGAGAATGTGTATCGACTATCGACAGTTGAATAAGTTGATAGTGAAGAACAAATATATGTTGCCGAGGATTGATGACTTATTTGATCAGTTGAGAAGTGCTTCATTGTTCTCGAAGATAGATTTGAGATCCGGTTATTATTAGTTGAAAGTAAGAGATCAAGATGTACCGAAGACAGCTTTTCGCACTCGTTATGGGCACTATGAATTTTTAGTGATGCCCTTTGGGTTGACTAATGCACCAGCAGCTTTTATGGACATGATGAATAGAGTGTTTCATGAGTACTTGGATCAGTTGTGGTAGTGTTCATTGATAATATTTTAGTGTACTCTCGTACTGAGGAAGATCATGATCGGCATTTGTGTTTGGTGTTGCAGAAATTGTTAGACAATCAGTTGTATGCTAAGTTAAACAAGTGTGAGTTTTGGATTAGGGAAATAGTCCTTTTAGGCCATACTGTATCAACCGATGGAATCTGAGTGGATCCTAAGAAGGTTGAGGCAGTTGTGAATTGGAAACCACCGAAGACAGTTACTGAAGTTCGTAGTTTCTTAGGTTTGGCCGGTTACTATAGACGTTTTGTTAAGGGTTTCTCAAAGGTTGTAGCTCCTTTGACTAAAATATTACATAGGGATGTTCGGTTTGAGTGGACTGATGCAAGACAACAAGCATTTGAGAAATTAAAAGAAGCCTTAACCGAAGCTCCTATTTTAATTAAGCCCGTGTCGGGGAAAAAGTTTGTAGTCTTCAGTGATGGGTCATATGTTGGCTTAGGTTGTGTGCTTATACAAGAGGGAAGAGTAGTGGCCTATGCGTCTAGGCAGTTGAAGACTCATTAGCGTAATTACCCTACGCATGACATATAATAGGCTGCAATGGTTTTCGCTTTGAAAGTTTGGAGACATTACTTGTATGGTGAGAAATGCACAATGTATACGGATCACAGGAGTCTGAAGTATATAATGACATAGAGAGAGTTGAATCTTATACAACGTAGGTGGCTAGAGTTACTCAAGGACTACGATCTCATGATTGAGTACCATCCGGGTAAAGCCAATGTAGTGGCTGATGCTTTGAGTAGAAAGGTAGCAGTGGAATTGTGAGCTATGTTTGCTAGATTGAGTCTGTCCAAAGACGGTGGTTTAGTGGCCGAGTTGCAAGTTAAACCTTCGTTGCATCAGTTGATTATAGAGAAACAGTTGCAAGATAGATTGTTGAGTGTATAAAAGTTCTATTATATACCCCATATTTAACCCATAGTTCTGCTGCATTCAAGCATAATTCATTGCATTTAGGTTAGTTTACAGTTAAACATCACATATATATTAAATGGCACAGTTTCTACTGAAATTGGTTGCTTTTGCAGGTTGTTGCTGTAGCAGACGAAAATGGCAGGCGCTGGGCAGTGAAGCAGAAGATCTAGAACTAGACGAGCAGTCAAGAAGGACGATGCTGCCATGGTTGCCGCCGTGACAGCAGAGGATGACAGCAGTTTTGAGGAGAAGAAGCAAAGTGGACCTCGACAGATAGAGAAAATTCAGCCTGTCTGTCGTGTAAAACCACTATATTTTTCCAAGCCCCAGATCGAAAGGAATATCAAGCCCAAAGTTCAAGGAGAGAAAATCCCAAGCAAGAAGGAGGACGACTTAAAGTTAGATTCTCTGAAGATTTAGTCTTTATTAGAGTTGTACTTTAATTTAAAGTTGTATTCTTGCTATTTTAGAAAACTTGGACCCAAAGCCTATATAAGGGCATGTATTTCGACCTAGGGAGAAAACAACCTATTCTCCAGCCTTTTTCCCAAAAACCTAGCCGTTTTCCTTCCCTCATCATGTTCTAAATTCCCCTTAGGGCCACGGGTTGTTTTGTAAAGTAGTTGCAAGGGTTGTTTTTGTTTTAGGAATTTTCAGTTCAATAAAATAAACTTCAAGTTCTCTTATTCTGGTTATTAACATCTTGCAAGAGCATCGGGAGAGCTTTGTGAGGTTATCTATTTACTTAATATCGGGAGAGTTAAGTATACAAAAGGAATAAGTGCGAGTTCTCTAGTTTATAGTTGAACTATCTCGGACCTAGGGATAGGATGAGGTTAAGTGGCTAAAGAAGAATTCATCAACATCGGTGTTCATCCTTCGATTCACGCCGGGAGGTATCATCAAAGACGTGATCATCGACAGACTTGGACCTAGGGATAGGCCAAGGCACAACAGGGATTCTTGCCAAACTTGAAGTACAGAGTTGAGTGTTCGCTGCCGCGACAAGCCACGGACTGCTGCCGCGACAGGTGCTGCCGCGACAGGGACGACGACAAAACTGGATTTCCTAAACTCAGCAATACCTGCACTACTGAGCAATTCAATACCAGCCCATTCTCTCTATCTTGATTTCTCTACTCTTTTATTTACGTTTTCTTTATTATTCTCGTGACAACTTTCTCAAATATTTTCTTTACTTTCGTGCAGTAATTCAAGGTGAAGCTATTAGCCCAGTCCCTGTGGAGACGATATCCGATACTTTGTATCACTTTACTACTTGCGTCGTGTACACTTGCACTACAATTGTGATAGACTCTTTTACACGCAACAAGTTTTTGGCGCCGTTGCCGGGGACTGGCAACATAACTCTACCTTTTTTGTTACTGCACTTTTTGTTTTTATTTTTATTTTCTGTTTTTCTTTTGTTTGTTTGACTCTTGCTTTTCACAAGGTTTCTTGTTTATGCGCAGATCGAGACGAGGAAAAGATCTTGAGTATCCATTAGATCCAGAAATCGAACGTTCATTCAATCTTAAGAATTGCCTTCGTTACATACTAGCCAGGAACGAGTATCTTGAGGAACAGTTAGAGACGATGAACAACCAAGGGAACCCCCAGGGTGATCCTCCTGCCGAAGATGGAGAGATCATACCTCCTGTCGGCAACCCTGTTGCCGCTGCCGGACGACGGTCCTGTCGTGACTACATGTTGAATGACCATGTAAAACTGGAAACCACGCTGCCAGATATAGATGTTGATAACTTCAAGCTGAAACCTGTCATGTTTAGCATGATCAACAATGCCAGTCAATTCAGTGGTGCTACTACCGAGGATGCTAGGGAGCATCTAAAAACGTTACAGGAAATCTGTGGTTCGTTTAGACTACCAGGAGTGAATCCAGAGATACTGAGGCTTCGGTTATTTCTCCATTCATTGAGGGACAGAGCAAAGACTTGGTGGAATAAACTTACGTCGGATTCAATTAGAACTTGGGCAGATTTGTCTCGTGAATTTTTATCTCGTTTTAATCCTTCACATTTATCTGAGCGATTACGTAATGAAATTGCTACTTTTCAACAGGAAGATGACGAGCCGATGCACGAAGCCTGGGACAGATTTACCACTCTTCTACGGAACTGCCCAATGCATGGATTCCCCGTCTGGAACCAGGTAACCAAGTTTTATAATGCTGCCAACTTACAAACTCGTATTCGAATTGATTCAGCAGCAAACAGATTACTATTGGACAAAGACCCAGACGAGGCTATGCAAGTATTGAAAAATCTGGCTAAAAATGAGGAGTAGTTTCCGACAGCAAGAAGAGGGGGTAAACGGGTCCTAGCTGTTAAGGATTATGAGGCCGACAGCACGATGAAATCACAGGTGCCGTACCTCACTAAGGCAATGAAAAAGCTTTTGAATGATGATTCACATCCTATATTTGCTATTGAAGAGGTATGTGAAATTTGTGAGGGAAATCACAGTTCGGATGAATGTCCTATACAGTTAGAGGAGGGAAAGTATGTTGGAAACTACAAGCAGAATTACAACTCTAACAACTACAATCCCAACTGGAGAAAGGATCCCAAGTTTTCTTGGAGTAATCCTAATAATGCCCTGAATCCTCAAACACACAATAATCTGAATCAAGGAGGACCTAGATTGCTGTCTCGACAACAGCAGCAACAACAACCACCAGCTGCCACAAACAATATACTGGAACAGACTCTGGCTACGTTTATGTCTCAGACAGGAACTTATATTGAGAACATGAATCAATTTGTCAAAAAGACAGAGACATTCATGGATAAAACAAAGATGCGGATGACAAATCATGAAGCTACTCTGAAATCGTTGGAGACATAGATGGGTCAGGTCTCTCAGCATATCAACCCAAGACAGACTGGCGGATTTCCTAGTAATACTGAAAATGCTAGGCAGCCCACACATGAGAGGTGTAAAGCCATTACTACTAGGAGTGGGAAGAAACTACCAGGGCCTGAGAAGGAAGCTGAAACAGTGAAGAAACCAGCCTTGGACATACATGTCGAGGAAGCGGCCCCGACAGGTAACAAACAGCCTGCTACCGATGAACCTGTTACGACAGCAGAAGCGACAGAGGAGAAAAATGATGAACCCAAACCTCCTCAGATTCGTATGCAGTGGGAAGGACGTATTGCGGATTATCGTCCCCCACCTCATTTTCCTCAACGGTTACAGCAATTAAAGCAAGAATCTCAGCTCAAAAAGATTTATGATATTTTTAAGCAGGTTCATATTAACATTCCGCTGTTAGATGTCGTTAGGGAGATGCCTGGTTACGCCAAATTTCTCAAGGAAGCCATGTCGAAGAAATCTAGACTTGGGGAATTCGAAACGGTTAAGATGACAAAAGGATGCATGAGTATTCTGCATAAGCATCCACCCCAGAAAATGAAGGATTAGGGGAGCTTCATCATACCTTGTGTAATCAGAGATAAATATGTGGGTAAGGCACTTTGTGATCTTGGTGCTAGTATAAATTTAATGCCAAAATCTGTTTTTCAGAAATTAGGTATTGGAAAAGCTCGGCCCACGACAGTAATTCTGCAACTGGCAGACCGCTCTTACGTTCATCCGGAAGGAAAAATCGAAGATATTCTTGTAAGAGTGGATAAGTTTATTTTTCCTGCTGACTTTCTTGTTTTAGATTGTGAAGCAGATGAAAACGCACCAATCATCCTGGGGCGACCCTTCTTAGCCACAGGAAGATCACTGATTGATGTGGAAAAAGGAGAACTCACCATGAGAGTGAATGATCAAGAGATAAAGTTGAATGTTCTCCAAGCTATGAAGCACGCTGATGCAGAAGAGGAATGCAAGGTTATCACTGAAGTTACCCTTGACCAACCCTGCATCAGGTCGGGCTGTCACGACATAAAAATTGGTCACTGCCTCGACAGCCACTTACAGGACTGTCACGACAGCACTGACGACTGCAACTCTTCAGAATCCGATACATCTGATACTGAAGATCAAGAGGAGGTAAACTGGATAGGCGATCGTCCAGGTAAGTTATTCGAACCTTTAAATTATACCTCGAATAACCATGCAATCTAAAAGCCATCAACTGTTGAGCCCCTTGTTTTAGAACTGAAACCCCTGCCAGGGCAGCTAAAATATGCTTTTCTTGGTTCAAATGATATGTTGCCCGTAATCTTCTCTTCCAAGTTGATGCAGGAACAGGAACAACAGTTAATAGGGATGTTGCAGTAGCACAAAAAGGCCATTGGATGGACGATGGCCGATATTCAAGGCATTAGTCTGGCATTATGTATGCATAAAATCCTTCTCGAGGATGATCATAAGCCGACTATAGATGCCCAAAGGCGGCTAAACCATGCGATGAAAGAGGTGGTGCGAAAAGAGATAATCAAATGGTTAGATGCTGGTATAATTTACGCCATCTCGGACAGCAAATGGGTAAGCTCGGTGCAATGTGTTCCCAAGAAAGGAGGGATAACCGTGGTGACCAACGAAAACAATGAGTTAATCCCAACCAGGACTGTGACCGGTTGGAGGGTTTGTATGGACTATCGGAAGCTTAACAAAGCCACCCGAAAGGACCACTTTCCCTTACCCTTTATTGATCAAATGCTTGATAGATCAGCGGGTAGTCCAAAGGTTTTTACACAAAAATATCTTTTCTAGGTTTGGCATCCCTAAGGCGATTATCAGTGATGAAGGGAGACATTTCGACAACAGGGTTATTGTTGTTGCCTTGAAGAAGTATGGTGTCAAGCATCGGATCGCAACAGCATATCACCCACAGACCAATGGACAAGATGAAATATCCAACAGGGAAGTTAAGAACATTCTTGAGAAGATGGTTAAGCCAACTAGGAAAGATTGGTCTTTACGCCTTAATGATGCATTATGGGCTTATAGGACAGCTTTTAAAACTCCATTGGGAATGTCTCCATACCGATTGATTTACGGGAAAACATGTCATCTACCTGTCGAGATAGAGCACAGAGCATATTGGGCAATAAAGGCAGTGAATATGGACTTGGATAAGGCAGGGCAGAAAAGGCTAATGGATCTGAACGAAATTGAAGAAATTCGGACAATGGCCTATGACAATTCAAGAATCTACAAGGATAAAACTAAAAAGTGGCATGACAAGAAGTTGTTGCCACGACAGTTCTGCCCAAGGAAGCTTGTGTTGCTATTCAATTCTAGACTGAAACTCTTCCCAGGGAAGCTAAAATCTAGATGGTCTGGGTCGTTCCAAGTCGTACAGGTTTTTCCCCATGGTGCCATCACAATCCGATCATTAAAAGAGGGGCACCAATTCAAAGTCAACGGACAGCGCTTGAAGCATTATCAGGGGACTGAAGCCCCAGGAATTCAGGAAGTGGTTACCTTAGGAGATGCCCCACCTGGCATTAGGGATGTTCATGGTAGGTTAGCCGTACCGTTTAGCTTAAACGGTTGGTTAACCGTTATAGCGGTTATTATTCGTAATTTAACCGTTACTAGCCGTTAAGAAATGGTTAACCATTAATTTTTTAAATGGTTAACCATTATAGTGGGTAACCGTTAAGGAACGGATCGGTTACAGGTTAACCTGTAACCTATTACGATTTTCTTTTCAAATGTTCATTATTTCCTTTTTAGAATAATAAATATATCTCTCCGATAAATATTGTATTAATTCTTTTTTTAAAAATTAACTTAAATAGCGAAATTTTAAACACAAACTTTACACTTAGTTAAAATAAAGTACCTATAGGTTAACCTATAGGTTAACCATTAACTGTCTTTTTTAGCGGTTCGGTTAACCGAAACCGTTTAACTTTAACGGTTAGGTTAATTAACCTATAAAATGAACGGTTATACCGGTTAACGGTTACGGTTAACGGTTACGGTTTATTTTGCACACCCCTACCTGGCATCCCTAATTTAACCTAATTTTTATTTATTTTTAAGTTTTAGTATTACTTATTATTTATTAGGAACTAAGATTTATTTTATTTGAATAATGTTTTTATTTTTCTATTTTTAGGAAATAAAGGAGTCAAGAAGAACAGGAGAAGTGAACTCAGCACACCATCCATCCACCAGCCCAACAAAGCCCAATTTTTGAAGCCTGTTGTTATAGCTGCCGCGACAGACGCGGAAAATACAGGCTGTCAACACGCTGTCACGACAGACGCAGAAACACATCACAGACGCGCAACAGACACTGAAACGCATGACAGACGCGTTAGACACGCTAACGCATAACAGCTGGCCCCGTTATTCGCGCCTGTCGTTACAGCTTCAACGGGCAGCAATCCTTCTCTATATAACCCCGTTTCATTTTTCATTTTCACTCACTTCTACTCTTTTTACTTGCTCCCTCTAGATTTTACATGCTTTCATTTTTATTTCCACAACCCTTGCAACAATGTCTCCCAGGAAAACCCATAGGAATGCTGCGTCCAGCTCCGCACCGACAACAACCACCCCACGCTCCTTTGCGATCAGAGATATGTGGGAAGAGAGAGGATTCATTTACACATCGAAGGAGGAAAATCTGGGCCTAAAGCCGTTCATAGCCCGGAAAGTTCTAGCTCTACAGTGGCAGACTTTTGCTGAACAGCCTGAAGAAATGAATGTCTCGTTGGTACGAGAATTTTATGCAGCCATTAGCAGCAGGACGATGACAACGGTGATTGTACGAGGAAAAGAAGTGTCGTTCGAAGCTGAGTACATTAACACATTGTATGGATTCTACATCGGCAGCAACGACGACGCTCACCAACAGTTCCTCAACACATTAGACCCTGCTGCCTATGATGCTGTCATGGCAGAGCTGACAGATGAGGGGACTCAATGGAACACCAGCCGAAAGAACCCACGGACAGTAAAGAGGACTCAACTGCTGCCGGAGGCGAAATTATGGAATGCGTTTATCAAAAAGCGTATCATGTCGTCGTCCCACAACACCACGGTCGACCAGCCAAGGTTAGCATTAATTCACTCTATTGTACATGAAAGGCCCATTAACGTGGGCAGCTATATCCGTGAGAGCATCTTGGAGTACGCATACAGACCGACGGGTCCGCTTTACCTCCTATACCTCATCACCTCACTCTGCCGTGGCCATGACGTACCAGAAGTGCCCACTGATCTACGAGTCCAAGGGAAAGGTTGGACTAAAAAGAACATCCTCAGCCTTATGGAACTGACCACTGCCACTCCTCTGTCGTCATTCGATCCAGCTGCCACAACAGCAGACACGACAGAGCAGTCGAAAACTGAACCAACTGCCGCAGCAGCAGCCCCGACAGACTCCTCCTCCCAGATCTTAGCTGCCATTCAGAAGATGGAGGAACGACAGCTTGGTCTGATGACCTTCATCAGGGATTTTACTGCCTCTAAAGTAACATAATTCTTTAAATTTCCCTGATGTTGTCTTCCCCACATTTTTTGCACATTATTTTACTGTACCTACCCCTGCCTGCACTCCCACACCTGCTGCCACCCCAAGGACACCCTCTGCCGCCTCAACACCAACACCTGCCCCGACAGTCGCCAGCAGCAACCGTGCTGAGCAATCTGCCCGTGGTACGAAACGTAGAATGGAATCAGAGGAGCTTGATGCCTTTATTGCCAGATTCTCGTCCTCTTCTGTTTGGGCCGCCAGTGACAATGAACCCTCTATTAAGAGGAATCTTTCGAAGGAGTTCTTGCCGGTGAAGAGGCAGAAGAAAATGGCGGACAAAAACAATATACCAAGAGCCAGCGGCAGCGACAACAACAGCGGTGAGGACAGCAGCAGCAGCTCTGAAATCCAGGTTGTGGAGCAACTCCCTCATATCTCCCCAACCAGGATCTAACCACCACGGGAGGCCAAAGTAAAGAACACATCTGCCTCCCCCATTCCCCAGCCAGCTCCGAAAGCTCGTGCCCGCCGCCAGATCAGACTCAGCAGCAGCACCGACGACAACGCTTAAAATTTAAGTTTCTTATCTTATTTCGCTATA
This sequence comes from Hibiscus tridactylites, assembly GCA_958450335.1. NCBI lineage: Eukaryota > Viridiplantae > Streptophyta > Magnoliopsida > Malvales > Malvaceae > Hibiscus > Hibiscus tridactylites. The sequence goes on from OY288285.1 coordinate 51,242,092, forward strand.
TGCTTATATATTTTGTGATGTACTGTTTTTTATTTTTATTTCCTCTTGTCATTTGCATTGAAGGCAATGCAACCCTCGAGTTTGGGGGTGGCATCCCTCCATTAAATGGAGTCTAATTTAGTTTTTAAATTGTGTCTTTTACTTAGTTTACTCTTAAAAAAATGAAAATATTGAAAAATTTCGGCTTAAGTCTGTGAACTGAACTTACCTGCCGTGATAGCTTTGTCGTGGCAGTGCCTTTAGGATGGTTTTAGGAGAAGTTTAGAGCCTTTCTATAGTTATGAAAACTAAAACACCATTGTGACTATTATACTGCTTAGAACTCTTCTAGTTAACTAGAATAGGAAGCTTAGCACTTGAATAGCCCCTAGAGGTGCCTAACACTGGCTCTAGGAAAGAAGTTTAGCAAAAGAGACTCAATAGCCCTAGAGGTGCCCGAAACTGGCTCTTGGAAGTTAGCTAGAGGTGCCTAAAACTGGCTCTAGTGAAACTTTAGCTTAAAAATAGTGAAATCGAGTCAAAATAAAAAAAATCAAAGGAGCATAAGAAATACCTTCAAAAAAATAAAATAAACTTTGGCATAAAAATTCGAGTTAAGGGCTGAAATATTCTAGTGAAACTAAGAGAGTCTTGGCATATAACTGTTCACAAGCATGCACACACTGCACGAGGACTATAGTGAGACTCCGGACAGATCCTAGATTATCCGACAGGGTGCTGCCGCCACAGGGAGCGAATGAAGGGTAAGGGAAAGTTAACTGTTTTGAGCCAAAACAAAAATATTTCATTTTTCTTTTAGGTCTTAATTGCTCGAGGGCAAGCAAAAACTTGAGTTTGGGGGTGTGTTGAGTGTATAAAAGTTCTATTATTTACCCCCTATTTAACCCATATTTCTGCTGCATTCAAGCATAATTCATTGCATTTAGGTTAGTTTACAGTTAAACATCACAAATATATTAAATGGCACAATTTCTACTGAAATTGGTTGTTTTTGCAGGTTGCTGCTGTAGCAGACGGAAAAGGGCATGTGCTGGGCAGTGAAGTAGAAGATCTGGAACTGGACGAGCAGTCAAGAAGGACGATACTGCCATGGTTGCCGCCGTGACAGTAGAGGACGACAGCAGTTTTAAGGAGAAGAAGCAAAGTGGACCTCGACAGATAGAGAAAATTTAGCCCGTCTGTCGTGTAAAACCACTATATTTTTCCAAGCCCCAGATCGAAAGGAATGTCAAGCCCAAAGTTCAAGGAGAGAAAATCCCAAGCAAGAAGGAGGACGACTTAAAGTTAGATTCTCTGAAGATTTAGTCTTTATTAGAGTTGTACTTTAATTTAAAGTTGTATTCTTGCTATTTTAGAAAACTTGGACCCAAAGCCTATATAAGGGCATGTATTTCGACCTAGGGAGAAAACAACCTGTTGTCCAGCCTTTTTCCCAAAACCCTAGCCGTTTTCCTTCCCTCATCATGTTCTAAATTCCCCTTAGGGCCACGGGTTGTTTTGTAAAGTAGTTGCAAGGGTTGTTTTTGTTTTAGGAATTTTTAGTTCAATAAAATAAACTTCAAGTTCTCTTATTCTGGTTATTAACATCTTGCAAGAGCACCGGGAGAGCTTTGTGAGGTTATCTATTTACTTAATATCGGGAGAGTTAAGTATACGAAAGGAATAAGTGCGAGTTCTCTAGTTTATAGTTGAACTATCTCGGACCTAGGGATAGGATGAGGTTAAGTGGCTAAAGAAGAATTCAACAACATCGGTGTTCATCCTTCGATTCACGCCGGGAGGTATCATCAAAGACGTGATCATCAACAGACTTGGACCTAGGGATAGGCCAAGGCACAACAAGGATTCTTGCCAAACTTGAAGTACAGAGTTGAGTGTTCGCTGCCGCGACAAGCCACGGACTGCTGCCGCGACAGGTGCTGCCGCGATAGGAACAACGACAGAACTGGATTTCCTAAACTGAGCAATACCTGCACTACTGAGCAATTCAATACCAGCCCATTCTCTCTATCTTGATTTCTCTACTATTTTATTTACGTTTTCTTTATTATTCTCGTGACAACTTTCTCAAATATTTTCTTTACTTTCGTGTAGTAATTCAAGGTGAAGCTATTAGCCCAGTCCTTGTGGAGACGATATCCGATACTTCGTATCACTTTACTACTTGCGTCGTGTACACTTGCATTACAATTACGATATACTCTTTTACACGCAACATAGATCATTAGCATCTCATGTACAAGACATAGAGGAGGGTAAACCGACAAATTTCCGTTTTAGTAGTGATGAAGTCTTGTGTTTCAAGAGTAGAGTAGTTGTTCCGGAAAATGTACACTTGAGACGCACCATCCTAACTGAAGCTCACAGTAGTCCGTTTGCTATACATCCGAGAAGTACGAAAATGTATTGTGATTTGTAAAATGAGTATTTCTGGGTTGGTTTGAAGAAAGATGTTGCCGAGTTTGTGAGTAAGTGCATGGTCTGTCAGCAAGTTAAAGCCGAGCACCAGTTTCCTTCAGGTTTGTTACAACCGTTGAGAATTCTCGAGTGGAAGTGGGAGAGAATTGCCATGGATTTCGTATCGGGATTACCGTTAACACCTTCTAAGAAGAATTCGGTTTGGGTAATTGTTGATCGTCTTACGAAATGTGCTCACTTTTGGTTGTTCACACCACTTATACTTTAGATAGGTTGGCTGATTTGTATATTAGTGAGATTGTATGGTGTACCGAAATCTATAGTGTTAGATAAAGATATGAGGTTTACGGCTAGATTTTGGGAGAGTTTGCATAGTGCTTTGGGTACTCGACTAAATTTCAGCACTTCATATCATCCTCATACCGATGGTCGGTCAGAGAGAGTCATACAATTGTTGGAAGACATGTTGAGATGTTGCATTATTGAATTTTAGGGTTTGTGGGAAAAGCACCTACCGTTAGTAGAGTTTGCATATAATAACATTTACCAAGCGAGCATTCAGATGGCACCTTACGAAGCTCTGTATGGTAGAAAATGTAGAACACCTGTTTGTTGGGCCGAAGCGGGACATAAATTGATACCTTTGTCTGATATGCTTAAGGGTACTACCAAGAAAGTACAGTTGGTTTGCAATCGTTTGAAGGTAGCTTTGGATAGACAGAAATCTTATGCAGATTTGAAAAGAAGAGAAATAGAGTATGCCGTGGGTGACAAAGTGTTCTTGAAAGTCTCACCTTGGAAAAAGGTGATGAGGTTTGGTAGGAAAGGCAAGTTGAGCCCGAGGTTCATTGGTCCGTATGAGATTGTTGAGAGAGTTGGTCTCGTTGCCTATATATTGAGACTGTCGGCCGAACTAGAGAAGATTCACGATGTGTTTCATGTTTCGATGCTTCAAAGGTATAGATCAGATCCGTCACATGTTATGCCAGTTGAGGAGATAGAATTGAATCCAGATTTGACCTACGATGAAGAACCAGTTGAGATGTTGGCTTCGGACAGCAAAGTGTTGCGAGGAAGGACCATTGAGTTAGTTAAGGTTAAGTGGCAACATCGAGGAGTGGAAGAAGCCACTTGGGAGAGGAAGGATGACATGAGAAAGCAGTCTCCGCATCTCTTTTCGCTAGGTGAATTTCGGGGAAGAAATTCCTTAAGTGACGGAGAGTTGTAACGCCCCGAGTTTAGGGCCGGAAGATAATCGGGTTAGTCAAATCGTTTCGGGTTAAGTTAATTTTGAAACTATTTTTAAATGGATAACCTTGATTTTTATCAAAGGGGTAAAATGGGAATTTTGCCCATAAAAAGAAATAAGGAAAAGGGGATTTCTAAAAGCCATTGTCTTCTCCAAATCTCTTTTCACGTTCAAAAACCTCTCAAAAACCCTTTTCACTATTCCATTAGTTTCAACACCTCAAACCAAGTGATTTCTTCAAGGTAAATGACTCCTTAACTTAGTTTCATCTTCCTTGAGTCCTAAATGCTAAGATTTTTATAAAACTCGTGGTTTAAACATATTTTGATTTTTAAAGTTTGGTTTGAAATGGAAAAGAGTTTATGGGTTTTTCATTTGGGAAGGTTATGACTGTGTTTGGGTGAGTTATAACTTTTTTATTGCTAAAATAACATGAAAATGGTGGGTTGTTATAGGAGACCTGAAATGAGTATTGTGGGTGATTTTGGAAGTTGAAAATCTCGAGTTTTTGGATGTGTTTTGGGTCTAAATGGTACCTGAAGGTTTGGTAGCTTTGTGTTGATGTTTTGGAATGTTAAAAGGTGGATTTTTTAAGGTAAATTCGTTTGGTGTGGCTGCAAGTAGTTTGAGATTGAAATTGTTATGTTTCAGGTGAAATTTGGGGTTATAATCGATGTGTGTTGTTGCAAGATTGTTGAGTTCCGGGTTCTTGTTATGTTTGTGAGTGTATTAGTGTTCTAATGCTCAGTTTTGGGTTGCTCAAAATAGAGGAATTGTATTCGGGCTTTGTGGACGGAAATTCGGGTAGTTTGGAGGCTTGATTCGGCATCTTGGACATCTTTTGTATGTTGGCTGGTGAGTGGATCGGTTTTAAAAGCCTTAACGTGGTTAAGGGAATATTTTGGGAGCTTGGATTGAGCTTGAAAGGCCAAACCAAGCTCGAGAGTAAGTTTTAAAGGTTTCATAAAATTAAATTGTGTTTTACGATTCTTGATGCAAGTTGAACATATCATGTTGATAATGTGTTAGTTTGCATTGTTATACATGTTGAAACTTATGACTTGTGTTTATACTTGCATTGTGAGTACATGCTTTGCATAGAAGTTTGGACATGGTAAGTGGTTCAAGCATCGGTAATGCTTTTGGTTGTGAATGAGTATATTGACACGTGTTGAGTTGTTACCGGATATAATTGATCAATCAATAGGATTAGAGTGCACTCGAGGTAAAGTCGCGCGTGGCCTTAGTGATGCTAGATTCCACTAAGGAGGAGTACGGTGATGTGAGATTCCACCAAAAATTATGTTTTTACTAGACGGGTGAGTACGATGATGTGATATTTCACCGGAAGTGTCTAGTGGGTTTGAGAAACTATCCATATATCCGAGTAAAAACGATGAATGTCAATATACCCATGATGCTTTAATTATCATGTTAAGCATGTTGTTGATTTCCTATATTATACTTATGCATTGTTGGTTACTTTGATTGCATTATGAGAATGAACATGTGGTAAACCTATGGCTTGTGGTTGCATTCGAAAATGCACGTGAAGGTAAATGCATGTGATTATGTGTTCTAGCATGTGGAAATGATTTGGAAATGGTTTTGGTTTTCAAACAAACTAATGTTCTAAAACTGCATTGTTGTAGCCACCGTTTTGAGCACCGCTCACTAAGCTTAAACGCTTACGCTCTCTTTTCCAACAATGCAGGCCCTTAGACCTTCGGAGCAGCTCGGGGAACAAGGGAGAATCCAAGGGAGTTTGTTTTGCTCAAGTATGAGTTTAGACTTCAATAATTAGTATTAGGCAATGGGATAGGACCTTTACGTTTGATGTGTTGTTGGCATGACCTTTTTGCTTAAACAAGTTTGCTTAGATGGTTGGGGCTTGTATTGCCTTATGTCATGATGATTTATACTTTTGTTTAGTTTTTGGCATTGTTGATGAATGCCACATATGCATGTTTCCTTTGAAAATCTTATCATGTTGGATGTTGCCTCATTATGTGTTTATCTTGCTTATATGTGGATCCATGGATGCCTTGTATTGTATGTGTGGTTGTATGTTGCTTAAATGGTTGTTGAATGCCTCTAGTGTTGGGTTCCTTGTGTTTTTGCAGCTAAAACATGTTTTGCAGGGCAGGGCGTATCGATACGCTCAAGGGTGTATCGATACGGTCCCTTGTTTTGGGCAAGGCGTACCGGTACGCGGGGGCATATCGATACCCAAAATGCTCTATGGAAATCTAAGAAATTGACGAGATTTTGGCGTATCGGTACGGGTTCTGAGAGTATCGTTACGATCTTTGTAGTTGACCAAGGGAAAGTTGACCGTTGAGGGCGTATCGATACTCTTCTTGTGGGTATCGATACGGTTTCCCTAGGTTTGACTTGGGGTGTTGACCAAGTATAGGCGTATCGATACGGTCCTTTAGCGTATCTTTACGACCTGTTATAAAAACAAAAGGGGGTTATCTAAATTGTCTGATTTTCTTGTTTTATATCCATGTGTGTTTTTCACTGCGTGTCCTCTCACATAGGATATAATTAGTGCATCTAGACATGATAACTTTAAAAGAAATTTTCTAGTGTTGCTAATCAGAGTGGAGCCTTAATGGGTTTCGCTTCGGTTTTCTCTATGTAACCCATTCGTTGTGGTCTGGTGGCTAGGCTGGGTCGAGGGGGTTACAATGTCTATCGGCCTGCATCTTCATTCTGTTTTGGGTAATGGACAGATTCTACTTTAACTCGCGCAATAAGAGATCACGTTCTTATATCTCTTGATCAAGCTGGGTGTGAGATGAACCTCCTTTCATGTAGTTGAAAATCACGAGAGGATCTCGTCCATATAAAGCCTTGAAGTAGGGGTGAGCGTTCGAGCGAGTCGAGTCGAGTCAAAAAATTTCGAGTTATTCGAGTTGACGCGTCATATTTTACGACTTGAACTTAATTTGAAATTTTTTCGATTCGATTCGAGTTTATGAAATTCGAGTCGAGTCGAGTTTTCGAGTTTCTATACAAATTTAATTGTAATTATTTACCACGCTATAGTATGATTTGATTCCAATTTAAACGACTTTCTCTATTCATATAAGATATGCATATATATATATATATATATATATATATATATATATATATATATATATATATTTCTTCATATTATTTTTCACATGCATAAGTAAGATTTGTAATGTTACTTAATAAAAAAATATCATCTAAACTTTTAAAATATATTTATAATATTATTTTTAAATAAGGAACTTTTGAGGATAAAGTATTGATGGGGGTATAAATGAGTCAATGAATTGATGTAAAAAAATTACAAAAAAATCAATTGGATGATCAAATTGAATAAAATATAAAGTTAAAGAGCTAAATTAAAAAAAATAAATTTGTTAAAAATATGAATTGAAGTTATATAGATATTATATAGTGTTAGTGAATCATGTGGTTTAATTTTGCTAAAAAATAGACTTAAAACGAAAGAGAAATTAAAGAAATGGGAAACATTCAAAGTTGAGGGGCTAAATTACAAAAGTAAGAAATTTAATTTAAAAATATGAATTGAAGCTAAATAGGTATTCTAGTTTCTACATTGGTTTAGGAGCATGTGGTTCAATTTTGATCAAAATTGACTTAAAACGAATGAGATATTGAAGAAATGAGGAAATCATACAAAGTTAAGGGGCCGAATTGAAAAAATATGAAATTTATTTTTAAAAATATAAATTGAAGATAAATACGTATTCTACGCTGGTTTAGGAATACGTGGTTCAAATTTGGTCAAAATGGACTTAAAATGAAGGAGAAATTGAAGAAAAATGAAATCAGTGACTAAATTGCAAAACTGTAAAATTCGGTTTTTTGATTTTTCAATTTTTCAAGTTGGGAAAATTCCAAACCGACTCGAAATCGAAATTTTTTCGAGTTAATCGAGTTGACTCGAATAACTCAACTCGAATAACTCGAAATTGAAAAAAATATCGATTTTTTCGAGTCGAGTCGAGTTTTGCTCACCCCTACCTTGAAGGGTGTCATGCCTGCGAACGATTGATAAGCCATGTTATACCAAAATTCAGCCCATGCTAAATAGCTTTCCCATTTACTTGGATCATCCCCAGCAAGACAATGCAAATACATCTCTAAACAACGATTCAACGCCTCGGTTTGGCCGTCCATTTGAGGGTGGCAGGCGGAACTCATACATAATTCAATGTCTTGAAGACGAGCCAGATATGTCTATAGTTCACTCACAAAAATCCTATTACGATCACTAACAATCGAACAAGGAATGCTATGAAGTTTGATGATCCCTTGCACCATTACTTTCACAATAGATTTATTGTCAAAATGGCAAGGTAATGCAAAGAAGTGACCGTACTTAGTGAATCGATCGACAACCACCATAATAGCTTCCTTGCCATTGGACTTAGGCAGCCTTCATCTAAAGTCCATTGAAATATCTTTGAAAATGCACTATGGAATTGGAAGGGGTTGGAGTAACTCGGACGGAGCAAGACTATCGATTTTCATCCATTGGCAAATTTGACAGTCACGAACAAAAGTATGAACATCATCACACATCCCTTTCCAAAAGAATTTGGCGGCAAGACATTTGAATGTGTGTGATGTACCAATGTGCCCCCACAATAGAGCTATGGAACTCACGAAGCAACAAAGAGTGTAGGGCAACCTCATTTGGAACCATGATCCGTCCCTTATGCACAATCAAACCTTCGTGTAGAGAATAATCGACAGGGGTGGCAGGTCCAACACTCAATGCCTCCTTTAATTCACGTAGTGTAGGATCACTAGTGGTAGCCACTCGAATGTAATCAAGGATTCCAAATAAAGGTCGAGAGAAAGCCATGAGAGTTGCGTTGACCTCCCGTGAGTGAGCGTCGACCATAGCATTGAGTTTGCCTGGACGATAGCGAATCTCGAAGTCGTAGCCAATCAATTTAGAAAGTCATTTCTGTTGCTCGGGATTTTGTATAGTTTGTTGAGTTAACTACCACAAGGGCTTTTAATCGGTCATAATAAGAAATCATCGACCCAACAAATAATGTCTCCATTTCCCCACTGCCTGGGTAATATCATACATCTCCCGGTGATAAGTGGAAGCGCCTTGCATCCGCGGGCTGAGTTTTTTGCTAAATTATGCCAATGGTCTATTTGCCCGAGTCAAAATAGACTCAATACCAACTCCGGACGCAACAGCTTCAACCACGAAACCCTTAGTAAAATCAGGAAAACTCGGCACCGGTGTCGAACATAACCTCTCTTTCAAGAACTCAAAAGATGTTTGTGCCTTCACTGTCCATAACAGATCGGACAAAAGAGACGCCAATGTGGTGAACCCTTTAATAAATCGTCAATAGTAACCCGCTATCCTAAGGAAACCTCGCACCTTTTTCACATTAATTAGAGTAGGCCATGCTTGTATTGCTTGAACCTTACTAGGATCCACATTCAAACCATCTTGAGTCACTATATGGCCCAAATATTCAATCAAAGATTGCCTAAAAGTACATTTGGATCGCTTAGCCACAAAACCTTGTGTGCGTAGTACCTCCAGAATCGTGTAGACATGTTGTAAATAGGTCAACCAGTCACGACTGCATACCAGGATACCATCTAAGAATATCAATACAAATTGGCGAAGATATGGGCGGAAAATAGCATTCATAGTCGACTGAAACGTAGACGGAGCATTTGTTAATCCAAACGGCATAACGTGAAACTCATAGTGACCTTCGTAAGTACGAAAGGCCATTTTGGGCACATCAACAAGGTGGGCACAAATCTGGTGATATCCTGCTAACAAATCCAGTTTAGAAAAGAAATGTGCACCCCTAATTCATCAGCGGTGGGTATGGGAAACTTATCTCGGATGGTGATAAAATTTGAGGTAGGGTAGTCAACACAAAACTGCCAAGAGTTGTCCTTCTTTTTGACCAACAACATCGGGGAAGAGAAAGGACTATTGCTGGGCTGAATCAACTGATTATCCAATATAGAACGAACTGACCATGTATATGGCCGCACATTGACAGGCTTACTGCCTGGTGTAAGATGAATCGAGTGGTCAGTTTCCCTGGAAGGAGGCAAACCTCTAGGCGATTCAAACACATCCCAAAATTCATGCAAAAATTGTTGTAAATCATCAGGAAGCACCAAATTAGTTTGGGAAGGAAGATCATCAGCCCGTAACTAGAAGAATGCCGACACTGACCCTGTATCCTGCAGCCGACGCAAAGATTGAACGTGCAACTATTGAGGTCCCAATTCAGTATCCCCTTACCAACAATGCCGAGAATTGTTAAGTTGGAGCTCCAATGTTAGGTTGGAAAAGTCCATAGTGACTGACCCCAACGTGGCCAACCAAGTTACGCCAAGGACCATCCCAGCTCCTTCGAGAGGAAGGACGTAAAAATCAGTAGCAAAATTAGTATTCTGAACTTAGACCTGTAAGTCACGGATTCATCCTTCAGGGCGTAACTTGTCACCATTGCCCAACAAAATAAAAAAAATTCGGCATAGCCGTGACCGATAAACCCAGATGACTTGCAACTCTAGACTGGAAGAAATTATGGGTGCTACCGTCGTCGATCAGAATGAGCACTGAACGGCTGTGAACATCCCCTATAATGCGCAGCGTATTCAGTGTGTAACAGCTGGCAAGGGCGTTGAAGGATACCGGAGAGTGTTCTCGATTGTTCACTTCCCCTTCCTCAGCTTCAGGATCGGTCCCAGTGCCCTCAGCATGATCTTCCCCGATAGTATCATCCAAAAGAAACAACTGAGGATCTTTGCAACGATGGCCGGGAGCGAACTTGGCATCACAATAATAACATAACCCTTTGTCGCGACGAGCTTGAGCCTCGACGGCCGAGATTTTTTGTTGTTGAGGAAAAGTAGGGTTAGGAGGCTTAGAAGCAAGCTCAATTGGAGGAGGACGACCGGACATATTATGTGGCCCAGTTGGTGTAATTGATGGAGTAGGTAAAAGGGGAGAAGGTTTAGGCCCAAACCCGTGGCTCAAAATCTGTTTCAATTCATTCAAGCGAGCCTCGTGAAAACAGGCCAAAGACATGGCTTCAGTCATGGTTGTAACCCGCTAAGATCAAATCTCAGTTTTGATATCCGACCGGAGACCCGAAATAAAACATTGGGTCAAGAAAATGTTGGGTAGGTTATTTGTGCGCAACACCAGATCCTCAAAATGAGTCTGATATTCCTCGACTGTGGTCGTCTCAGTGAGCTTCGTCAAGAGACCTTTCGGCAACTCGAGTTCCATCACGATAAATCATTTTCGAATCGCTTCGATGAGATGATCCTAGCCTGTTAACTTGCGATGTCGATGCATACAGCGAAACCACTTTTTAGCCACTTCGTCCATACGAAACGACACCATCGTCACCCTATGATGATCTTCAGTGCCGTAAAAATCAAAAAAATCCTAAGCAGAGACAATCCAGTCCTCAAGATCCTTTCTAGTGAAAAGAGGAAGCTCGACAGAGATCAGTTTAGGAGAAAATGGAAATTCATCGTCGTCCTCATCGCGAACTTTGCCTTTTCCACGAACCACCCAAATTTCACTCGATCCTTCCTAAACAATAGTCGATTGAGCTGGTTGACCCAACCTCTTCGATATAGATGTTAACTGGCGTAAAACATCTTGGAGAGAAAGCTTATTTTCGGCCACTGTAGTCTGGAGCGCCGCCAGTGATTGATCATGTCGGGATGATGCTTCCTGAAGTGTTTTGATAGCTTCAGAGTTGCTCACCATAGCTTAGGGTTCAATGAAAGCACCAAATATCAGAGTTGCTTGTCTGTTAATGGAGAAAAGAGAGAAATAGATGAGGACTAGCAGAGAAGGGAATTGTATTAAAGAGAAGATAGGAAATGTTCCAAGTTTTTGTTTGAGTTTTTACCCAGCTATGCTCCATTATTTATTAGTAGACTTTTAGAATAAAACAAAATCGGTTAACGATTTGGGCATTCTTCTTTTCCTGGTTCCTTTGCATTCTGTTACACCAGTTGGTGGTCCTTGGGTTGTTGGCTCAACTGCCTTTGTACCCCCTTGGCTCGACATAATTCCCTGCTCATGTGTGTCCATAACCGTTAATAAATTTTAATGTATTCAATAGTTTTCTATTTTTATATTATAAAATTTTTAGTTCGCTTAACTTTAATTTTTTTGAACTCACTTGATACGAAGTCAAAATCTGCCACTGCAACCACCACCGAGACTAATGATGCTACTGGCCACATAAAGATTAAAAAAAGTTATAGATACTAGAAAGAATGAGACAACGAGTCGATTTTTTTTTTTGCTTTTTGATTTATTATGTAGTTAAACAATTTATTCGATACATGTCTTAACAATTCATAATTTCATATTTTAAATGGAAACAAATTATATAAGATGATTTATTTTCTTTTGTTGATTTGAATGTAAGTAAAATTGTCTGCTATAGAGCAAGCACAATTGGTCGATTGGTTAAGTTGCTCGTATTTTTTCCTTCATATTTTCTTAGGTTATGAATTTTAGGAATAAAAATTCTCTACTTTTTTGTTAGGGTTTAGAGAATTTGGGATAGAATGTATTTTTAGGGTGTAGAGTTTAGGATTTAAAATTTAGAGTTAAGGTAAAGAATTTAATTATTTAGTGTTGGGGCATAAAATATTTGCCGGAATTCTAGACTCATGAAATGTACTTATTCGTTCATCTAAAGTTCCTCTTCTTCCTTCCTCTAAACAAATTTAAGATTAAAATATAGATTTGTCAAAAGAAATTGTCCGCCATGGATGCAAAATGAACAGGAGTAACATATGACGTTTAAAAAAATTTAAATCCTTGAACTCGCTCCAACTTTTTAAGTTTTTATAAGGGAAAACTACACCACTGACCACCAAACAAATTGAGGATACCTATTTGAACCACCGAACTATAAAAAACGTCAATCACACCACCGAACTTATAAAATCAACCTATTTTGACCACCACCGTTAAAAACCTAACGGTGGTGTGACGGAACTACCACGTGGAAATTGATAGGTATATTTAAAAATTATACATTTGGTCCCTGTTATTTACACATTCTTTCAATTTAGTCCTAATTTTCAATTAATAAAAGGGAAAACTACACCAGTGACCACCGAAGATATTGGGGATACCTATTTGAACCACCGAACTAAAAAAAACGTCAATCACACCACCAAACTTATTAAATCAACCTATTTTGACCACCGCCGTTAAAAAATTAACGGAGGGGTGACGAAAGTGCCATGTGGCAGTTAACAGGATTTTTTTAAAATTACATGTTTAGTCCCTGTTATTTACTTATTAAATCAATTTGATCCTAATTTTATTTTAATTAAATAAAAATTAATCAACCAATCAAATTATGACACGTGTCATCACCCAATTGGATTAATTTAATTTATTTTGTTTAATATTTAATATATTTTTTCCTCCAATCAGGTGGTGACACCACCTGGTTAAAGGAAATTTAAAGAAGAAAATGAAGATGGCATTATGGTGGTTCAAACTTGGGACCAAGGGGATAAAACCCCAAGCTTTAACCATTGAACCAAACTGCTCTTAATATTATCATTTGCACCTTTTATATACATATTTTATAGTTTAGCTCCATTTTCCAGCACGGAAAGCAGCTTGGTTTTTCTTTTCTGTAACTCCATGAAATCAAGGGAATGTTTGATTGAAGAGCTAGCTCCATTTTCACCATTGAACCATATAGTCCACTCCTTAGTTGAATCCCCAAACCTCAAGGCTGTAGATTTAACACCAACTTTAATATCATCCTCTTTATCCTGAATGAATAGTTCTCAACGTCAAAGAAAGTAGCACAATAATATCCTATCGTTTCATAGTCCCAACATATAAGTTTTTTTCCTTCTTTTGCGTGTGTGAAAGGGGCAGAAAAAAAGCATCGTAAAACAGGGTCGATTTTTTTGTTGACAATAAAATTGTCACGCCAATGGTGAACATTTTCCCGAGCATAATTTACACTACTTGTCGAAAGCCTGCATTTTTTTCTGGGGTCCTCGGAATAGAGCAGGGCCTTATCCTCAGCAGGCAACTCAAAGAATTCCTGCAGCAAATCCATGGTTTCTTTAATCAGATCTTCTGGAACTCCATGATTAACAACCTGTTTATAAAGATCAAACCTTTAACTGATGGGAATGAAAATCAAAACAGATATGTTAAGTCATATGAAATTGATAGCAATTCTTGTGCTTTTACCTGGAAAAATTCACTCTTGGCTGGCTTTGCAGATCTGCTGAACGATATGGGTTCGATTTTGACCCTCGACTTTACTGAGATCGATCACCGGAATGGTTTTGCAAGGGGGAACAATAAGGTTGCCGGGTCTTGTTTCTGGTGGGAATATGTAAGATTCCGGCAAAGTTTTGTTTTTGTACCAGCTTGAAACGAGCTTCTCCATCTCCTCAATGTGATCTTCAAAAACTCCTTTTCTTTTGGATTTCATCCTTCAAAAACACTAAGAGCAGTTTGAACCGATTCCGGAATGGCTTTACTAATATAAAAGGTGCAAATAATAACACTAAGAGCAATTTAGTTCAATGGTTAAAGCTTGGGGGTTTTATCCCCTTAGTCCCAAGTTCAAACCACCATAATGTCATCTTTATTTTCTTCTTTAAATTTCCTTTAACGTCACCACCTGATTGGAGGAAAAAATATATTAAATATTAAACAAAATAAATTAAATTAATTCAATTGGGTGATGACACGTGTCATAATTTGATTAGTTGATTAATTTTTATTTAATTAAAATAAAATTAGGATCAAATTGATTTAATAAGTAAATAATAGGGACTAAACATGTAATTTTAAAAAAGTCCTGTTAACTGCCACGTGGCACTTCCGTCACCCCTCCGTTAATTTTTTAACGGCGGTGGTCAAAATAGGTTGATTTAATAAGTTTGGTGGTGTGATTGACGTTTTTTTTAGTTCGGTGGTTCAAATAGGTATCCCCAATATCTTCGGTGGTCACTGGTGTAGTTTTCCCTTAATAAAATAATAAATTATTAAATTAACTGGTGACACGTGTCAAGACCTTATTGGAGGATTTTAATTATTTATATTTAATTTTATTAATTTATTTCCCCCTCCAATCAGGTGGTGACACATGTCACCACCAATTTAGAGGAGAAAAATAAATTTTTCCTCACATGCACTGGGGTGGATTCAAACCTAGGTCTCTCAGAGGTAAAGCCAATGGCTTTGCCACTGCACCAAGCACAACTTTGTGCTATAATTCTCCAGATATAATATATATCTCTTATTAGTTTCTACATTGATAAGCCAAAAGCTCAAACCCTAAACACTAATTTCACATATATAAATCCTAAACCCTAAACTCTAACCCTAAATATTTCAAATTAATTTCATGCTAAATATTTCAAATT
Source organism: Hibiscus tridactylites (assembly GCA_958450335.1). NCBI lineage: Eukaryota > Viridiplantae > Streptophyta > Magnoliopsida > Malvales > Malvaceae > Hibiscus > Hibiscus tridactylites. Next base: position 51,257,225 of record OY288285.1, read on the forward strand.
AAACCTCAAACCCTAAAAATTTCAAATAAATTACACGCTAAATATTTTAAATTAAACCCTAAACCCCAAAAACCTAAAATTTTCAAATAAATTTCATGCTAAATATTTCAAATTAAGCCTTAAACCCTAAACCCTATATATTTCAAATTATTTTCATGCTAAACATTTCAAATTAAACCCAAACCCCAAACCCAAACCTTAAACCCTAAATTTCAAATTAATTACATGCTAAATATTTAGGGTTTAATTTGAAATATTTAGCATGAAATTAATTTGAAATATTTAGGGTTTATAGTTTAAATTAAAATAGTTAGTGTGTAATTAATTTGAAATTTTTAGGGTTTAAGGTTTAGGGTTTATGATTTAGGGTTTGAGGTTTAATTTGAAATATTTAGCGTGAAAATAATTTGAAATATTTAGTGTTTAGGGTTTAAGGCTTAATTTGAAATATTTAGCGTGAAATTAATTTGAAATTTTTAGGGTTTGGGGTTTAGGGTATAATTTAAAATATTTAGCGTGGAATTAATTTGAAATATTTAGGGTTAGAGTTTATGGTTTATGATTTATATATGTGAAATTAGTGTTTAGGGTTTGAGCTTTTGGCTTATACATGTAGAAATTAATAAGAGATATATATTATGTCTGGAGAATTATAACACAAAGTTGTGCTTGGTGCAGTGGTAAAGCCATTGGCTTTACCTTTGGGAGGCCCAGGTTCGAATTCCCTTTGCGCATGTAAGAAAAAATTTATTTTTCTCCTCTAAATTGGTGGTGACACGTGTCACCACTTAACTAAATAATTTATTATTTTACTAATTGAAAATTATGACTAAATTGAAAGAATATGTAAATAACATGGACCAAATGTGTAATTTTTAAATATACCCATCAATTACCACGTGGCAGTTCTGTCACACCACCGTTAGGTTTTTAACGGCAGTAGTCAAAATAGGTCGATTTTATAAGTTCGGTGCTGTGATTGACGTTTTTTTATAATTCGGTGGTTCAAATAGGTATCCCCAATTTGTTTGGTGGTTAGTGGTGTAGTTTTCTCTTTTTATAATAATATGTGTCAGTCAAACTAAATTTTAACCGTGTAATATGTGAGGATGTTTATTATGATCAGAGTTATATGTATGATATATGTTTTTTTTTTATGATATAGAGTTTTTAGAAATGATGTAAGTATTCTATCATTGAGAAAATCATATATATTCCTCTTTTATTATTAATCTCTCTTGTTTTCTTGTTATTCTTCTTGCTTTACTTTCTTTATTTAATAAATCATGATCATACTTATAATTAACAAGTTATAGGAACTTTTTTCTTGTCTGGTTAATTTTTAATTAATTAATTTATGATTAATTTTATCTCATCATAAAAAAATGAATGTAAAACTTTAAACGAAAACTCATATCGCTCTCTGTTAAATCGGACTGTTCATTACGAATAGTGAATAAAAGAGGGGTAAAAAAATCAACCCATGCCAAATGGAGAGGATAAAAATAAAATATTTATAAAAATAAAAATAAAAATTAACCGTACAAGGCCTCAAATGAATTAAATTGAATGTTTATATAGAGAAAATAAAATATTTTAATTTAATAAATCACTAGAAAAAAAAATAAAAAACAACTTTCTTAATTATTACTCTCGTTTTGGTGAATCTCTAACAGCCTTTCCCAACATAAAGTATGCTTTGAATTGAGAAAGAAAATGGCAAAACCCTATGGTTGATGTAATGTCATTACTCTAAAACATATTATATTGTTGATGCAATGTCATTACTCTAAAATATATTATATTATTGATGTAATGTCAGTTTATTACACCTAACAATTTTCTCATTGCCAATTTAAATCTTTAATTACTTCATTCTCTCTTTGAAGATTGAAATTAAAGCTAACACAGCTTTTAAACACACTGAAAGTATACAAATTAATTAAAAAAAAACTTATTAATCTATTACATCTCACCATTTTTTTCTTTTCCCAACTAGAATAATAATGATCGAACATCTTACACACCCAAATTTCAAAACCAAAAAAATAAATAACTAAACCAACAAAAATAAAATTAAATTTGTAAAGACAAGTGAAAAAAAATGCTCACTTCTTGTTTTTGGCCTTCAATTTTTTATTTAAGAAAATAGAAACAATATTATCAAATTATGGAACATCCATTGCTTTCCAATATAAACCTATATATTCGTATTTAGTAAAATACCTATATATTTTTCTAACTAAATATTGTAATTTTATAGTCGTGTCAAACAATTCAATATAATATTTTTAGTAATATGGCATATAATATTACATGCCGAGAATTTTATTTTTAAAAATAATCTTACATATTTTATGAACTAAAATACTTGTGAGATTCAAGGATAACAAAGCATGAGTGTTAGAAAAAGCACACAAGAAACCGTTGTGGCATTAAATAAAATTAAATGAAAAGTTAGTGTTGGAAACAGAGGCAGAGCACAAAATTCAAGTAAAACAAGGGAATCTGGCTGGTCTTAAGGGTGGACTTTTAAGGCGAAACCGACTCGACTTCATCAGATCACCTAAGCAAAGCCCACAAAAAATAAACACTTGTTTCAGATAAGACACCCCCTAACATTTATGTCATCATCTCCCACTCCTATCACTTCAACAATTCTACACTTTAACCCTTTCTAATTTCATATTTTTGTCATAACTCTCCATTGCAAGTTGCAACTACTCTCTAAAACTAATCCTCAATTAGAAAAAAAACCATTTTTAAAAATATTTAATATATTGATGATTTGTAAAAATATAAATACATCTGACAAATTTATTGATAATATATAAATTTATATATTTTTAATGTAAATTTAGTGAAATAATGTAACTGGAAAAAGATAGGGAAATGGGTATCCTCAGAATTTTTTAAAGATTTTTCGTTTGATACTATAGTAACCACCGAAGTCGTCATGTGCTTTCTACGATATTAAGGATGTTGACATACATTCTCGACGGTTTTTTTTTGTTTATTTTTGTTTGGGATGAAAATAAAAGGAAAGGAAAGTTGGGGGTTGGTTTTGTGATAAAAAATATTAAATAAAATTTTGCACAACCCTTGTTTAAAAAGGAAAAAATATACTCGAGTTACCTAAAAAAAATATATCAACCTAATCATTTGAACTGGTTAATAAGTTGTTTAATACACTAAAGATTAATACTTAGAATATTTGTGTGTGTATAGTGATAGTATGACCAATTTTTGGATTCTTTAATTCTTAATTCCCTTGAAAAGAAAGTCCAGATTTTCCACAAATCGCATAATTTCAAGAGATTAACTAATATTTTATATGTGAAACATAACCCATAAAACTTATCTCATCCTCTTGCATTATTTTTAAAAATATAATTAAAAAATTTTAAAGTAAAGAAGCTATTGAGAACTAATGAATCATTCCATTTTTGTACTTGAAGAAGAATAAATTAAAGCTTTTAGATAAACATCAGTCTTATCAAAACCATTAAAATACTGCATGCACAAAACAAACCTACAGAGTTAATTATTCTGCAAAATCATCTTAAATGACATTTTTTCAAACTCTGTATATAAATGTAACCTAAAATATTATTATAAAATTAATGGGATAATTTAAAATAATGATCTGATACAAGTTTTAGAACACTTTCTGCTTCTTTTTCTCAGACAGAAGATAATGATAATGGAAGCTCTCTCTCTTTAACTTTGATTAAGGAAACATCATAGATTAAAAGGATTTTTACGATGTTTTTCAGCACAGAAACATGGAAGTTTATGATCCCAAAATGAGAGAAAATAAATTCCATTTTGGATTCAAAGCAGCTCTTAATTCCCAGCAGGTTAAATCAGTAGAAAAGTTTAAGTGATGATCCTTAACTAAACTAATCAGGAACAAAATTTAAACTAAAAACAAGTCCCTTACTCTATCTAACACCTTATTTTCTCAGGAAGAAGAAGAAAAGAAAGATGAAGCTGATCATCAAGCACATCAAGAGGAGGAAGAAGAGCAGCCATTAGTTCCAACATGTGCAACACTGTCAGTTTCGAAGTGATGGTTCAGACTCTGAGCATTTCTGTGGTCGCTGCTGCTGTTGCTGTTGTTGTTATTGTCATGTTGTTGTTCTTCATGGTTGAGTCCAACACCTCTAATTCCATCTCCTGATCCTCCATTGCCTTCATCTTTCTTCCCAAAAGTGTTCTTATTGTTATGCATCCAGACTTTTAAAACCCCTCTATCAACCCCAACTTCATGGCAGAATTCTTGAATGTCTTGTTCATCTCTTTTCTGGATTCTCCACCCAATTTTCTCAGCAAACTCCAGCATCTTATCCTTCTGGTACTGGCTGAACTTGGTTCTGAATCTTTTCTTCGAGTTCGAACCAAGATTTGCAGTACTGGGTGCAAGGCCACCGGCCGGTAAATGAGAGTTTGTTAGACCTCCTGAAAGAGCTAAAAGCATGTGGGGAGCTGAAGGGTAGTAAGATGATGAGATCGGTGGTGGGGAGGCTGAGTTAGGACTACGATTCAGTTGGCTTGCCGGTGGCGGCGGATGGTGGCGATGGTGGGGCTGGTATTCTATAGCAGCGGTGGCTGTTGTGGGTGGTGGGTCATCTGGTTCACGGCGGTGGAAGTTGCGGTGGCAGCCACAAGCAGCACATTTGAGGGAAGTTGGGTCAGTTGGGGTTGTTGTTGGGGAGGGCATGAATTCTCCGCAACCGTCTAGAGCATGGCCTCCTAAGGTGGCTGCATGGTTCTTCAGACATTCTTTGTAGGTTATGACGATGGGTGGCGCTTGGTGGTGGTGGTGGTGAGGCTTATGACGCTTCAGAACACCGTTGGTGAAAGATACGGGCTTGCCGGGTTGGATCTGAGTTGGCGTTTCACTGACTGGCTCGGGCTCTGGCTCAGCCTCTGGCGACTTTGGTATGGTGGTTGCAAGAGCTATATCCATGGCTCTGACATCTATAGTTAACAGGAAAAGGGGTTTGAAAGAAGCCTAAAAATTAAAGAAAAAAGAAGAAGAAGCTAAAAATGGATTTTCAAAGGGGTTTGAAGATGAGTTTTATGAGAAAATTGATCATATGGAAGAAATGAAGAAGCTTGGAAAAAGGAAAAAAACAAATAGCTTCTCTTTTCTTTGTTACTTAATTTGAGAGAAGAAAAGGTGGAAGGAAGAAGAAGAGAGAAGGGGTGATGATTGTTGATAATTGAGAAATCTGTGTTTTGTGGTTGTCCTTCTTAACCCCTCTCTTAACCATAGTTGGGGGTTACATATTTCAGGGTTAAGTATTTGACACCCCTACCACTTGTAGAGTTGTAGTAAATATTTAGCGTTACATTTTTTCTAACATTTCACTAGACTTGTATTTATATTTTTTATATTTTTCTAACATTCAATATATAACGTTTATATGTTTGTAAAAAAAAATATAGGGTAATGCTCGAAAAATTATATGGTAAACTATATAAATAGTCTCCGACTATGCTCCAATTATCTTTTGCATCTTCTGACTATTAAAAGTTACAAATTAGTCTCCTAACTTAAAAAAGATAACAAATTGATTAAATGTCGTTAAAAATTTAACGGCTAATGACGTGGTAGTTAATATAAAATGATATAATTACATAATTAGCCCTCAAGTTCTACACTTATTTACTTTGACCCTAATTCTAAAAAACTAACCCACACAATTATGTGGATTGATTTTTTAGAATTAGGGTCAAATTAAAATAAGTATAGAATTTGAGGGCTAATTATGTAATTATATCAATTTATATTAACTGCCACATCATCAGCTGGTAAATTTTTAACGGTGTTGGACCAATTTGTTACTTTTTTTAAGTTGGGAGACCAGTTTGTAACTTCTGATAGTCGGAGAATGAAAAAGATAATTAAAGCATAGTCGAGGACCATTTATGTAGTTTACCCCAAAATATAATGTTTATATTATCTAGATATTTCTCACCAATAAAATGAAGGGTAAACTAAACCAAATACCACTAAACTTTAGGTTTAATATCGATTATACTATTGTACTAAAAATCGATACAATTTTAACATTGAACTTGATTTTACGCTTCAATTATACTATTGACCCATTAAAGTCATTGACGTCGACATATCTTAACGGTCCGCGTGCAATGACGTGGATGGATTTTAACGACCCAACGATATAGTTGAAGCCTAAACTAAAGTTCAATGCTAAAATAATATCGAATTTTAGTTCAATGGTATAACCAATACTAATTTTAAATTTCAGTGGTAACTGATGTAGTTTACCCTAGATTGAAAGATGTTGAGCGCATGCTCAAATATATATTGTACCATCGACAATATTAATTGAACTATACTCAATTGACATACATATTTATATTTAAACAAATAAAATATTAATATTTATTTAATTTTGTTAATATATTATGTTGTATTATGTAGTTATTTTTACAAAATTTTATATTTAATATTTTGTATATATAGTAACCATAATGATAAAGAGTGAGCTTTTTCTAATGAGTATTTTTTCGGGTGAATATAAAGAGTGAGTCTTCTAGTCCCTTAGGCTACTTATCCATTAGCAATGTTCTTCGCACTCGTCTCCTTACTTTTAATTTTTAAGTAAATTTTTGTATACGGAATTAAGTTTTTTAAACGGAGAATTCTAAAGGTCGGTAGCTTAATTACATGCTAAAAAGGTCGTTTTTCTATCCGCTGGATCAAGTCAAATTTGTATATACCGTTAGATTGAAAAAAGGTAACTCGGTTAACCAGTTACCTCAACTTACCTTACCTTATTCATAAGGTAAAAAGCAAGTCGAAAGCCATATCTTCGAGCGGGAAAAAAATCTTAGGGTTTCAAAATTCTGAAACCACTTTCAGCATCCCAGGGATTTTCGTCTCAAGTAGAAAGCAAGGAGAATTAGGAAGAAGCTGGCTGTAGGTCTCTCAGATTTTCGTCTCAAGAAAGTGATAGGTTCTCTTTGTTTTGTAATAATATGCAAATTTCTTTTTGGAGCAAAAATTTTCGGTGGGTTAAGTTGGTGTTTTTGTGTATTTTAGTTAATTATTGTTGTTTTCCAATTATTTTATTGTTTGAAGGTTTTTCCATTGATACGACCTTTCTAATTTCTAATTATATGATTTTATTGGAGTATAAATACTTCCTGCTGCTACTTGGTTGACGATTTTTTATCTTTGTAGAAACAACATTTTTGGATTTGTTTCTATGTTGTACATTTGTCACTGTAAAATGTGACATCTTTTTGAGAAATCGTACAAAATTTCAATTGAAGGGGGAAAGTTTGAGATCAACCAGTGTAAGGATCAGAATGCATAATTTAGTATGTTTCAATGGATTTATGTTGTACATTTGTCAATTATGTTCTGTTCTGTTTACCCGCGTGATGGTGAATTACACGTGTATGTATGGTTTTAGATTCACGATTCTTAATTCAAGCATGTTAATATTATCAATAGGTTTCAACTTGAATAATGTTGTAAAATGTTATTGTGGAAGTGTAGCTTAAGACGAGATTTAGTATGTTTGAAGCTTTGAATTAATTCAAGGGAGTGTTTTATTCTCTATAAATGGATTGTAAAATTTGGCATATATGAAGCTTGAATGTATATAAGATATACGATGATAAGCTTAGTAGCTTCCTGTTGATTTAATAGATCAAATGGATACATTTGATTGTTTAATTGTGAATTGATTCAATCATGGATGATTGCTTGATAAGAAAGTTACAATGAGCTTGTTTAATTATTCCAAATTTATGTATATGCAATGCCATTATGAGTCTGGCTATTAACTACTCACCTTGTTACCTTACAGGAACGACTGTTTGTTGATTCGAGTTTGAGGAGGGGGATTTTGCAAGGTCACCAAAGCAAGCAATTAAAGTATGTGTAGTTTTGGTAAGCTAACTCCTAGAAGGTGGCAGTAGACTAAGTATTACACTAGACTAAGTATTAGACTCATGAGTATAAGAGTTTTGGGGTTGTAAATATGGTTTTATCGATGTTTGTATATACATATATAATGCTGGCTTTTATGTGCACTTATGGCTCAGATTATGGTTTGATATGTTGGTGGTTTGCAAATGGAGATGATCAATGAAAGTTTGCTATGGATTATGTGATTGTCAATTTATACATGCATGTTTGGAAATATAAGTTCCTTAGTATGGTTGTTGTGAACGGCCAAATAGGGATTCTTAGGGCATACTTGAGTAGGTGAAGAAAAACTTAGAATAACCATTGCTATATGCTTAAAGCCTTTCATGTATGAGCTTTACCTAGTAAAAATCTTATAATGTTATGTAAGCATGACCTTTATATAACCTCTCATATAAATTGTTACCCATAGAAAAGGGGTCGTAACCAACATGGCTTGTACTAGATGATTGTATATTACTTGTTCGGAAGAATAAATGAATAATATGTCCTTATAGGTTCGAACGACCTCTAATTTCAATTTGCTAAATTGAATATTTAGCTCTTAAAATAAAGTCACTTGGTAAGAATCCAATAAAGTTTATGTATCTTTGAATATTTACCCCTTAAATTGTGTATTTAGGATTGAAACAACAGGCAATCTGAGATGGCTATATTCTTCAGTTTTACTTAACGTAAATTAACTAAGAGATTTAAGTGAGCACGGTAATTTGTTATGCATCTTTGAATATGATTGAATTAGTGTGATATGCTTCTTTGGTATATGGTTGGAACAACATGTTATGCTTCTATGTTTGTGAATGAATTTGTTTTTGGTTAATATGTTAGGGTGCGGAAAACCCGTAGGAAATGGGTATATGATTCTTGTTCCTTCTATTCGAATGGTTGTAATAAGCTTATCTTGTATAAGTTAAAGGTTAATTATAATCTTATGAATTAATTAGGTGAGTAAGTTAAAGGTTAATTAGAAATTTGATCATGAGATTGTATCCTAGAGTATGATAGTGAGAGTGTAGGTTAAATTGGTTTATGTAATTATAAAACCTTAGTAATGGAATCAATGCTATAATAATGACATGAAATTTTTAGTTTCACGTATAGGCAAACTTTTGTTCAAATGATCCTTGTTAAGAATGGAAAATTTGTTTTTTTATCAGCAACTGTATGATTTTATTCAGCATTAAGCAAAAAGCATACAGCGTGACAGATCATACGCCTCGTTAAAAACCTCCCTAGTGAAGGAAAAGAGTACGATATGATCCGTCAAAAAACATAGAAACAAAGCCAAGCCTATCATAAACAAGCCACAAAGAGCGAACATCGATCCAGGCCTTCCTTTGCTAACACATCAGCAAAACCATTAGCCTCTATAGGCACATAACGAAACTGTATCTCATAAGAGACCTTACAAGCCTAATCGATCACTGTAAATACTTCCCACAAACGCCATGGTCGTTTCGCCGAACGTGTAGCCCAACTCAAAGCAACCTGCGAATCCGACTCAATAATCACACATTGTTCACGCCAACACCTGTCCAGAACTAAACTCAAAGCAAACGCCATAGCTCGCACTTTAGCTTCATTTGAGTCCATCACACCTAACGGCCCCGAGAACATTCCCAAAATATGACTCTCCCCATCACGCATCACACCACCAAACCCGCAGGACCCGGCTTACCCCGCGCAGAACCATCAACATTGAATTTTAGAACACCCTGGATCGGTGGCTGCCAACACACCCCAACCCTCACCTTCCGCGTTGACGGACTAACAACAAACGCAAACGGACATGACCACCAAACCGATTCGGACAACATCTCTCCCTCGGCACCACCTTAATCCAGTAAAAAGACCGCAGCTTAACCAAAAAACATAACTCGTCCATCGACAAACATTTACCACGAAAGATGAACTCATTCCTAGCTAACCATAACGACCACAACAAAGCACTAACACTTGCCACCCACCATTTCCTCATACAACCATTAAATGAACAGTGGAAATTCACAACAAAGAAATCATCGAAACTTACCGGTAAAGGTAGCGCAACACCCCACCAATGACGCAACCAATCCCAAATTTTCAGCACACACGGACATTCATAGAAAAGAAGTGCGATAGATTCCTCCGATGACACACACCACGGACACTTGCCTTGCTCGTCGCTCAATGGAAACCCACGAACTCCCAAGAAATCCGCTGTTGGCAACCTTCACAACCAAATAAACCAAAGGAACGCCTGGACTTTAGGTGGGACCAGCACTTGCCAAGCAAAACAATCACCAATATCATCACCACCAACCTTATCCAGCATCAACAATTTTGACAGTGCTCTAACTGAAAACTCCCCATGTGCATCCGGGCGCCAAATGAGAGTATCAAGGCGAAATTCCCAGAGACGAACCTCGTAAACCAAGTCGCATAACGCCCGCAACTGCTCAAGTTCAAACAATCTCAAATGCCGCCTAAAGAAAAGTTCCCATTGCCCGTGGTCAAAATGCGCACCCTCCGAATAATCACTAACCCATGCTAACTTATTTATCGCCAAAGAAAACAATCTCGGAAATGTATCCTTCAAAGGTTGCTGCGTTATCCACAGATCAAACCAAAACAACACAGTCCGCCCGTTACCAATCTTCCACTGAAAAACCGACACCCCCAAATGTTGATCAATGTTTGTAGAACAGAAATTGGCCACAATCTTTCGCCACACAATAGACATGGTCGACAGCTTCTCCGTGTTAAACCGCCACCATTGAGTATGTTCTCTATACTTAGCTGCAATTAAGCGTCGCTACAGCGAATCTCGATCACAAGCATATCGCCAAACCCACTTAGATAATAACGCCATATTTTCACCCGCAAATCCGCCACTCCCAAGCCTCCCAAATGTCGCGGCCTTCACACAAACTCCCAACCTACCCTACTCATCCTCCGTTCAAGGCCAACACCTCCCCAAAGGAACGCTCGACGGATACGGTCCAATTGCGCTATCACCCCCTTTGGAACCACAAACAAGCCCATGTAAAAAATAGGCAAAGAAGAAAGTACAGAATTTACCAAAGTCACTCGGGAAGCAAAAGACAATGAGGTTCGTTTCCACCCGGCTAGCTTGCGTCTAAAGTTAGCTATGACCGGCTCCCAAACAGATAATAGCCTCAGATTAGCCCCTATTGGAAACCCAAGGTAGATAAACGGCAACTCACCCTGTCGACAACCCAGCAACTCAGCCACTAATCCACCCAACTCCCCATCCACGCCAATGGCGTACAACGAACTCTTAGCGAAATTAATCCGCAAGCCAGAACATACCTGAAAACAGTGTAGAATACGCTTGATGTTATGTGCAACTTCCAATGAAGCATCAAAAAATAGGATTGTATCGTCGGTAAACTACAGGTGAGATAAAAACACATCCGACACCACCTCTACCCCACGAATCAATCCCTCTGACTCGGCATTACCCAACATCAAGTGTAACGCCTCCGCAACCACAACGAACAATAACGGTGATAATGGACAACCTTGACGCAATCCACGTCCCATCTTAAATTCCCTAGTCGCACTTCCATTCAATAAAACCGACAGTCGGGCAGAACTAATGCATTCCCTAACCCAAGCTCGCCAAGTCGCACAAAACCCCATCCGAGTTAACATTGAATCTAAGAAATTTCAGCTTATACAGTCATAAGCTTTAGCGAAGTCCAACTTCAAGATAAAACCACCAGCGCCTCTTTGTCGAAGCGAGTAAATAACCTCAGTGGCCAATAAAACACCATCCACTAACTGCCGACCCTTAACGAACGCAGATTGCGTATCGCTAATTAAACCACCCAGCACAGATTGTAGACGATTCGCTAAACACTTAGCCAACACTTTATACATCGAATTGACCAAACATATAGGACGATACTCACCAAATAGCTGAGGAGTCGACACCTTAGGTAACAACACAATGAAGGCGCAATTCGCACCTTTCAGCAACAATCCGCAAGCATGAAAACGTTTAAAAAACCGGAGAACATCATACCTCACCACCTCCTAACCTTTCTTGTAGAAATCCAATGTAAAACCATCCAGGCTTGGTGCCTTCGATCCATCACACTCCCATAATACCCTCTTAATTTCATCCATTGTAAATGGCAAAATTAGACTTTTCCTATCAGCCTATGATAACTGACGGAACCCTCCCTCGAAATGCCAATCACCCGCCCGAACATCACAAGCGAAATGAGTAGTAAACTCGGAAACCACAAAACTACACATCGTCGATGGCGATGTAATCCACTATCCATCAATCAAAAAACTAGGGATATAATTTCTAGCTATACATAACTTTGTCGCTCTATGGAAATAAGCAGTGTTACGATCTCCCAAATGCAACCATGTAGCTCTTGATTTCTGACGCCGCATAGACTCCTTATTGCGCATAGCACACCATAGCGCCTGCATCCACCATCGTCTCTCGTCCTCCACCCCTTCAATACCCCATTCTCAACCATAGACTGGTCCGCCTTGTCAATTTTTTGTTGCATATCCTCAATAATTTTGTTCACATCACCGAAACTATCCTTGTTCCACTGTTTCAAAAACTTTTTCAAATGACTTAATTTCACCACAATATTATCATTACCGATGCCCAAACCTGTCAACCTACACCATTCGTCAGTTATCTGTCGTACATTAGAACGACCATCCATCCAACAATTAAAAAATCTAAATGGTCTTGGCCCCCAATCACAATCGTCACATTTGAGAATCAACAGCGAATGATCAGAAACACCCATCGCAAAAGCATCATGTTGTACCGAACTAAAACCATCCAACCAAGCTGAGGATATCAAGAAATGGTCTATTCGACTACAACAATTCTCGGGACCAAACCAGGTAAAACGTTTGCCCAACAACGACAAATCCACTAATCCCGCACTATTCAAAAAAATCCCCAAATGCTTCCATCTCAGCACCCCTATTAGACACCCCTATTCGATCCGAATTATGTAAAATAGCATTAAAATCACCTGCGACGCACCACGGCCCCTCAAATCCACTCATCCGAGCCAACAGCGGAGCCCAAACTACACTCTGTCCAGCGACATCCGAAGGGGCATAAATCACAACTATGCAGCAAACCACATCCTCCTGTTGCCAACGCCTCTGAAGCATAATGAAATTACGACCAATATCAACGGTTTCCAAACAAAAACGATTACCTTCCCATACGACCAAAATGCCACCAGAAGCACCAACTGATGGTGAAAACACCATCTCAAAGCTATCGGAAAACAACATATTAGCAACCCACAACGACGGGATCTCCTCAAGTTTTGTCTCCTGTAACAACACCATATCTATCCGATTTTTTCGTATCACCTCGCGAACACTACGTCGTTTTGCGCTACCGCCCAAACCCTTGACATTCCACGATAAAAGCTTCATCAATCATAAACCTCAACAATCCCCGGTAATAACCCGAGAAATGTCATTTATAATATCTTCCTCACGCCCACTCGATTTAACTCCGATAAGAGAACCCAATTTCACCGTTGCCGCAGCCCCACTAGCTATGTCCCATGGAAATGGATATCCACTTTCGCTGACCCCTTCCACGTTTGTTTTGATCGAACCTTTCTTTGCTCGAAAACCACCCAGATTATTCCCCTTCTTCGCACGAGACTCACAACCAGCGCCTTTAAAATGCTCACTCCTGATTATCTTCCTAATTTTGTAGTACGCCTGTCCCACTCGGATCAATTTAGTTTGTCCAAGTCCAGATTGTAGTGCGACCGAGTGCAGAATAGGGTGAGGACTCTGTACCTCTTGCAAATTTTTGACTGTGGGAATCAAAGCACCCGGCCCCACTTCATCCAAAGGATTTGAATTAACAATCCCAGCTATAGACAAACTCTCACATCTTGGGAGACTCTCAACCGACTCTAGAGTCCTACTCCCACCTTCCTTCTCAACTATCGGACTGACAAGACTAACCGGAGCTGGCAGCTGCTGTTCCGGCAACCGAGCCCCCACCCGAGCATCATTCTCCATGTATATATCTGAACGCGTACTTACTCCATGCTCAATGTCGCCCGATCGGGATTTTGTCCCTTGAGGATCATCCCAAGCAACATTCATCATCCAATTCATCAGAACTTCCCCATGAGATCCTTGAACCTTCGATCCAACCATCCTCGTATCGGGTACAGTAGCAGCCTCCTTCCGAGCACACTCATCCGCTTCGAATTCAGAACCCCGTGCAGAACCCTCCCCATCCTCTGATGCCTTACATTCATAACAATCACATTCAACCTCCGGACCTTTTCCGTCATCTCCAACACACGGACCGAGTAGACCTCGGCATCTACCTTGACTCGAATGTGTTCCTCAATGCGAGCGAACGATGTTGTCTCCACCATGATTCTGCCACAATCAAACGACGTTGGCGTTTCTGTGTCATCATCCATGCAAATTAACGATCCCCACAGGTGAGCAATATTCATAAAAGTTTGCTTGTGCCAAAGGTGTATCGGCAAACCTACTATAGATAACCAAACACGACGCGACTCGGCTGTGATCGATGGCGACCAAACCTCCACTCTAGCAAAACATTCTTTAACACGATCCATGTTCATCACCCGGTCCCGAACATTCGCCGATGTACACATCAATAAAATCATGTATCCCGACAATCTTATAATTGAAAATCCCTTATGTTTATCCACCTCCAACCTCTCCGCTAGGGCCTTTATACTACAAGGATTCAAAAACCACCCAACCGCGCACCATTGAAGAACAACCCACTTATCCTCGTCCATGATGCCCGTGATCTCTCTGCAATTGTCTCTCACCCCTCCCCCACTGGTATTGTTGACGATCGTGTATCCTTGGTCCGATCGGACTCCAACTCCCCTCGCGGCTCCCGACTCGCCTCATCGCCCCCTTTCCTCTTGATCAATTCTGTTCGTCCCTTCCAAGCCATAGCAACTCTCATACGAGCACCATATATCTATTTCCCGTGTAGTCTTTCAATCACCCGATTGACATCTGCTTGCGATGCCATCCGAACAAAACCAAATCGATGTCCATCTCGAGCCACCTGATTGGGAATGAAAACATCCCTGACAATCCCATGCCTATCGAATACCTGCCATAAACCTTTCCAATGGATTGAACGAGAAAGTCCTCCCACGTATAGAGTCCATACCCGTTGCGCAACCTGATCACTGACAGTAGAACGCTGCCCCGGACGACTATCCCTATCATTTGCTCATTGATCGTCGACGATTTAGCGCTCAGCTGCATGTTCCCGAGCTAGGCGTTCCCACAATCCCATTTTTTATTTAGCGATCTAATCTGTTCACAACTCAAGAATGGAAATTTTGTTAATGTAATAAATATCTTTTGTCACAATTTATTCCTTTCAGATTGAAGTAGTTTACAATAGAGCATGTTAGTGAGGCAGACGAAGAAGCATTGCGTAAGGCACCTAAAACATTGACACCATATATGAACTTCTAGTGAGTTAAAGTTGAATGTATATAGCATTGTTGAAATTGTTTGTTGGTTAGCGATATGTATTGCGTAATGTAACTTTGAAATGATGTTTTTAAGTGTAACTGAATGTAAAGGAGTGAAGCTGGAGGGTGGTAAAAAGAAAAAAGAACAATAATGTAAGTGAGAAGAAGAAAATACAATTGTGTGTTGTGTATTACTTTGTAACGTGTACATATTATAAAAAATAATAATTATGGGAGTGATACAAGCGAGAAAAGCACTAGGTTTGAGATGGGCTCAAATGACTGCTGAAGAAAAGAAGCCTTATATTGATATGTCCGAAGATTAGAAGCAGGCTGAAGCGGAATGGATATCAAAAGATGAGGTGGAGGAAATAGTGAAGAAGGAAGAAGTAAGAAAAGGTAAGTGAAAGTGTATATTTCTTGATAGAGAAAGTGTTTAGGGTTCAAACATGTTGTATCATAATATATTTAAGTGTAACATTACAATTATTATTGTTGTATTAAACGTTGCAGATGAAATAATCAAGATGTAGCATGAAGATGCTGTCTAATATGTTTAAAGAGAAACAGAAGCTGAAGATTGACAACGTTGTTAAAGAACTAGGGTTTAGCCCTTTATTTGGAATTAAACCACGAGCAATTCATCGCGACCTATGTCGCGAGTTAGCAGAGAAGTTTGATGTGGAAAGCTCGATGATGGAATTTAGTGGACACAAAATTCCGGTACTGGTAGAAGATTTGGAAGCTGTTCTGGGTTTAAAGAATGAAGGATAGGATGTTGAAGAGGCCACGAGAAAATTTGATGGGAAAAAGCTAGCAAAGAAGCATAAAATTAGTACGAATGGTACATATCAACAACTTGAGCGGGATATAGTAAGTGGTGCTTTTGAGGGGGATGAGTTGAAAGCACACGTACTATTGTACATTGCTGGTGTTTTCTTATGTTCAAACGCCAATAGGGTGCCTTTCATAGAACATTTCAAGTTATTGTGCTCAGCAGGGTTAAGTGGAAAACTTAACTGGTGTAAATATGCGTACGAGAGGCTAATTGATGGAGTAGCCAAATTGCAAAATTGTGTTGGGTTGGCTTAAATGACCGGATGCATTGCTATCCTCGAGGTAATGTATTATTAAAACAATGTTTCGTTACAACATAGTACTTTATTCACCCAAGTTGTATTTGTACAACTAATGTAACAAATTAATATGAAAATGTAGGTGAGATTATTCAATTATTGGAGTGGAATTCCTAGCAGAGGCTATGCTTCCGCTGACGGTCGTGCTCACATTCGTGCGTGGGGGAAGAAGGATGTAGGCAAGATTGTAACCAGCCTAAAGGGAGAACGACCTTCCAAAAAACTTAAAGTAAGTAGGATAATAAATTTTGTATTCTATAGTGGTTGTAATAACCTGAAATGGATTAATGATTATGTTTGCAGGTACTTGGTTCTGATGATGAATGCTATGAAGGGAAAGAAGGTGGAAGGACGAATGACAGTAATGACGTTATTATGGAGCTGTTGAAGAAGGTAATTTCAGACTTGGGTGAAATCAAAGAGAGTCTCGAAGCTCGTGTCCAAAAGGAAACTAATAGAAGAGAGTTTAGTGACACTGAAGGAGGAATCTAAGAAGGTTGTTGAGCAGGTTGCAGGGTTGGGTGCAAACATGATGTTCATGAAGAAGGCTTTGCGTGTAATTGATGCAAAATTTGGCATTGGCCTCAAGGAAAGGGAAGCAACGGTACATACAACATATGTCGAACAATCCAATCGGAAAGATGGACTTAATATTGATGATGAAGCGTTGATAGAGGATGTCACCTTGTTGAAGGAAGACATCGTTGTCGTGGGCGGGAAAAATAAAAAGGTATAATCAATATAACTTTTTGAATTTGTTCAACGTTTCATTACAATAGTGTACGATATT